>BTPG01000002.1:151111516-151359012 GCA_036245525.1 Semisulcospira habei
CCTGTGAGTGAGAAGAAGCAAGGCTTCAACTGAAGGATATGTCGTGAAACAAAAGATGAAGAACATAACATGCAGATGAGTAATGCGACGACCGCACACACACATCTTCAATACTCACTAGTTGGTTACCGGCGTCTTGCTGATGAGATGATTTCGGTGCAGACTGCAGCGTTCCGCACCCTTTTTATACACATCAACCGGCTCTTAGTTTCAGAACGTCACCCGGATATTTCCTGTTAAGTTCTTATTTTGGTCTCATTGATGGCAAACTAGTTTTTACAATTTTGATTGATTTTGTGCAATGTGTTTCCCGTCGGGTACAGAAACCAAGTCCACTGTGGATGTTTTTGTTTGTGTTAATTCCCGTCCCCTCTTTGCGCGTGCAGTCACATTTAACCCGTTTACTGAAAATACAAAATGAATTCCAGCCATCTAATAATAATAATAATAATAATAATAATAATAATAATAATAATAATAAAATAATAATAATAATAATAATAATAATAATAATAATAATAATAATAATAATAATAATAATAATAATAATAATAATAATAATAATAATAATAATAATAATAATAATAATGCGTATTTATATAGCGCTTACTACCAGGCCATGTCAAAAGCTCTAAGCCCTTTACAATCTGTACACAAAAATAAAAATACAATGACATATGTATATAACAAACAAAACACGGTATCCGAACACACCACTTTTACAATAAACTAAACAACAATGCATACATAATCATTTATATTCTAATCAACATTCAGTCTAAACAATGAGGATTACAGAACTACAACAAAAGCATCAGACACTGGCAGTTATTCAAAGTAAAGCTTGAAGAGGTGAGTTTTCAATGACCTCTTGAAGTCAGAGACAGACTCACTGTTTCTGACCTCAAGAGGAAGTGTATTCCATAACACTGGGGCTTGATAAACAAAAGTGCGCTGACCAAATGTTTTAGTTTGGACAGAAGGTAGACGCAACTTCTGTTTATCAGAAGAGGAGCGGAATTCACGAGAGGTTGTATACACATGCAGCAAAGAGGACAAGTATTTTGGGCTGCCTGAAAAGCAGTTAAAACGGATTGACATAACTTTGTATTGAATACGTTAGGACACAGGCATCCAGTAAAGGGACTTCAAGATGGGTGTGACATGCTCAGTCTTACGGACTCTCACAACAAGCCGGGCTGCATTGTTCTGAATCTTTTGGAGGCGATCAGTGAGATACTGAGGGCAGCCACAAAGCAAAGAGTTACAATAATCTAGCTTGGACAGCATAAATGCACAAACTAGTGTTAAAGTGGCTTCCACGGTGAGCAGGTGACGAACTGAACTAATGCGACGAAGTTCCAGATAAGCTGATCTACACACTGCACTGACATGCTGTGACATAGATAACCCGCTGTCAAGTGTAACACCCAGGTTTCTCACACTCGCAGAGAAGCCAATGAGTGTTCCATCCACAGACAGTGATGACGGTAAAGGTAGGGACGAAGGTAATCTTGGATTAGCTACCAACATTGTTTCCATTTTGCCATCATCTAACATCAGTTTGTTGGTGGTCATCCATGATTTGACATGGTCAATGCACTGGTTTATACTCTGGACGGCATTCACAGCTCGCTCGACAGTATCAGTTTTGTACATCTGCGTATCATCTGCAAATGCATGATGGGAAATGGAGCGACTACAAATCAGGTCGGACAGGGGCTGAACATACAGTAAGAACAATACAGCTCCTAGGACCGAGGTCTGGGGTACCCGAAACCGAAGAGGTGATGGCTCAGAACGACAGCTGTCAACAGAAACAATCTGGAATCGTTCAGTCAGGTATGAACTAAACCATGCCAAGACTGTGCTTTCTATGCCAAATACAGATTGAAGACGGCGCAGTAAAATTCATAGTCAATATTGTCGAACGCACTGGACAGGTCTAGCAAAGCAAGGACTGTGATCTTACGCTCGTCCAAAGCACAAAGCAGGTCATTGAATATCTTCAGCAAAACTGTTTCAGTGCTACGATGGGGACGATATGCAGACTGAAATACACTGAACAGACTATTAGAGTTGACATGCTTTAAAGTTTGGGCAAGGACAATTGTTTCAAGAATCTTTGATAGGAATGTAAGATTGGAAACTAGGCGATAGTTTTTCAGTACAATTGGGTCTAAAGATGGTTTATTCAATAGGGGTTTCACAAGTGCAGTTTTGAAGTTTTCAGGAAAAATACCAGTGGAGAGAGAGAGAGAGTTGTTGATGACTTGTGTAATGGCAGGCAACACTTCATCCAGGCACTCATACAACAAGGGAGTGAGGATGGGGTCTAACTCACAAGTTTTGGGGACAGTGCTTGTGATCACTTTTCTGACCTCATCCTCTAGCACAGGCTCGAAGGCTGAGAGAGTTTCTCCACTGAAACGTTTTTCAGTGAACAAAACTGAAGTGGGCATGAGATCCAGAGAATCACGAATTTCGCGGACCATATCAACGAAGTAATCGGCCAAAAGCTGAGGCAGCTGGCACGGGGGAAATGTAGTGGGAAGAGGTGATGGAGTCTTCTTCACCATAAGATTATTGGTCACATTATACAACTCTTTGCTTGTTGAGCACTCACTGATCTTCCTGTTGTAAAACGAAGATTTTGCTCCATGAACAATCTCATTTACATGCTTCTTAGAACCTAGTTGAGCGCCACATTCTCTCGGCAAGAAACATAGATCCTCATGAGCACCCGCAACGCAGGGTTCATGAGGATCTATGCGTCTTGCTTAAACCGCTTAGAATCCATGTTTTTTTTTATTTTTTTGTAATTTTTTTTCATTAGTTTGATTATTTATTTATTTATTTATATATTGGTTTACTTCTTTATTTATTTATTTATTTATTGGGGAAGGGGTTGCCAGGGTCTTTGACTTTGAATTGACGAGTTCGCAAAACTCAATTTGCGTCCAATAGCAATGAAAGTACCGGTGGTAAGCAGGGAGCTAAAGTCGTATCTAGCTGGGAGGTTTCGGAACAGTCAACAATAATTATACTGGTTGTGGATTCGATTCAGCGTTTAGACATCAGACTTCTCTGTTCTCTTTTTTATCGGAATCGAAATCATAATCATTATGATAATGATACACATCTTTATTGATGAAAGTCAAGTCATAATAAATATATAATTCAAAACGCTTGAGATTCTGATATATAGTACTATACAAGTATTATAAAAATTACAGATCTCGTACGAAAGTTTACACGGGCGAGAATTTGAGGTTTCGTGATCGTTACAATTTCTTGTATGGAAATTTTTCTCAAATCCTTCACTACCAGTTTCCCTTTGTGTACAAACGCACACGCACACGAACACAAGCATGCACACGCGCAAACACACGCACGCACGCACACACAAACACACGCACGCATCTATACACGCACGCAAGCACGCACGCGCAAACACACAAGTTCACACACCTACACACGTACACACAGACACACACACACACGCACGCACGCACGCACGCACGCACACACACACACACACACACACACACACACACACACACATGCGTGCGCACTCATTGGCTGCCTGCACATTAATCTTCATTGAAGAATACAAAGGGGGCAAACTGGGATATGGTCGACAAGAAAAAACACCCACACAGCTCGATTCCACCATGACGTCATCCTTCCCATATTTCAGAGCCGGTAGAAGAAAATCAAATCACTGCTCAAGATCTGTCTGTTTTCTTATGCGTATAGTTAGATGCATTTTCAGTGCGTTAGCAATCTTTGGCAGTAACTGTTCTTGTATGTGTGAGTGTGAGCTTTTTATGTGTCACTTTAGTTTTTGTAACATTTATTGTAGTGCTTTCTTTCTTGTACTTTTTGTTCTGTGATTTTTTATCTTGTAAAGCGCTTAGAACACCATTCATTTGGAGGTTAAGCGCTATATAAATGTACATTATTATTATTGAGGCCGAGGGGGGGGGGAGGGCGGACGGGGGGGGGGGGGGCAGGGGGGGGTAGGACGAGGGTTACCGGCAGGGTGGCGGAGGTGGGGGAGGAAAGGAGGAGGCCCATGAGGATATCTACAGTTCTTCCTCTCTTTTCTATTACCCAAATTGTAGCCTCCCCCTCCCGTCCTTAAGCACCCCTCCCCCCACTCCCCGCCCAAATCTCACCTTACAGCACTATCCACAAACACACACCCTCCAAACCCCTCCCTCCTACCAGTTCGAAATTCCAAACACGAAACTATATGCGCGTTACTCTCATTTTCCTGTCACACTTTGTAGTCCAAATAGCAACTGTGTGCGGTCCATGGGCTCTAATACTTGATTAATGAAAGTGTAAGTTGGCATCATTGCTTGAATTCTGGTTCAAACTTCGCAAATCACCAACCCATCACAGTCTCAAAGTCTCCCATCTAAACGCTTCCATCTGCAAGAGGCATAGATTCTCATGAGCCCTTGTAGCTGCAGGGGCTCATGAGGATCTATGCCTCTTGCTGACACCAATGTGTATCCATGTTTTTTGGAAGGTGTTGGCTCTTGGTCGTTGAATGAACAAAGATTTCAGAAACAAAAATGTAGGTACAGTGAACTACAATGGCAGGAAAGGGGTTAAACACGCTACACCGCACAGCGAATTTCTTCTACCTGCCCTGAAATATTGTAAGGGTGACGTCATGGTGGAATCGAGCTGAGTGGGTGTTTTTTCTTGTCGACAATATCCCAGTTTACGCCCTTTGCATTTTTCAGGTAATGAAGATCAATGTGCAGGCAGCCAGTGCGCGCGCACGCAGGTGTGTGTATGTGTGTCTGTGTGTGTGTGTGCGTGTGTGTGTGTGTATGTGCGTCAACTTGTGTGTGTGTGCGTGCGTGCGCGCTTGAGTGCTTGTATAGGTGCGCGCGTGTGTGTGTGCTTATGTGTGTGAGTGAAGGGGTTAAGGAAAAATGCCCGTACAAGAAACTGTAACGAACTGGAAACGTCGAAATTGTCGCCCGAATAAGCTTTCGTACGAGATCTGTCCTCGATGTGTTTTAACCTGACAGATTCTCTGAGGAAAACAAAATTACTATAACCCCTGCACTGCTAGAACACAACGAACAACACCCAAATGCAACAGTCATAGATCCTCATGAGCTCCAGCAGTTGCGGGGGCTCATGGAGATCTATGCCCCTTCCTGAAACCATTTGAAAAGTGTAAACATATAGCCGTATGTAGGTCAGAGTTAAATTCTATATGTAATAATGGATCAACCAACCAACTATAGGATACAACCACCCACAAAACAGCAATCCAACCAACTCAAACTCCATCCATCTCCCCACCAGCCAATCAGTAAGCAATCCAACCAGTCAGCCAACCAGCCAGCCATCTAGACCAACCAACCAAATAACCAATCAACCATCCAACCAACCTAACCAGCCCAATCAATCAATCAATCAATCAATCAATCAATCAATCAATCAATCAATCAATCAATCAATCAATCAATCAATCAATCAATCAATCAATCAATCAATCAATCAATCAATCAATCAATCAATCAGTCAATGTGCCGATGCTGAACTGAACACTCACAAATACTGGTGAATGTTTCCAGCACATCTAACCCACAGGCAGCTTAACCCCTTCCTTGCCAAAGCACGTACTTTTTGTTCTCAAATTTGTATTCACTGAACAAGTGAAAACCGCAACCGTCCAAAGCTCATGAACACAATGACTGTGGTCTCAGCAAGAGGCATAGATCCTCATTAGTCCCCGCAGTCGCGGGGGCTCAAGAGGATCCATGCCTCGTGCAGTTAGATCGCGTTGTCGCTTTATCTCGGCGGTGAAGGGGTTAAGGTTCTGTTTTTGTGCGGGCCTCATGCAATATACATGACAGTGACCTGTGTACCTGTCCATCTCTTGGGCATCTGAGAAACTGCTCTATAAGTACAACACACTAGGACCAACGTCGGCCGCTTTGGGCCCGCACACAACTGTATGCGGGCTTACTGCGGACTATGTCGGACCGCGCATGCGTGTGTGCTTGTGTTTGTGTGCGTGTGTTTGTGTGTGTGTGTGTGTATGTGTGTGTGTGTGTGTGTGTGTGTGTGTGTGTGTGTGTGCGTGTGTGTGCACGCGTTGGTGAGGGCGTGTGCATGCTTGAGTTTGTGTGCGTGCGTGTTTAACTGATTCAGCCCGGCGCAGGTATTTCCCAAAATTTGGAGGCGTCATCCAACGACTATGCACCTGTTGCAGGAGATGGATGGACTATGATAATTCAAGGGCAGTGCGTGATTAGCATGGCGCCGACAGGCGCCACGCTAATTTGACACTACCCTTGAATTATCATGGTCGACCCATCACCTAGTGTTATGCGTCAGGGCTGAATGGGTTAAACACTAATGAAAACTGAGAATGAAGGGGTTTAGGAAGAATTTCGATACAAGGAACTTGAACCGCACATGACAGGTTCTGTCCCGTAAAAGCTTTCACACAAGATCTGTCCTCAAAGCGTTCAAATGTCTTCTTCTTCTTCTCGAACGCCATCACACTTGGAGTTTGGCTCTCAAAATGAAATCTGTGGTCTTCTGTAGCACCTCCACAGGCCCGTACAGGTTCTCGTAGAGTGGCGGGCTTCTGCCATAATATTATATTATCTCCTCCCTCAGCAGCTGGTGGTTCCCACAGTCCTGGAGGATGTGCTCTGTGGTCTGCTCTGCTTCTCCACAAGGGCACAGGGGAGATGGCACGAGGTGAAAGCGTCTGTGCAGGTGGAAATTGAGTCGGTTGTGCCCGGTCCTCAGACGGAAGATGGTCACCTGCTCTTGTCTGGACAGCTGATGGTAACTGTATAGGGGCCGTTGTGGTGGTCTGTACACAGACTTAATGATGGTCTTCATCTCTGTGAAGCTGACTCCATTTTCGTCTTGTTCTTTCTCTGCGCCCACTTTTGCCTTTCTGTCAGCTTCTTAATTGCCGTAGATGCCACAGTGTGAAGGGATCCACAGCAGCACCAGTCTGGTGCACTTGATGTTTTGCAGTGCCTCTTGCAAACGTGGCAGTTTGCTTGCTGTTGCTGCCTCAAGGACAGACATGGCATCAGTCAGGAAGACAATCTGGGCATCAGGGTCTGCAGTGCCACTAAGGGTGTTTGCAGCACGGACCAGGGCTTCCACCTCAGCTCTGTAATTTGTGCAGTGAAGGCCATTTTCCGTTTGGGTACTGAATGTACACCCCAGCCCCTCCATTCTGAACTGCATCTGTGGCTGATCCATCGGTGTATGCCCGTATCCATGCTTCCTGATGATACTTTTCTTCGAGCATGGCCAGTGTCAGGGCTATCTTGCTCACAGTGCTGTGCTCATCTTTGGTGGTGATGTAGGGTACCGTGGAAGAGATGGTGATGTTTTCTGGTTTACTTTCCCAGGGTGGAAGGTTACTAGCAGGGTTCAGAGCCTCTACCTGCGCAGAGAGCTTTGCCTGGTGTTTTCTCTGCAGAGCTCTCGTCTCCTTCACAAAGCTTGATCTTTTCAGTCTCCCTGAGGATGGCTGTTTCATCCTGTCATTCATTGGATGGTCTTTGGAAGACTTAACCTTTGTGGACTCAAATGTTACCATTTTAATCACTATAACCCCTTCATTGCCAGAACACAACGAGCAACACCCAAATGCAAGAGGCATAGATCCTCATGAGCCCCCGCAGTTGCGGGGGCTCATGAAGATTTATGCCCCTTGCTGAAACCATTTGGAATCTATTTTCCTTTGATAGATCAGAATCGTCGACGTTGAATTCACCATGATTTGAGAAACACAATCTGCGTCAACTGGCAGTGGGAAGTTTAGTGGTTAAAGTGTTAAATTCATGTTGTGATACTTGTATAGTACTATATTCAGAATCTCAAGCGTTTTGAATTATATATTTATGATGATTTGACTTTCATCAATAAAGATATGTATCATTATGATTTCAATTCTGATAAAACAAGACAACAGAGAAGTCTGACGTCTAAACGCTCAATCGAACCCGCAACCAGTATATTGTTGACTCCTCATCTACATACGGCTTTATTCCATAACCCCTTGTTTACCACCGGTACTGATTACAGTAACCCTTTCACTGCTGTTGGACGCAAGTTGTGTTTGCGAACTAGTCAATTCAACGTCAAACATCCTAAGCTGGCAACCCCTCTCCTCCGCCTAACCCCCACCCACCCCCCACCCCAGGCCCCCCCTCCCCCCCACCGCACCCCCCCCCCCAAAAAAAAAAAAATAATTAAAAAAAAAAGTAATTAATATAAATAAATAAATAAATAATAAATAATATTAAAAACTAAATAAAATTAAAAATTAAGAATAAAGAATTAAAATCAAACAAACAAACAAACAAACAAATATATATATATATATATATATATATATATATATATATATATATATATATATATATATATATATATATATAATATATATATATATATATATATATATATATATAAATAAATAAAATAAAAAAATAAAGTAATTAAAATAAATAATAAATAAATAATAAAAAAATTAAATAAATAATAAATAATATAAAAACTAAATAAAATTAAAAATTAAGAATTAAAATCAAACAAACAAACCAACAAACAAACAACAAATAACACCCAAAAACGAAAAAGCAAAAACAAAAAAATGGATTGTTAGCGGCTTAAGCAAGAGGGACAGATCCTCATGAGCGTGGGGGCTCTTGCAGCTGGGTGGTATTCATTTTGTCTCGTCATTAAAAGGGTTGAATGTAACCGCAAGCGCAAAGAGGGGACGGGGATTAAGACACGGTGGACCGGTTCTTGTCCCCAACAGGAAACACATTCCACAAAATCAATCAAAATTGTAAAAATCTAGTTCGCCATCAATCAGACCACCAGAAATAAACTTAACCCAATCAGCCCTGACGCACTAAAGCATGCGATGGATCGACCATGATAATTCAAGGGTAGTGCAGTTTAACTTGACGCCTGTCGGCGCCAAGATAATCTGGCACTACCCTTGAATTATCATGGTCGATCCATCTCCTGCAACTGGTGCATAGTCGTTAGATGACGCCTCCCAAATTTGGGAAATACGGGCGTGGGGTTGAATGAGTTAACAGGAAATATCCGGGTGACTTTTTGAAACCAAGAGCCGGTTGACGTGTATAAAAAGGGTGCGGGACTCTGCAGTTTACCGCGCATCGAAATCATCTCATCAGCAAGACGCCAGTAACCAACAAGTGAGTATTGAATACGTATGTTTTTGTACACATCAAATTGCGCTTCAGCAATCCCAATTACAAATAGACCAAGGAATAAAGTTTGGCACACCGAGAGAAGAAGGATTTGTTCAGATTGCTATCTGCATGTATTAGGTGATGTTTCATTTAATCATTGAATGTCCAAAGTTTTCACAACAGATTTAAATTTTTACTGTTAGTGTTTCCGATTATTCCAGCTCCACGATGAAGGTCGCTGTTATTCTCATCCTGGCCATGGTGGCTGCTGTCTCCGCCACTGACTACTATGATGGTGGATATGGGGGATATGATGTCTACGGCGGTGGAATTGGAGGATATGGCGGCTTTGGCGGATTCAGTGGCGGACGTGGAGGATTTCGTGGTGGACGTGGAGGATTTCGGGCCGTGGATTTCGGCAGTGGATTCGGCGGTAGATTCGGCGGCGGCCGTACGTAATCAGTTTTACATCGTTGTAATTTTTATAATAGAAAGAACGTGTTTTACCATTTTTGGTGTCGTTTGCGGGTTTTGTCGTGATGAATCCTGCAGGAATCATCACGACTAAAACCACTACCGACGCGGAATGGGTTAATTGCTGTAAAACCCTGTAATTTAAAGAAAGAAATAATCGATGTTTGTATCTTAGAACCTCTCGTATGGTATGGTGGGGTAAGGTGTGGTGTGCTGTGGTGTGGTACGGTACGGTATGGTACGGTATGGTATGGTCTTCGGTACGGAATAGTATGGTAGGGTATGGTAGAGTATGGTTGGGTAGTGTAGGGTAGGGTATGGTAGTGTAGGGTAGGGTAAGGTAGGGTATGGCAGGGTAGGGTATGGTGTGACCTTGTTATTAGTGAAGCATAGTGTGGTACTGTACCGTACGGTTTGATGAGGTATAGTTTGGTATGGGATACGGTAGTGTACGGCACGGTATGTTATGATATGGTACGGCACGGTACGGTGTGGTATGGTATGTTACGGTGTCTTCCAGCGCCAGTGACATGTTGTTGGTGGTGGTGTTGGTATTTGTGGTGGTGATGATGATGATAACAATGACGACGATGACGACGCTGATGATGAAGTTTACTGCACTGTAATCTATTTTTGTTTCAGACTTTAATTCCTACAGGAGCTACTAATAAGGCTGGGGCGGCTAAGGTGCTTATAAACCTCGTCAATCTCCTCCTTGTACGACTTTCACCAGCAATCTCATAACTGAAATTCTGATATTTAAAGTCTTGGCAATGAATTTGGCGTCTCCATAAACAAACATTGCAATTGTGTCATGTTACTGGCAGTTTCTGTGGTGCTGGAAATAAACATGGCGTCTCCATCAAAACGCTTTTGCTCTTTTGCTGGCAGAATGTGTGTGTGTGTGTGTGTGTGTGTGTGTGTGTGTGTGTGTGTGTGTGTGTGTGTGTGTGTGTTTGTTTGTGTGTGAGCAAGTATTTCAAGTGTGCAAAACCCAAACCCATCAACGAAAACCCAAACCAGTCCAAGAATTATGAATACAAACTGTCTCAGCATGAATCATAGATGCTTATAAGCCCCGCAATCGCCGGGGTTCACGAAGAACTATGTCTCTTGTAAGTGGGATCGTGTTCACCCCCCCCCCCTCTCTCCAACAACAACAACAAGCATACCTATAGAACGTATATAACTTACATCTGACGCTATTTGGCCGAAGTGGCACTGAGAAGGTAAAAAATGTGTGTGTGTGTGTGTGTGTGCGTACACCAAATGACTAAAATGGGTTACTTTCTTTACCATCCTTATGCAATCTGGGTCTGTGTAAAATTCTGGGTGGCCAGATCAGACACCCATTTTTTATGAGGGTTGTTTCTGTATTATCTTTCATTCAAAATTCAGAAAAAAATATCAAAATACGATGTGCCCATTTTAACAGATTTACTTCATCGTTGTGTTTCAGGGATGCCCTGGGCCTGTGTGTGGACACGGAAGCGGCCGGAGTGTTTTCAGATCAATTTGATTGGTCCAACACCGATGAACGGAGTTGCTTCCCTTGCTTAAACGTCTTTCGTCTCCAACGGACGCACCGGTCATTCTCTCGCATTTGCAGAGGTACTTTATGCAATATTTCTTAGTTAAGAGCACGCCCAAATGTACTTGTTCAGTGCAGTTATTTAACTGAGAGATGCCTCCAATCCCCGTACCCGTTTGGCCCAGAAAAATAAGGCGTCTGCTTTCAAACGTGTCTTCGGCCTCTCGGCCGCTCCGGGCCTGACCGTTGAGTCTTGTAGTAAATGATAATAGAACCCCACGATTTTAACAAAAGCTTTCTTCTTCAATGAAAGGAATTCGTTCAATAACCCCATTACAAGGTCAATCTGCCACGCGATTTTGTTTCTTCTTTCTTTTTTTTTCTGACGTGTTAACTTGCCACATGCATGCACAGTATCAGTTGACTTTTTTTTTTAAAAAACAAAAATGGCGCCAGATTTCAATCCTCGTTCGCAAAACTGCCTCGCGATTCGAAGAACGAACGTCCACAAACAGGTCTTTAGGAATGTGCAACTGAAGTATCGCTTTTTACTGTATTGCCAGTTTTTAGTTCTCAGGGTCACCCTGGTCAGCCCCACAGGGTGGGTTTTTCTCTCAATTCTGGGGCATGCATGTGTTTCTGTCTACCCTTTGTCCATTCACCTGTATAAATTTGCCTTTTTAAAACTCTCCCTACTGTCTGCACTGCCTGTAGCTCTTGATATTGGATGTGTGTTGCTAAATGGTCATAGCTTTATGTCTTGGCCCCATGTGTTAGGTTTATTTAACTCATTCTACCCCAGACACACCACGGCAGGATAAGGATCCACCATGATAGTTCAAGGGTGATGCCAGAATAGCTTGGCGCCTACGGGCGCCAAGCTATTCTGGCATCTCCCTTGAACTATCATGGTCGATCTGTGCCCTGCACTGCAATGCAGTCTTGAGAGGACAGGGGCAAAATTTAAGGATTTTGGTGTTGGGGTAGAATGAGTTAACGTATTTGACCGGCAGGCGACATACATGGCAATGTTCTGTTTAGGTGGGTTTTTTTCACAAGCAGTGCAGGCACGTCCTGAGAAAGCCTAGTGGCTGTCGGGACGTTAAGCAATGTACAATCAATCTGATTCAAAATGTCAGTTGGTTTACATGGTTGTATTGGACATGTTCTCAGCAACACCATTTTGGTCACACCGGCTCAGGACTTTCTGGCACACACCCAGCGCCGGATGGCAGCAGGATGTCCAAACCCATCGGGATCTATGCTGCAGAATCATGGCCCCCCAGCCTCTGCCACAGAGGGTGCGTCTGGTAGGAGGGTGCATGGACGGCAGCGGAATGCTCCCAATTACAAACTGGTAAGTAAAGTGATTCTATGATCATCTTCATTTTATTGGCTGGCGTGCGTGCGAAGCAAAAGTGAGTTTATGTTCTGGGCCACTGGTCGTCCGTCCGTCGTCCATGGTAAACTTTAACTCATTCTACCCCAACACCAAAATCCTTAAATTTTGCCCCTGTCCTCTCAAGACCGCATTGCAGCGCAGGACACAGATCGACCATGATAGTTCAAGGGTGATGCCAGAATAGCTTGGCGCCCGTAGGCGCCAAGCTGTTCTGGCATCACCTTTGAACTATCATGGTCGATCCTTATCCCAGGGTGGGATTCTTCCGCGTTTCCGCGGATTTCCGTGGAAATTCTTTCACAATTCCGCTGAAGCATATTTATTTTCCGCGTCTAATAACAACGAAAAAGACGAGAAAAAAAAAAATCTTCTTAAATGGCAAAAAAAATCTCAAATGGGTTGGATTTGTATGTAGTTTGGTTCACTATCGCCCGACACTTCCGGTAGCTTTAGGTCGCAGTGGAAAATGGCGGTGAAAAAGGATATTGTCCAAGACAGAGTGCCGTTTAGTGTGCATCTGAACATAAACTGGTACGCACATTCCATTTTTATACTGCAGATCAGGAGTGTCATAACAAAGTCCATTTTCGGGTGTGTTTGGTCTCGCTCCCCCTGTCGGTTTTTGGATACTTTGGCGAACGGTGGACACGCGTGCCTATCCCCCCCCCCCCCCCTGTCGTTTGATTTTTCGGCCGCTGAAAATGAAGGACATGAACCCCCCCCCCCCCCCCACCCACACCAATGTCGTTTGATTTTCCGCGTTTTCTTTCTTACTAGAATCCCACCCCTGTTATCCTGCTGTGGTGTGTCTGGGGGTAGAATGAGTTAACGGTGGCATTTTCTCGGAGACTATTCAAGCCACATTCTTCAAGCTTGGCCCAAGGATACTTTGTGGCAAGACCTTTTTAAACATGCCAATTTGAGTGACCTCTCTCAAAGGGTCACGCAGGGTTGACAAATGTGTGAAAACTGCTTGCATTTTCAGAAAACGTGGATTTTGACTGCTGCAGAAGCCAGCCCTCGTCACCGAGGTCACACATATGTAAATCGGTCATACACGGGATTACTCTTTTTATTCTTGTGCAAGGCCCCTTTAAACCAAAATTGGGCTGTTTCTGTTTCTAATGCAGCTTTGGTTTTAATCTTTCTTTCTTTCTTTCTCCAGTTGGCAAATGGCGCCTGGGATGGACCCGAGACTGAGAGCAGTGCCAGCGCATCGCAATACGAGGGCAGTGATGACGAGGAGTTTGTTCCTGGCTCGAGCTCACCGGATTCAGAGGGTGTGTCGGCATCAATTGCTGGGATCTCGGACATAGACAGTATTGTATCGACTATGTTAGATTTCATCAAAGTGGCAGGTTTGGGGTGGCCAGGTGTTGGTGACGCTAGTACCAGCAAGGTGCAGTGTGCGTTAGGGGGTGGCAATGAGAATGTGGATAGGCAGGAGGAACATGATGCTGGAAAGAGTGGGGAAAGAGCACTTACAGAAGAAACAGGTGTGCACGTGTCGCAGAGAGGGAAAGGAAAGTACAAATGGGACAAGAAACATGCATGCAAATTGTGTGGCAAGCTTGTCTTGAAAATGAGCACGCACTTACAAGATGTCCATGCAGATGAGGCAGACGTTGCTAAAATTTTGTCGATGAAAAAAGGGACCAAGCAGAGACGTCGAGCATGGATCAGACTACAAGATGAGGGTGATTACATGCATAACGTTGCTGTTCTTGAAAACAAATCCGGATGTTTGATTCCTAAGTATCGCACCAAAACTAGTAAGGTAGACGACCTTCTCGCCTGTAGCCATTGCAAAGGGCTCTATCAAAAAAAGCTGATCTCTGTACACTCAAAACGTTGCTGTCAGAAGCCAGGAGGGTTTCAGATCACTCGGCGAGGGGACGCCGCTCGCCGTGGTCGGCTCATGCTTCCAATACCCTTAGACGTTGAATTTTCCTTCTACCACAAGGTCTTGGCTACCCAGAGAGATGATGAGATAAGCCGTCTCATCAGAACTGACCCCTTGCTTCTTGAGTATGGAAAGAGATTATTTGACCGCAGGGACATTGAAGAACACACGGCTGGACAAATCAGCTCCAGGATGCGGGAGTTAGGGAGACTGTTAAAGATTATCAGAGTGAGGTCAGAAATGAAAATCGCAAGTTTAAATGCTGTGATCAATTCAGCTAGCTTTGATCATGTTGTCCTGGCTGTAAAAGAGCTAGCAGATTTTGATGAGGACACACATCAGTTCAAAAAAGGCAATCTCGCAATGCGCATAGGCCATGCTTTGAAAAAGTGTTCACAGATCAAACAGTCACAGGCATCCAAACAGCTTGGACAGGGTTCAGACGACAGGTGGCGACAGGAGCTCTCTGAGGCGCAGCGGTTTGACTCTGTCTTCAACGGGGACTGGTATGATTGTGTGTCCGCTACAGCAGCCCAGTCGGTCGGGAAAATGACCATGAACAAACCCAAGCTGATCCCATCATGTGAAGATGTGAGGAAGGTCCAACAGCTTCTTGAGACAAGGATGGTTTCGGAAGATTATCCGACAGTGGTTAAAGCAACTCTTTGTGCTGTATCACTTTTCAACCGAAAACGAGGGGGAGAAGTTCAGAGAATGAAGGTGTCAGACTTCCAGAATGCTAAGATTGGATCGATCACCAATCAAGATATCTTGAAAGGTCTCACAGAGGTTGAGAAGAAAATGGTGAATCATTTTCAGCGAGTGGAAATCAGAGGCAAGTTTAATAGGAGTGTTCCCGTTTTGCTGACGAAGAAGATGATGACAACTGTGGACAGAATCCTTCAAATGAGGCAATCGGTGCCAGCTCTCGCTGATTCCCAGTACATCTTTGCCACACCTTCTGGTCAGAGGCCTTACAGAGGCCATGATGTTCTGAAGGCCCATGCCCTAGAAGCAGGGGTGTCATACCCAGCCATGTTCACATTTACTCAGTTGCGGAAGCAGGTTGCAACTTTGGCTCAGTCAATGGCCATCTCGGAGTTAGACCAGGATCAGCTGGCAGATTTCCTTGGCCATGATATTCGGATACATCGCCATATCTACCGCCAACCTCAAGACGTCCTTCAAAAGGCAAAAGTGGCAAAGATTCTTCTGTCAGTTAACAATGGGATGACAGATTTTGAGAGTTGCATTAGAGCTGAGCTGGGCGATGATGAAGAGATTGACTTTGACAATGAAGACGCATCAGAAACTGGCAGAGAGGTCTCGGGGGGAACAGCACCTGTGAATGAAGCAAGTAGCAAGTCAGCAACACAGGAATCGATGAGCATGACGGAGAAAAGACGTCCAGAGCCTGATGACAATCTAGATAGTTTTGATGATGACAGTACTGCGTCAGCTCCTGTTCGAAAGAAAGCTAGATTTACAAGGAAACCATGGGGGGAAGCTGAAGAGAAAGCTGTTCAAACTCGTTTCAAGACACACCTCGTCATGAACAAACTTCCTGGAAAGGCCGAGATACAGTATGCAATGGCGCTGGAACCTGCACTTAGACATAGGCGCTGGACAAACATTAAGGATTACGTCCGCAACAGACTGAAAAAGTTACAAAAGAAATGAATTGAGCCGCCACTCGCGGCATTTTCGATTTCATACAGATTTATTACATCAGTGTTATTATTGGGGTGGTTTCAGCATGTATAGCCTGCTTTTTTTTTTTCTTTTTTTTTTTTATCTGATGGACGCCTGGATCATTTGTGACCCTCTCTCTCACAAAATCAGTCTTAAGAACTCGCATTTTGGATGTTTTGACATATATGCATTTATGAAAACTACAGTGTTTGCTGATTACTGTGATATATGACTGTATGCTGTAGTGCAAAAATTGTAAAAGCTGTTCTTAAGTGTTTAAAGTTGTTAAAGCCTCCGGCGGCCATTTTGAGAAAACAGCCTGTGAAGTTTCTGTGTGCAGCATAATTGGGGCCAAGGGCAGACTTTTAAAATCATTTTTTTACCTATTTAATGGCATTTTTCATGATAAAGATTTTAACCATACGATACTTTGGTGTATGTAGAATACATTTCTCCCAAAAAGTGAAAATGCCCCAGATTGACCCCCCACCACATATTATTGCGTGTAGTGCTGATTGGCTCGCTGCGAGTTAAGACTGGTTTCGTGAGAAAGGGTCACATTTTGTATACTGTATAACCTTTGGATTTGCAAAACGAAACAGCCGGCTGGGGACAAAAGACAATATAATAAGATAAGAAAACCATTGACAATGTAAAAATTGATTACAAGAGTGTTATGGGGGGGGGGGGGGGGCGGATCATTTTGTAATATACTGCATGCCATTTTAAAAACTCTGCAAATGAAAGAATGGTTGGTTGTACTGCCATACCATTTTGCAAATGAAAGAATGGCTGGTTGTTTGTTGGAGACGAAAGACGTTAAATAAAGGCTGAAGTTTCAAGTGATTTCTTATGTTGTCAGTTAATTAATTAATGTCAGTGTTCTGTTCTGTCATTTTAACTCGTTCTACCCCAAGATCGGAATCCCCAAATGTTGACGTCGTCTTCAGAAGACTGCGTTGCAGTGCAGGACACAGATCCACCATGATAGTTCAAGGGTGATGCCAGAATAGCTTGGCGCCCATAGGCGCCAAGCTATTCTGGCATCACCCTTGAACTATCATGGTGGATCTTTATTTTGCTGTGGTGTGTCTGGGGTAGAATAAGTTGAGCCCAATGTTGAAGTCGTCTTCAGAAGACTGCGTTGCAGTGCAGGACACGGATCCACCATGATGGTTCAAGGGTGATGCCAGAATAGCTTGGCGCCCATAGGCACCAAGCTATTCTGGCATCACCCTTGAACTATCATGGTGGATCTTTATTTTGCTGTGGTGTGTCTGGGGTAGAATAAGTTAAGCCCAAATGTTGAAGTCGTCTTCAGAAGACTGCGTTGCAGTGCAGGACACAGATCCACCACGATAGTTCAAGGGTGATGCCAGAATAGCTTGGTGCCCATAGGCGCCAAGCTATTCTGGCATCACCCTTGAACTATCGTGGTGGATCTTAAATTTTGCTGGGGTAGAATAAGTTAAGTGTTCGTTTCTTCGTCTGGGTCTTTTTCTATCTTTGATATTTTTCCACACTTTTTGACCCGCATCATAGTCATACTGAGGCTAATAGCTTCAAATCTGTTCACTGCCATAATTCTATGCAAGCTACATTACAGTACTTACAGATGAGGACATAGACCAATGGCTTTAGTTCAAGGGTGGTGCCACAATAGCTTGGCGCCTAGAGGCACCAAGCTATTCTGGCACTAACCCTTGGACTATTTCAGTTACACTAGTTGCACACACTGGTGTATTCCGAATGATAAGGGTTAATATTCAAAATGCTCTGTTGCTGTTTGTCTGAAACTCCAGAGTACCCCAAAACACACAAAAAAAGTCCTGTAATTTCCAGAATACATTATGTTGATTCTCACATCAATGCCATGATAAACTGTTTTGCTTCAAAAGGACAAAACGCAGCAATGTTTAAACGATTTCCTCTGTAAAAATCATAATCGAAAGGTTTCGGGCCAGTGTTTATTGAATTTTGCACCATACTATGTAAAGAATGTTAAAGCACACATACACATTTAAGTTGGGAAAAAAAATTAATGTGAAAAAGAAGTATTCCATGAACTTGACCTTATTACAGGCGCCTACTGTTGTGAAGACACCCATTTTGACTGTAATGCCAGTTTCATTTGTGTGAGAGAGACACCCACCCATTTTATTGGCAGAAACCCCATTTTTTCGGCATTTAGTGGCTCTGTTTCTAGAAAATGTCTATTTTATTTTAAGTTATAGAGCTTAGTTATAATGTGAGTTCTAAACATTGGCATCAATTCCAGAGCCCTAGAATAAATAGAAATATGGGAACCCATTTTCACATGAAATGCTAGGTAACCCACTCTGATGGTTGCGTCTCCCTCTGTGTGTGTGTGTGTGTGTGTGTGTGTGTGTGTGTGTGTGTGTGTGTGTGTGTGTGTGTGTGTGTGTGTGTGTGTGCGTGTGTGCGCGCGCGTGCGTAATTTTGTGTCTGTTTGCGTCTTTGTCTGTATACGTGTTGTTGTTGTTAACCCTGTCACTGCTATCTGCCAAGCTAATCTGGCACTACCCTTGAATTATCAAGGTCGACCCATCTCCTGCTGTATTGCCTCAGGGCTGGATGGGTTAAGGTTAACTGCAGGAATGTGACAGAGGCCAGCACGCGGCATCGATCGTCATGAGCCCATTGATCGAGCGACTTACCTACCGAGCGACTAAAACCCACCCACACACGCACCCAACCCACCCACGAATCCACCACTCCAACCATCTATCGATCCATTCACCCACACAACCAACCACCCACCCAGTCAATCAAGTCTTTTAAATTAGATTGACATTTTAAAAACGTTTTGAAAACTTCAAGTGCCCTATTATCACGAACCTCAGAGTTTAGTTTAGTTATTTGGGTTTGTCGCCGAGCAGGCAACTAAGGCCATCTCACGGCGGATGAATCTCAGAGGCTATCTACTTTTCAAAATATAAATTTTAGGAAACGGGAAACACAAACAAAATGAAACATTATAATGTCCCGACGCTTAACTGAACACCGCAACCATACTGGTGAATGTATCCATTATAGCTAAACCTCAGGTACCTTAAACCCTTCCTTTCCAAAGGACGTATATTTTGTTTTGAAATCTGTATTCACTGAGCACTCAAAATTACTACTGTCCAAAGATCATGGACACACAGAGGTCTCAGCAAGATTCATAGATCCTCATGAGCCCGCGCAGTCGCGGGGGCTCATGAGAATCCATGGATCTTGCAGTTAGATCGCGTTCGCGCTTATCTTCGCAGTGAAGGGGTTAAAGCTGTGCTTTTGTACGGGCCTCAAGCTATATATATACATGACAGGTCACGTTATATATTTAAATTGGGCAGTTCAGGCAGTAAGAGGACCGGTGTTTTTTCAAAATAATTTTTGCCTTGTTTGAAAATTTGTAGTAGGGCTGAATGTTTGAATTTGCTGGAAATTTCTGGTTATCTGAGAGGAGACATGTTTGGTGCTTTGATCCATACCATCCTGAGCTTATACAGTGGACAATTGTGGGCCTATGTTGAGTTGCCGTTGACGTAGTGATTTGAGGGGCACGCTGATTTCAGCTGTGCTTGGGTGTGGGGTTGGTAAGGAATCAGGTTCATAGCCAAGAAATGAGACTGTCAATGTGCTGTTTTTTGGTTATTTTGTGCATTGCAAATGTGCAGTTGGTGGGCGCTAGTGTTTTTTAGGGGATTGAAATATTAGGGGATGCCTGGGACTGACTATGGCTAAGAGACTGGACAGTACGGAAACGGCACTGTGTTCCGTGGCCGACAGTGACATAGGTAACTGGCCATCTCTTGGGCATGTCAGAAACTGCTCACTACTAAGCAAAACACATTCGAACCGACGTTGGACGCTTTGAGGCAGGCGCACAAATGTGCGCGGTGCCCACCGCGGTCGATGTCTTCCCAAAGAAGTTTGCTTATTGGTTGCGCCTGTTTCTGTAACTAAGCACGAAGCACCTAAGTAATCGGGGTCTTAATAATAATGATAATAATTGGTCAATTTCTATAGCGCGCAAGCACCATAGTAGGTACTGTATCCGCTTTACATGTTACAATAATAAAGTACTAAGACATATGATATATGTATATACACACAGAAGAACAAAATGACAAAACTTACAATTGAAAACAAGTTTTTGCTGCACAGACAAACTTTCTCTCTCTCTGTCTCTGTCTCTATCTCTGTCTCTGTCTACGTCTCTGTCTCTCTCTGTGTCATTATGCCCGACCAGTAAAGTTGGTAATTCCTATGTCACTTCCCCCTTACATTTTTTTTCTTCATTCTTGGCTTGTGCTGTATCACGTAATTGTTTTCCCCTTTTCAGTAGTAGAAAACAATTAGCGCGATAGTAACTCTGTAATCAGTAGATTAGCAACGGCAAGTTCGAAAAATGGTTGTTACTACCAAAACTTTTACCGTTGTCAAATAAAGGATCATTGTCATTGTCATTGTCATTGTCTCTCTCTACTGTCTCTGTCTCTGTCTCTCTTTGCTGTTTGTTTGCCTTACATTTGTTACTTTTTGAAGAGGAGAATGCCCCCCATACAGAAGGTGTAGCATTCATGCTGTCACCAGTGGCACAGAGAGCGCTGATGGGCTGGGAACCTCTTGGGCCAATAATTATCACAGCAGCCTTTAGAACCAAGAAAAAGCTCAAGCTGAACGTCATCCAGTGTTATGCGCCCACTAATGACAGTGACGAGGAAGAGAAACAAGAGTTCTACGACCGACTCCAGAGTGCCTTGGACAAATGTGCGGAGCGAGACATCACCATCGTCATGGGCGATTTTAATGCCAAAATAGGGGAGGACAACACCGGATACGAAGAGGTGATGGGGAGACAGGGACTAGGCTCGGAGATGAGTGAGAACGGGGAGAGGTTTGTAGACTTTTGTGCTCTAAACCGACTTGTCATTGGAGGCAGCATCTTCCCACACAGAAGAATACACAAAGCAAATTGGGTCTCACCTGACCATACAACAGAGAACCAAATAGACCATATCTGCATTACCAAGAAATTTAGAAGATCCCTTCAAGATGTTCGAGTGAGGAGGGGAGCAGATGTCGCCTCTGACCACCATCTGCTTACCTTAAGAATGAAGCTCAAGCTAAAGAAAAGCCGCACAGAGACAAGAAGAAGACAGCGCTATAATGTAGGCCTCCTGAGAGAAACTGGAGTTAGAGAAGAGTTCAAACTGGTGCTGTCCAACCGGTTTCAAGCACTACAGGAGCTAGTAAATGAAGAGGAGGCGGTCACCACAGAGCAGCAGTGGAAGGCAGTTAGAGAGGCGCTGAACTCAACCTGCAAAGACACTGTAGGGTTCAGGAAACACCATCACAAGGACTGGCTGTCGGCACAGACCTTGAAGAAGATAGAAGTGAGGAAGCAGAAGAAAGCAGTTGTCAACAACAGTCGCACGAGAGCAGCCAAAGCAAGGGCACAGGGGGAATACTCGGAAGCCAACCGCGAGGTGAAGAGGAGTATCAGGGCAGACAAGAGGGCCTACACAGACAGCCTGGCAGCAGAGGCAGAAAAGGCAGCAGGCAGCGACAACATGAAACAGCTCTACGACATTACCAGAAGATTGTCAGGCAAGTATGGCCATACAGAAAGACCAGTAAAAGACAAAGAAGGCAAGCCTATTGCAGACAGAGCAGACCAACTCGACAGATGGGTCGGGTATTTTGAAGAGTTACTGAACAGACCTAGCCCACCCGACCCCCCAGACATCCAGCCAGCAGAGACCGACCTACCTATCAGCTGTGACAGACCCAGCCGGGAAGAGATCAGAAGAGGAGTGGCATTTTTGAAGAACGGCAAAGCAGCAGGCCCAGATGGCATCCCAGCGGAGTCTCTGAAAGGAGACCTAGAGACAACGGTGGAGATGCTGTACCCACTGTTTGGAAAGATCTGGGAAGAGGAGGTGATGCCGGCTGACTGGAAGGAGGGGTACCTAATCAAGCTTCCCAAGAAAGGCGACCTCAGCAAGTGTTCCAACTACAGAGGAATCACCTTGCTGTCAGTACCAGGAAAGGTCTTCAACAGGATCATCCTGGAGAGAATGAAGAGCTCCGTTGACCCCCAGCTAAGAGACCAGCAATCAGGATTCAGGAAAAACCGATCATGTACAGACCAGATCGCCACTCTCCGCATCATCGTGGAACAGTCTCTGGAGTGGAGCTCCCCGCTGTACGTCAACTTTGTGGATTATGAGAAAGCATTTGACAGTGTGGACCGAGAGACTGTGTGGAAACTCCTACGACACTACGGTGTACCCACAAAGCTCTTCCGCCTGATCAAGAGCAGCTACGATGGCATGACATGTCGCGTGATCCACGAAGGGCAGTTCACCAGGGAGCTCCAGGTCAGAACTGGTGTCAGGCAGGGGTGTCTGCTGTCTCCGTTCCTCTTCCTACTGGCCATAGACTGGGTCATGAAGATGACCACAGAGCACAGACGAAGTGGAATACAGTGGACACTGTGGACACAGCTTGACGACCTCGATTTTGCAGACGACTTGGCATTACTGTCCCACACTCATCAACAAATGCAGGACAAGACCACGAGGCTTGCTGACATCTCGTCCCAAGTGGGCCTCACCATTCACAAACAGAAAACAAAGACAATGAGGCTGAACGCAACCAGGGAAGAACCAGTCTTGCTTGCTGGCACCCCGTTGGAGGAGGTGGAGTCCTTCACCTATCTCGGGAGCATCATAGACAAAGAAGGCGGCACTGATGCAGATGTCAGAGCACGAATCGGTAAAGCCAGAGCAGCCTTTCTCCAGTTGAAAAAAAGTGTGGAGTTCCAGAGAGCTGTCACAACACACCAAAGTCCGGATTTTCAACTCCAATGTAAAAGCAGTTCTCCTATATGGAGCAGAGACTTGGAGATTGACAAAAACCACAGTCAACAGAGTACAGACCTTCATGAACAGTTGCCTTAGAAGAATTTTGAAAATCCACTGGCCAGAGAAGATCAGCAACGTCAGACTCTGGGAGAGAACAGAGCAGATAACAGCAGAGAATGAAATTGGGCGAAGAAGATGGGGATGGATCGGTCACAGTCTGAGAAAGCCAGCTTCCAGTATCACTAGGCAGGCATTGTCATGGAACCCCCAAGGAAAGAGGAAAAGAGGTAGGCCGAGAAACTCCTGGCGTCGAGACCTCCAAGCAGACATCAAGAGACTGGGAACCACCTGGAGTAGAATCGAAGAAGAAGCACAGGACAGGAGTTGCTGGAGGTCTCTCGTCGACGGCCTATACCCGGGTAGGGGTGACAGGCGTAAGTAAAGTAAGTTTACCCAATTCTGCGAATCGGCCTAACACGCACGCTCACGTGTCACTCTGAAAACAAACACAGTACAAGACAAACACTCACGGGACATTCACGTGGTGCGAACGCGGCTCAGCTACTGAGTTTTCGGAAATTTTGATCGTTTGTATTTGAAATTTATAAAGTGGCCTGAAAACGGTGCTAAAGTGGAGGGGGGTGGGGGGAAGAGCCGGAGAACCTGGAGAAGAACCCCCGACGGTCCGCCCGAATTAACGGTGACACTTACAAGAGGATAAAAGTCCGACGCCGGAACCCGGTATCGAACCTCGCACCTTTAGCATTGGAGGCAGGCGCCTTTATCACTGCGCCACGGGCGGATCGCCCCATCAGTCAGTTGGCTCATCGTACGTACACTGAAGTTCTTCCAGAGGAGGTTCTAGCCAGTGAACGACTTAACGCCTTAACTTGGGGCAGTGGGCAGATGTTCACATCTGCACGGGACATAGACGACCCCGCCCTCCACGAGTCGCCTGCTGCCTTGCAGGCCTGGCCGCTTGGCTGCGGAAAGGCTAAGGGAGGAAACCCCTGACATCAAAGCCCCCGTGTCTCCGGGGAAGGCTTTTGAGCCAGAGACTAGGACAAGGACAGTCTGATATAAAACCTACGACCCGAGGACCTCGATGCCATCGTCCCAGCTTGCTAGGCCATGGCAGATGAACCAAGGGTTTAAAGGGTGGGGCCAGTACTGCGCACACTGCACTCCACCAAAAAGCTCCACCGCGCAGGCTTTAGGAAACGTCCACGGACCATGACACTGACCATTCCAAGTCCTGTAGCGACGGGCGACGGGCGAAACGGCAGGTGAAAGATGTCACTGGAAGCCGCAGTCTCAAACCTGCATGCAGGCGGTTCAGGATATTGGTCGCCTGATGTTGACATGGGGATGACAACATCACTCGGCACACCCTGAACGACCAAGCAGCCTTCTCTAGGGACAGCACTGCTTGCTCCACACGGAGAGGGGCCTAAAAAAGGTGGCCTAACCAAAGCTCGTCCCCTCGCAACCCCAGTTGGCTAGCCGCGGTCAACGGGCATCTTCTCCTGCGGTCAAAAAACAAGAAAGAATAACGGATCCACTCTCATGACGACCACGACCGGACTCAACGTAGCATGTTGGAACGTCCGAACCATGCTCGACAAAGCAGACAGCGGACGCCCTGAACGTCGCTCTGCCCTCATTGCCCATGAATTGCGGAGGTTAAACATCGACATCGCCGCGCTCAGCGAAGTACGCCTTCCGGACGAAGGCAGCCTCCAAGAACTTGGTGCTGGGTACACCCTCTACTGGTCAGGCAGGCCTGCATCAGAAAGACGGCTTTCAGGCGTGGGTTTCATGGTCAAGACATCCATTGCGACTAAGCTGGAAAACCTACCAACGGGCCACTCAGACCGCATCATGTCCATGCGCCTCCCACTGAGACACCAGCAGCACGTCACCCTTCTCAGTGTGTACTCCCCAACCCTCCTGGCAGAGCCTGCTGAAAAGGACAAGTTTTACACTGACCTGCGCAGCCTCCTACAGAGTACCCCTGCAGACGACAAAGTCATCATCCTTGGCGACTTCAACGCCAGAGTGGGCCAGGACTCTGAAGCCTGGAAAGGAGTCCTCGGCAAGCATGGCGTGGGGAACTGCAATGACAATGGCCGCCTACTGTTGGAGTTCTGTGCGGAGCAGCAACTGGTCATCACCAACACTACTTTTCAGCAAAAGGACAGTCGAAAGACCACCTGGATGCATCCTCGCTCCAAACACTGGCACCTTATCGACTATGTCCTAGTGCGTCAGAGGGACCGCAGTGACGTCCTCCTCACCAGAGTGATGCCCAGCGCAGAGTGCCACACTGACCACCGCCTTGTCCGCTGCAAACTCAGGCTCCACTTCAAGCCAAAACCCAAGAAATGGGGGCCCCCCAAGAAAAAGCTTGATGTTGCCAGCCTTCAGCGTGACGATGTGAAAGCTGCCTTTCAGACAGATTTACAGCGCAGGCTCAAAGACACAGCGGACCCAGTAGACTCCTCCCCTGAAACACTTTGGGAACAACTGAAAACTGCTATTGCAAAATCCTCTGCAGAAGTCTTGGGTTTCGCCAGAAAGAAGAACAAAGACTGGTTTGACGAAAACGATGTAGAGATCCAGGAACACCTAGCAAAAAAAAGAGCCGCCCATCAGGCCCACCTAGCCCAGCCTTCCTGCCCTGTGAAGAAGTCTGCCTTCCGCCTCGTCTGCAGCAGTCTCCAGCGCAAGCTCAGAGATCTCCAGAATGAGTGGTGGACCAGACTTGCACAGAGGACCCAGCTTTGTGCTGACAATGGTGACTACAGGGGCTTCTACGAAGCACTGAAAGCAGTGTATGGCCCCAGGCACCTGGTACAAAGTCCCCTGCGAAGCGCGAATGGCCAGGCACTCCTCACAGATAATACCTCCATCTTGAACCGCTGGTCGGAATACTTTCAGAGCCTCTTCAGCGCTGAGCGCACTGTTCAAGAAGCAGTCGTCCTACAAATCCCACACCTCCCAGTAAAGGTTGAGTTGGACGAACCGCCCACCGCTGAAGAGACCCTCACAGCCATCCACCAGCTCAAGAGTGGCAAAGCAGCAGGCATCGATGGAATACCACCAGAGATCTGGAAACATGGAGGCACAGCACTGCACAACAAGCCCCATGACCTCTTTCTCTGCTGCTGGGAGGAAGGAACACTACCAAAAGATCTCCGTGATGCAGTCTTTACAGTACAAGAACAAAGGCGAGAAGTCTGACTGTTCCAACTATCGGGGAATTACCCTGCTGTCCATTGC
The DNA here is from genome assembly GCA_036245525.1 of Semisulcospira habei. NCBI lineage: Eukaryota > Metazoa > Mollusca > Gastropoda > Semisulcospiridae > Semisulcospira > Semisulcospira habei. Next base: position 151,137,924 of record BTPG01000002.1, read on the forward strand.
TGGGAAAATCCTTGCAAGGCTGCTCCTGAATCGGCTGGTACCTGCCATCGCTGAAGACCAACTCCCAGAGGGCCAGTGTGGCTTCAGAGCAAACAGGAGCACCACCGATATGGTCTTTGTGCTGAGACAGCTACAGGAGAAGTGCCGCGAGCAGAACAAAGGTCTGTACGTAACATTTGTCGACCTAACAAAAGCGTTCGACACTGTGAGCAGGCAAGGCATGTGGCAGATCCTGGAGCGACTTGGCTGTCCCCCAAAGTTCCTCAACATGATTGTCCAGCTACACGAGGACCAGCAAGGCCAGGTCAGACTCAACAATGACCTCTCGGAACCATTCCCTATTCTCAACGGCGTAAAGCAGGGCTGCGTGCTGGCACCGACCCTCTTCACCATCTTTTTTAGCATGATGTTGAAGCAGGCCACAGTGGACCTCGATGATGACGATGCAGTGTACATCAGGTATCGTCTCGATGGCAGCCTGTTCAACCTCAGACGACTGCAGGCCCACACGAAAACCCTAGACCAACTGATTCGTGAGCTGCTTTTTGCTGATGATGCTGCCCTCGTTGCACACACAGAGAGAGCCCTGCAGCGCATCACGTCTTGCTTCGCAGATGCTGCCCAGCTCTTTGGACTCGAGGTCAGTCTGAAAAAGACAGAGGTCCTCCATCAGCCGGCACCCAAGACAGTGTATCGCCCTCCTCACATCACCATTGGCGAGTCTGAACTAAAGTCAGTGCACCAGTTTACTTACCTTGGCTGCATTATCACGTCGGACGCCAAGCTGGACAAGGAGCTTGACAGCAGGCTGGCAAAAGCAAACAGCGCTTTCGGGCGACTTTTCAAGCGGGTGTGGCACAATCAACAGCTGAAAACAGGCACCAAGATCAGCGTGTACAGAGCTGTGGTCCTCACCACCCTGCTGTATGGTTCCGAGTCCTGGGCCCTCTACCGCAGCCAACTACGACTCCTCGAACGCTTCCACCAGCGCTGCCTGCGTACCATCCTGGGCATTCACTGGAGTGACTATGTCACCAACGTCGAGGTCCTTGAACAGGCTGAAACTGTGAGCATCGAGGCTTTGCTGCTGCGGACACAGCTCCGCTGGGCGGGGCATGTCTCCAGGATGGAGGATCTTCGCCTACCAAAGATCACCCTGTTCGGCGAGCTTGCTACTGGACACCGTGACAGAGGGGCACCAAAGAAGAGATACAAAGACTGTCTCAAGAAATCACTTAGTGCCTGCCAAATCGACCACCACCAGTGGTCTTCGCTTGCTGCGGACCGTGACACCTGGCGCTCCACCATTTACTTGGCAGCTGTCTCCTTTGAGGACTCTCACAGAGCTAGCCTTAAGGACAAGCGGCTCAGGAGAAAAAAACAGAGATGCCGCAGCTCAGAACCCTGGCCATACCTTCCCCTGCAGCCACTGCGGTCGAACCTGCCTGTCTCGGATTGGCCTCCGCAGCCACGAACAAGCCTGCAGACGTCGTGGGCAACTCCTATAAAATCTGCGTTCGCGAAGTCAAGCCAAGAGAGAGATACTACTTTTAGTTCCTGTACTCTACTTCCCCTTAGTTCCATTACTTATTTTTAACGCCAAAATTACCATACAAGATAATGTGCAAAAAAGGCCAAAAATTTCGAATCGGCCATTTAAATGTATATCACCTGGCGAGCAAAGTGCAGGACGTTTGCGTTTATGTTAACTCACCTAGTCACTTTCATCTCTTTGGTATAACCGAGACACGCCTTGCCTCCCACATCAGTGATGAGGCCACCGCCATTCCAAATTACTCCATTCTTAGGAGAGATCCGTCAGTCCAGGGTGAGACAGGTGTAGCGGTCTACATCCACAACTCAGTTAAACACATAACCCGCAGGCGCCGAGACTTAGAAACTAGCGATGTGGAATGTATTTGGATAGAGATTAGGCAATCTAAATCCCCTCCTTTACTTGTTGGGTTTCTGTACAGAAATCCTGCGGCCACTTTTGAGTGGTATGACAACTTTGTACACTTGACTGATAAAACAGATATTCCTAAAGCGAACTTCTCCTTCTAGGAGATTTTAACATTGACCTCACCCATCATGGGAGTGTACCACTACCTTAGTCGGCCTTCAACAAATGGTAACATCGCCCACTAGAGTTACGCCATCATCAGCCACTGTTATAGACCATATTTATACAAATAAACCGCTGGCAATTAGCAACGTTCACGTTGGTAGTCTTAGCGTAAGTGACCACTATCCGGTGAGCTGCACGTGGCTGTCCAAGCTTCCAAAACTAAAAAAGCAAGGACATACGTGCATAACATACAGATCATTAAAAAAAGTTCAATGAAAATACCTTTCTGTCTGATCTAGCTTCTGCAGAGTTTACTGAAGTGTACAATGAAACCGACCCAAATTAAGCACTAGATACGTGGTATCACATCTTTCTCAGAGTGCTAGATAAACACGCGCCCTTGAGACAACAAAGAGTTAAGTACGCCACTTTACCACCCTGGCTGACTGCGGATCTTATCGAGGCCATGGAGCACAGGGACGAGCTGAGAAGAGAAATGCGTTTCGCCGATTACAAGAAAGAACGTAATCGAATAAAATGCATGGTTCTGAAGGCAAAGAAATTACTTTTCGATAAAGTTATTCACGAAAGTAAAGACTGTGCCACAATATGGTGTGCGATAAATTTAGTTACTAGAGGCACGAATAAAAGCACAGCTCCTTTACCGCCGCATCTCACAGCAAACAGCTTCAACAGCCACTTCGTCTCCGTAGCAGAATCATTAATTCCGCCGGGAACTGAGGCGCATGACTATGTATGCCCAGACAACTTAGTCGATTTCTGCAAGCAGAGAACTGCCGGCACAAAACCTTTCATCATACCCACTATAGCGGTCCATGAAGTTGGTAAATTAATTACATCCTTGGAAAATAAAAAATCATCAGGACTGGATGAGATTAGTGCGAAAATACTCAAGATATCCCTCCCTTACATTGTAGAGAGTATCACTTATATCTACAACCTCTGTATTAATTTTAATTGTTTTCCAGACGCATTTAAAGACGCGAAAGTAATACCTCTACCTAAATCTAAAGATCTTAGTGAAATTAATAATTTTAGGCCCATATCACTTCTACCTGTTCTGTCCAAGCCCTTAGAACGGCATATTCACAAGCATCTATCTATATACCTGGAAAGCCGAAAATTAATCTATTCATTGCAGTCGGGCTTCAGATCAGAACACTCATGTCACACTGCGCTGATACGGATGATAGACACCTGGTTATCTTCCATCAACGACTCAAAACTTACAGGAGTCATGTTTCTAGATTTTCGTAAAGCCTTTGATCTAGTAAACCACGAAATACTGATCAAGAAAGTATCCATGTATACCAACAACTCGGCGTCGTTTCTCAAATCCTACCTCGAAGGTAGAAAACAAAAGGTATTACTAAATGGCTCATACTCGAATCAAGGGTTAGTGAAGCATGGCGTACCACAAGGCTCTATTCTTGGTCCCCTTTTATTCTGCTTGTTCATAAATGATCTTCCTCTTGCGATAAAAAATGAAAGCGTTACATGTGATATGTTTGCAGATGATGCTGCAGTACACACGCCAGATAAGGATATATCAAACATCAATTCACGACTGCAAAACACATTGCAAGATATTGATGAATGGTGCAGTCATAATATTATGATTTTAAACCCGGTAAAAACGGAGAGCATGGTAATTAGCACCCGCCAAAAACACCAGCTTGGCTCTCTCTCACTCAGTCTGTCCCTCAAAGGCAAAACCATCAGCCAAGTTACTAACCATCGCCTGCTAGGAGTCACGGTGGACAACCAGCTTAGGTGGCAGCCACACATCAGTAATGTTTGTAAAATTGTCTCCAGAAATCTGTACATCTTAGCAAAACTTAAACACATTACTGATATGGAGACACGTCAACTGTTCTTCAATGCTCATATTAGATCGCATATAGACTATGCTTCTACTGTGTGGGATGGTTCGAGCGATGTCAATTTGAAAAGATTGAACTCTCTACATCGGAGAGCTGCCAAACTAATACTCCCTGATCCCAGCTTAACTACTGACCAAAAATTGGCAGCCTTAAAAATTCTGCCCCTGAAAGATCATCTAATTTACAATAAGGGAATGGTTATGTTCAAAGCATTAAACGATAAGCTACCCCGATATATCACATCGCTATTTACCGTCCAGTCATCAACATACTCCAGATCAAGAAAATCCCTTATTGTGCCGCGACCTAGAATTGATCTTTATAAAACGAGTTTGACGTTCTCTGGCTCTAGTCTTTGGAATGCCTTGCCTAGAAACGTCACGACATCAGCTACTTTCTCCTCGTTTAAAGTCAGTCTCATCAAGTACTTATTTTTGTCAGCAGCATCCCCGTGACTGTGCACATATTGAAAAATACTATTTCTCATTAGATTATTAATTGCGTGTATCACAGGTTTCGACTGATGACTCATATTTATTCGGTACAGCTTGTATTTAGCCAGCTACTCATATGACTGACTAGCTTAACGTTATAAGCCGCGTAAGCGTGTGTGTGCACGTGTGTGTGTGCGTGTGCATTGTGCGTGTGTGCGTGTGCGTAGGTGTATATTAGAGATAGAGAGTGGCGTGCTCAAATGTGCATGCGATATGTATGCGTATTAGGTTGTGTGTATTCTTATTATATTATTTTAATTAAACCTCACAACATGTCATTATGCCCGACCAGTAAAGTTGGTAATTCCTATGTCACTTCCCCCTTACTTTTTTTTTTTTTCCTTCATTCTTGGCTTGTGATGTGTCATGTAATTTTTTTCCCCTTTTCAGTAGTAGAAAACAATTAGTGCGATAGTAACTCTGTAATCAGTAGATTAGCAACGGCAAGTTCGAAAAATGGTTGTTACTACCAAAACTTTTACCGTTGTCAAATAAAGGATCATTGTCATTGTCATTGTCATCATTGTCATTGTCATTCTCTCTCTATCTCTCTCTCTCTCTCTCTCTCTCTCTCTCTCTCTCTCTCTCTCTCTCTCTCACACACACACACACACACACACACACTCTCACACACACAAACACACACGCGCACACACACACACGCACGCACGCACGCACGCGCACACATACACACACACACACACAACACACACAAACAAGCACAAACGCGCGCGCAGTAGCCTAGTAAAACAATCATGTGGAACCGGTGGAACATGACTTACTAAGTAACATTACATTATGATTGTAAAGTCTGGTTTTGAGTGAAGGGGAAGATGGGATAGGGGTAGGGGGCTGGGTGGGTGGGTGGGGTGGAAAAGTGGGTTGAGTTTTGATCTATATGGTCGGTATTTTGGGTACTTTTGTTTATTTATATAAACCTTCGTGTGTTGACTCTCATTGACACCGTGACTTATTCCCAACGTCTCCGACCGAAAGTAAAATCACGTACAAAATTAGGGAACACAGAGGAATACATTTATGAGTACAAATGGTGACATACGTTCTGTTCAATACATACTAAATCATGAGGTAAGTTATAGGGTAGCTTAACTTACTCGCGGCCAGCCGCATCCGGATGTTCGGTATAAGCCGCGCATCCGGGTGCTGCTGGCCGCGAATGAGTTATCCCCTTCCCTGCCACTGTACGCACATTTTAGTTTCTGAAATCGTTGTTCATTCAACGACCAAAACCCAAAACTGTCCAAGGAACATATGGATACAAACTGGTCTAAGCAAGATGCATATATCCTTACCATCCCCCGCAGTCGCGGGAGCTCATGAGGATATATGCCTCTTGCATTTGGGTCTTGTTCACAAATTTTTGCCCAGCAACAACAACTCAACAAACATACCTACAGAACTGACATAACTTATATCTGCCACTATTTTCCTGAAAAAATCAGCTTGTCCCATCCCTGAGAAAACAAGACCTGCATTATCTTATCTTTCTCCTTTCAAAAAACGTCAAACAATGGCAGACGTGTACTTTCATTTGTGCTAAACCATTTTGTACCTTAATACAAAAATTGCAATGTTATTAACGAAATTACAACAAAGATACTCTTAACACCTTCACTGCCGAGAAAAAAGTGAACGGAATCTAACAGCAAGAGGCACAGATCCTCATGAGCCCCCGTGACTGCGGGGTTCATATATGCCTCTTGCGGAGACCATTTTGTGCCCATGTTCTTTGAACAGTTGTGGATTTCAGAGACAATGTGTACGTCCGTACAAGTTCGGGGACACTTCGTACTAATATGCCGAGTTCAGCGGTCATTGGTCTATAATGGACAGTTCTCTATCTTATCAGCATGTTTTTCTGCACATTTGGTACGTTGTCCAGGTTTTATAGGGTCGTACGGAACTATAGAAACTAATACAGAGTTGATTGCGCATTTCAGCCAACTGCGCAAAAGAAAAAAAAAAGAAAAGAAAAAAAGAAAAGAGGTTACCCTCTTCGCGCTTGAGGTCATTAGAATAGCACGGCTTAACCCTTTCGCTTCCGAGAAAAAAATGAACACGATGCAACTGCAAGTGACATAGATCCTCATCCACTACAGAGGGCGCTCGTGAGGATCTATGTCTCTTCCTGAGACCAGTTTTGTATCCATGTTTCTAGGGCGGAGTTGTCTTTTCGTCCATTAATGAACAAAGATTTCAGAAACAAAAATGTTCGCACAGTGACAGAGAAGGGGTTAACATTCCAGGGAATGTGGCTACTGGCACTGTTTACAGTACTGTAGGATGTATGTGCTAGGGGGTTAATACAAGTAAATATAGATGGTGGACCTTACTGACAGAAAACATGTACGTAAGTATACATAACTGCAAACTAAATCAATAAAAAGTTCGAACGTTAGTTCGTCATCCATCAGAAATCAGAAGTAAGCAAGAAATATATCCTGGTTACCTGGTCTAGTTATGAGACTAAGGGCCCATTGATGTGTATAAAAGGATGAGGGAAACTGATGCAGGTACATAGAAATCCTCTGATCAACCAGACGCCAATAACCAACAAGTAAGTATTGCAGTTTTCTATAGTCTTTTGTATCACTCATTTACATGTGCACTAATCTTTTAACGTCGAAAATTTGAAACGACTGCAAAACGATCAATGGACTAACTATACTGATCAACAAATTGGTAAATATGCTTTAATCCGGGTTATATTGACGTCATTTATTAGAAAATGTCATGAAGAGTGTGTTATGTCGTGTGCAATCAGAATGTTTAGTCTTAAAAATCGCACATCGATGACTTATGACGTCATCAGTGACACTACCATCACAGGATATTGAAAGTGAAATGGGGAGCATCTGAAAGGACACAGCTGAAAGCCAACCAATGTGCAATTAACTCCTGAAAACTGATGCCTCCTCGAGTAGCAAAACGTCGTCGGGTTCACAAGGGCCGCAGTGGGCCCGCGGACCCACTGCGGCCGTCGTGGCCCCGAGAACCTTTGCTTGATGGGTCTTGCAGATGGAACAGGCTGGCTGAAGTGTTTTTCTGTCTGAACCAAACAGCTAAAAGTCAGGTTTATGAAATTTTATGAAAAGCTGAATGAGGCTCCAAGACTGACGATTGTCACCCAAGTATTATACTTGAGACAAGAAGCATGACGTCGTCCCTAATACTCGCCGGACATCCACTTGGAAAACATGAGCTTGTACACCATATTTATTTATTTATATATATATATATATATATGCGGAAACGGGGTCGTAGGAGTGGAGCTCTTGTGAGACTTCGCCGTCGCAATTTACGCCCCCCGTTACCCGCTATGTTTCTTTCTAACGTTCGTTCTCTGCGAAATAAATCTGACGAACTATTGTGCCATCTACAGACTAAACGAGATTTCAAGGACTGCTCTTTATTTTGTTTTACTGAAACGTGGCTCGATTCGACGGTTCCCGACTCTGCTGTTCAGCCACCTGGCTTTTCCATCTTCCGTGGCGACCGCTCTCAAGACGCTACTGGTAAATCTCGTGGAGGGGGTGTGTGTTTTCTGGTCAACGATCGCTGGGCTACAGACGTGCAGGTTTTGTCAAAAACATGTAGTGTTGCCCTAGAAACACTGACTATTGCCTGCCGCCCATTCTACCTGCCGAGGGAGTTCTCACGTGTCATTTTGACTGCCGTGTACATCCCACCACAAGCGAACACGGAAGCCGCGATAGCGCAGCTGTGTGATGTTGTTACACAGGCGGAGAACTCAAACCCGGACTCTTTTGTTGTAGTCGCTGGCGATTTCAATAAAGCTAATCTTAGCAAAGAGATGCCTAAGTTTGCACAGCAAGTATCGTGCCCCACTAGAGACGGTAAAATTTTAGATCACTGTTACTCAACCATGAAAGGCGCTTACCGTTCCATCGCCCGTGCTCCACTCGGACAGTCAGACCATGCCATGATTTATCTTGTGCCAGCATACAAGCAACAACTCAAAAGTGCAAAAGCAAAAGTAAAATCAATCAAACAATGGTCACCTGAGGCAGCTGAAACACTCCGTGGCTGTCTAGAGTGCACTGACTGGGATGTGTTTAAGGAGGTAACATCAGACATTCACGAGTACACAGAGGCTGTCACTGACTACATTGCCTTCTGTGAGAGCCTCTGTATTCCCACCAAGACCTGCAAGAGTTTTCCTAATGACAAGCCATGGTTTACAGTAGACATTAAACACAAACTCCACGAAAAACATGACGCATACAAAGACAATGACAGAGAAAGGTACAAACAAGCCAGGTATGCAGTACTAAAAGCAATTAAGACTGCCAAGCGCAACTTCAGATACAGACTAGAACAGAAAATCGCAGCTAGTAACCCTAGAGATATTTGGCAAGGCCTCAAAGACATTACAAACTATAAACCAGCTTCCAAGACTGCTGATGTTACAGATGCGTCTCTTCCAGACACTCTGAATGACTTTTATAGTCGTTTTGACAAAAAGAATATGACCCCACCTCCTTCTGTGGAGAGGAGTCATACTGAGAACCCACCTTTCATTATTCTAGACGCCGATGTCAGGTGCATGTTTCAGCGTCTAGACAGCAGGAAAGCTGCCGGTCCAGATAACATTTCTCCACGCTTACTCAGAAACTGTGCGGACCAGCTCTCGGGCGTCTTTACTGACATTTTCAACATGTCTCTCTCTCAGTGCACTGTTCCTCAGTGTTTCAAAAGGTCCACCATCATTCCTGTTCCGAAAAAAATCCAAAGTGTCCTCCCTAAATGACTACAGACCGGTCGCTCTGACCTCAGTTGTCATGAAGACGCTTGAGCGCCTCGTCCTCCGGTTTCTGAGAACATTTACCGACCCTCTGCTGGATTGTTTTCAATTCGCGTATCGCGAAAAACGTTCCGTGGAGGATGCGGTGTCACTTGGTTTGTTTTATGTTTTACAACACCTTGAAATCCCAAACACCTATGCCAGAATTTTATTTGTTGATTACAGTTCTGCTTTTAACACCATTATTCCATCCAAATTGTACCAGAAGATCCAGCAAATCGGAGTTCCAGAGACATTGTGCCTCTGGACCCTCGATTTCCTGTTGATGAGACCACAGGTCGTTAAAATTGGTGGAAATGTGTCATCCACCCTCACTTTATCCACGGGCACGCCTCAGGGGTGCGTGCTCTCCCCTATGCTCTACTCCCTGTTTACTTATGACTGTGCTTCATGCCATGCCAGTACTAAAGTTCTGAAATTTGCAGATGACACCACAGTGGAAGGGTGCATTACAAACTCAGACGAATCCGCTTACCGTAGTCAGGTTGAGACTCTAATTAGTTGGTGTAATAACAACAACCTTGAACTGAACTCTGGCAAAACAAAAGAAATGATTGTGGACTTTAGAAAGAAACAGTCCCCTCCCCCTCCCCCTCTTGTGATCAATAGTGAAATCATTGAAACAGTCCAGAACTTTAAGTTTCTTGGCACTACCCTGTCATGTGACCTGAAGTGGGAGGAAAACACTCGCCTTATCGTCCAAAAAGCACAGCAGCGCTTGTTCTTCCTGCGACGTCTGAAAAGTTTCGGTCTCGGTGCCCACATGTTGATGCAATTCTACCGAGCTGTGATTGAGAGCGTGCTCACCTTTTCGATCACGGTTTGGTATGGTTCCATCACGGCCAAAGAGAAAATCAGACTGAGTAGGGTGGTCAAGACCGCTTCAAAAATCATAGGCAGAGATCTTCCTAGCCTGGACTCACTGTACCAGCAGCGTCTCTTACGTAGAGCACGTCTTATCTCCAGTGATTCCACCCACCCCGGCAATGAGCTTTTTCAAATTTTACCATCAGGGCGCAGGTACAGGTCCATCAGTACCAGGACCAGCAGATTCCGCAACAGTTTTTTCCCTCTTGCTGTTCACGCTCTCTCTGATCAACCGGACTAATTGGAGAGAGCGCGAGTGGCGAGTGAGAATGATTGTGTACAGTCAGTTTTTAACTGTATCAGATGTTTCTCTCTCTCTCTCTCTCTCTCTCTCTCTCTCTCTCTCTCTCTCTCTCTCTCTCTCTCTCTCTCTCTCTCTCTCTCTCTCTCTCTCTCTCTTCTCTCTCTCTCTCTCTCTCTCTCTCTCTCTCTCTCTCTCTCTCTCTCTCTCTCTCTCTCTCTCTCTCTCCTCTCTCTCTCTCTCTCTCTCTCTCTCTCTCTCTCTCTCTCTCTCTCTCTCTCTGTGTGTGTGTGTGTGTGTGTGTGTGTGTGTTTAGTCTTAGTAACTGACATCAAGACAAATTCCAATGTTTTTATTGTTTTGTACATGGAAACATATGGCAATAAACCATCTTATCTAATATATATATATATATATATATATATATATATATATATATATATATATATATATATATATATATATATATATATATATATATAATTTTTCAATAAATTCTGAGAATGCTGTGCTAATGCCATGGAATTCCAGGCTGGTAAGCTTGCATTGTGTCATCAGGACAGCAGCTGTCCTTTTGTGACTGCATCGCTTATTAGATCTTTCGAGCCTTCCACTGAACACCTACTATATAAGGTAATAGGGACTACCCCCAGGCGCCCCCGCAACCCGCTGGAGAATATCCAGTCCTCCCCCCCCCCCCCCCCGAGTGGGGAGGCTAGTGCATGAATATTCCAAAACAGATCTTGGACCTGCTGGATAGATTTAAGATTTTGCCGCCTACGACCAGTTTCGACCCAAGGTGGGTCTTATCAGGTAGGCATACAGCGTAAACTGAAATTGCAAACACAACGCATGTACTAGAAGCCGCCTCCAGAATTTACCGGTAGCACCACTAGTACAAAGTGGATTGCATCCCTAAAACTTTATGAGGTGCTACAGTGGAAGAAGACAGACTAATTTTGAAAAGGCAACACCTAGGCAATTTTGTGGTACAATTATACTCTACTTTTAACAAAGGCGTAGCCCAAAGCCAAAAAATGCACTCAATCAGAGTAGCTCCAAGGTACATAATTTTTCAATAAATTCTGAGAATGCTGTGCTAATGCCATGGAATTCCAGGCTGGTAAGCTTGCATTGTGTCATCAGGACATCAGCTGTCCTTTTGTGACTGCATCGCTTATTAGATCTTTTGAGCCTTCCACTGAACACCTACTACATAAAGTAATAGGGACTACCCCCAGGCGCCCCGCAACCCGCTGGAGAATATCCAGTCCTCCCCCCCGAGAGGGGAGGCTAGTGCATGAATATTCCCAAACAGATCTTGGACCTGCTGGATAGATTTAAGATTTTGCCGCCTACGACCTATATATATATATATATATATATATATATATATATATATATATATATATATATATATATATATATATATATATATATATATATATATATATATATATATATATATATATATATATATATATATATATATATATATATATATATATATAATCTTATTGCAATATATATTGTGCTAATATTAACATGACCATCATGTAGACTTGAAAGTCGATTGTAATGTTGTAGTTTAATCTTGTGTGTACGTGTTGTACAGCTCCAAGATGAAGGTCGCAGTTATTCTCTTCCTGGCTATGGTGGCTGCCGCCTCTGCCTCTGGCTACTTTGCTGGTGGAAATGGAGGATATGGTGGCTACGGCGGTAGTTACGGCGGCGGCCACGGCGGCGGCTACGGCGGTGGCTACGGAGGAATTGGCGGATTTGGCGGCAATGCCGGATTCAGTGGTGGTATTGGTGGATTCGGTCGTGGTGGATTCGGCGGTGGTTTTGGAGGTGGTCTCGGCGGTGGTTTCGGCGGATCTGGAGGTGGACGTAAGTATTCAGTTTTACCTGTTAACCTCTTCTCTGCTAACGGACGTAGATTTTTTGTTTCTGAAATCTGCCTGCGCTGTACGACCAAAAGCCACAACTAGTCCAAAGAACACGGACACACAAAGTGTCCTCAGCAAGAGATATAGATCTTCGTGAGCCCCCGCAGTCGTTTGGGGGCTCATGATGATCTGTGCCTCTTACAGTTAGAACGCATTCATTTGTTTCTTGGCAATGAAGGGGTTAGTCTCAAAAATAGAAAGAAAATATAACAACACGCTGGTAAAACCATGTATTTTAGAACACATATGAAGAGAAGCGGTGTCTCGCATCTCAGCTTCTTATAAATACACCGATGAGCAAAAGAAATGCCACCTTTTTTTTAATCATCGGAAACACTTTAGTGTTTACGATGATTTCCAAAAATGTCGCATTTCTTTTGCTCATCAGAATATATGATATGTGGGTTGGCGTCTCTCAGGAACATTAGCAGTGCTGCAGCCGCGGCTTGCAAATACGACGATATAGAGGAAGCAGGTAGCGTTAACCCCTTCCCCGCCGAGAAATAATGAGCAAGATCCAACTGCAAGAGGCATAGATCCTCATGAGCCCCCGCTGTCGCGGTGACTCATGAGGATCTATGCCTCTTGCTGAGCCCACTTTGAATCCATGTTCCTGGGACGGCTGGGTCTCTTTGCCGTGGGGCTTACGGAGATCTCAGAACACAGCACAGCACTGGCAGTATAGGGGTTAATGATAATGATGATGATATGTGGATGGTGATGGGTTTGGCAGTTATTGTGGTGGTGATGATAATGATAATAATAATAATAGTATGATGATGATGATATTTGCATGGTGGTGGGTTTGGCAATGGTGGTGGTGATGATAATATGATGATGATGGCGATGATGAATGTGGTGGTGGTGATGATGATGATGGTGGTGATGATGATGATGCTCCATCGTACTGCACTGTAATTTATTTTGTTTCAGACTATAATTCATACTAAAGCTACTACTGACTTGAAGGCGAGGCCGGTTAACATGCTTTTAAACACCCTCCATTTCCTCCTTGTGTGACTTTCATCAGCATTCTCTTTATTCTCGAAGTACTGATCTTTAGTCTTTTCAATAAATATGGCGTCTATATTAACAAAGTTTTCGTGTTCTTCTTTATGTAGTATGTGTGTGTGTGTGTGTGTGTGTGTGTGTGTGTGTGTGTGTGTGTGTGCGTGCGTGTGTATGTGTTTGTGTGTGTTTGTGTGCGTGCGCTTGTGTGAGTGTGTATATGTATGTGTGATTTGTGTGTGTGTGTATTTGTGTGTGTGTGTTTGTGTGTTTGTGTGTGTGTGTGTGTGTGTGTGTGTGTGTGTGTGTGTGTGTGTTTGTGTGTGTGCGCGCTCGCGCATAAAGTGATTTCAGTTTATAATCTGAATTTGGTCGACATACTAACACACTTAAGTCATTCGAGACGAACGGCATTCGGATACGCGGATTAAGCCGCGTATCCGGATACCGTTCGTCTCAAATAAGTTAATCATAATGACGAAGTTCCCCAGTTTGGGAGTTGCCGTCTCAGTAAAGAACATGTCACCGTTAAGATCGACTATGGCAAAGCACGCGCTGGGTAGAGATACGTGCCTTTAAGATGCCATGTATCAAAGTACAATTGTTCTTTTCGCAAACAAAATAGACGCGTAGACAAGACAAGTAGGACACAACTTAATACATTTTCAAAATCGACAATACAGACAGACATGTATACAACAGGCCACTCATCTTTTTGTGCCTTAACTTCTTCGCTGCCGAGGGAAAATTTAACACCACACTACTGTAAGACTATGACAGCGGGGGCGCTTGAGGACATGTGCCTCTTGCACAAACAACACGACTGCAAGAGGTATAGATCCCCATGAGCCCCCGCGACAGCGGGGGCTCATGAGGATCTATCCCTCTTGCTGAAACCACTTTACATCCATTATTCATGGGACGGCAGAAGCTCATTCGAGTTGAATTGACGCAGATTTCACACGTACAATGTATGATCAGTTGCAGTGAAAGAGATTAACCCATTCAGCCCTGACGCACTACAGCAGGAGATGGGTCGACCACGAAAATTCAAGGGTAGTGCCAGATTAGCCGACAGGCGCCAAGCTAATCTGGCACTACCCTTGAATTCTCATGGTCGATCTATCTCCCCTGCAACAGGTGCATAGTCGTTAGATGACGCCTCCAAAATTTGGGAAGTACGTGCGCCGGGTTGAATGAGTTAAGACCACTTTAAGGTCCCTAGACACCAGACGACAGTAAACAGTCATAGACTGGAACTTCTGAGATCCACCTCCGTCTGAGGAGCAAACACATATACGTGGCTCGCTTGTAATGCGGTAGCGAATATTGTCCAACGGTAGGAGACTTACATCAATCTTACGATTGGAAAATATTCGCTGTCTAAATAAAGAACTCGAGGATATATGGTGTGCTTGCTAATTTTTTTCCAAAACCCACACGTTATGTTGGCCTACATCTTGAAGATACTCCAGTGAACATTAACCCGGGGGCAAGGCGAAAGCTAACCAGCTACAAGAGATGTAAACCCAGATGAGCCCCTAGCAGTCGGGGGTGGGGGAGGGGGGGGGGGGGGCTCGTGAGGATTTATGTCTCTGTTGTTAGTCCTTTGCCGTTAGTCTTCTTTATGCCTTTGTTAGGTCCAATTTACGTCTGTGTACTTCACGAGAATGTCGCGGTCAGTATGCAGACGTTTCAAGTGCACAATTCTCAATCACTGTCATCGAAGGTCATGGTTAATGGGACCGGTAAAAGGGTTAATAGTTTGCAATATCTTATTCATAAATGTTCTTATTGTGTCGCATATGACACGTTGTTTCTCTACCCATGAAAACGCCCTGTTATCGCGAAAGGCATACGTGGTGTTTTTTTTTCTTTCTTTTTTTTTCCCTGGGATTCCTGTAATTCTTTGACGTCGAAGCATCACATGTGGCCATTGTCCTCCGACAACAACCTTACAAGTCATGAAATACACCGACCATGACAGTTCAAGGGTTGGTGCCAGAATAGATTGGCGCCTCTAGGCGCCAATCTATTCTGGCGCCACCCTTGAACTGTCATAGTCGATCCGTCTCTTGTCGTGGTGCGTCACAACTGAAAGGGATTAAAGAACAATGCTCGCTAGAACTGTTTACACGGACGACAAAGATTTCCGGGAGACAAAACCGCGTGGACAAAATGAAATATCGAATGTATGCACGTGGTATAGATTTGTGTCACTAAGACGTTCAGGAGGAATCATGAATGCATAACACCATCAATTATTCATGGCTGCACATCATGCTGGTTTATGCAGACTAATACCACGATTGTTGTATAGGCAGCAGAAGGTTGCTGGCAATACGTCTCTTTCACTGCAATTATCAGCTGAGCGGGAGATGGAACGACCATCATGGCCAAAGAGCAGTGCCTGATGAGCTTGGCGCCTAAGGCGCCAAGCTTATCCGGCTCTGCTCTTTGGCTGTCATGGTAGATCTATCTATACACACCCACTGCGCTAATTAAGCTGTCCTCGGCGGCCTATATTCTGGAATGGTAAATGTATAGACCTTGTAAAATCGCAGCATGGGCTTGATAGCTAAGCCTGAAATGGAAACCATGCACTAACGTACGGTCTGGAGCAGCCGAAAGCTCTAGACAAACACCCAAATGCAGAAAGATAAACATTTTATCCAAGGATAAACATTGTGAGATTAACGTGTTTTATTACCTCAATGATGAGTTCAAGGACTGTTACCTGATACCGCTTCTATGCACACAAACACACGCACACACACACACACACACACACACACACACACACACACACACACACACACACACACACACAGACCATTACACACACACACACACACACACACATGGCACACACACACACACACACACGCCATTCTGCCGTGTTCAAACGCACGGCCTTTAGGCAAAGAATTCGATCGTCGCATTATGGGCGGTTGGTTTATTCCATAAACTCTGGAAAAAGAAAAAAAAGTACATCACACAATCAGTGAATTATGAGCTATAGCAGATCATATTTATTTATCACGTATTATCCGCACCGACTGGTCGCAGTGATACGACACAGACGGCCATTTTGACAGGCCGGTAACTACCAAGACGAGTTTCTACTTATCTCCCCTGGACACGTCTGGAGATGGAGCAGTAAAGTGCTCCCTCGGAAGTTCTAGGATCATCTTCAGTCGTGGCTGTTCGGGTGAGCTGTACTTACGGGTGTAATTACACCCGACAGACCAAACGAACATTAATGGACATCCGGACATTAAGCACTAGGTTTTCGGGCCGACGTCTGTGCGCGGGCTAACTGCGGCCGACGTCGGCCCGAGGATCTTTGCGTTGAGGGATAAAGTTTGGTACATTAGTGATAGAATGAGAATTACGTCTAGCTACTTTTCAACCGAAGATGTACCAATGGCAGGTATGTTGCTATAACAGTCTGTCCCTCTGACAAAATTGCGACGCATTCAGCAAGTAGCTTAATCATTCTTCTGAAAATAATATACGAGGTGTAGAGTTGAAGTTCGTTTGTCACTTTGCTCCTAACGAAAGATGGAACAACTGCAAGAACAACAACGACAGGTTAGATGATCAGCAACTACAGCAGCAGCACCAGTCCCACCACCACCAACAAAAAAACAATAAATATCTGAAGTCCCTTTCAATTAATATTCTTTAATTCCCAGATTATATGTTTAGCATATTTATGTTTAAAAAAATCCATTTTGAATGAATGTCTCTTCGCTACATCCACGGGTGCTAACTTTGAGGAAAGACAAACTAAAGACAAACAAAAAACTTGGTTTTGTAGCTAAATTACCTATTTAGATAATATTTAGATAATTAGGTAATAAATATACAAGGTGGGCTGATCTGCGATTTTTAACCTATAACATAGAGCCGTAAATGTTCAGAATCACAAGCCAGCACAAACAGTTTCATTCCCGTGCATATTATTGATAAAATGAGTACGAGAAAGAAAAAAAACAAACAAAATAAACAACAACATAAAAACTTTGTTGTCAGCTCTAAGAAGCAGTAAATTATTTATGGACTTACCGGATTTGTAATTGTTATTAACATTTTGGGTATACTGATTTCGAACAAGAAACGATTATGGTTTTCTGTCACTCACTCTCTCGTCCATCAAAGTATTATACAGTTAGCTTGATAACTTCATAAATCATGCACCAAACTTCTCTTTCAGTTTTAGTCAGTTGCTAAACTTTTGGTCGTTCACTAGAATTTACGATTGAATGGCAAGCACTCAAGCAACTTTAACGCGAAACCCGATGAGTAAAAGGTCCTCATGCCGACTGTCAGTCGCAGTTGGCCCGCGCACGTTTGCGCGCAAAAGCAGCCGCTGACGTCGGCCCGATGACGTTTGCTCAGTCGCAGGCCTACAGACACCCACTTGACACGTCTGTCTAAAAGCAATAGATTAACTCATTCTACTCCAACACCGAAATCCCCAAATGTTGCCGGCCGTTGTCCTCTGAAGACTGCACTCTAGTGCAGGACACAGATCGACCATGATAGTTCAAGGGTGATGACAGAATAGCTTGGCGCCCATAGGCGCCAAGCTATTCTGGCATCACCCTTGAACTATCATGGTCGATCCTTTTCTTGCTGTGGTGTGTCTGGGGTAGAAAGAGTTAAACATTTCTTCGTCATCGAAAGACGCGTTGTCAAGTTCCCTGCAAATGTTTGGACTATCATTCGCATCTATGAATTTTGCAGATGGGAGGTCTTAGCAGAGAGACTGACCATTTGGACGCATCCTCAATATATCAAATGGGGTAGATTTTTAACAAAAACAAGCTCCGAACAAAACAAGAAATTCCACCAAACAACGCAGAGAAAGAACTACTCAAAGTTAGCGTGCGCTGACAGACAAACGCCAAAAAAAAAGGATGTCTCGCGGTTTAACTGGCGCGAAACCTCAGCTGCCTGTGCTTCACGGATATTAATGGCATCGGCGAGACGCATGGATTGTCATGATGATCTATGTCTCTCACCTTTCGGTATTTCTGGCCTTGTTCTTGCAGAGAGTGGGGTAACTGGTAACTCTACCCGGGGTATCTGTCGACGGGTACTGCATACCGAGGTAATGATGTAGAACTAAAGCGATCCTATTCGGACAAATAAATTATGCTTAATTGATGACCGGTCCCGCTGGGACTAAAGACAGTCCCTCAACGATACCCGTCTATCTGTAAGTATACTGACGAGCAAAAGAAATGCGAATATTCGCATTTCTTTTACTCGTCAGTATAGTATAAAATCTATGTCAACAGGAGGAGTGGACTCACGTTCCCCTTGGCGCATCTGCGTGAGAGCAATAGAGGTGTAGATGCTTATATCTAAATGGCGCCATACCAAGCTAGCAAGAGGCATAGACTCTCATGAGTACCTGCATCGGCATGGGCTCATGAGAATCCATGCCTCCTGCAGGCAGGCTTCAGCGTCATTTCCATACAGTGTGCCTCTCTCCTCCTCTTGCAAAGGCCGAAATAGGGGTTTGACTCTGTAACTACCGGGGGCTGTGCTTTTGTGTGTGTGTGTGTGTGTGTGTGTGTGTGTGTGTGTGTGTGTGTGTGTGTGTGTGTGTTTCGTTTGTGTGTGTGTATGTGTGTGTGTGTGTGTGTGTGTGTGTGTGTGTGTGTGTGTGTGTGTGTGTGTGAGGGAGTTTGATGACGGAAGAGCTAGCGTTAACGGTGTTTTCAGATTGCATTTGTAAAAAAATTCCCAAGAAAGAATGAAACATGATTATAAAGAACAAGTATAAGAAGCACTATTATAAAGAACAAGTATAACTCAAATTTTAATGTTGATATGATGGAGAAAAAAAGAGCATCCAACACCATAATTGGAGCATGTCGGCTTTACCAGCCATCTGAGCCAAAGTTGCCATGTGAACAATTATAATTTGCTTAGATTAAAAGGTTTCCTTTAAACAGACACACGAATACAGAAATGGACTATACGTCTAATTATCTTTTTCAGTGAAACAGTCACCTTGGCTTGTCCGTCTGCCCGCCGTGAGATGGTCTTATTCGCCTGCTTGGCGTTAAACCCCAATAACTAACTAACTGAATAAAATTTTCCGTCTGGATTCAGGGTTGTGATTTACGGTGTATGGCATTCACGTTGTTTATTAAGGAAACCTGATAAGCTAGCTGTCGTTTCTTACTCCGGGAGAATTCTACCTCTTCCGGCCAATGTGATTTGTGGGAAAGACCGTTAAACCACTCAGCGCCGAGAAATCTTCACATATTTTCAACATCACCCAACTGCAAAAGGTATAGATCCTAATGAGCCCTCGCAGTGGCGGGGGCTCATGAGGATCTATGCCTCTTGCTGACACTACTTTGCATCCATGTTTTTGGGACAGCTAGGTTGTTTTGTTTGTTGAATGAATGAAGATTTCAGAGAGGCTGTCTTCTTCAGCTGACAATGAACCGGTTAGGCGGTGGAAATATACACTGCCCAGTGAAATATAAAAAAGAAAACACAGTAAGCCCCTTTTTTTTTTTTTTTTTTGGGGGGGGGGGGGGGGGGAAGCAGGATTTTCATTGCATTGCAATAAAAATCTCGCTTTTTACAAAACAGACTTGACTTCGTTTGACTTTACAGACCTGTAGAATCTTAACCTTTGATTGCCGATAACTAGAGAAAAACACGACATAGGCACAAGAGGCATAGATCCTCATGCGCCCCCGCGACAGAGGGGTCTCATGAAGAGCTATGTCTCTTGCTGACATCACTTTGTATCCATGTTACTGCGATGATTTGGGTTCTTTTGCGTTGATGTAACGAAGTTTGCAGAAACGCGGTCAGCGTCAAGTGGCAATCAAGGGATTAAACATTTTTAAACGAAAAAAATATACCCTACTTTGACAAGCACCAGATTTTGTGTCGGTCTGATCGAAAATAAGGCCACAGAAAGACTGGTACGAAATGTGATGCTCTCTGGGAGATGCGAGACAGATTCAAAGAATTGAGGCCCATTCAATTGCAATTTAAATGTAAATAACATTGATTCACTCCGCTATTCTAATCCGAGAACATTGGAGGAGGTGAAATTATTGAGAGAAGTCGATCGAATTGACTGATTGGGAGGGAGAGAGAGAGAGAGAGAGAGAGAGAGAGAGAGAGAGAGAGAGAGAGAGAGAGAGAGAGAGAGAGAGAGAGAGAGAGAGAGAGAGAGAGAGAGAGAGAGAGAGAGAGAGAGAGAGAGAGAGAGAGAGAGAGAGAGAGAGAGAGAGAGAGAGAGACTCAGACTCAGACAGTTTATTGTTCAGACAAAATGTCCATACAATGGAGTGAGACATTACATAATTTATAATTCAGGTGTATATAAAAGCCATAAGGCGATGTTTATAACAACACACACACACACACACACACACACACACACACACACACACACACACACACACACACACACACACACGCACATTTCCATTCGATCTACGCCAGCACATAATAGCCACTTTTGACCTACATGTAAAATGCGGTATCCAAATCCAGGCCATAGCCGTGTACCATACAGACCAGGTCGGAGTAAGAACCACAGTTTGCACGTGGAATCATACAAGCATGCTGCTACGGAGTTTAAATGCATGAAATACAAATCTTGCTAAATCGGCAATAGACTGCGGGTTGGTAGTGTCTAGGATACACAATTCTTTCTTTTTGAGTTCCATAAGGTCAAACTTACATAGGTATTTGACACGCAGTTCATCGTAGAATGGACAGTAAAACATAAAGTGAATTTCATCTTCCACAGCCTTGGCACACAATGGACACACTTTCGTTACAGCATTGAGAGTACTATATCTTTGTTTGTTACTTTGCAATTCAGTTATGCCAAGTCTAAATTTAATGTATAGATTTTTGACATAGGTTGGCTTAACCAGTTCAAAATAATTTTCTTGGACAAGTGTATGTTTAAAACTACGATACACAGTAAAACGTTCACTCTCAGAAAGCTTCGATGACCAGTTTTGTTTGGAACAATCAACCATCCTTTGTTTAAACTTGTTTATAAAAGCATTCCTGTTTCCAACACCTTGTGAAATCCATACATGACCAAACCCATTTCGAAAAAGCAAATTCTTTATCTTTGACACCCATGTTTCTTTCCCTTTATCGTCTAGATCCTTAAGCATATGATAAGCCATATTTGCAAATCTAGTAACAGGTAAAGCACAGGGTCGAAGCCAGTAGGAAACACATCTTACTGACGTTAATACTGACAGTGGATATCGACCAAGTTCACCATAAACCATCAGGTTCGGTGTGCGGAAGTTGACATTAAGAAAACGTTTACATGCAAATGTATGGACTCTTTCAATTTCGGCACACTCGTTTATACCCCAAATTTCCGAGGCATACAACAAAATTGGGACAACCTGCGCATCAAACAGCTTGAAAAAAACATCAGGACTAGCGCAATTGATTTTCTTCAACATACAGAAAATATCGATTACACATTTTTTTGCCTTAGTCACTAAGTCATCGACGGATGTGTTTAAACTCAAACGTGTGGTAAAGTTTAACCCAAGGTACTTATACATATTGACAACTTCTACCCTCGTTCCCCCGTAAATCCATTTTTCATATTTTGACAAATATCCACCATTTCGAAACACAATTATTTTTGTCTTGTCTAGGTTAACAGACAAACCAAGTTTAGATGCTTCTTTGTATAAATTGTTCAGCTGAGTCTGAAGGCCATTGGGGGTTGATGAAAACAAAGCAATGTCATCTGCAAACATCAACAAAAACAGTTCTGCTGCATCGGATTTTAGTTGGAAACCATGTTTACCATTTTCAATAATGTACACAGCAAGCTCGTTAATCAAAAAGGAGAACAATGTCGGCGATGCTAAACATCCTTGTTTTAAACCTTGGAAACACTCAAAAAACGCTGTACAATTCAGGCTGTCTCTAACACAAAATTTCACCGAGTCATACATTGCCTTCATAGCTGAAAGCATTTTGCCGCGCACTCCAACCTTCAGTAAAATATTCCAAAGCACACCTCTTTTAACAGTATCGAAGGCTTTGCGGAAGTCAACAAAAGCCACATAGACTTTCTTATTTTGTAGAAGTTGTTTTTGAACAATAGCATAAAGTGTAAACATATGGTCCACAGTAGAATAGGATTTCCTAAACCCGGCTTGTGTTTCAGACAGAATATTGTGTTCCTCAGCCCAGTCTGTTAACCTTCTGTTCAAAATGTAGGTATACAGTTTACTAACACAGCTAATCAGAGCAATAGCACGATAATTATCTGGATTATTTACATCTCCTTTCTTGTGGAGTGGGAAAATAATAGCTTTAGACCATTCGCTTGGGAACAACCCTTTGTTGAATAAAGCATTAAAATACTTAGTGAGAAAGGAGATGATAGCTGGGTTGGAAACTTTAAGAACTTCATTTATAATTCCATCAGGCCCGGGGGCCTTTCCTGCTTTGGCATGTTTTAAAGCAGCAATAACTTCTGCTTCTTCTATGTTAATATCTAGGTCATGAAATATGGCTTCATCAGACTCAGAGTCTTCTGGAGAAAATACATCGTCATTATTCTCTTGCTGTGCTATGTTTTCATTTAGAATGCTAGAGAAGTGATCAAACCACTGCTTCTTTGTTATATTGTTTCTTAAACGACGTTTTCTTTTCCATTTCTTTATTTCCTTCCAAAATGCCTGAGAGTTATGTCTATACTCAAGAATTTTGTCAACAGTTTCCCTCTTAAAATTAACTTCTTTAGCTCTAAGTAATCTCTTGTATTGTTTTCTGTCATTTACAAACGTTGCTTTATTTTCCATGGTTTTATTTTTTGTGTATGTACGTAAGGCTTTACGCGTTCGCATTTTTGCATTTCTGCATTCCTGGTCAAACCAAGGGTGACTAGCGGTGTTTGTTTTGTGTGTGTTGCCTGTGGAGGAATGAAATTGTTTTGTCATGCAACTAGCAGCGTCTTTGATAGCACATGTGAAAATGTCTAATGCACTATTAATATCATCATCGATCTCAGCAGTAGCAGCTACTAAAGCATCCTGGAATGCAGGAGTAGTTAAACTGTCGCTGAGCATTTGGGCCTTAGCAGGTTCCCAGATAATCTTATCAAAAGAAAAACACTGCGTATCATCATCAGAAACATCGTTGTGGGGTGATACACGTACACAAGACACAGTAAGGACCAGCGGCAAGTGCACAGACTCTATCCTCTCGCCAACTTCAAGTTTGTCACACAAACAAATAAAGTCAGGAGATGCAACAAAATAATCATTAATACTACAACCAGTGGGTGAGATAAATGTTAGGTGCTTTGACAGATCAGGGCTACAGAACCCATTCAAAATCATCAGTTCAAAACATGCACACAAATCTAATAGTTTTCTTCCAAATGTATTTACAGTCATATCTTCAGTAAATCGTGAAGGTTCAAATAGAGCGGTATTAGTTAGTAGCGTTTCATCAGGATCAAGCTGAAACAAATATGGATTAGGCTGCAAATCCCCAATTCTACCATTAAAATCACCACACATTAGGAAATGAATGTCTCCAAATTGCTCGAGGGCACTAGCAAGACACTGTTCTAATTCTTCTAACAAGCAGTCATACGGTAATTGTCTATAAAATGGTGAATCCTTGGGCGGAACATAGCACGCGACCAAAAGCACATCGCATTCAGTACCAAACAATGATCTGTCAAGTTTAAGAAAGACACTTTGAGCGCATGTCATGTTCACTTGGAAAACAAACTTGGCATACACATTTTTGACTAACACAACAACACCTCCCGAGCTTCTTCCTTGACGTGACAGTTTGACTGCAGGTAAGGAAAAACACGTGAAATCAGACCAGCAGTCAGGCGGGACGAAAGCATTGTCTAAAAATGTTTCAAACAAACACACAATGTCATAATTACTTACATATTGTAGAAAGTCTGGGTCGGATAATTTGCTCCACAGTCCATCAACATTCCATGAGAGAAAGGTAAGTGTATAAAACACACTATCTATTGGCTGATCCACAACACACGCGCGCATCGGTGACACATCCCGTGCAATTGAGGTGGGAGACGCGGCTTGGCCGACATATCACGGGTCACTGGATTCGTCCCCGACCTCAATTGTAGGGGAACTGTGTGGCCGGCGCCGTTTCGCTGGTTTAGGTGAAGGCTGTAGCGGGGATACCGAGTGTGACGCACGTGCCGGTGTTGCGTTGACCTGCTGACCAGTAGCTGCGGCGGCACCGAGTCCTTGGATACGGTTGTCCGGTCTTCTGTTGAGGCTGTCTGTCGCAGGACGGCGGCCGAAGTTGTCGGTGTCGTAGTTCCGTTGCTCTAGGGGTCCAGCGACGACCAGCTTGTTCCCCTTGTAGTACGCCCGCAAGCCTTTCTCCCGGTGCAGTCTGATCTGTTCGTGTTGCCGGTTGGTTAAGTCACCAGCAACGTTAACCCCCTTTTGCTTGAGTGCAGCACGACCCTTGGTCAGGACGTCCATCTTGTCCCTCCATCTCGCAAACTTCACGATCATGGGGCGGGGCTTGTTGTTGGCTCTGGCACGGTTGGATGCTACAGAAGCAAAGTCCGGTTTGTTCCCCACCCGGTGTGCGCGTACCAAATCGTCCTCAGTCCAGGTTTTATTTGGTACTGTGCCCTGCAGACATTCCAGTACTTTGGTGGCACAGGAATCGAAGGTCTCGCCCGGCGTTTCCACAATTCCAAAAAGTCGCAGATTGTCCCTACGTGAGAACGCCTCTAGCTTGTCTAGTTCTTCCTCGTAGCGTTTCCGCATATCTTCCATGTCCTCCTGCAAGTCTTCTACAGACTCGGAAACCTCCTCCTGCTTCTCAGTCAGTTCCTTGCAGGTGTCCTCCAGGCTGCGAGCGCGTTGCTTCAAGTCAGCAATGTCGGTGCCAATCGCCTGTATAGAGGTCAGCACATCACAAAGGTCAGCACGAAGAGACCCCAGTTTCTCGTCAATCACCTGTGTCTGCTTGTCGATTATACGCTGAATGTCACTGACAGTAACTAAAGGTGACGTAGTTCCAGAGACCTCGAGTGGATTTGCGGATAGAGCTTCTTTGTCTGCCATCTTAGCACAGTTCGATTGACACAACAGTGCTACACAGTAATACACAGTACTACACAGTACACGTAGCTGGCAGTGTTGTACTAACAGTCACCCCGACGATCGCCGTACTCAGTTCAATGGCGATATAGGAAAACCAGTCAGATGGCAGAAGTCTGTGGTCGCACAAAGTCCAAATTTACACCGTTATGATCAGCGTAGATAGGCCAAGACACTGGTGGTAAAATCCGAACAGTAGAAGCTTGATTAGTGACGAAATCGCCTTATTTTGCATCGCTAATTGACTCTGAACTTTTTTTGGTGCGCTACATTCGTGAGCTCTCTCTCTCTCTCTCTCTCTCTCTCTCTCTCTCTCTCTCTCTCTCTCTCTCGAGAGAGAGAGAGAGAGAGAGGAGAGGAGAGAGAGAGAGAGAGAGAGAGAGAGAGAGAGAGAGAGAGAGAGAGAGAGAGAGAGAGAGAGAGAGAGAGAGACGATGAATCGTTATTTATTCAGGATAAAGCTATGAGGCAACTCAATGCCTGTCTTACAAGCTGTCCTGTAAACAAACAACATAACAGGAAAATAAACGTAGCATGCAAATAATAACAACAATAATTATAATAATAATAAGAAGAAGAAGAAGAAGAAGAGGAAGAAAAACTACGGGGAAAAAACCCATAATAGGTGAATTTATGAAAGGAAAAAAATGGTATTGGAGAATTAGTAACTGCCACCAACACAAAAAGCAAGGGAAATAAATGGGTGCATATCATTAATATCATACTCAGCTAAGACAGTGTCAAAGAATCAGCAGCATCAAGAGCATATAGCGACACCGACAAGACAAAGGATTATCAATTTACAAATGTAAGGAGAAAGAGAAAGTACTTGACGTTCACGTGTTATCAGCAGTAATACTCTGATATGGCAAACTGTGAAGTCAGGCTGAATGGAAGTGCGTGTGCAAAGCACGTTTAAAATGGGTTTTACCTGAACATGATTTAATGTTCAAAGGCAATGAGTTCCAGACAAAACTACCCGTAAAATAGAAGGCTTGACTTGTAGATATCTATCCTTGGTCGGGGTAAATGAAGCAAGTCATGTCTCGTGTGTAGCTGATGCCTAGGGCTAAAGTTAAATAGCGTGCACAGATATTCGGGGACTTGGTAATGAAATATTTTGTGCATGAGGACGCATTTGTTAAATTTGAGTTGTTCCTTCCTGGAAGAAGGCCAAGAGATTTTATTTTTTCATCTGTGGAAGTAGAGTTTGAAATAATTATTTTAACTGAACGACGATACATCGAGTTGATTTTTTTAATATGACGCTCGCTGCATTCGTCCCACAAAGAGGACGCATAGTCACAGTGGCTCTTAATGTGTGCGTGAAATAACAATGTACAGCACTTTGTACTAAGAATATGTCTAAGTTTAGAGAGCAGAAATACATTCCCGGACAAGGTTTTGCCGCACAAACTGTCGATATGCAACGACCAATAAGAGCTGGTCGTCAATTACAACTCCCAGTAGGCGGTGCTTGGACACCTGTTGGATAGGTTTATCGCCAAGTGAAAGTATCAAAGGGGCAGGATGTAGCTAATGCTTTTGGCGGGTTGTTATCAACATGCTTTTGGTTTTAGAAGTACTGAATAGCATGCGATTATGCGTACACCATCTGACACTTCATCAAGACTTTGCTGGAGGATACAATTTAGCGTCGTGACACGATTGTCTGATGCATGCAGCGTTGAATCGTCAGCAAAGAGTTCGCATTTTACCTGAGGATCTGAGATGGAAAGAGGCAGGTCATTGATGAACCCTTTCAGTCTCAGGGTCAAACTTCTGGACTCGCGTTGTTTCCGGAGGTGGCTCTAGGAAACCAGGCAGAAAGGCAGTGCTATTTCTAAGAGTGTTCTTTCTCCTTTGGGTTCTTCTCTAAATATTACACGCTTGGCAGTCAGCTATGTGGTCTTTTGGTCTGGACTGCGCTTAGAAAAGAGAATTACAAAACAAGTTGGGAATAAATCTATTTTTCATAAGTTGACATACTGAGAAGAATATATACACAGCACTACGTATACTTTGTTTGCGAGGTAAATACATTTTGTTGTAACTGTCATTTCTAATCGTGCTTTTACTCATTATGAATTTCTTTGGATTAAAGCAACACATAGAAACAAAACACTGTTGAACTGGCGAGCATATTTGCGCCACTGTCATTTATCCATTTGTAAAGCGGACATCTTGTACAAAAAGAATAGATCTCTGTTCATACAAATAACAAGGCTTACCAGCGATATAAAAAACTGATTTCTGTAAATGATCATCCCATTTCAGAGCAAACTCCAAGTAGAAAAGTCCTGGGCCAGTTGCATGGGCTAGCTTAGTCCTGCACCAGCCACTAAGCTAGGTGCGCCGCTATGCAATTGGCCCCAGGTCACGCTTCAGTGGTGATAAAATAAATAATTCAGAATTCAAGATAAATTGTATCTAATTGGCCAAGATGTATGTATATGGAGTGGTGACGGTCATTCGTATGGTTTAGCCTTTAGCCGGCCTTTTCAACGGTTAATCCTTACGACAGTCACACCTCACGCCCTGACCCTCCACCCCCCACCAACCACCCTCACCGTCTCACCTTCTCTTTTTCTAATCAGTGGTCACACTTCACTACCTGAAACCCCCTCTATATTTTAACCCATTGTCTGCCGAAAAAAAGCGGAAGACGATCTAACTTTAAGAGACAAAGATCCTCATGAGAACTTACAGTTGCGAGGACTCATGAAGATCGATACCTGGTGTAGCTATGCGGAAATAAATTTTTCTCTGCGCTGAAAAGGTTAAAGAACGGTTAAACCCTTCACAGTCTCTGGTTGCAGATTGTGTTTATTTCTTAACTTCAACGCCAAAGAACCTCAGCAGTCCAAGAAACACGTATACAATATAATAATAATAATAATAATAATAATAATAATAATAATAATTACGGTATTTATAGTGCGCTTATCTTATTATAATTATAACTCTAAGCGCGCACTCACAACTCGCGCACACATGCGCGCGCTTTTGACAATGACTTACGTACCACACATGCATTACGACAGTCAGCTTGGGGTGGGGAATGTGGTGATGTTATAGTGCTAGAACTGTTGAAAGAGGTGAGTTTTGAGGGCGGACTGGAAGGAGGAGAGACGGAGTTTCTGACGGAGAGAGAGTGGAAGATTGTTCCAGGTGGATGGACGGTAGACGGAGAAGGAACGGGGGCCGAAAGTGCTGAGTTTGGTGCGGGGGATGTGGAGGCTGAGAGGATCGGAGGCGGAGCGGAGGGAGCGGGAAGGAGTGTAGGGGTGAAGTAAGTTGGAGAGATAGGCAGGAGCGTAGTTGTTAAGGGATTTGTAGCAGAGAGAAAGAGACTTGTATTGAATGCGTTGGGGGATGGGAGGCCAGTGAAGGAGTTTGAGCAGGGGAGTGATGTGGTCGGATTTTTTCTTTCTGAGGACGAGGCGGGCAGCATTGTTCTGGACGCGCTGGAGAGTGAAAGTGGTGGAGTGAGAGAGGCCGGAAAGGAGAGACTGACTTGCAATAGTCGATGCGAGATAAGATGAGAGAGACAGCAAGTTTGGTGGCAGCTTCGGTGGTGAGGTATTTTCTGATCTGACTGATGCTACGGAGGTGGAAATAACATGCCTGAGCCCTGGCGGAGACAAAGCTGGTCATGGAAAGAGAGGAATCGAGGATAACGCCGAGGTTCTTGGCCGAGTCAGAGAGGGGGATGAGGGTGCTGTCGAGTTGAAGATGGAGAGAGGGAGGGAGCTGGAAGAGTTTCTGGCGAGTGCCTACCAGCATGGCTTCTGTTTTGTCGTCATTTAGTTTAAGTTTGTTTGCCGTCATGGCGGGGAAGTGGCGCAGTGGTTAAGGCGCCTGCCTCCAATGCCAAAGGTGCGAGGTTCGATACCGGGTTCCGGCGTTGGATTTTTCTCCTCTGGTAAGTGTCACCGTCTGGGCAGTGGGCATATATTCACATCTGCACGGAACATAGACGACCCCGGCCCCCACGAGTCCCCTGCTGCCTTGCAGGCCTGGCCGCTTGGCTGCGGAAAGGCTAAGGGAGGAAACCCCTGACATCAAAGCCCCCGTGTCTCCGGGGAAGGCTTTTGAGCCAGAGACTAAGACAAGGACAGTCTGATATAAAACCTACGACCTGAGGACCTCGATGCCACCGTCCCAGCTTGCTAGGCCATGGCAAACGAACCAAGGGTTTAAAGGGTGGGGCCAGTACTGCGCACACTGCACTCCACCAAAAAGCTCCACCGCGCAGGCTTTAGGAAACGCCCACGGACTATGACACTGAACTTTCCAAGTCCTGTAGCGATGGGTAAGGGGCAAAACGGCAGGTGAAAGATGTCACTGGAAGCCGCAGTCTCAAACCTGCATGCAGGCGGTTCAGGATATTGGTCGCCTGATGTTGACCTGGGGATGACAACGTCACTCGGCACACCCTGAACGACCAAGCAGCCTTCTCTAGGGACAGCACTGCTTGCTCCACACGGAGAGGGGCCTAGAAAAGGTGGCCTAACCAAAGCTCATCCCCTCGTAACTTCAGTTGGCTAGCCGCGGTCAACGGGCATCTTCTCATGCGGTCAGAAAACAAGAAAAAAAAAAAGGATCCACTCTCATGACGACCACGACCGGACTCAACGTAGCATGCTGGAACATCCGAACCATGCTCGACACATCAGCGCATCCCCTCGTAAAAAGCTTGATGTTGCCAGCCTTCAGCGTGACGACAAGAAAGCTGCCCTTCAGACCGATTTACAGCGCATGCTCAAAGACACAGTTGATCCAGCAGACTCCTCCCCTGAAACACTCTGGGAACAACTGAAAACTGCTATTGTAAAATCTTCTGTGGAAGTATTGGGCTTTGCTAGAAAGAGGAACAAAGACTGGTTTGACGAAAACGACGTAGAGATCCAGGAACTTCTAGCAAAAAAAAAGAGCCGCCCACCAGGCCCACCTAGCCCAGCCTTCCTGCCCTGTGAAGAAGTCTGCCTTCCGCATCTGCAGCAGTCTCCATCTCAAGCTTAGAGAACTCCAGAACGAGTGGTGGTCCAGACTCGCACAGAGGACCCAGCTCTGCGCTGACAACGGTGACTACAGGAGCTTCTACGAAGCACTGAAAGCAGTGTATGGCCCTAGGCACCTGGTACAAAGTCCCCTGCGAAGCGCTGATGGACAGGCACTCCTCACAGATAATACCTCCATCTTGAACTGCTGGACGGAATACTTTCAGGACCTCTTCGGCGCTGAGCGCACTGTTCAAGAAACAGTCATCCTCCAAATCCCACACCTTTCACTAAAGGTTGAATTGGACGAACCGCCCACCGCCGAAGAGACCCTCACAGCCATCCACCAGCTCAAGAGTGGCAAAGCAGCAGGCATTGACGGAATCCCGCCAGAGATATGGAAACATGGAGGCCCAGCACTGCACAACAAGCTCCACGACCTCTTTCTCTGCTGCTGGGGAAAAGGAACACTACCAAAGGATCTCCGTGATGCAGTCATCATCACCCTGTAAAGAACAAAAGAGAGAAGTCTGCCTGCTCTAATTATCGTGGAATTACCCTGCTGTCCATTGCCGGGAAAATTCTCGCAAGGTTGCTCCTGAATCGGCTGGTACCTGCCATCGCTGAAGACCACCTCCCAGAGGGCCAGTGTGGCTTCAGAGCCAACAGGAGTACCACCGACAAGGTCTTTGTGCTGAGACAGCTTCAGGAGAAGTGCCGCGAGCAGAACAAAGGGCTGTACGTAACGTTTGTCGACATAACAAAAGCGTTTGACACTGTGAGCAGGCAAGGTATGTGGCAGATCCTGGAGCGACTAGGCTGTCCCCCAAAGCTCCTCAACATGATCGTCCAGCTCCAGCATGATGTTGAAGCAGGCCACAGTGGACCTCGACGATGACGATGACATCAGGTATCGTCTCGATGGCAGCCTGTTCAACCTCAGACGACTGCAGGCCCACACGAAAACCCTAGACCAACTGATTCGTGAGCTGCTCTTTGCTGATGACGCTGCCCTCGTTGCACACACAGAGAGAGCCTTGCAGCGCATTACGTCCTGCTTCGCAGATATCGCCCAGCTTTTTGGACTTCAGGTCAGTCTGAAAAAGACAGAGGTCCTTCATCAGCCAGCACCCAAGGAAGAGCATCGCCCTCCCCACATAACCATCGGCGAGTCCGAACTGAAGTCTGTACACCAGTTTACCTACCTCGGCTGCATCATCACGTCAGACGCCAAGCTGGACAAGGAGCTGGACAACAGGCTGGCAAAAGCGAACAGTGCTTTTGGGTGACTATTCAAGCGGGTGTGGCACAATCAACAGCTGAAAAAAGGCACCAAGATCAGCGTGTACAGAGCTGTCGTCCTCACCACCCTGCTGTACGGTTCCGCAGCCAACTACGACTCCTCGAACGCTTTCACCAGCGCTGCCTGCGTACCATCCTCAGCATTCACTGGAGTGACTATGTCACCAACGTCGAGGTCCTTGAACAGGCGGAAACTTTGAGCATCGAGGCTTTGCTGCTGCGGACACAGCTTCGCTGGGCGGGGCACGTCTCCAGGATGGAGGATCATCGCCTACCCAAGATCACTCTGTTCGGCGAGCTCGCCACTGGACACCGAGACAGAGGGGCACCAAAGAAGAGATACAAAGACGGTCTCAAGAAGTCACTTAGTGCCTGCCAAATCGACCACCGCCAGTGGTCTTCGCTTGCTGCGGACCGTGACACCTGGCGCTCTACCATTCACAAGGCAGCCGTCTCATTTGAGGACTCTCGCAGAGCTAACCTCAAGGACAAGCGGCTCAGGAGAAAAAACAGAGTTGTCGTAACTCAGAACCCTGACCAGACCTTCCCCTGCAGCCACTGCGGTCGAACCTGCCTGTCCCGGATTGGCCTCCGCATTCACGAAAATGCCTGCAGACGACGTGGGCAAGCCCTATAGAATCTTCGTTCGCGAAGTCAAGCCATGATGATGATGGTTTGCCGTCATCCAGTTTTTCACATCTTTGTAGCAGTCAGCCGTGCGAGTCAGTAGTGACTGAGTGTTGTCGAGATTGTCTTTGTCTAGTAGTTGTGAGTCGTCAGCGTAGAGATGGTGGTGTATGTGATGAGACTGGATGATGTTGGACAGGGGAGAGTAGTAGAGTGTGAAAAGGACCGAAGACGGACCCCTGGGGAACTCCGCAGGAGAGCCCGACTAGCTGAGTGAGTTAGCAAGAGACATAGATCTTCATGCGCCCCCGCAGTTGCGGGGGTTCATGAAGATCTATGTCTCTTGATAACTCAGTTGCGGGGGTTCATGAAGATCTATGCCTCTTGCTTTGGGGTTCCATATCCATTATTATTATTATTATTATTATTATTATTATTATTATTATTATTATTATTATTATTATTATTATTATTACATTTACTGCCAGTGGCTAAAAGTGTCTCTAAAACCATTATATTCTGACGAGCAAAAGAAATGCGACATTTTTGGAATCATCGGAAACAGTTTAGTGTTTCCGATGATTCCAAAAATGTCGCATTTCTTTTGCTCATCAGTATAGTTTCGGTGTTCGCACATATGCACATGGATAAGGCGAGGCCAGCTTGAGGCATATGTTCTCGTGGTGCATGCCTCCGGCTTTCACTTGGCTTTGGTCCGGCAAAGAAACGGTTGCCGGTATTTGACTTAGTACCAACAGCCAGTCCCATTGTTCATCTTTGCCAAGTTCTCACGTCAATCTTGGAATCTGCAGACTCCAGCTTTAAAAAGTTCACGGTTAGTTCCTGATTAGACTGACGAATGGATACTGGCAATTCTTGAATCGTGAGTCCATATGCGTTAATATAATTAGGCACTATTCTTGAACTATTATACGTGAATTATCCCTCATAGTTGAAATATTTTTTACTGTAAAGAGAATTTATCATGCGCTCAAAATAACTACGGCCTCTCGTTTAAAAAAAAAAAACAAACAGATTCAGCACTACATGAAGAAACTGTATTACCTGTGTGTACACATAAGCCAAATAACTCCCTCATGAAAGCCGAGACAATAAGCCCATTTTTTGTGAAAAGCGAGATTGCCACTGTAATACAATTAAACTCACAGAAATGGAATTTGACTGGAGTTTATTTATTTATTTTTTTAAATATTTTTTTAATTACTTGCTCAGAACTATATAGATGATTGACTTATGGTGTATCGTAGCATCGATTAACCCACTTAACCCCGACAACAGGAAACCAGGATCGGCCAAATGTAGTGCCATATTACCTTGGCGGAATCACTCACCATGAGAATTCAAATATAGTGCCAGATTAGCTTGGCGCCTGACGGCA
Organism: Semisulcospira habei; assembly: GCA_036245525.1. Classification (NCBI taxonomy): domain Eukaryota; kingdom Metazoa; phylum Mollusca; class Gastropoda; family Semisulcospiridae; genus Semisulcospira; species Semisulcospira habei. The sequence continues at coordinate 151,171,796 of BTPG01000002.1, forward strand.
CCAAGCTAATCTGCCACTATCCTTAAATTATCATGGTCGATCTTTCTCCTGCAACTGGCGCATGGTTGTTAGGTGACGCCTCCAAATTTTGGCAAATGCGGCCTTGGGGCTAAATAGGCTAATATGTTAATAGGAAGACAATTGCTGTTCTTAAAAGAACGGTGCCCTGAATAGGATCCATAGGGGTCACTCTGAATAGGGTTCCTAGGAGAGGAGAGATGAACCCTGAAAGCTAAGTTTCTTCCAGTCGACGCCAGCCCTTGTTTGTCCGCGAACAGCGGTCGGCCTGAGGACCTTTTGCAATGCTTACTGATGAAAGAAAGGGGACATTTCAAACGTCTTCCCAAAAACCTAAAGATGTACCTGTAGTGTTTGTCCATGCTCACAGCACGACACATATATGTATATATACACCAAACACAAGGGTAACGTTCAACTTGTCCGGGAATAATTCCGCCCGGTTGGAATACGTCTTGCTAGCATGGCCGGCTGTATAACAATGTTGCCGGAAGTTCCTAATGTCTAATTATACAAATCCAATATTAATATCTACTTATACAAAACTAATATACTACATCCCTTCCTTTTTTCCAAATACAAAATCATCATATATCCTTCCTCCTTTTTCAATTTGTTTCACTAAACAATAATAATTCAAAACACATATTCAATGCAATACATCACTTAATTATTAACACAAATAAACACATACAAATTCAAAATTCAAAAGTCATCATTTTTCTTTTCGAATGGCATTCCCTATGCAGTCCCAAAAAAAACCCAACAAATAAATGTCTCAAAAATCCAACATTCTTGTTAGAATGTTATAAACATACACATGTTAACACTAGCACATCTCATTTGTTCCCATCTGCGAGAACAAAGTCTTTGTATTTTTCTGGCATTTTTCTCACCCTTTCAGACTTTCTTACGTCATTCTTATTTGTATTTCCTGTGTTAGGGCAGTGCTCCGGGAGATTTGGTTGTATGTCTTCTTTCTCCTTTATTTGTTTGTCTGTTTGACCTGTATCCATCTCTTTTTCTGGCTCTCGTCTCAGGTATGGTTTAGTGTGTGAAATGTTGCGCCTATATGTCGCACCTTCTGGTGACTGAACTGTGACTTCTGTGTTTGTTTTGTCAATCACTTTGAATGGTTCAGGCTCAAATGTAGGTGACAACTTGTCAGTTTTTCTTTTCTGTAGCAAAACTTCACTACCAACCTCAATTTCACTGTATTCTGATCGTCTTTGAGTATCTGCATATTCTTTGCCTGTTTGCTTCTTAAGCTGTTCTCGATCTCTTATTTCCTCATCTTGCCTATAGTGTGCTACGGGCTGTTCAAGATCAGGCAGTTTGCTGCGTAATTTTCTGTTGAATATGAGTTCAGCAGGACTAACTCCAGTGGTACAATGGGGAGTTGTTTTGTACGCGAGAAGGAAAGTATTCAGCTCTTTTTTCAATTGTTTCTTTTCGAGCTGCGCGATCTTCATGCTTTTCAGCAAAGTTCTGTTTTGTCTTTCTACTTCGCCATTAGCTTGCGGCCACAACGGTGTGGTATGCCTGTGTTCAATTCCATTTGTTGTCATGAACTCTTTAAGTTCTAGTGAAATGAATTGAGGACCATTGTCTGTACGCACAGATTTTGGCAGACCATGTCTGGTAAAGAAATCATCGAGCGCCTCGACAACTTTAGCAGAGGTTGTGGACTTCATCACTCTAACTTCAAAATAGCGACTGTAGTAATCAACACAAACAAGCAGCGACTCGCCATTTGGCAATGGACCGAGAATATCTACTGCTAAATCTTCCCACGGTCCATGGGGTTCTGAGCTGATTTCTGACCTACGATCTGGCATTGGTGACATGTTCGGACACGTTTCTCTATGTCCCTATCCATACTGGGCCACCACACTTTGGTACGCAACCGTTGCTTTGTTTTTACTATTCCCTGATGCCCCTCGTGACCTAGATCAATCACTCGCGTCCTTTGATTAGCAGGTATCACTAACCTCGTTCCCCTGACGACAAGATTGCCTACAACTGCTAACTCATCTTTGAGAATTTTGAATTCCTTTGGACATGTACTGAAATCATTTTGAAGTATGGACTTTCTGAGATCTGTGAGCTCTTTATCTTTTGCTGATTCCTTTTCTATTTCCTCACAGCTCATTTTGTTTGGGACAGACGATTTGGCTACAAAGCAAATGTATTCTTCAGCTACGTTTCGGGCCTGTTTTCCAGGCTGATGTTTTGGCAAGAGACGTGACAATGAGTCAGCAAGGTTTTGCTTGCCTGGTTTATATTCTACACTGAAGTTGTAACTTTGCAGTCTGAGAACCCAACGTTCGATTCTTGCGGACGGTTTTGAACGTTTGCCATAAATGACTTGTGACGGACAAGTTGAACGTTTGCCATAAATGGCTTGTAACGGACGGTGATCTGTTTCTAGAACAAACTCAATGCCATATACATACTGATGGAACCGTTCACACGCCCACACAAGTGCAAGCGCCTCTTTCTCTGTTTGTGAGTAACGCTTTTCTGTCTCTGTGAGACTTCTACTGGCATAGTAGATTGCACGCTTCGTGCCTTTCTGAGTCTGAATCAAGACTGCACCTAGACCGACTGGACTTGCATCTGCTATGATCCGAGTTTCTTCAGCTTTTGGGTCAAAGTAACCCAGAGTCTCTGCATTTGACAGATCTTCTTTTAGCTGACTGAAAGCTTTTTCTTGTTCTTCACCCCATTTGAATGGAACACCTTTTCTAGTCAATCGAGCCAGTGGTTCTGATTTTGTTGCCAAGTCGCAAATAAACCTCCCATTGAAGTTTACTAATCCCAGAAAACTGCGTACTTCTGAGGCATTTTGTGGCTTTTGAGCGTTTTTCACTGCCTCGACTTTAGCAACTGCAGGGCCGATCCCTTTTTCAGAGAGCAGGAATCCCATGAATTGGATCTCATTCATTCTGTACACACACTTTTGTGCGTTCAGTGTCATACCGCTTTCTTCCAATGTTTTCATGACCTTTTCCAAACGTCTGTCGTGTTCTTCAACTGTTTCTCCATATACGATTATGTCATCTGACAAATTCCTCTGACCGGGACAATCGCGCAACACGTTCTGAATTGTGTATTGGTAAATTTCAGGTGCTGACGTAACACCGAACATGAGACGTTTATACCGGAACAACCCGACGTGTGTTGCAAATGTCGTTATTGATCGCGACTCTTCAGACAACTCTAGTTGATGAAATCCCCATTTAAGATCTAGTTTTGTGAACACCTTACTTCCATTCATCTCTGTTAGTGTTTCCTCTACGGTAGGTATTGGGAATCTCTCCCGTTCGATCGCCTCATTTGCTTGTCGCATATCAACGCATAACCGAATTTCACCGTTTGGTTTTGGCACGACCACTATCGGACTCACGAAAGTAGTAGGTCCCGATGCTCTTTCGATTATATCCAGCTTTTCTAGCTCTTTTATTTTCTCTTCGACTTTTTCTCTCAAGCTGAACGGAATTCTTCGTGCGGATTGTACCACTGGTTTTATGTCATTCTTCTGATGAAGGTGTATTTGCGTGTCTTTTAGCTTCCCTAGCCCCGAGAACAACTTTGGAAATTTGTCTTCTGGTTTCTCAAAGACAGACCACACTGTTTCTGATGTAGGTACTCCTACCTTAAGAACACCCATCTTTTCTGCAGTTGTTTTCCCCAGGAAAGGAACTGCTCCCTTTTCTTTAATGACTATGAACTCTTCTGTGCAACGCTTTGAAACTCCCTGAATTTGAACATCAGCTAGAAACGTATGTACTACTGTGAGTGGTTTATCCTGTCCATAAGCAAACAAGTTTTTGGTTCTTTGGCCTTTTTGCATCGTGTGCTTCATGTTCTGTGCTCTCATCTTGTTGTATGTCTGATTATCTATTATGTTACAACTTGCACCAGAATCAATAAGCATGTCTAAGCCTACCCCTCCTATCTTAGTGCTTATGTTTGTTTGTGCATGTTTTACAACGAACACAACATCATCATCATCATCATCATCATGCTCACGTACATTGTTTAGACTAGTTTTTGTCTTGCACACCACAGCAAAGTGATTGTTTTTTTCCACATTTAGTACATTTCTTTCCTTTCGCTGGGCATACCGAGTCTTTGGCAAAATGTCCTTCTTTCCCGCAACGAAAGCACTTTTGACTGCTCTTACCCTGCCCGTTATTCGCACTCACTGAACCCTGATTCTTGTGTGGTTTGTTGTCTTGCTTTTTCTTCCATGGTTGTCTGCTTGATACTGCCGCCGTCAGGTCAGTCCCTTGAATTCCTTCCATCTCTTTGACTTGTAGTTTTGCTGCTTCGTGGGCTTGCGCAATGGTGATCAGTTTGTCTAATGTTAAGTCTCTCTGCTCCAGTAGTTTTCCTCGCAATCTGCGGTCACTGCACTTATCGATAAATTGATCACGAATGTTTTCGTCCACTTTGTCACCAAAGTTACAATTGACAGCTTTCTGTTTAAGTCTTGTAATGAAGGAAACGGACGATTCGTCTTTTTGGCACATCTGACGAAATTGATGCCTTTCAAAGGTTTCATTGACTTGTGGTTGAAAGTACTTATCCAGGGCTTCCACAGCTTGGTCGTAGGTGTCACCGGTATTAAGAGTGTCGAAAATGGCTTGTACCTCTTGGCCTGCACAATGCAGTAGTAGCGGCTTTTTCTGTTCTGCTTTCACATCACCCCTTGCGGCAAGGTACAGCTCGAAGCTTTTCCTCCAACGTCTCCATCTCGCTGTGGTAGACGAAGGATCACTAGTGGGGTCGAAAGTAGCAACACATGGTAGAAACGCCATCTTTTCTTTTTCGGGCACGCTACGGGGTTCTCACACGTGTACGCACGCTGCCGGTTCAGTTTCTCTTGTTTCGGCTCCTCGTACGGCCATCCTCGTCGCCATTGTAGTGTTTGTCCATGCTCACAGCACGACACATATATGTATATATACACCAAACACAAGGGTAACGTTCAACTTGTCCGGGAATAATTCCGCCCGGTTGGAATACGTCTTGCTAGCATGGCCGGCTGTATAACAATGTTGCCGGAAGTTCCTAATGTCTAATTATACAAATCCAATATTAATATCTACTTATACAAAACTAATATACTACAGTACCCAAAGGTCGTCGGGCCGACATCGGCTGTAGTGGGCTATGCAAAGTGGATTTAGCAAGCGCGGCTGTGCCGACATCAGCCGGAGGGTCCTTTGCTTAGTAGGGTGTTAGTCTGTGATTTTGGACCTAGTGGCTTCCGATCAGCATGGATGTACTTAGTAGCCGTGCTAAAAATAAATTTGTAAAAAATATCTGTTTTTCCCTTTCCATAACATTTGTCTTTGTTCTGTAGCGTTCGCCATTTAATATTTCTAGCCTTGTTCCACATAAAAAATAAAAATAAAAAAAACCACCTGTTTTCCACTTTTCCAGAACACTTTTCAGTCTTTGTTGTGTAGCGTTTATCACTAAATATTTCTGTCGGATGAGTGATCTAGGGGAAGTAATTATGAAAACTCGCGGTAGGTGAAATCATTTGGCGGAAGTCATGACGGAAGTTGAACTAGTACGGTGTAACGGGAGTAACAATACTCTGTTGCGCGTAAAGTAGGTCAACTGGAGTATAAAGTAGTTCACTCGGGCAAGCGAACTTTTAGCCCATAGTCTTCAGTCGATTTTGAACGCGCCACACAATAACCGCGCACTTTACCTTTAAGTAACGACATCGACTTGCAGAACAGATGTATCCGATCCACTTTAGCAACAGATATAGATTATCACGAACCCTCACGGTTGCAGGGCCTTATGTAATTCTCTGTCCCTGGTACATGCAAGGACCGAGATGGGCGACTGCAAAACTGAGGTGTTTTCAAGAGTTAATAGCTTTGATCGGCAAAGGCACGAAATGAGGGTAGGACGGAGCTGAAAGATATTGACTGCAATGCATTGTGTACGTAATACTGCAGAAAATTACGATTTTCTCCAAGAGGCAAAGATCCTCATGAGCCCCCGCAAACTGCTACTGCATGAGGCTACGAGAAACCAGGCTTTGTTCTTCATAACTTGGTGGCTATTGCATAGTCAGTCTGCGACAGACTATTCAGTGCGTCTACCCTCGTAATAAGATTCCCAAAGTTATTTCTTTTGTTGTCGTGATGGTATTCACTTCTCCAGCGTCACACACAACTTACCGTCAGACGACTCTCTCACTTTGCCGTAAAAACATGTATGTAAACATGACTAGCAAAACCGGGCACACAGGAGCTCCTGAAAGTCTTTTCCAGGTGACTTACGATGGCTTTAGGAGTATATTTGGCTTGTTTGTTTTTTTGGTTGGTTCGTTGGTTGGTTGATTGACTGGTTGCTTGGTTGATTGGTTGGTTTGGTTCGTTTGTTTGTATGTTTGTTTTGGCGTGGTTTGGTTTGGTCTCTTTTCTTTTCGTATAGTTTGGTTAGGCTTAGTTTGCATGCCCGGGTGGGTGTGTGGGCCGGTGGGTGTTTTGGTTTGTTTGTTTGTTTGTTTGTTTATTTGTTTGTTTGTTTGCGATCATTTCTCGAATGTAGTAGGCCTATATCTCTCTCTTGGCTTGACTTCGCGAACGAAGATTTTATAGGAGTTGCCCACGACGTCTGCAGGCTTGTTCGTGGCTGCGGAGGCCAATCCGAGACAGGCAGGTTCGACCGCAGTGGCTGCAGGGGAAGGTATGGCCAGGGTTCTGAGCTGCGGCATCTCTGTTTTTTCTCCTGAGCCGCTTGTCCTTAAGGCTAGCTCTGCGAGAGTCCTCAAAGGAGACAGCTGCCTTGTAAATGGTGGAGCGCCAGGTGTCACGGTCCGCAGCAAGCGAAGACCACTGGTGGTGGTCGATTTGGCAGGCACTAAGTGACTTCTTGAGACAGTCTTTGTATCTCTTCTTTGGTGCCCCTCTGTCACTGTGTCCAGTAGCAAGCTCGCCGAACAGGGTGATCTTTGGTAGGCGATGATCCTCCATCCTGGAGACATGCCCCGCCCAGCGGAGCTGTGTCCGCAGCAGCAAAGCCTCGATGCTCACAGTTTCAGCCTGTTCAAGGACCTCGACGTTGGTGACATAGTCACTCCAGTGAATGCCCAGGATGGTTCGCAGGCAGCGCTGGTGGAAGCGTTCGAGGAGTCGTAGTTGGCTGCGGTAGAGGGCCCAGGACTCGGAACCATACAGCAGGGTGGTGAGGACCACAGCTCTGTACACGCTGATCTTGGTGCCTGTTTTCAGCTGTTGATTGTGCCACACCCGCTTGAAAAGTCGCCCGAAAGCGCTGTTCGCTTTTGCCAGCCTGCTGTCAAGCTCCTTGTCCAGCTTGGCGTCCGACGTGATAATGCAGCCAAGGTAAGTAAACTGGTGCACTGACTTTAGTTCAGACTCGCCGATGGTGATGTGAGGAGGGCGGTACACTGTCTTGGGTGCCGGCTGATGGAGGACCTCTGTCTTTTTAAGACTGACCTCGAGTCCAAAGAGCTGGGCAGCATCTGCGAAGCAAGACGTGATGCGCTGCAGGGCTCTCTCTGTGTGTGCAACGAGGGCAGCATCATCAGCAAAAAGCAGCTCACGAATCAGTTGGTCTAGGGTTTTCGTGTGGGCTTGCAGTCGTCTGAGGTTGAACAGGCTGCCATCGAGACGATACCTGATGTACACTGCATCGTCATCATCGAGGTCCACTGTGGCCTGCTTCAACATCATGCTAAAAAAGATGGTGAAGAGGGTCGGTGCCAGCACGCAGCCCTGCTTTACACCGTTGAGAATAGGGAATGGTTCTGAGAGGTCATTGTTGAGTCTGACCTGGCCTTGCTGGTCCTCGTGTAGCTGGACAATCATGTTGAGGAACTTTGGGGGACAGCCAAGTCGCTCCAGGATCTGCCACATGCCTTGCCTGCTCACAGTGTCGAACGCTTTTGTTAAGTCGACAAATGTTACATACAGCCCTTTGTTCTGCTCGCGGCACTTCTCCTGTAGCTGTCTCAGCACAAAGACCATATCGGTGGTGCTCCTGTTTGCTCTGAAGCCACACTGGCCCTCTGGGAGTTGGTCTTCAGCGATGGCAGGTACCAGCCGATTCAGGAGCAGCCTTGCAAGGATTTTCCCAGCAATGGACAGCAGGGTAATTCCCCGATAGTTGGAACAGTCAGACTTCTCGCCTTTGTTCTTGTACAGGGTGATAACGACTGCATCACGGAGATCTTTTGGTAGTGTTCCTTCCTCCCAGCAGCAGAGAAAGAGGTCATGGAGCTTGTTGTGCAGTGCTGTGCCTCCATGTTTCCAGATCTCTGGCGGTATTCCATCAATGCCTGCTGCTTTGCCACTCTTGAGCTGGTGGATGGCTGTGAGGGTCTCTTCAGCGGTGGGCGGTTCGTCCAATTCAACCTTTACTGGGAGGTGTGGGATTTGTAGGATGACTGCTTCTTGAACAGTGCGCTCAGCGCTGAAGAGGCTCTGAAAGTATTCCGACCAGCGGTTCAAGATGGAGGTATTATCTGTGAGGAGTGCCTGGCCGTTCGCGCTTCGCAGGGGACTTTGTACCAGGTGCCTGGGGCCATACACTGCTTTCAGTGCTTCGTAGAAACCCCTGTAGTCACCATTGTCAGCGCAAAGCTGGGTCCTCTGTGCAAGTCTGGTCCACCACTCATTCTGGAGATCTCTGAGCTTGCGCTGGAGACTGCTGCAGACGAGGCGGAAGGCAGACTTCTTCACAGGGGAGGAAGGCTGGGCTAGGTGAGCCTGATGGGCGGCTCTTTTTTTTTTGCTAGGTGTTCCTGGATCTCTACATCGTTTTCGTCAAACCAGTCTTTGTTCTTCTTTCTGGCGAAACCCAAGACTTCTGCAGAGGATTTTGCAATAGCAGTTTTTAGTTGTTCCCAAAGTGTTTCAGGGGAGGAGTCTACTGGGTCTGCTGTAGTAGGCCTATATGCGTCTGGTAGAAATGCCACAAGATGTTGGTACCTAATTGCATGTTTTTTTGGTTTTTATTTCGACAATATGCTGACTCTGTGTGTGTGTGTGTGTGTGTGTGTGTGTGTGTGTGTGTGTGTGTGTGTGCGCACACACACACACACACACACACACACACACACACACACACACACACACACCGCACATTGTACTACAAAGCAAAACACATCAACACAGGAACATTCCCCACTCCCCCAAATGAGAGCTGTTGATTTGTTAGCCCGGTTCAAGCCACTTGTGCCCTCGCGTCAAAATAGAAACATTTTCTAACACGGTCTCCCACAAAGTCCAAGCTACCTGTAATAGGCGTAGATTCTCATGAGCCCCTGCAGTCTCATGGGCTCAAGAGAATCTACGCCAATTGCTGGTCAAGAGTCGTTGTGACTGTTCCACAAATTAGCGGCGTTCTGACTGGCGTGTACGACAGAACAGCTGTAAATAAGACGGCGAGATGAGGAAATTGTGAGACATTCTCGGGATCCGGGAAGGTAACAACCCTCAGCTTCGCGCACGCTGCTCTCACGTTACCGGCGGCAGGGACGAGTACGGTTTTTAATGGATACAATTAAAAGTAGAGTAAATTGTTCTATGAACTGCCAGAGAGAGAGAGAGAGAGAGAGAGAGAGAGAGAGAGAGAGAGAGAGAGAGAGAGAGAGAGAGAGAGAGAGAGAGAGAGAGAGAGAGAGAGAGAGAGAGAGAGAGAGAGAGAGAGAGAGAGAGAGAGAGAGAGAGAGAGAGAGAGAGAGAGAGGTGCCACCGTGTTCAAAATTCTGATCTTCTTACTACATAAAGAGAGTACAGCTTTCTCAAAGTGTGCCTCACTTTTCAACTCAAACTAGCAGTTTTCGAATTTAGACTGCGGTTTAGTTGGCACCAGATTCATCTCGAGACCTGATGCATCGGGACGCACGCCATAAAGCCGACTACGACACGTTTGAAATAATTATATGTTATGCAGATACCTTAACCCATTCAGCCCTGACGCACTACAGCAGGAGATGAATCGACCATGATAATTGAAGGGTAGTGCCAGATTACCTTGGCGACAGGCTAATCTGGCACTACCCTTGAATTATCATGGTCGACCCATGTACTGCAACTGGTGCATAGTCGTTAGATGACGCCTCCAAAATTTGGGAAATACGTGTGTCGGGCTGAATGAGTTAACCGATTCACTGCCGAGAAAAAAAGTGAGCACGATCTTACTGCAAGAGACATAGATCTTCATGAGCCCCAGAAACTGCTTGGGCTCATGAGGATCTATGCCTCTTGCTGCAACCAGTTTGTATCCACTTTTCTTGGACTAGTTTGGCTTTGAATAAACCAAGATTTCAGAAAATCGTACCACTTGTACGTACCACTGTGGCAGGGAAAGAGTTAAGACATATTGAGCCAGAAGTTCCAATTTCCCCAAATTTGGTGCTAACTTACAAATCTGGAGCTAACTCATAAGATATTTCAACCATAATATTGCAATGTTAGCGCAAGAACTATGATAACTATGCGCCTACGAATAGGCGCTGAGTGGCATAACTCACGACTGGAATGTCTTGGTAGATCCACGTTTCGCTGTCCTGTGTCAGAGGAGCCGAAGTGTTCAAGTTGTATCCTATGAACCATGTATTTCACTCTTTCGCTTACCGTTACATAGCAGCTTCGTTAACCCATTGCATCCTCAGGCTGCTTTATTTTTTTTTACAAAGTTGCTTACTGTCCTATTAAGGCTACATAACAGATTAGAAAATAGATCAAGCATTTTAGTTCAAGGGTGGTGCTAGAATAGCTTGGCGCCTCAGGCGCCAAGCTATTCTGGCACCACCCTTCAACTATCATAGTCAAATTTATTTCAAGCAATGGGTGTATCTTACTCCGCCTCAGATATACATGATCATCTAGAGGCATAGGTCCTCAGTCATGAGCGGGCTCTTATCACCCCCCCCCTCCCCCCTCCCCCCCCCCCAACACCCGCTCATGAGGTCTTATGTCTCTATTCTTTTGCCATGGCAGCTGACTGGAACATTTTACTCCAGAAGGGTACGCTGACTAACATTTCCATGGAGGTACTACCAATACTGATTCAACATAATTATTGTATTTGGTTTCTGTGCTTTATCTGTGCTTTATTTTAAATGATATGCAGGTATATGGTATTGGATCTAACGACCTAGGGCAGTAAGGCCCAAAATTGCAGACCAGCACACAACTCGAGACCAAAAAGGTCTAGCTTCATAGCCTAGAACAAAAATATCATTTTTATTTCCATAGCTCAGGGGTATGCTCACTTTGGTTTTTATTTCAGATGTCTGTTTTCTTCATCCTCAGAGAAAAATGCTCACTTTGGCGATATTCCACAGGCTACGAAATGTTTTGCAGTTTGTGCTGCTGTTGTTACTTAGATATAAGGTTACTGGGATAGGTATCGACATTAATTACTTTCTTGTATGCTCAAGGTAACAGTTTCTTATTTCGTTATGCCCTGCGTGTAGATTACTTTGTAAAAGCTGATATTCTTGCTGGTTTTATTTTCGTTTGGAGAGTCGGGTTTTCTTCTTAGCTTTCTCATCTTGCATTTTGCCATTGGAAAATTAGTTCAAGAAACAAGACACCTGCGCTCGAAAGAACAACAAAACTTTAACTTTTGTTTTGATTCTGTTGAGTTAGCAGAACTTTTGGCTTCCGCACACTGATGTCCTGAAATTTTGTGGAAATGTCCACCTGACAAGCAGCCGTAAGGTCCAAAATCACAGACCAGCACACAAAAAAATGGAAAACTTTTTCTGTATCATCCGCTCTACACCGGACACAATGTCTTTTTCGTGTTGGGTGTTTGAGCAGTCTCAAAGGAGAGGACAAACAGCAGAATCTAATGCTCTTTGAATGTAAAATGGCCTGTGAAATATTGTCCACCAGGAAGACAAAAGACAGTAAGTCCATTTTTGAGAAAAGCGAGATTTTATATTGTATTACAATGAAAATCTCGCATTTCACAAAATTGTACTTATGTATTTTTATTTATTTTATTTCTTTTTATTTTTTTGGTCCTTTTTTCGGCTTTCTTCCATTGGCAGAATGCATTTCATGTCATAAGTTGTCAGTGTCCCAGACAAGAACGATGATAACAACAATGCAGTCTGATTTTTGTCAAGTCGCAGTTGTTAAGAGTGCAGAACAAAAATATGGCCAATAAAATAAACATCTGCGACTGTGATGAGTTTCAGAATTCGATTTCAAGTCACAGAAAGTTTCAACCAAGTGCACTGAACAAATTCTGATGATCTCTTTTTTTTTTCTCTGTCTAATCGCCAGCGACAAGAACGACAGATTACCACATATTGCGTATGGAAGGAGAGGGCCCAACGCAGTGCGCAAAGGCCATACGGCCGACGTCTGCCGCTGTTGGCCTAGATTGTCTCTCGCCTCGTCTGGACAATAGACGCAGTGAGAAGGTGAAATTTATAATAAGTTTTGAAGTCAAGAGAGAGAGAGAGAGAGAGAGAGAGAGAGAGAGAGAGAGAGAGAGAGAGAGAGAGAGAGAGAGAGAGAGAGAGAGAGAGAGAGAGAGAGAAAGAGAGAGAGAAGAGATGATGATGATGATGATGATGAAACGTTTTTATTCAGGATAAAAAGTTTTAGGCATAGCAATGCCTATCTTCCAAACTGTCCTGCTACTCTACACATATAAAAATACATCAGACGATACATCAAAAGACAAAACATATGTAAAAAGACCCATCCCCCTCCCCCTCCCCCCCCCACCACCACCACTCAGAGGGGAAAAAAAAAATATATATATATATATATATATAATTATATATATATATATATATATATATATATATATATATATATATATATATATATATATATATATATATATATATATATATATATATATATAATTATATACACAAGTATGAACCTGACATGTTAATGCAGACAGTCGAACTATTATATAATCTGTAGCAACAGTAGAAGAGTATTAGATAATAGGAAACTTGTCACTAACTATACGAATAGTAGCATAAGGGAGCCGAACTACTATTACTTCTGAAGTAAATATTTATGGAGGCGATCTTTGAAGACGCTAATCTTACAAATTGATTTCAGGTGTGGAGGTAACATATTCCACGCTTTAGCGCCTGAAAAAGACAGACTGGTTTTACAGATGTCTAATCTAATTTTTGGAAGGTGGATCAAACTATTTCTCGTGTTTTTCCTATTATTGTCGGAAAATAGAGATTTAGATAGGGTGGGGTTTTCCGTGCATGATCTTGAGCAGTAGAACACAGCGATTAAATTCAAACTGTTTCTTCAATGTTAGTAACTTGAGAGATTTTAATTTTTCATCAGTCGAAGTAGGACTGGGAAGTATTAATTTAATGCCCCGACGATACAAGGAATTAACTTTTTTCATGTGAACTTCGCTGCATCCATCCCAGACGGTAGAACTGTAGTCACAATGCGTTTTGATATGCGCATGGAAAAAGAGTTTACGGATATCAGTATTAACTATATGGCGTAGTTTTGATAACAGGAACAGATTTTTGGAGATTGTTTTGCATATTGAGTCAGTATGCGGCTCCCAGCTTAATTGGTTGTCCACTATAACGCCTAATAAGCGATGGCTAGTTACTTGTTGAACAAGCTGTCTATCTAAGGAAAGTGTTAAAGGTGGTAGGCCATGCTGGTGTTTTTGACGTGTAGTAACTAACATGCTCTTTGTCTTTGGAATACTAATAATCATGTGATTATCACTGCACCAGCCTGCTACTTCATCAAGACTTTGTTGGAGTACCTTATTAATGGTTGTGATATCTTTATCAGATGTGTGTATGGTCGTGTCATCTGCGAACAGATCGCAGTTTGCGTCTAAATGAGATATGCACAGTGGCAGATCATTAATAAAAAGATTAAATAATAAGGGCCCTAAAATAGACCCCTGTGGAACACCGCAAGTTACTAAACCATCAGAGGACTACTTGCCATTTAGCAGTACTTTCTGTGTTCTGTCCCTGAGATAGGAAGATATAAAGGAGACAGTATTTGAGTCAATGTGATAGAATGGTAGTTTTTTTAGTAGGATAGAGTGGTTGACAAGATCAAAAGCTTTTTTCAGGTCAAGAAAGATTGTACCTGATACTTTATTGTCATTTATGGCAGAGAGCCATTTATCAATTAAATGATTGAGGGCAGTTTGGCACGAATGTAGAGGTCGAAATCCTGATTGTGCTGCAGTTATCAGATGGTTTTGCTCCAGAAAGTTTAGAAGATGAGTATGGATATGTCTCTCGAGCGGTTTTGAAATACAGGATAATATGGAAATAAGCCTGTACTCGTTTAGGTTGCATAAATCTTTGCTTTTGGGAAGCGGGATTACCTTCGCTTTTTTCAGCTCGTCGGGAAAAACGTTATGTCTGATCGATAAATTATAAATAAAGGTCAGGGATTCGACGACGTAGGGCAGAGATAGTTTTAAAATCTGACTACTAATGCCATCTGGACCGCAAGACGATTTGTTCTTTAAACTGGAAATAGATTTGCCTACATCTAGGACAGTCATAAGCGGTACTAAAAATGGGCCTCAGGCTCTCTGTTGACTAAGGTGACGTAGTTGATGAGAGCAAGTGTAGTTTACATGGTTAGGTGTATTTGACTTCGCCAGAGTTTGAGCAACAGTTATGAAGTGAGCGTTGAATGCATCAGCAGTAAGATCGGACGGAATATTAGGCGATCGTTTACTATTACCTTTGGTGAAATTGTTTATTACTTGCCAGACTGAACGGATGTCTTTGCCGTCGGCAATAATTTGTTCTGCATTTTGCCTCTGTGCTTTACGAACTAGAGATTTGACATGGTTTCGCTGCTTCTTGTATTCCGTAAATTTCTTGTCTCGTTTTAATTCATCTCTTACCTCCATTGCTTGTTTTATCTCATCAGAGAGCCATTTTGGCATAACAGGATATTTGACGCGTTTGATGCGCTTAGGCGCGTGTCTATCCAGAACGGCGAGAAACAGCTCGTACCAGCGTGACAGGGCATCGTTAGGGTTTTTGCAGTTTTTTATATCATAAAATGGTACTAAAGATAGTTCATATAAAAAAGCAGTTTGGTCGAATTTTTTAAAACATCTATACATTATGGTAGTGTGTCCTTTGATTGACTGTTTAGCTAACCTAACAGACAACGTAAAACAAACAGGAAAGTGATCACTAATGGAAATATTAGGTACGCTAACATTTTTTACAACGCTGACATTTGTGCTATATACATGGTCTATCAGCGTTGAAGATGAGGAACACTCTAGTAGGTGACTGGACAAGCTGTTTCAACCCTAAAAAAATTCAACATGGGTCTCCACAAAGTGTGTCCTTGCTTTTGCAAGTCTATGTTGAAGTCTCCCAAAATATGTACATCACCTTTGGACTCCTGAACCACATCCATCATTAACACAAACTCGTCCTGCCAGGAGGCTGAGGCCGCTTGGTTTCTATATACAAAACCTATAAGAACAGGCGAGGACTTGGTCGTTTTAACTTCTAAACACATGCACTCTATATTAGGGGATTCTAAATCACAACGCCTCTTTGCATAGTTGTTGATGGAATTGTGTACGTACACAGCTAGGCCAGTATGTCCGGGGGCAGATGCATCTCGCCTGAGAATGGAGTAATTGTATATAGCTATGGCATGGTCACTAACGTTAGCTGTTAGACGAGATTCCGTAAATCCAAAAATGTGAAATGGTGAGGACTGGTTTAGGAGAATAGTTATATCTGGTATTTTGTGACAAAGGTGATACACATTAAGATGACCGATATTTAAAGAATGAATGCTGTTGCCACCTGTTGACATATTAAAGGCGAACGTATAGATAGTCAAGCAGAACAGAGCAAAAACAATAATAACAGCAAATACAAAAATAAACAAAAAACAAAAACAAAAACAAAAAAACGTGTGGGCTGAAGAAAAAAAATCGTATAGACACCTAGCGTGTAATTACACAACACAAAGTGTCTAAGTATCCAATTGGTACTAGAGGATTCCGATAGTCAAGAGCTGTAGGCGGTTCAAACAAACTATCACACGCTCAAACAATCTTCACACGTGACTGCTGGCGGTGACTAGCGCAATCACAGCAGACAACACGCGGTCAATACAATCCGTCACTCCTTTGTTTGGATTAGCTGTGTCGCCAACTGAGAAACCACTCGAGTATATTATTGTTTCAGCCTGCACAGACGCACTGGTTAGCTTTTCTCCGGAAAGCAGGGATAAGCAAGGTTGTCAAGCAACGCAATAAAAGTCCACCGTGCTCTATGTTATAGTCCAGTCACAGGTTTAAAGATAGGTCCCTTTGGGTCCATGCAACACCATACGTAGTTGTAATAGTTACGAAGAAAAAAAAAAGTAAAAAAAAAGTCACATTCGTGATATAAATGAGACGTCATGCAACAGTCTGTGATAATAAGTTTATGCAAGAGCAAATCACCTTGTCAATCTAAAACGTCATAAAAAGTCTGTATGTCTGAAAGTCTATGTTTACTATTAAAAATAAAGCAATGGATGACATCATCCTCCACTCCAAATATCAGAGAGAGAGAGAGAGAGAGAGAGAGAGAGAGAGAGAGAGAGAGAGAGAGAGAGAGAGAGAGAGAGAGAGAGAGAGAGAGAGAGAGAGAGAGAGAGAGAGAGAGAGAGAGGGCATACAGACTTATACCCATGGAACCCTTTCAGTCTCAGGGTCAAACTTCTTGATTCGCGTTGTTTCCGGAGGTGGCTCTAGGAAACCAGTCCAAAGGCAGTGTTATTTCTAAGCGTGTTTCTTTCTCCGTTGGATTCGTCTCTAAATATTACACGCTTGGCAGTCAGCTATTTGGTCTTTTGGTCTGGACTGCGCTTAGAAAAGACAATTAAAAAACAATTTGGGGATAAAACTATTTTTCATAAGTTGACATACTGAGAAGAATATATACACAGCACTGCGTATACTTTATTTGCGAGCTAAATACATTTTGTTGTAAATGTCATTTCTAATCGTGCTTTTACTCATTATGAATTTCTAAAGCAGCACATAAAAAAACAAAACAATGTTGAACTGGCGAGAATATTTGTGCCACTGTCATTTATCCATTTGTTAAGCTGACACTGTACAAAAAGAACAGATCTCTGTTCATGTAAATAACAAGGCTTAACAGCGACATAAAAACCTTATTTATGTAAGTGATCATTCCATTTCAGAGCAAACTCCAAGTAGAAAAGTCCTGGGGCCAGTTGAATGAGGCGCCAAGCTATTCTGGCACCACCCTTCAACTATCATAGTCAAATTTATTTCAAGCAATGGGTGTATCAGGATGAAAAGCGTTAACTTACTCCGCCTCAGATATACATGATCATCTAGAGGCATAGGTCCTCATGAGCGGGGGCTTCCCCCCCCCCCCCCTCATCCCCGCTCATGAGGTCTTATGCCTCTTGCAGATAAATAACAGACGTTCTTTTGCCACGGCAGCTGACTGGAACATTTTACACCAGAAGGGTACGCTGACTAACATTTCCATGGAGGTACTACCAATACTGATTCAACATTCTGTATTCGGTTTCTGTGCTTTATCTGTGCTTTATTTTACATGATGTGCAGGTATATGGTATTGGACCTAACGACCTAGGGCAGTAAGGTCCAAAATTGCAGACCAGCACACAACTTCTTCCTTCTTTGAATTGAGAACGATCAGTTCAATAGTTCGACACCTTCTCACTACCGAAGCAACTAAAACGCTTGTTACTTCCCTTGTCCTTTCACGCATTGATTTTTGTAATTTCCTTTTGGCTGGCGTTCCTTAGAATCCTCTTGATAAACTTCAAAGAGTTATGAACTGCTCTGTCCTACTAATTTACAGAGTACCGAAACGTGAGCACATAACGCCCTTACTTGTTGACCTGCACTGGCTGCCTGTATCTCAAAGAATTGTGTACAAGGTCTCTGTCATTTGTTACAATGCTATTACCGGTTCTCTTACCCCATATTTGTCCGACCTGGTTTTAACTTTAACTTTTGTTTTGATTCTGTTGATTTGGCAGAACTTTTGGCTTCCGCACACTGTTGTCCAGAAATTTTGCGGAAATGTCCAACTGACAAGCAGCGGTAAGGTCCAAAATCACAGACCAACACACACAAATTGAAAACAGTTTCTGTATCAGCCGCTCTATACCGGACACAATGCCTTTTTCGTGTTGGGTGTTTGAGCAGTCTCAAAGGAGAGGACAAACAGCGGAATCTAATGCTCTTTGAATGTAAAATGGCCTTCTGAGAAATATTGTCCACCAGGAAGGCAAAAGACAGTAAGTCCATTTTTGAGAAAAGCGAGATTTTATATTGTATTACAATGAAAATCTCGCTTTTCACAAAATTGAACTTATGTACTTTTTTTTTTCTTTTTCTGTTGTGGTCTATTTTTTTTTCTTCCTTCGGCAGAATGCTTTTCGTGTCATGAGTTGTCAGTGCCCCAGACAAGAACGATGATAACAACAACACAGTCTGATTGATTTTTATTGTCAATTCGCAGTTGTTTAAGAGTGCAGAACAAAAATATGGCCAACAAGATAAACAGCTGCGACTGTGATGAGTTTCAGAATTCGATTTCATGTCACAGAAAGTATCAACCAAGTGCACTGAACAAATTCTGATGATCTCTTTTTTTTTTCTCCCTCTAATCGCCAGTGACAAGAACGACAGATTACCACATATTGCGTATGGAGGAAGATGGCCCAAACCAGTGCGCAAAGGCCATACGGCCGACGTCTGCCGCTGTTGGCCTAGATTGTCTCCCGCCTCGTCTGGACAATAGACGCAGTGAGAGAGTGAAATTTATAATCAGTTTTGAAGTCAGCATAACAAATGAAAATTAAAAAATGGAAAAGAAAGAAGGAAAGAAACAGAAAAAAACGCGAGAGAGAGAGAGAGAGAGAGAGAGAGAGAGAGAGAGAGAGAGAGAGAGAGAGAGAGAGAGAGAGAGAGAGAGAGAGAGAGAGACAGACAGACAGACAGACAGACAGACAGAGAGAGTCAGGCAGCTCCCATTCAGCCCTTGAGAAGCTATGCTGAATTTTCTGTTATGAATCCAAACGTAGTAAATCACAACATTTCACAACAGCCACCACAATGACAACCCACCAGATTTTCAGCTACACACTCCCATCTGCAAGAGGCATAGATTCTCATGAGCGCCTGCGGATGCAGGCGCTCATGAGAATCTATGCCTCTTGCGGCCATGTTCTGGCCGCATTCACATCCTCAGACTTAGAGATTTGTAATTCGGAGCCAATCCAATTGCTGCAGCGGCAGATGCGTATCCTATTCAGCGATCTTGAATTGTCGATCAATGTTCCGCCTCCCCCCACGCCCCCTCGCAATGGAGGGACTAGAATGGGCAGGGGTCGAGACCGAAGTGTTATGGGTCGTTCTCTCTGATTGCCTCTATCTCGACTGAAATCGAAAGCCATAGCTTACCAGCACCCTAGGGACCAGCACCCTTCTTTGTGTCGACTCGAAATGTCGAATCCGCTCTATCTCGAAAAAGTACAGATCTTCATGAGGCCATAAACGTCCCTATCCTGACTATTAACTCATTGTGCCTGAGGTACGAAATACCCACATTTCGGAATTATCCTCTGAGAACTACATTACAATTCAGGAGACAGATCGACCATGATAGTTCAAGGGCGGGGGCCTATAGGCGCCAAGCTATTGTGCCACCACCCTTGAACTATCATGGTCGAGCCATATCTTGCTGTGGTGTGTCGCGGGCAGAATGTCATAATGTGCTGTAAAGCGCTCCGAGCTTGCTGTTCGTGGGGAAGGGCGCTATATAAAAACTATGTATTATTATTATTATTATTAATTTCTTTTTATCTTGAAGGACCAGAGTTTTTTTTTTTTCATATAGACCATGATAGGCCAGAGTCTCATAAAAGTGGGTCTTTGCGTTTGTAACTCGAGACCATTTCATTCTGTACATACGGCATACCCGACCTCCGTCACAAAAACACAGGCCAAAGGGCGTGCACAAAATCACAAGAATGTTGTGAAATACATACAAAAAGCATCCCCCGAAATCACAAGCTTATTGTAAAGCGCAGGCGGAAAGCGCCCGCGACCGCGAAATCACAAGCAAATTATAAAACACAGACGAAACGCACTCCCAAAATCACAGGCATGATATTCTGATGTGCAAAAAAAGTGCGGCATTTTTTGTTGTTGGAATAATCGGAAACACTATAGTGTGTTTCCGATGATTCCAAAAATGTCGCGTTTACTTTGCTCGTCAGTATATTATTTTGAAACGAAAGAAAAAAACACACACAAAAAACACAACAACGACCACATAATCACCAGATAATCATGGTGGTGAATTTGTGAGCGCTTTTTCGTCTGTCTTTCTCTGACGGAGGAGGTAATTGAGCAGAGTTCTCGATCTCGAACTCTGGAAATAAGTAGCTTCAATGACTTCAGACCTGTATGAGTTCTCCTGGAAGCTGAAGATCTGTACTCAACGTTAGAAAGAATAGTTCAATTTGTATCTGTGTTCCTCGACGGTGGGGAGGGTGGGGGGGGGGGAGTCTATTAATTTTTCCAGTCTCTTCCTCACGGTCGTTCCGATCGCCTATTGTGATCTAGCACCACTCATGTGCTGAGGATGGATGCTACAGTGATCACTCTAAACGGAACTGCAAAATACTAGTTTCTTCTAGCAAGAGGCATCGATCTTCATTGAGTCCCTGCATCTGCAGGGACTCATGAGGATCTATGCCGCTTGCAGACGGAATCAGGTCGATCGCTGTTTGATCGTTCCTGCATTCAGTTTGGACGCAAGGGGCTCTCATTCATGGAACAGGCGTAACTGGCAGGGTTATGTACATAGGCAGAGTCTGGAGGGACGTCGATCCCAGTAAAAAAAACCCCCACAAAAAAACAACGTTTTCGGACCGACACCGGCTGTAGTTGGCAAGCGCCGGGCATTTGGCCCCAGGACAATTTGCTTCCTGTGATGTTAATTTTTGTACTGAGCTCGTTTCGAGGACGGATGTGTTTTTTGGATGTTTCTTTTTGCGAGTTGTAGGGGTCGGGTGTAGTGGCGTGTTTGAAACGAATACATCGTGTCCTGTGCTGTCTCAAACGAGTTCAACCGTACACCGTGAGTGTAACCCCTATTTCTCTCCCCCTCACCTCCCTCCTCGACAGCAAAGGCCTCCGTTGCACGAGGGATCTTAAATCCACGCCACTCGCCACGCCAAGGCCCCTACATACAGATACTCCAAGCGCTTGGTCTACGAGCTTATATACCCTTTGATAAATCATCCCAGCTAGAATGGGCATTGACTGTTGCATAAACCGACCACTGGTATAACACAAGTAATAGGAAAGAGTACCAATGGTCCATAGTGCTATTTCGTACTGCCCTCGGCCTAGTTGCAACTCCGAAGACTTTTGTGTTCGGGACATGCTGGACCGAGCGGACACCCTCGCTGGCAAGGCAGAGGTCGCACAAGGGCTACAGATAGGAAGATCAAACGTGGTGAGAAACCTGAGAAAGCATGTCCAGGAACAGAGCCAAGTACACCACCACAAGTGGAGCGTTGGGCAGACTCGAAAGGACATGAGAGATCAATAAGCCAGACAAATATTGGTACGATCTCGAAAGGAACTCTGGGAAGGCTTCTGAATGGAGATCCCGTCTTGACTGAACTGAACTGAACTAGAGGTGATCAGCTTCGCAAAGACCAGCCCGTGCCTGTGGTCCTCAAGAACCATTGCACAGCCTTCCGACTGCAAGCTTCATTGAGCCATTTACCTAATGCACAAAGAGCCATCGGGCCGACGTCGGCCTCCGTTCGCCCGCGCACAGCCGTGCGCGGGCCAACGGTTGCCGGCGTCGGCCCGATGGCCCTTTGCGCATTGGGTAGTTCCCCCAAGATTTGTACCTATCTATCTATCATACAGTCGGCAACCATCCTAATGACATACCAGCTGCCCGGCGCTTCCAAGAAGCAGACGATATAAATGGGCATCCTACTCATGGTCGTAATGTGTTCTGGTCTGTGATTTTGGATCTTTAATCAAAAACATCTGAGCACAAACCAACTGAAAGAGGTATAGATCCTTGTGACCACCGCAACTGCGGGGGCTCATGAGGATGTGCACTTCTTGCTGAAACCACCTTGTATCAATGTCCGCTGCGCGGTTGCGGTTTTCGATCGTTGAACGAACACAAAATTCACTTTGTTTGGAGTAAAACTGAGCACCAACCAACTGCAAGATGTATAGATCCTTACGAGCCCCCCACAGCTGCGGGGGCACATGAGGATCTATACATCTTGCTGAAACCACTTTGTATCTATGTCTGTACGGTTGTGGTTTTCGGTCGTTGATAGAACGATAAATTCAGAAATAAATACAACGTGCGTCAAGTGGCAGGAAAGGGGGTGCTTCCAGTCGTCGGGTCTAAAAAAAAAATCACATAAATCATCAGCACACATCAAATGTGCAAGAGGCGGCAAAGCTCTTCACAAACGTCAGCTCATGAAGAGCTGTGCCTCTTGCTTGCTACTTTTTCGTAATAGAGAGGTTACGTTTGCAACGAACGACTCCAACATCGAACGAGAGCGACGCACCATAAGCATAGACAACACTCCAAACAGCTCCAAGAGACATAGATCCTCATGAGGATCAGTACTATACGCAAGAGGCATAGATCTCGCAGATTGTGGGGGTGTTAGGGTATGTACGTGTGTGTGTGTGTGTGTGTGTGTGTGTGTGTGTGTGTGTGTGTGTGTGTGTGTGTGTGTGTGTGTGTGTGGGTGAGGGGGGGGGTGTTCTCATAAGTGTATCCACTAGTGTATCCAGCTCAGTTAGCAAACATTATTTCGCTAGCATAAATCCTTATGTGTCCATGCATCCTTCGGGAGGCTTATGGAGATCAATGCCTATTGGCTGCCTCATATGCGTCTATTTGCATCAGACGCAGGCTGGTGATGGGACTATGTACGTCGATCCGCCGTATATTATGATGAACCGGGCTGGAAACGCCATATGACGGGTGATTGTATCCGCCACTGAGATGGGAAATGGCTGATTAGTCAGTCCCGGCTAACGACTTCGCCTCACTCGGGGACAAGCTGCGGTCACAAGGGGACGTAATCCAGTCAAGAGATTCATCAGATTGTCTTCCCATTGCCATGACCTTCTCGGTGCTCACAAGGTCCCCGGGCTGACGTCGGCATGAGGACTAATGCGCATTGGTTTAACGTATATTTTAGCCTCGACGCACTACAACAGGATATGGATCAACCACGATAATTCAAGTGTAGTGCCAGATTAACTGGGCGCCTGACGGTGGCAAGCGAATCTGGCACTACCCTTGAATTATCGTGATCAATCCATCCCCTACAACTGGTAAATAGTCATTAAGCTGACACCTCCAATAGTTGGCCTTGGGGTTGTAATGGGTTAATATCTGGAGGCGTGCACGGTTTTCCTATAAATTTGCTTTCCAGCGAAAAACGTTCCGTTCTGACCCATTGCACAGCGAGAATGAATGGATGAGGATCGCTCAAGAGTAGTGCTAGATTACAGGGCGCACATTCATCATGAACAGATTGCTGAAAGATTTACGGCATTATTCTTCTATTCTAGCTTGGCCCTCTGATCTGTGTCCTAAATTGTACACGTCGGAGTCGCGATGCAATCGAAACGGTCCTTGTTGACATTACTATACAGGAGCGCAATCTGATGCCTTCCCTCGCTATAAAGAGGTTCAACCTAGTATCTTTAATCTGATTCTGATTTACTAATGACGTATATTTCTAACGTAGGGTTAGACGCGTTAGCTCTTTGGCTGTCGGTAGTAGTTTTTGTCGCGATGATATCATCTCGACAAAAAACCGCTACCGACAGCCAAAAGGTTAAAGACTCTCTTCTCTCTGCTATCGAAATATAATGTATGTATAGCTTTAACCCCTTCCCTGCCAACGTACGTACATCTTGTTTGTGAATCTGCCTTCACTGAAAGACCAAAAGCCACAACTGTGCACCCAAAGAACATGGACACAAAGTGGTCTCAGCAAGAGGCATAGATCCTCATGAGTCGCGGGGGTTCATGAGGATCTATGCCTCTCGCATTTAGATTGCAGTCACCTTTTCCTCGGCAGTAAAGGGGTTAAGTTTTTTTGTGGCTTTGTTTCTGTTACTTTTGCCTCTCAGTCTGAGCAGTTCGTTAAAGCAAAGACGTACATCTTTCGTTAGTACATTCTGCTCCAGGACCGAAATCCGCAAATTTTGAAGTTGCCCCTTGAAGACTGTATTACACTTCTGGAAACAGTTCGAGCGTGATAGTTCAAGGGGTGTGCCAGAATAGCTTGGCGTCTATGGGCGCCAAGCTATTCTGGCACAACCCTTGAACTATCACGCTCGATCCATGTCTTGCCGTGGCGTGTCGGAGTTGAATGAGTTAAAGATTAGTTCCACGCTATGAGAGAAAACAGTTTTATATTTTATCAGTAACACCAAGGTCTCGCAGGAAACGTGAAAGGTTAAAGTGCCTTGTGAAGCAGGCCTCATAGCTATTCGTATTAATTTCGAAATTAATCTTTATCATGAAGTCGTTATGACGCATAACTAGTTTATGTCAACGAACCGGTAAATTAGTTATTTTGTCGTAGAAAGACACCCTTCACCACATTGTGTGTGTGTGTGTGTGTGTGTGTGTGTGTGTGTGTGTGTGTGTGTGTGTGTGTGTGTGTGTGTGTGTGTGTGTGTAAAATACAGGCGTATTTGTAATGATAAAGACAGATAGATAGATAGAAGCAAAACACGTCAGTGCTAAATCTTCATTTATGTGGCAAAAGTCAGTATGATCGTTTCCGAGAACATCCAGATTTTCATTGTTATACAATACAAAAATCTCGCTTTTCTCAATAATGGACAGTCTGACATATACCACATAATGGCAAACACGACGGTGCAAAGTCTGCAGTTATATTGCAAAAGCTAGTACGTTCATTTTTTAGAAGAGCCAGATGGTCATTGTTATACTTTGAAAGCTCGTTTTTCTCAAAATGGACACAAACCAAGGGGAATCACTCAGCGCTGGACAGACAAACAGTTAGATCCCCTGCCCCCGCCTATCAGCCCACGGAGAAATACACAGGTATAGAACAAGACGATCATCTACATCCCTAAAAAGGATGCATCAGGTCTCGCGTATAACCCATGTTTTTTCTCATTACCTTAGGAAGTAGGCAGGAGAAACATACATACACAAACACGAAGGTGCATTACTATAATAATAATAATAATAAATAATAATAATAATAATAATAATAATAATAATAATAATAATAATAATAATAATAATAATAATAATAATAATAATAATAATAATGGACGTAATGGCTTTTGCAAATTGAAGGCAGAAGTATTCACAGATGCAACAACGCAGTACGTTTTGTATGTTATTTCTGTCGTGGAAAATGTCTTTCTTTTTCTCTCTTGTTTTTCTCTCTTGTCCCAGTAAGCAAATGTCATCGGGCTGATGTCGGCTACTGTTGGGCCACGCGTGCACAGATGTGTGCGGGCCTACACAGGCCGACTTCTGCCGGTTAAAAGTGTATCCGATGAGTCCAAAACTGTCGCATTTCTTTTGCTCGCCAATATACCTTTCTAGTCACAGACCTAAAATTTGCTGACGCGGCGTGATGAAGATTACTGTCGCTATGGCTGTCTGCTGTATAAATGATGTCTTCGTTTCATAAAACAGTAGGTGTCTCAGTGCACAAAGAGTTATCTGGCTGACATCGGCTGTGGCTGGCCCATGCGCGGGCCAACCACATCCGATGTCAGTCAGAGGACCTTTTGCTAAACGAAGTGAACTTTGGACGACAACGTTGCTTTACATTTGAATGGGCGCTCCGTCGTGGCTACTACGTCATTGAAAATCGTGACGAATGAAAACAACGTGGTAGAGGCAGTTTCAAAGCAACGTATTAATTTCCTTTTATTCAAAAGCCTTATTCAAAACAAAACTTACAAAAAAGCAGCAATGTGCTACTTATCTTTTCTTTGGTGATCGAAATGTCAAAACGTGTGTTGTAATTGTCCTTTCTTAACATGTTTCTTTCTCTGTTGGTATTTGTTTTTGCATTTCACACGCTTGGCTGTCACCCTTGTTGGTCTGCATTTTTTATTTACTACGTCCTAGGACATGCTGAACTTCCTTAACCCAGTGTGGGATTTACAGTGGGGCGACCATCCCAAACCTAGCGCGTCCCCGGGTGACGGACTTTAGATATGGAGGTTAGCTGCGCAAGCAGTCGCGGACCAAATGGCGATGAGTTTACCAGGACGGGGCGGGGTAGCAGGTGACACTGCTACCTCCACTGAAATTCCCCATGTGTCCAATGACGGGTTTATCATGCGATCAAGAGCCGCATAAAGCTCTAGCCACCCTGTGTTCCCAGGGAAGGTCGCATACCAGGAGCTAAGGGTGAGGTAACCCCGACAGAAACCTCGAATGCGGAAGACGTAGGACCTGGGCCGCGCGGCAAATTCTGATAAACCACGGATCCACGCAAACCCGCAATCATGACTATACGACCTACTAGCATTGATGATAATGGCGTTTGCCCACTGAGGACCCTCCAAGGTGGAGCAGCGTCGGGTCCCATGCCTCTAAGGGACCCAACCTCAGCTACTGGAGGTCCCTCCTGTCCGTCTTGTCGCGCCAGGGGACGCGGGAGGAGAGCTACTGGCACCACTACAACCAGGAAGAATTCCAGTCAGCAGCGACATTTTCAGGTCATGCACTGGAACGCAGAAAGCATTCTGAACAAGATCAGGATCAGGAATTTATTTAACGTCTTTTCACACATTGGTGATATTAGACAAAAAAAAAAAAAAAAAAAAAAAAAAATCAACAACCAAACACCCAACTTGTGAGTATCAAAGAATAGCAATAATTAACATCCAGCCACACGCACAAATTACTTATTATAATAATTTACCCACCGGACTATGAATTATTATATTAACTATTGAAATTGCAATATTTCTATGTAAGATGTCATACGAATTGTCTACTAAGTGATCAACTGTTATGTTATTTTTTGTCAACAGATTCAGTATAATAGGACATTCACAGATTATATGTTTAACAGAGATGGGGCTTAAGCACTCGCATTTGATGTCTTTTGCGAATTTTGTTTTCCAAGAATTTAGTCTTAACTTGTATATCAACGAAGCTGTTTTCCTTGAACAAGGAGGAACATGATAAGCATATTTCATATCATCTTTGTGAGAAAAAAAAAAAACTGTTTAGCACAGAGTACATTTCATGTAGAGATAATTGCATATTATTACAAACTGCTGAGTTTTCTCTATTTATAGCTCCTTTTTTTTTTTTTGCTTGTCTGTCACAAATTTCATTCCAATAAATTCCGCAGTGTGACGGTATCCAAAGAAAATCGATCCCTATTCCTCTGGACATAATACAGCTCATAATATGTTTCGAGGAAGAAGAATATGTTTTATGTCATACACTAGGTCTTTTCTAGTATTACAATCCCAGCTTTTTAGACTATATAGGACAGATTTAGAATCGACACAGATCAAAATGTTAAATATATCATAAGGTAGAAGTTGAATAAAATTTAGTGCCATGAGAATCTCATACAGTTCAGACGTAAATATAGAAAATCCTTTACCAAGATAAAAAGATTTCTTCACTTTGAGATCAGGAATAACAAAGCCTGCACCACAGTCTGAAGAATCTAAGACGGACCCATCTGTGAAAATTTTCAAATGTTTAAAATATGTTGTCTGTAATTTTTCTTTCACTAAATTTGCTAAAACGTTCACATTCTCATCTTTTTTCAAATCTACCCCACCCGGGTCTGCCCTGGGGGACTTGGGTGGGGTTAGGTATTTTTTAGTTCCCAGGGTCACCCTGGTCAGCCCCACAGGGTGGGTTTTTCTCTCTATTCTGGGGCATGTGTTTCTGTCTACCCTTTGTCCATTCACCTGTATTTGCCTTTTTAAAACTCTCCCTACTGTCTGCACTGCCTGTAGCTCTTGATATTGGATGTGTGTTGCTAAATGGTATTAGCTTTATTTAGGCCCCATGTGTTAGGTTTATTTAATGTATTTGACCGGCTGGCGACATCCATTCAATGTTCTGTTTAGTTTTTTTTTTCACAAGCAGTGCAGGCACGTCCTGAGAAAGCCTTGTTGCTGTCGGGACGTTAAGCAATGTACAATCAATCAACTTTTTTCAAATCTGTGTAATCTATATCGAAAGTAGCATTAATATGTTCCCAGGGAGGTATAGTAGGTGTTACTGGTAAAACGGGGATAGTCTTGATATCTATATTGGAGTTTTCTATAGCATCTTTGACATAGTTACGTATAGGTAAAAGATACGGGATGGTTTGCGCTCTCTTCGGGAAATCCACATCTGCATCTAAAAATATGTCTTCACGAACTGAATTTTTGACGGACAGGCTTCGGACAATGTATTTTGCAGTTGCTAATTTACGTTGGTCAGATAAAGACAGAACACCTGCTTCTTTGTAGGTTTTTACAGCATTAGTATGAATCGGCACTCCAAGGGCTAATTTAACTGCCTTACTATCAATGCTTTGCAGCTTCTGTAGAAGTGTAGCTGGGGCAGTAAAGTAGACTTCCTGACCATAGATAAGTGTTGATCAAACTATAGATGTACCAAGGTGTAAAACAGTTTTAATGTCCTGACTCCATGGTTGTCAGTTTATAATTTTTAACAAGTTAAGTCTTTTTCTTGCCTTATTTAATATGGCTTCAATATGAATTCTCCAAGATAATTTTGATGTAAAACGTACGCCTAAAAACTTTACACTCTGTTGGTAGTTTAAAGGCGTCCCGTTTAGGGATACGTTAGGTAATGTTTTAGCACTTTCCCCATTATTGAAAAGCATTAGACATGTTTTTCCCCAGATAGTTCTAGACCATTTTCTTTCATATAGTTTGATAATTTGTCCAATTCAATCTGATAAACTTTTTGAACGTAATCTACGATTCTTTTTGGGGTACGTTTTCTGAGATTAGTGTTTATCCACATAACAATATCATCTGCATATTGTACCACAGTTGTGTCATGTCAGAGATGAACAATGAACAATGAACCTTTATTTTCCAACGGTAGAAGTTATTGGTAACAGGACCAGTTTTCAAACTTGCCGTTGCTACATCTACTACATAAATGACATAGACATGTAAACATACACATACCACACACTGACGCATGTATGCACTCGCTCACGCACGCACGCCCGCACATACGCACGCACACGCACGCTCACACACACACACAAACACAAACTTGCACACGCACGCACTTAGACACACACGCACACATATACACACACGCTCTCGGACACGCACTCCAGACATACGTACGCGCATAACGCGTACGCACAAAAATATAAAATGAGTAAAAATGCAAAGTAAAGCAATACACAGAAAATCATTAAGTACATTAGAATTCATACAGCAAAGGCAAATATGTGTGCTCTCTCTCTCTCTCTCTCTCTCTCTGTCTCACACACACACACACACACACACACACACACACACACACACACACACACACACACACACACACACACACACACACACACACAGCATGCACACACACACACAGCATGCACACACACACACACACAGCATGCACGCACACACACGCACGCACACACACACACACACACACACACACACACACGTGAGCGCGCGCCCAAAAATATCGCGTACACACATATGAAGGCAAAAACATTATACATAGTACATGCAGTATTAAATGTACTCTTGACACTCAGATATTATGGTCCACTGTATATTATATATATAAAAAAAAACAAAAAACAAAAAAAAAACAGACGCCCTCTTTCTCTCTCTGTGTCTCTCTCACTCTCTCTAGTAGATGTAGCAACGGCAAGTTTGAAAACTGGTCCTGTTACCAATAACTTCTACCGTTGGAAAATAAAGGTTCATTGTTCATTGTTCATTGTTCTCTCTCGCGCGCGCACACACACACACACACACACACACACACACACACACACACACACACACACACACACACACACACACACACACACACACACACACAGACATTCTCACACACACAAACATTCACACATCTGAACACACGCGCAAGTTATCCCTGTACTGTAATGATTAGATTACGTCAGAGATTCTAGGTGTTTGAAGAGGCTGACCCTAAATGAGGTGAGCGTCTTTGCGTTTCTGATTTCTGCAGGAATAGAATTCCAGAATGAACTTCCCGAAAATGACAAACTGGTTTTGAATAAATCAATACGCGGCAGGGGTACTTTGAAATGGTGTCCATGTCTAGATGCTACAGATATCCGTTCTGAGAAAAAAGAACTCAAGTACAGTGGACATGACTGCTTGTACAGCTTGTACATCAATACACCTTTATTGAACTGAAAGTGATGGGATAGAGGGAGCATATTTAAAGTTTTAAGCTTTTCGTCAGTTGAGAGTTGGGGATCGGGAAATATAAGCTTAGCAGTTCTCCTATGTAGGGAGTTCAGCCTCTTCAAATGTACATCACTAGAACCATCCCACACTGTTGATGCATAGTCTATGTGCGATTTGACATGGGCATTGTAGAAAAGAAGACGCGCATCTGTGTCAGTAATTGTTTTCAATTTTGACAACATATACAGGCCGCTGGAAACCCTTTTGCACACATTATTAATATGCAGTTGCCATTTAAGCTGATCATCTATAGTGACCCATAAGAGGCGGTGGTGTGATACTTGCTCAATTGGGCTGTCGTTTATACACAGACTAAGAGAGAGCGGGCATAGCTGGTGCTTTTGACGTGTGGTTATAACCATACATTCTGTTTTTGTCGGATTCAGGGACATGGAGTTGGAATGACACTAGTCGGTGACCTCATGCAGGCTTTCCTGCAGACGCGTGCTAATTGCAGCTACATCTTTGTGAGGAGTATGTAGTGTGCAGTCGTCAGCAAACATGTCACAAGAAATATCCTGGCAACTAATATGCAGTGGAAGGTCATTGATAAATATGCAGAACAGCAATGGCCCGAGGACAGAGCCCTGAGGCACTCCGCTTTTGAAGAGACCATACGAGGAGTAGGATCCATTTAACAGTACTCTTTGCTTCCTTCCACTTAAATATGAAGTAAACAATGAGACAGCACCTGCATTGCAGAGATATGCTTGAAGTTTTGACAAAAGAATGTTATGATTTACAAGGTCAAAAGCTTTCTTAAAATCAATAAAGATCGACCCAGTTATTTGGGAGTTATTTATGGATGCTAGCCACGCATCAATAAGTCTTGTCAGTGCCGTGTGGCAAGAATGCTTGGGGCGAAAGCCGGACCGAAATACGTGCAAAAGACTGCGACTCTCCAAATATTGATAAAGGTGTTTGTGCACGTGTCTTTCAAGAGGTTTGAAAAGGCTGGATAATATTGAAATGGGTCTATAGTTATTAACATCCGACAGATCTTTTGACTTAGGCAAAGGGATAACCTTGGCTTGCTTCAGTTCTGATGGAAACATATTTTGTTGGATACATAAGTTATAAATATACGTTAACGATTCTACTGTATAGGGAAGGGACAGTTTCAGTATTTTAGGGCTGATCTCGTCAGGTCCCGATGACTTTTTGTTTTTCAGTGACCCGATCAGTTTTCCTACTTCATACACAGCTAGAGGCGGTATAGAGAATGGGGGTTTGTCCTTAGTCTTCTGCTTACAAAAGTTAAGTAGGGCCTCCGGGCATGTGTAAGACCCCGTTACCGCTTGAGGGTATGATTGACTCGGCAACAGACAGAAAATGTTTATTAAAAGTTTCTGCAGTAATACTACAAGGAATGGCTGACGATTTCTTGCTGTTACCTCGGGTGACGAGATTAACCGCGCGCCAGAGTGCGGCAGTATCTCTGTCTTCTTTAATCATTCGTTCAAAGAGAGACTTTTGAGCCCTGCGTACCATAGACTTGACACGGTTACGTTGTTTTTTGTATTCGCTAAATAGCTTGTGTCTCCTTAAGTCATTTCTCAATCTCATAGCTTCGATTATTTCTTGGTTTAGCCAAGGCGGTAACGTGTGGTTTTTTTTACCCGCTTTTGCCGCAAAGGGGCGTGTTTGTTAAGTATTCTTGTAAAGAGTCCATACCAAACAGCCAGAGCCTTTTCAGGGTCAGTTTCGTTATTAACGACATTAAATGGTGTTTGATCAAGGTCTGCTAGAAAAGCAGACTGATTAAACTGTTTAAATGAGCGATACGTTATAGTTGTGTGCCCGTTCTTACGATGCACTGGCAATTTTGTTGACCATGAACACACAGTAGGAAAGTGATCACTGATGCTGAGGTCAGGAACACTAACGTTGAATAAACTAAGGGGACGGTTGGTGTAAATGTGATCAATGAGTGTTGCGGTTGTTTTTGTGATCCTAGTAGGGGCCGAAACTAACTGTTCTAAGCCTGTTTGTGTGGTGATGCAATCCCATGCAGTATGGGGCTTCAACATATCTATGTTAAAGTCGCCTAGTAGCAACGCGTCACAGTTAGGTAAGCCAACTTTTTCTACTGCATGCAAAAAGTCATCGTACCATTCAAACTTGGCTGCTGGGTTACGATAACAAAAGCCGATGAAGACGGGTTTAGTTTTTGGAGCCCTAAATTCCAACCAAATGCACTCGACTTCCGGAGTTTCTAAGTCCTCACGCCTTTTTACTAAATGTTGGATTGAGTTATGGATGTAAACGGCAAGCCCAGTTTGACCAAGTACACGAGGGTCACGTCGAGTGATGATAAAGTTAGGTATGTGAACGGCTTCATCGCTTATGTCCGAGTTAAGTCGCGTCTCACTAAGACCAAACAGGTGGAATGGTTCAGAAAAACATTCAAATCGGCCACCTTGTTAAAAAGATGGTAGATGTTCAAGTGACCAGTTTGAAGGCTTCCGTGTGTCTGAGCATTATGGATCATATTGAATTCTAATTCTCACAATTGAAGTGCAACACAATACAAAAAAAATATAAACAGAGAGAATAAGAATAAAAGTGTCAACGCAGTACAACGCGGCTGAAGTTATAGCACCTCGTATCAAACGTCACAAACGGTGTCCAACACAGCGTTATCAAATGAAGATCACTTTTGATTAATAGTGTATCCACGTATGAATGCCACGCAAGCTGTCTAAATCGTGACTGTGGTATAGCACACCTATCAGATGTCACACGTGAAAAGAGTGTTCTGGTCAGCGGCACACTAGGCAGCGAAAAAAAACTATAGGCCCTGAAATGTGTTGATAAGACCAGGCACACCGTCAGTGGGTGTGGATCTGAATGCTATCACACGATTTCCTCACGAATAATCCAAAGATATGAATGAGTGGCCGTAATTGTTAACCGTTACACAGACAACACCTTGAATTTTCCGCTGCTGGCACAATGTAGAATGATTCCCACAACGAAATAAACGGCTAATTGTTTACCGCTACGGCGGAAAACACCTTGTATTCTCCGTTGTAGCAGCAAACAAACACTGCTGGCACAATGCGGTAATATTCGATCCACGAAGTAGCAAAGAATGCAGATAGACCAAACGAGATCACCTAGTGTACTCACAGGTGGACACAGGAGATAAACGACGCACACTCACTCCAACACACATTTTAGTGAGTAGGGAATAATGAACGACTGCACAGCCTAGTACGCACGCACACTGTTCACAAACTGCGCCCACTGGACGCCACTGAGAATGGACGCTGGGTAGCTCGGGTAGTACGGGACATACGTTCCATTTCCTGGTTGCTGGTGAACGGAAGATGTATCTATTAGTCCAATGAGCACCGCTAGGGAGAGGTTGGTACTCATGCCACGGTGTCACAAGCGGATACATCAGTTGCTGTTGCTGCAGCCAGTCGGGGGCAACAACTGATGTATCTTGATGCTCCTAAATAGGCTGTAGTTGTAGATGCTGCTCTTGTAGATCCTGTTGTTGCTGTTGCGGAGGTTGACGCTGTTCTTGTTGTCGTTGCCGCTGCTGTAGTTCATTTTGCTCCTGTTGAGGGCATCGCTGTTTTGGCTGCTGTTGCTGATGGTGCTTCTGAACAGGGGATGACAAGCCCACCGGTTTAATGGAAGACCCACCATCTTCCGTTCACCGAGAGATTGTGGGAGGTCGTAAATTAACACAGTGAATAAAAAGGGTGAAATTATTGATCCCTGCGGAATACCCATATCTATTTTCTTAAAGGTTGAATAACTTTTACCAACTTTGGTGCAGACAAATCTTTCAGACAAAAAGCTTTTAATGTTCTCATACATAAACCCGGTTATGCCAATCTGTTTTATTTTGTATAATAATCTAGCATGCCAAACACTATCATAAGCCTTTTTTTACGTCGAAAAAGGTTGCTAGTATACTTTTTCTTCTAGAAAATTGTTTTTTAATGTTATTTGTGAGTTTAACTAAATGGTCTGTCGTACATCTACCTTTCCGAAAACCAGCTTGATGAACTGGAATTATATCCTGTTTTTCATCATAATGAAATAACCGATTTAAAAGAATTTTTTCCATTACTTTGCAAGCTTGTGATGTTAGTGCAATAGGTCTATAACTACTAATCAATGTACGTGTTTTACCCGATTTGAGTACTGGAACTACTACTGACTGCTTCCAGATAGTAGGAAGAGATCCATTAAACCAACATTTTTGGTAAAATGTATGTAGTAGTTTTTTCCACGACTCAGGTAAATGATAAAGTAGTTGGTAAGAAATTCCATCTATACCCACTGCACTAGAGGTATTTGCAAACGACTGTAAAACATCTAGGAATTCATTATATTGAATTGGAGCATTGATATACTGAGAATGAGTAGAAACTGGATCTTGATAATCTGCTTTGACTTCTTCTTGGTTTCTGTGGTTTATGTTTGATAAACTGAGACTTGATGTGAGTCTATTTTCTGCAAACATATTAACAAAGGCCTCCGCTTTATCTACTGTACTAGGAAATGTGTTGCCTTCTACTGCGATTGGATACACTTGTAATTTGTATCCATTTTGTAATTCTGATATTTTTTTCCAAACCTTATATGTATCTTTTGATTCAGACACTTCATTTTTACAGAACTCAGCCCAGTGAATCGTTTTGGCTCTCGCCACTATTCTGTTACAGTGTATTTTAGTTTTCTTCATTTCCCTAAAGTTCTCTTCAGATTTGTTTTTTATCCATTTTTTAAAGTGTGCCTTCTTAATATTTACTGCTAGTTTACATTCCTTATTCCATCAAACATTACCTGAATATTTACCTTTTGATTTTCCTTTGCATTTTGGTATGGACTTCTCCGCAGCAGAAAGAACAGCTTTTGTCATCTTTCCATAAAATGTATCTATACTTTCATGTTCTATACTTGCAATGTCATGGGACAACAAGATTGTCTCATACAGTTCCCAATTAGCATTGACATACTGAAACTTTGGAATTCTGTCCTCAATATTGCAATATTCATCTTTATCTTTAACGTTTAATTGTATAATGATTGGAAGATGATCACTTCCCAAACAATCTTCCTCAGTGATCCAAGTGCAATTTGTTGCCAGAGTTGGGCTTACTAGTGATATATCAAGAGCAGATGCCTTATGAGTATAAACATCTGGGATTCTAGTGATACTGCCATCATTTAAAATGATTAACTTAGAGTCTGAAATATTTTCCACTAGACGATTGCTTGTAACTATCGTACATCCAGACTCCCAGAACGGTGCATGAGCATTGAAATCTCCTAGGACCATCCATTGACATGACGTTGTCTGCTGAGAATCAATATTTTTTAGCCAGTCAGTGTTGTCATCTTTGGCCCTCTAGGTAGATACAGGGAGATCACATTTAAAGTATTTTGATTATTAATTTTTACCACGGCCCCAGTGATATAGATATCATTTAGATCTTTCGTTATAGAGTACGTATTTAGTGATGAATATTCTAGGTCATCGCTAATATATAACGCAGTTTGGACTTTATACGATATAGGGTCACAATGGTATAGAGGAGGATAATAATATCCTCAAAGTTTTGGGAGTTTTTTACCTTCTACATTCAGAGATTGTAACGCTAATATACAATAATCTGACTGTAAAATGTGATTCTCGAAGGATAGGAAATTTGTTGAAATAGATCTGCAATTCCACTGAAACACTTTCATATTGCTTGTGCTCCTCTTCATGGTCAGTGACCTCCTTGTAGCGAAAGGAGGTCAACTGAAGGAGAAGGAAAGCAAAAACAAAAAACAAAAACAAACACACACCCCAAAATACAAATAACTAATACAAAACAAAATGAGCACTTTCAAAACACCAAGAATCGGTATATCTCAAACAGTTCAGTACTAAATCAAAAACTAGAACTAAACTATCTGGATATCATTTCAAAGTTGCTTTCGAACCGGACTTGATAATGTTGTTAACTTTACCACATTTGAAATTATAATCAGTTAGCTTATGTATATTTCATTCGGTCAGAAACTTAGTAAGAATACCAGTGACCCCTCCAATCATAGTATCCACTGGGATGTTTGGGATAGTGGTAACTCAATGTTAGTTTTGGTTTTTCCCAGAACAAGTTTGATAAATGTCTCCCGATGTTACGTGCAAAAGTAGAAGACCCCCTTGCATTTGGATGTATTGACTTCGCAGATGAAAGTTAGAGTTAATGTTTTTATGATGAATTACGGAAATGTTCTGGTCCTCAGTAAGTTCTGACTCCACCGTGGCATTGAAAATCTCACGTTTTATGTTCAGTTTGAATATCCCTGCATGGGGCAATCTTGCTGACTACTATATGGCCTGCAGAAAATTTCTTTTTCAGATCACGCACTGTTGTTACAAATGATTTCCCAGCAGTGCGTGGATTTGAAGATTTAATGTTATTTATACCAGTATGTATCACGACAGCATCGACGTCTTCCTTGATGCTGTCCGTCGCTTTGGAAATGTCTTCAACGGTGAAGGCGCTTATCTTTGATACGGACAAACCGTACGAGATTCCCAGCTGGGTAGAGCGCACTCCTTTCAAAGTGGAATCATGAAAAATTGCTACTTTTGGCATTGTTACGGTCTTTGATTGAAATGATGACGCATGTTGGCGTTTGACGTCATCTCGAATGAAGTTTTTTCGCTGATTGAAATTTCGATATTCCTGTCCCTTTTGTTTATGTATTCTGCTTACCTTTGTTTGGGAAGCTGAAGTAGCGGAATGGGATAAAGAAGAAGACGAAGTATTAGCCAGTTTACGTGACGGAACAGCTGCAGTGGCTCCAGCAGGCTTGTCTGTCTTGACCCTGGCCGTGGAGGTGGACTTGACCGCTGCCGCGTAGGTCAGTTCACGTCGGTCTTTGATGTCCGTTTGGGTCGAGACGTCGACTCCTCTGCTGAAGCCAGGATGTAGACGTTGCACCTGCTCCGTCAAGAGAGCCACTTGTTGAGTAAGTAGGCTAACGGTAGCCTTCAGGTGGTCTACAACAGTTTGAAAGCTCTCGTCCCCGTTGTCCTTCAAGTGGCGGCGGTTATCTGGCTTTTGTATGTCGGGACTTTTATCTTCACTCTCTCTTTCCCTCTCGTTGTCCTGGGGCGATCTTGGTTCGTCAATTCCCTAAGGATGTTTAGTCCGGGTTTGACGCCTTGTTCTGGTCATTCTGATGTTTCATTTAGTCCAGTTTTCAGCAACATTGTCGGAGCTCAGTTATTTTGGGCTCTATCGGTCGCCATCTTGGCCGGAAGTCTTCCGAACAAGAAGACCGAGCTGGAGCATATCCTGCATGAGAAGAATATCAACATCTGCTCTATTCAGGAGACGCACTTGACACCCCAAAAGTCCTTCAAAGTGAGAGGCTACCAGTGCTTCAGGTCCAACAGAACAGATCAAAGCAAGGGTTGAATCCTGACCCTGATCAGGAACAACACCAATGCCTGTTTGATTGATACGCACATGGAGAACTCCGAGTACCAAGTGATTCGGATCCAGACGAAGACAGCAGATTTCCAGCTGGTCAACTTTTACTGCCCCAACGACAGACCACTCACCCTTGACACGATCCCCACTAAGGCCTCCAACTTCATTGTGGTGGGCGACTTCGTCACTCACAAAGTTGGGGAAACGACCACTTGGATCGGAGAGGAGAAGAGGTGGAGAACTGGTAGGACGACAACGGTCTCATTCTGTTGAGCAGTCCCATTGACTGCCCCACGTTCTACTTCAGAAGATGGCACACTACATCGACTCCTGACCAAGCCTTCTGCACAGAAGACATGCACAAGGAAGCCAGCAGAGAGGTCGGAGAACAGCTGGGGGAAGTGACCATCGGCCAGTCTTTTTTACCTTGGGCATGGAGTCCTGCGCTGAAGCAACCTTCCCACAGTGGAACTACAAAAGAGCGAACTGGTTCCTCTTTAGACACCGCTCCAGCGAAATCAACAAAGACATTCGAATCAAAGGTCGAGACATCAACATGGTGGCGAAGGACCTCAACATGAGCATCCTCAGAGCAGCGCGTGAGTCCTTACCCAGAGGTGCTAGAAAAGACTATAAGCCCTACTGGAGCAATGAACTGCAGGAACTGGATGATGATCTAGCAGATGCCAGAAGGGAAGCAGAAGTCAACCCATCACAGGCAAACAACATCCGCCTTCAGGAAGCCAAAGCCAAATTTCTCAAGAAGAAGCTACAGGCAAGACGCAGGAGTTAGCAAGAGAAAACATTTCCTTGAACCATGAGAAGGGCGGCAGAAAACTCTGGAAACTGACCAAGCAGTTGAACGATGAGAACACGAGCAAAGGAAACATCACCTTAGAAGAAAATGGAAAGATACTAACAGGAAAGCATGCTGCCAACCAATTTGCTGAAAGCTATGCAGCTGAGAGCAATCTCCATGTTAGCCCCCAAAAGCAGAGAGAAGCGAGAAGAGAGCAAAGAGACCTGCCAAACAAGCAACAGCGGACGCCATGAACCAATCACTTACAGACAAAGAGCTCCATACAGCTCTCATACAGTTAAAGGCGAAGAAGTCTCCTGGTCCAGATGGCATCACCAACGAGATGCTAACCCACCTTGGTAGTGCAGCAGAAAACAAGCTACTTGAGGTCCTCAACAGCAGATGGCAAGAAGGATCGCTACCACAACTCTGGCGAGAAGCGATCATGATCACCATTCTAAAGAAAGGGAAGGATCCAAAGAAGGTCACCAGCTATCGCCCAATCAGCCTCACCAGCTGTGTTGTGAAGACTTTGGATAGAATTGTGAACGAGCGCCTCAGGTGTTACCTGGAATCCAGGAACCTCCTCGCCCCTGAACAAGCTGGCTTCCGACAGTTCCGCAGCACCGAAGACCAGGTCACTTACTTGGCACAGGAAGTTGAAGATGCCTTCCACGAGCAGAAGCTGGTCTTTGTAACCTGGATTGATCTTCAGAAGGCTTTTCACAAGGTCTGGAAAGATGGGCTGCTTGTCAAACTGCTGAGAAAAGGCGTGTCCAGTAACATGTTCCAGTGGATACGCTCCTACCTCTTCAACCGCAGGGCAAGAGTCAGCGTCGACCAGACCAAAAGCAAGAAATTCCTCCTTCGTCATGGCGTCCCGCAAGGCAGAGTCCTCTCCCCTACCCTCTTTCTTCTCTTCATCGACGATCTGGTGTCTGAGATGCCCAAGGGAATCAAAGCTGCCCTATACGCAGACGACCTTGTGATCTGGTGCAAGGAGGAGCATGCAAGTACTGCCACCTACAGAATGCAGCTAGCTGCAGATAAGCTGAACGCGTGGGCAGAAGACTGGTGCATCTCCGTCAACAAGGAGAAATCCTCCACCACCCTCTTCACATTGTCCCCAAAGCAGAAAGCCGGAACCATCAAGCTTGGTGGGACCCCTCTGAGAGAGGATGAAGAAGCTACCTACCTTGGTGTCACCTTCGACAGACGCCAGACCTGGAAACCACACATTGCACAGGCAGAGGCGAAGGCCCGGCGCAAACTGGCCATACTCAGGAAACTGGCAGGCGAACGAGAAGATACTGAAGACAGTATACCAGGGAACAATCAGGCTCCACCTCGATTACGGCTCAACAGCGTGGTCAACCTCAGCCAAGACGAACCTGCAGACTCTCGACCGAGTGCAAAACCAGGCTCTTCGACTCATCACTGTGCAATGAAATCCACTCCAATCAAGGAAATGGAGAAGCTGACCACAATCCAACCTCTCAGTCACTAAGTCAGAGGAGAGAAGCCAAAACGATGGAACAGGCTGAGAAGCTCAAGTGTTTGCCCGACCACCCTATGAAGCACAGACTGAGCAACCTCACCAAGAAACGGCTCAAAAGAAGCAGCTTTGTCAATGAGAGCATGCGACTTTCTCGACAGTACCGGGAAGTCCTTTCACACAGCACTCTACCTCTGATCACAGAAGAAGATGAAAACCCTTGGGCAATGGACAAAGCAGACATCGAGATCTGAACCAGTGTCCCACATGTTGCCTCAGGAGACAGTCAGGATGACACCGTTCGACGGGCACCCACCCTAGCCCTGATCGACGAACAGTACCCAAAGGAGACATGGGTCCACATCTGCACTGATGGATCAGCAACAAATGCAGTTTCCAACGGAGGTGCTGGCATCTTGATCCAGTTCCCTGGGGGACATACAGCCACATCCAGTGTAGCCACCGGCAAACACTGCACAAACTACAACGCAGAAACCGAAGCACTTATGCAGGCCGCCTCCATGGTTCAGAATTGCACAGACCCATGCTACCAAGTTGTCTTCTTCTCCGATACCCTTTCAGTCCTTTAGGCCCTCGAGAATGACAAGCTCCCCCAACTGACAAGAGCTTTGCAGAAGGTCAGACAAACCAGAAGAGTTGCTCTCCAGTGGATACCAGCCCACTGTGGGGTACCAGGAAATGAAAGGGCAGACGAGCTGGCGAAAGAATGAGCCACAAAAGATCAACAAGAAAACAGCGTCAGCTATAGTGAGCAAAAGACAATCAGCAAGGCATTGATGAGGCCGAGGTCAAACATAGACGACTACCACACAATGACCAGAGAGCAGCAAGTTGTC
Organism: Semisulcospira habei; assembly: GCA_036245525.1. Taxonomy (NCBI): domain Eukaryota; kingdom Metazoa; phylum Mollusca; class Gastropoda; family Semisulcospiridae; genus Semisulcospira; species Semisulcospira habei. Next base: position 151,213,007 of record BTPG01000002.1, read on the forward strand.
CTGATCAGACTGCGTACTGGCCACAACAGACTGAACGCTCATATGAACAGAAAGCTCAAGCTGGGGCCATCACCAACCTGTGCCTGTGGTCAGGAAGACCAAACAGCGGAGCATATTCTCCAGAGATGACCCCTACTGGACGATGAAAGAAAAGAAGTGTGGCCGTCGCCAACTCCACTGCAGACCAAACTCTACGGCAGTCGAGAAGACCTGGAGAAAACGACGTCATTCACCGCCGGTGCTGGATTGACCGTATAGCCCACTGCGAACGACAAGAAGAAGAAGAAGATATTTACTACGTCAGGGCACAGGCACTTGAATTATAATAATACTAATAATAAATATGACAAATTATGATAGCGCCTTACCTCAAAAGAGCTCTTGAAGCGCTTTCCAATGAGTTACATAAAACTAACAAAATTACGGTACAGAAAATCAATATTACAAGGACACTTAATTTCCAGCACACACACACATACACACACACACACACACACACACACACACACACACACACACACACACACATACATACACACACACCATCTCACACACACACACATACACACACCACCACCACCACCACCATCACCACCACCACCGCCACACACACATACACACAGATTGCTGGTTAGCGGAACATTGTTAGCACGGTTGAGTCATGGCCCCGGATGTCAAAGAACACTGACTGAGCTGAGACCTCTTCAGCGGACAGGCTGCACTGCTCAAGCAGGACGCGCTCACAGATCTGGCAAGAACAACTTCTAAATTGCACGTCAACGACACTTCAAGTAGGCACTGACGTTGTTGTAGCTAAACAGGCACTAATCCTGGAGTAGTATGCGTGACCGTGACGGAAAAACGTCGGACAGGTCTAAGCCTATATGTCTAAGCCTAATCTACACATAAAAAAGTGACTGCCAAGAGTGTAAATGCATAGAATAACCCAAGTAAGAAAGAAGCAGACTTAGAAAAGACAGATGACATTAAACTTTCGTGTTTTACCCGAGAGTGTAACTGTTGTGTCTGTCTTTCTAAGCCTGCTTCTTTCTTACTTGGGTTATTTACCCCGTTTTCAAAACAAACAAACAAGAATTCACTTCGCTATTGATCTTAGTTGTCACTTCTACACGCACCGATACGATAATATAAGCAGCGAAGTGTATTATTGTTTCTTTGTCTATTTCGAAATATTAATAAACTGTGTTCTAACTGTCATAGCCTAATGATACGACAGCAACTAGGCTACTTCTGGCTTAGACTTATCGTCTTTTGCTCCAGTGGAAGAGAATCGACTTCAAAGACATTTAAAGAAAAAAGACTAACCCCTTCACTACCGAAAAATATGAACACCAGACTACTGCAAGAGGTATGGATCCTCATGAGCCCCAGAAATTGCGGGGGCTCATGAGGATCTATGACTCTTGCTGAAACCACTTTGAATGGAACCATTGTTCATGGGACGGAAGGAGGTCTTTGGCGTTGAATTTACACAGTTTTCAGATGTGCAATGTAAGTTCAGAAATTGTATTGTTTATGTGGAACGAAAGCGACTTCAGAAACGTTAGCGGCAGTAAAGGGGATAATCATGTGTTTGGCGGTTGTTTGTCTGGCCGACATCGGCTGTGGCTCGCCCGCCCACAGTCGTGCGCGGGCCAGCCACAGCCGATGTCTGCCAGACAGTCTCTTGAGCACTGAGACGCCTACATTTTTTTTATGAAAGGTCAAGGCAGACGTTTTTAGCCCACTTTCATGCATACGACACCAGACCTTCTTCAGAAGACATTCTCTTGAACAGCAAGTGTTGCCTCAAGTGAGGCGTGTTTCGGTGATTGCAGAATGGGACAGAAATTGGGGCACATCACTGTTCAGCCCACTCAGCCCTGACACACTACAACAACATAAGGGCTGATCGAACATACTAGTTCCAGGAGGGTGCCAGAATTCTGCCCTCTGAAGAGGAAAGACAGTATGTGCATTTTTTTATGTTATTTTATTTATTTTTTGGGGAAATCACGATTTTCATAGTGACACAATGGACATCTCGCTTTTCATGTTTTCGCCATCACAGGGCAAATTAGACAGGCACTTCTAGATGTTTTGCGATTCTGGCACTCTTTCATCCCCCCCCCACCCCCTCCTCTTCACATCCCTCCCATCCCCTCCTTTGCCCTTGAAACAGACTGAACCTAAAGGTCAAACTTTGGGAGCTGTCCTCCATTCGCTGTTCTTTGGAATATCGTGAGGTGAAGGTCACAGGAAGCTTTGCTTTCCATTCGAGGCTTAGTTGTTATAGTTGACGTTATTTTAAGTTTTGCGTCACCGCAGGTCACAAATTCAAGAGAGATGACGCATAAAAAAGAACATCTCAAAGAATGACGTCGACAGAATTTTGTACTTCGCCGCGACAAAGACGATCCTCGCAAGACGAACCCCTTCCCTGAGGCTGTACGTACATGTTTGTTTCTGAAACCTTGATTCATTCAACTGACGAAAGCCAACACCGTCCAAGAAACATGGGTACAAATTAGTCTCATCAAGAGGCATAGATACTTCTCAGCCCCCCGCAGTCGCAGCAGCTCATGAGGATCTATGTCTCTTGGAGTTGGATCGTGTTCACTTTTTGCTCGGTAGTTTATGGGTTTAAGTGAACGACACAACAGGCCTCGCTATTTCTCGTTCATGAAGAATAGTAAGTTGCAGTTTAGGGGACAGATAGTTCATGAGTGGTGCCAGAATAGCTTAGAGTCTAGGGGTCGATTACATAAGTTAGCTTAGTCCTGGCCATTTACTAAGCAATATCAAAGCAACTTGCTGATTGGCTGGCGCGGGACTGAGCTCACACGCACAACTGATACTAGGAGCGGTAAACTCGGCACCACCCTTCGACTATCACGGATGGTCGATCAATAAAATATCTTGTTGTAATGTGTCATGACTGAATGGCTTTCAGAAAAAAAGGAAGACACGACAGGGACTAGGATTCTGTTCAATAAAAAGCTGTCAGTCCACGAATGCATTATTATATACAAAAGCCTGCAAAAAAAAAAAAAAAAAAAAGCAAGCTTGCAAGAATTTCCACAGGGCATAGAACGAGTGAAACAAAATGTTGACCTCAAAATTCTACAAAATTAAAAAAAAAAAAGTTGCTGCCCCGCTGCGTTCTGGAAAATTTCAACCCGTTAAAAGAACAAAAAATGCGACTCCATCTCTATATATACATTCACACTCCACAAATAAAAAAGAAAGAAAAAACCCAGCAGACGACAGCATAAAGTAAAGCTAATTATTGGACGCAGCCTTCAGGGAAATTATTGCTAGTTTTCTCTTTCCTTTCAACCCATGATCTAAGTCTCTGGCTTAAAGGACAGATCAGTAGGACGGATCTTTTTTTAAAACCCTAATTTCACTTTCACTTGGGAGACGTTGGACATGTGTGTGCTGGTCTGTGATTTTGGATCTTACAATTTCCAGCCGTAAGATCCAAAATCACAGATCAGCACACATGCAAAAGGCTGTAAGTCAATTTTGTGAAAAGCGAGATTTTCTTTGTATTACAATGAAAATGTCGCTTTTCGTAAAAACAAAAGGACATGCTGTCTTTTGCCTTCACGTTGGATTGCTTTTTCGGCCATTTACGAAACATACTTTGAATCCAGACAAAACAGGTGAATGCCAAAGAGTGTACCATGCAAAGAAACTCCGATCAAAGAATGAAACACGATTAGAAAGGCCAAGTACAAAATACTAAATACTGACGAGGAAAAGAAATGCAACATTTTTGGAATCATCGGAAATGTCGCATTTCTTTTGTTCATAGTTATATTATATGTATGACACAAATTAAAACCGTTTACAGAAAACTCACAAACCAGATAGGTGAGGCTAGCGCTGGCAGAATTGTCAGTACTCAAACCAAGGGGAAAAACAGCGCTGGACAGACAACAGTTAGATCCCCTGCCCCCGCCTATCAGGCACCCAGTCGCCAGCCCACAGAGAAATACGCAGGTATAGAATAAGACAATCATTTCCATTCCTAATAAGAATGGATCAGGTCTCTTATATAACCCATGTCTTTCTCCGGAACTTAGGAAGTAGGCAGGAGAAACATACATACACAAACATGAAGGTGCGCTACTATATGTGGTCGGGTAAATACCCTGATTTCCCACAGTAGATGCACAGAACATTACACAACAATGTAACGATACAAATATTGCCTCGAGTTATACATGATACTCACAAACCAGATAGGTGAGGCTAGCGCTGGCAGAATTGTCAGTACTCAAACAAAGGGGAATCACAGCGCTGGACAGACAACAGTTAGATCCCCTGCCCCCGCCTATCAGGCACCCAATCGCCAGCCCACAGAGAAAACGCAGGTATAGAATAAGACAATCATTTCCATTCCTAATAAGAATGGATCAGGTCTCTTATATAACCCATGTCTTTCTCCGGAACTTAGGAAGTAGGCAGGAGAAACATACATACACAAACATGAAGGTGCGCTACTATATGTGGTCGGGTAAATACCCTGATTTCCCACAGTAGATGCACAGAACATTACACAACAATGTAACGATACAAATTTTGCCTCGTGGGAAATCAGGGTATTTACCCGACCACCCCCTTCCCGCCCCGCATTCCCCCAGCTTTTTGAAGAACTGAAACAACACAACACACGTAATTTTGAGACAGGCTTATAAAAAAAAACTAACTAGTTTTTAAGCAGGCTTGAGGAACAAAACCAGAATGAAACAACTACGCTCACATATAGTAGCGCAGCTTCATGTTTGTGTATGTATGTTTCTCCTGCCTACTTCCTAAGTTCCGGAGAAAGACATGGGTTATATAAGAGACCTGATCCATTCTTATTAGGAATGGAAATTATTGTCTTATTCTATACCTGCGTATTTCTCTGTGGGCTGGCGATTGGGTGCCTGATAGGCGGGGGCAGGGGATCTAACTGTTGTCTGTCCAGCGCTGTGATTCCCCTTGGTTTGAGTAGTGTTTACAGAAAAGATGTGAGCAAAATGTGGGGGGCGGGGTGATTTGGATCTATGTCTCTTGAAGTTGGGTTGTCCCTGCCAGTAAAGGTGGGGGGGGGGGGGGGGTAGGAGTGAAAAGAAATGAGGATGGGAAAGGGGGGATTGGAAGGGGGGGGGGGAGGGGCGGCGGGCTGACGGGTTACCTGCGAGCTGTTTCCGCTGGAAACTCTAAACGGTCATCATGTGGTGTGTGGAATATTACATGTCACCGCACAGTGATGCCTGGCACTCGTATTTCGTGCCAAACCACCTGCCTCACAGGAAAAAGAAACTGTTATAGTCAGCTAGAAACGTAATCAAACTTAGTCCGGAAAAAAAAAACAACTTACTGATGCACCTAAGAACATTAGCAGATCTGGAAGAGAGGGGGTGGGATGGAGGGGAGGGGGGGGGGTGCGGGGGTGTTCTAAAAAACTTTATACCCACCCACACCTGCCCCCACCCCCTTCCCGCCCCGCATTCCCCCAGCTTTTTGAAGAACTGAAACAACACAACACACGTAATTTTGAGACAGGCTTATAAAAAAAACTAACTAGTTTTTAAGCAGGCTTGAGGAACAAAACCAGAATGAAACAACTACGCTCCTTTTCCTCCGGGGAGGTAACTGATCCGGAAATGAAAAATATGATGCATCATTCACACACAAATGCGAATGATCTCTGCCATCAAGAGGCAAAAGAGTCTCATGAGCCCTGCGACTGCAGGGCCTCATGAGATGATATGCTTCTCGCAGATTTTACACTTGCGGAGAGACAGTGGAAACTACATAATGACACTTTACCGAACTTTTTGTGTAAACTTATTCTGATTAGTCGCAGCATCAAGTGTCCCCAGAAAGGGTGACCCAGTAAGAAAAGGTCATCGGGCCGACGTCGGCCGCAGTGGGCCCGCGCACGGTCGTGCGCGGGCCCACTGCGGCCGACATCGGCCCGAGGACCTTTGTTTGCTGGGACAGTTGAGCACTAAAGTTTTATGAGACTTCCTTGTCTGCTGGTGGACGCAGGCTGTGTTTATGAAATCTGTGTAAATTTAACACCAAAGATTTTCATTAGTTGACGTAATATTGGAAACCAAGTGGCGTCCGCAAGAGGCATAGACCCTCAAGAGCCCCCGCAACTGCGGGGGTTTATGAGGGTCTATGTCTCTTGCAGTTGGGTCGTGTTCAGTTATTCTCGGTGGTGACAGGGCTAACACAGGAAGCGCTAAAATCTGTTTCCTAAATTTGGAATCTGTCCTCAGAGAACTTTAGGCCACATCAGGAGAAAGAACAATCATGATAGTTTAAGAGCGTTGCTAGAATAGCTTAAAGGTCCACTACCGCCGTAACTGTTCAAAGATACACTTCTGCAACAAACGGTTTTCGAAACGCTACACACAGGTCTAGTTCTGGTTCATTTGGACACAGCAAAATCTAGTTCAGCACAAGTCGTCTTAGTATCAAGTAACCTGACAATGACTCCACTCCTTTCTATAAATGCAGTGCTATCAGTACGAAAACATCTAAAAAATAGTTTGAAACGCTAACGGTTGCACAGAATAAATAAGTGCGATTACGCATGTGCCGTTGCTGCCTTCCAAACTGCGGTTAAAGTTCATTAGGTGTGTCGACAAGACATAACAAACAAAAATGTTGCAGAAACGTTTCTTCGGATTTATGCGTAATGGTACAATGGTACATTAAAGCAATCTGCTCCGTGGCAGGCTTTGATTGGTCAAATTTCCAATAAAACAGGTTATCAATGTTAACTTGCCTTAAGAGAGACTTTTCTATTCTTATTTTCACAATCCATGTGAGTGGGCACAGGTGCCAGATGGTTTCCACTTGTTACGTGTTGAGTCGTACTCGTAGTATGATATCACACCAGACGCACGCACGTAAGGTTCTTTTAAAGAAACTTCACTCAGCTGCAACCCGTCACACGTGGCTTAAGGATGTAGACCACACTGGAGTAACAGTTCCAACAATATTTTATTGCAGCGATGTTATCTCCAAACAATGCATTCACAAATGCACCAACACTGATACAATGTCTCCTCTACAATATATGCTTCAACATCATGCTAAAAAAGATGGTGAAGAGGGTCGGTGCCAGCACGCAGCCCTGCTTTACGCCGTTGAGAATGGGGAATGGTTCTGAGAGGTCATTGTTGAGTCTGACCTGACCTTGCTGGTCCTCGTGTAGCTGGACAATCATGTTGAGGAACTTTGGGGGACAGCCAAGTCGCTCCAGGATCTGCCACATGCCTTGCCTGCTCACAGTGTCGAACGCTTTTGTTAGGTCGACAAACGTTACGTACAGCCCTTTGTTCTGCTCGCGGCACTTCTCCTGTAGCTGTCTCAGCACAAAGACCATATCGGTGGTGCTCCTGTTTGCTCTGAAGCCACACTGGCCCTCTGGGAGTTGGTCTTCAGCGATGGCAGGTACCAGCCGATTCAGGAGCAGCCTTGCAAGGATTTTCCCAGCAATGGACAGCAGGGTAATTCCCCGATAGTTGGAACAGTCAGACTTCTCACCTTTGTTCTTGTACAGGGTGATAACGACTGCATCACGGAGATCCTTTGGTAGTGTTCCTTCCTCCCAGCAGCAGAGAAAGAGGTCATGGAGCTTGTTGTGCAGTGCTGTGCCTCCATGTTTCCAGATCTCTGGCGGTATTCCATCAATGCCTGCTGCTTTGCCACTCTTGAGCTGGTGGATGGCTGTGAGGGTCTCTTCAGCGGTGGGCGGTTCGTCCAATTCAACTTTTACTGGGAGCTGTGGGATTTGTAGGACGACTGCTTCTTGAACAGTGCGCTCAGCGCTGAAGAGGCTCTGAAAGTATTCCGACCAGCGGTTCAAGATGGAGGTATTATCTGTGAGGAGTGCCTGGCCATTCGCGCCTCGCAGGGGACTTTGTACCAGGTGCCTGGGGCCATACACTGCTTTCAATGCTTCGTAGAAGCCCCTGTAGTCACCATTGTCTGCGCAAAGCTGGGTCCTCTGTGCAAGTCTGGTCCACCACTCATTCTGGAGATCTCTGAGCTTGCGCTGGAGACTGCTGCAGACGAGGCGGAAGGCAGACTTCTTCACAGGGCAGGAAGGCTGGGCTAGGTGGGCCTGATGGGCGGCTCTTTTTTTTGCTAGGTGTTCCTGGATCTCTACATCGATGATGACGATGCAGTGTACATCAGGTATCGTCTCGATGGCAGCCTGTTCAACCTCAGACGACTGCAGGCCCACACGAAAACCCTAGACCAACTGATCCGTGAGCTGCTTTTTGCTGATGATGCTGCCCTCGTTGCACACACAGAGAGAGCCCTGCAGCGCATCACGTCCTGCTTCGCAGACGCTGCCCAGCTCTTTGGACTCGAGGTCAGTCTGAAAAAGACAGAGGTCCTCCATCAGCCGGCACCCAAGACAGTGTATCGCCCTCCTCACATCACCATCGGCGAGTCTGAACTAAAGTCAGTGCACCAGTTTACTTACCTTGGCTGCATTATCACGTCGGACGCCAAGCTGGACAAGGAGCTTGACAGCAGGCTGGCAAAAGCGAACAGCGCTTTCGGGCGACTTTTCAAGCGGGTGTGGCACAATCAACAGCTGAAAACAGGCACCAAGATCAGCGTGTACAGAGCTGTGGTCCTCACCACCCTGCTGTATGGTTCCGAGTCCTGGGCCCTCTACCGCAGCCAACTACGACTCCTCGAACGCTTCCACCAGCGCTGCCTGCGTACCATCCTGGGCATTCACTGGAGTGACTATGTCACCAATGTCGAGGTCCTTGAACAGGCTGAAACCGTGAGCATCGAGGCTTTGCTGCTGCGGACACAGCTCCGCTGGGCGGGGCATGTCTCCAGGATGGAGGATCATCGCCTACCAAAGATCACCCTGTTCGGCGAGCTTGCTACTGGACACCGTGACAGAGGGGCACCAAAGAAGAGATACAAAGACTGTCTCAAGAAGTCACTTAGTGCCTGCCAAATCGACCACCACCAGTGGTCTTCGCTTGCTGTGGACCGTGACACCTGGCGCTCCACTATTTACAAGGCAGCTGTCTCCTTTGAGGACTCTCGCAGAGCTAGCCTTAAGGACAAGCGGCTCAGGAGAAAGAACAGAGATGCCGCAACTCAGAACTCTGGCCATACCTTCCCCTGCAGCCACTGCGGTCGAACCTGCCTGTCCCGGATTGGCCTCCGCAGCCACGAACAAGCCTGCAGACGTCGTGGGCAACTCCTATAAAATCTTCGTTCGCGAAGTCCAGCCAAGAGAGACAATATATCCACACTTTTGACACACTGTGGCTATCATACAATGTAAACACTATACACTGCATAACTCCATCACTGACAATGTACAAACGCGCTTCCCAGCTCAATCTTTAATAGTATAATAGCTTTCCAGAATAATCTAGTAAATTCATACAACACAACCAATCAGAACAGAACACGTAACCGAAACTCATAAATATTGATGAAAAATAACTTTCTAGAATAGACTACAATAGTCTACAAAATTCGACTGCTAATTTCAACCCAAATTTTGGGAAATCCCCGTGTGTAATGACGTCACACAAGAGTATTACACAGTTCACGACCTTGCCGGAATTCTCTGGAAGGTTCACGACCTTTCCTAACACAATACTGGCCGCTAATTTCACGCGCGCAGGAAACAAATATGAATATTTGAGCGGCTTTGATACTGTGTTGCAAAACTGTTGCCGACACTTTGATGTCACATGTAAGGTCACTCGACAGAGCGCGACTTCGCTCGAACGTTCTAGTCTATTCTCGGCGAATCTACGCATCGCAACAAACAACCGCTATTCTCCGTGCGGTTTTGCTAGAAACTTCCGGACTAATCTTAGCGTATCACAACAAAGCCGATTCCGCTCTCTGCGTGAACGATAGCGAATCTTACTGAAAAGGTACGTGATTCGTAATCATGATAGCTCAAATAAATATAGGATTGTTTCCTACGATTAATACATACATGCTGTCACAGAACAACACAACCACAATCGTAACACCACTACCTTTTGGACGGAAGGAACTCTCCTGTGTAGAAATGAGAAGAAGAGCAGAAAGGTCTTTTATTTTACGACAAACAAACTTCTTTTTTGTCAATTTGTTCACATTTGTTTACTTTTGTTCAGCTTGTTTGTAAGTTATACAAAAACATTTGTGATGGAGATGTTGCGAACTATTGATCCCATACTGCCTCCAGTAGGTCGCTTTAACCCGTTCAGGGCCAAGAACATTTGAACACACCCAAGTGAAAGAGGTATAGATCCTCATGACCCCCGCAGTTGCGGGGGCTCATGAGGATATATGCCTCTTGCTGGTACCACTTTTAATCCATGTTCCTAGGACAGCTAGGCCTGGTTGATGTTGAGTTGACAAAGACTGCAGAAACACAGGTTCCGTCAACGGGCACTGCACGGTATAATTGGATAATTGGAGCCACCAAACGCCAGTTTTGCAGGAAACTTTTCTGAGCCAACAACTGCCAACGAACTGTCCCTCCACAATGCAGATATTTGTGCGTAGGGCTAAAAAATGTTCAACAGAAAATGTAGTAAAACTGTTGACGTAAGGATTTCATGTGAAAGGAAAACAGAAAATAGAGGTTTGAAACGCTTTAAGTTAGAAACACGAAACACGACTTTTTCGTGTCAAAGATCTATCTTCACGTTGTTTCCATATCACCGAGAAGAAGGATCTTTGATCCGAAACGTCGTGTTCCATGTTCTAACTTAAAGGGTTTTCAAACTCTATTTTCTGTTTTTCTGTTCCCAAACAAAGCCGCAAAGACTATGGCGGTTATGCACTAGCTATTGACAATTACGTGCAATTTATCCCAGGCGCCTAGCGTTAAAGGCACAAACTTGAACTATCACCACAATATTATTCTGTAATAGACGATTTCCGGAAACCAAAATTAGGTCTAAATTGCACGCATTTCAGTCAACAAAATCAGTGGATTAAAAGCCCGGACAAACATGCGGTATCGCATGTTTGTCCGAGCTATTAATCCACTGTTCACGTGCAATTTTGACCTACTTCTGATTTTCGAACAACGTCTAATTCAGCTCTAAATGGACAAGCCGAGTCACGTCTGCGGGAATCAGCGAAAAAGTGGATTAAGACAGAGACAGAGAGACATACAGTAGGACACCAAGTCATCCCGGTTGTCTGTCTCTTGTTCAAGATGGTGCAGTGTATCTTGGCTAAACTGGTTAGCTGACACATGTCTACGGGCATTAGCAAACGAGTGGAGGAAGAGAGAGAGAGAGAGAGAGAGAGAGAGAGAGAGAGAGAGAGAGAGAGAGAGAGAGAGAGAGAGAGAGAGAGAGAGAGAGAGAGAGGGGGGGACAAGCCATTCTGGTACCATACTTAACCTATTACATCCTGAGTATGATTTTGTAAACTTTGCTTATTGTCCTATAAAGGCTGCCTTACAGATTAGGAGATAGATAAACTGTTTTAATTCAAGGGTGATGCCAGAATAGCTTGGCGCCGGAGGCGCCAGGCTATTCTGGCATCACCCTTGAACTATCATAGTCAAATGTATTTCAAGCCATGGGTGTATCAGGATGAAACTACCGCACCGGATCATCTCTCTGAAGTTGTTCAAGTTGCGGCAGTGTATCTAGGCACATGGGCCAGCGGAAACACTTTCCGCGGAAATCAGCAACCAATAGGAAAAAGATGTAATATAATGAGCGTTAGGCGCCAGTCAGTTCTGACACAACCTTTGAACTACCACAGTCATTGTATCTCAGTCGCGTCGTACTGTACGTTAATCAGCTATGAATGGAGTTGTGTCCGAGGGGAAGTGTCGAACGAGTTTAGGAAGAGCGATAACCATTTTTGCACCAGTTTGACCATGACAGTTCAAAGGTGGTGCCAGAATAGCCTAATGTGGGCGCCAAGCTATTCCGGCACCACCCTTGAACCATCACAGTCGTTCTCTGTAACGTTGTGCGTTAGCGCTAGAAGTTTGAATGAATCACATCCACGGAAAACGAGTACAGAGAGATCATGATAGTTCAAGGGTTGTGCCAGAATAGCTTGGCGCCTACAAGCGCCAAGCTATTCCTGGCACAAACCTTGAACTATTACAGTCGTTCTGTGTCATGTTGTGTGTTAGTGCCAGCAGTTTGCACGAGATGCATCCAAGGAAAGACGGGTTTAGAAAAAGTGTGCCAGTCAGTCTGACGGACGAGGATCGTGCTATAATGGGATCAGCGATGGACTGGCGGCTTTATCTTGTTACCCTTCGTCCGCAGTCGTACCAAGGGACCGGCTGTCATTCACCCCAGCAAGGACGGGCCGTGCGTGTGGTGGCTGCAGTGGCGCTAACTGCGGAAGTGTGGCTTTGTGGAGAGGTGAATTACAGTGCAGGACTTGTATTGTCTTCCCCCTAAACAAAGGTCTTCGTGCCCACGACGGCCGCAGTGGGCCCGCGCACGGCTGTGCGCGGGCCCACTGCGGCCGTCGTGGGCCCGAAGATGTTTTACTGCTGTGGCTGGAGCAAATGCAACTTCCAACACGCCAAAAAGGACTAATTATGTGTTTGGCGGTTGTTTGTATAGTGTAGTAAAACAATCCTGAAATAAAATAAACGCCAGAGACATGAAACAATTAGATAATTGAACGTGTGAGAGAGATTTTCAGAATAAGTGAATATTCTATGTCTGTTTTAGATTCCACGGGGCGGGGGGGGGGGGAGGGGGGGTTAATGGGGGGGGGGGATGGAGGGGGGGGGGGTATCGAGTTTGTGAGGAAACGTACAGTTTTGGCCAATAATTTGCCTCGATAGGCGTTTTGTTTGTGTGTGTGTGTGTGTGTGTGTGTGTGTGTGTGTGTGTGTGTGTGTGTGTGTGTGTGTGTGTGTGTGTGTGTGTGTGTGTGTGTGTGTGTTTCGATTTGGATTTCGGATTCTCTATAGTTATTTTTGCCAAAGTAATGGACGATCCCTGAGTCGGATATTCCAGAAGTCTATCGGCCCAGCGATCCATCCATCCATCCATCCATCCATCCATCCATCCATCCATCCATCCATCTATTCATCCATCCATCCATCCGTCAGTCAAGCTGCAAAAACATGCCTGTGACTTTAACCCTTTCAGCCCCAAAGGTCCCATTCCTCAAAGTTTGGAGATGTTGCCTAATGACTATGTGCCAGTTGCAGGAGATTGATTGACCATGATAATCCAAGAGTAGTGCCAGATTAGCTTGGCGCCTTCAGGCGCCAAGTAGTCTGGCACTACTCTTGAATTATCATGGTCATTTAATCTCCTGCTGTAGGGACTTGGGGCTAAATGGGTTAAGTGGGGCATATAATTGGAACTAAAGCCAAAGGGTAGTAAAAGTATAATGTTTGACAGAAGAAATAAAAACACTAAAGATTAATGTTACAACTTTCATACCAAAGAAGTACAAATCCGACGTCAAAAACGCTGAAGATGTAATGTACATGAATTATGAACAAAATATATATCATAACGGGAAATCTTGTTAACCCATTCATCCCTGACGCACTACAGCAGGACTGAGATGGGTCGACCATGGTCCTGTCGGCGCCAAGCTAATCTGGCACTGCCCTTGAATTATCATGGTCGACCCATCTTCTGCAACTGGTGCATAGTCATTAGATGACGCCTCCAAAATTTGGGAAATACGGGTTAAAATAACATATATAACTGTGATCTGCAGTTACCTCTACCGACACTAGATGAACCCGACACCAGATGAGTTACCGAGGATGTAGATTTGAAAGGATCCCTTGAGGAAAGTGAGATTTTCTTGGGGAAATGTGGGTAACAGACGACGAAAATTAAGCAACAGACACTTGGGAAACCGCAGGGTAAGTGCAGCACAGCCTGGGAGATTTGGTATCGCAATTTTAAAGAAAGCAATTTGTCTGCAAGAGACGTAGATTCTCATGTGCCCCCTCTTCATCGGGGGCTTATGAGGATCTCCACCTCTTCCTTCAACAATTATACATGTGCTCCTCACGCGAAGGAGCCCATCTGGCGAATCTACAGCGTCTAGACATGATTGAGAATTGTACATTGAAGTAAGGAGGTTATACGCTAGAATACCCCGCACAGTTTGATGCGGAAGTTTTGGTTCACGAATAATGTAGACACGAATAATGTTGATTGAATGACAAGTCCGCGGCCTTGAGACAGTTACTGCCACTCAGTTTGAATAGATAGTGTTTATCTTCTAAGACGACTGTGAGAAAAAAAAAAACAGTTATTAACCCCTTTTCTGCCAGTGGACAAAGATTTTGTTTTCTCTGCTGAAGTCTTTGTTAAGTTAACGTCAAAGAGCTGCACCCGATCGAGGAACGTAGACACACACTGGTGTCAGCAAGAGACATAGATCTTCATGAGCCCCCGCGACTGCGGGGGCTCATGAAGATCTATATCTCTTGCGGTTGTACTGCGTGAACTTTTTCTCCGGTTAGTGATAGGATTAAACATGGATGCTATGCTGTACTTAAACTTTGTGCCGCATTGAAGACAAAGTGAAAAAGAAAATGGAGCAAAACTTAATATTGATGGTTTCAGTCTTTTCTAAGCTGGTCGTCTTGAATTTCCTTTTAAGTTACATCAGGTCATTTTTTTTTTAATCACTCAATTATATTTGGATCTGTAAACAGAGTACTTTAGCTTGTTTCTTTACTGTTTTTTTTTTTTATTTTATTTTTTAATTTTTTATTTCTCTCTTTCCTTCGTTGGGCGTCTGTGTGTGTGTGTGTGTGTGTGTATGTGTGTGTATGTGTGTGTGTGTGTGTGTGTGTGTGTGCGTGCGTGCGTGTGCGTGCGTGCGTGTGTGTGTGTGTGTGTGTGTGTGTGTGTGTGTGTGTGTGTGGACAAGAACGCAACAAAAACTAATAAACCCCAGCCGTACATCGAACATAGATATAAAATAAGGAGTGCATGTCTTTAACTCTTGCAGCTGAAGTGCTTAACCCGTTTTGTTTCTGAAGGGACACATGAACATCTATGTCTCTTGTTTCTGTAGGGGCATATGGGATTCTATGCTTATTGTCTCTGCAGGGACACATTAACATCTATGCCTCTTTCTTCAGGGGCACATGAGCATCTGTGCCTCTTATTTTTAAAGGGACGTATTAGCATCTATGTCTCTTTCTGCAGAGACACATGAGAATCTATGCTTCTTTTCTCTTCAGGGACAAATGAGCATCTATGCCTCTTTCTGCATTATTTATATTTCTTGATTCTGCAGAGACACGTACATGAGCATCTGTGCCTTTGTTTTGCATGGGTCACAGGCGAATCTATGCTTCTTTTATCTGCAGGCACGTATTAGCATCTATGTCTTTTTCTGCAGGGGCACATGAAAATCTATGCTCCTTGTTTTTGCAGATACACATGAGCATCTATGCCTTTGTTTGCAGGGGCACATGAGAATCAATCCTTCTTGTTTCTGCTGGGACGCATTAGCATCTACGCCTCTTTCTGCAAGGGCATAATAGAATCTATGCTTCTTGATTCTTTAGAGACAAATTAACACCTATGCCTCTTTCTGAAGGAGCACATGAAATCTATGCTTTTTGTTTCTGCAGAGACACATGAGCATCTATGCCTCCTGTTTCTGCCGGGACACATGTCTTGTTTTTACTTTGATACAAGAGAATCTGTGCTTCTCGTATCTGCAGGGATACATGAACATCTACGCCTCTTGTTTGTGAGCTGTTCTCCGGTAAATTGAACATTTTGAGGTGACCAGTTATTACTGATAAGTGCACATTAAATATATGCACTGTGGTGGACATCAATAAATATATGCACTGTGGTGGACATCAACTACAGCTGTTGAAAAGTGAAAAAGTACATTATTAGAAAATCGATGATTTTGATTAAATAATGATATTTATGGGTTTGGGAGAAAAAAGATAATGAAAACATTGTCCTAAATTGCATTTAAAGAAATACATTCCAAAACCACTCAACTTTGTTGTATGAACACAGGACACCATTTAATTTCGTTTTTAAGAGTATGCGGTGTGCAATACAATACAATACAATACAATACAATACAATACAATACAATACAATACAATACAATACAATACAATAATACTTTATTAATCCCTCATGGGGAAATTTACTGTCTAGCCATACAACACATGGCATCATCATTCACTCATTCAATTAATTAAATAAACTATGACTCTCATTTAGAGAAATGAACTGTAACAGAAGTACTGGCACCTTTGTAACACTCTTGGCAACACAAACACTTATGGTTTATGCCCATGTGCTTCTGGCGTCAGCAATGTTGCAATGAACTACTGACTGGGCTAGTATTAGAGAACTAAAGAATGTTGACAGAAACTAGCTTCTGCTATTACTGTTGAATAGGGTAACAGCCTTAGGGACAAAAGAGATGGCATAACGTGATGTGCTACTTTTGATAAAGTCTGCCACTTCGTTCGATACGTCTGTTGTCTAATTCATATATAAGTGGATGTGTTTTGTCATCAAGAATGTCAGCCTGTTTGTTCGAAATTCGTCGTTTGTACAGTGTGTCCAATGCATCTTGTGCTCTACCAACCGATTTCTTGAATACTGTGTTAAGACGATCTTGATCTCTTTTACATAAATTTCTACCCCCGCACGTCAGTCCAAAAGTTAGGACGCTAACAATACTGGAGCAGTAAAACGTCAGTAAAATCTGCGTGCTTACATTAAATAATCAGAGTTTTCTCAAATAGTGAAGACGGATATGCTCTTTTTTCCACAATAGCCTCTGTGTTTTGTTTCCAGCTGAGCGCGTTGTCAAATAGAACACCTAAATACTTGTACGACAATACACGCTTAACTTATATTCCATTGATGACAACATGATTAGGATGATGTTTTTTTTCCCCCTGAAATCTATGACCATCTCTCTTGTTTTGCCAACATGTAATTCAAGATAGTTCCTATCGCACCACTCTACAAAGTCGTCGATCTCTTGTCGATAGTGTCTGTCGTCCTCATCTGTAATCTGTTCTGTCAGTGCCGTGTCGTCAGCGTATTTGTCCATGACACAGTCGTAACTGAGTGGCTATACAGTCTGCTGTGTACAAAGCAGACAAAAAGGCCACAGGACAGTCCTTATTATGCTGTACAAAGCAAGACAAAATGACAAAACTAGACAAAAATCATTAGACAGCAGCAACAAAATGTAGGCCTACAAATATGACAAAATACAAATGTAAAATTGACCGCACGTGAACACACCCAAACCGCGAACAACTATCGCCACATGAACTGGCACAGAGTCATCATACTGTTTTCCGTCAGAAGGTAAAGAGAGTGGAATTTGGCAAAACAGAGTAGTACGACTGAACAAGATGTGTTTTGAGCTGACTTTTGAAAGAAATGACTGTGGAGACATCGCGAATGTGCATGGGAAGCATTCCCTAGTGAATAACGTCTTTTGTCAACCACGAAGGTGATTTCAACGACGGGGCATCGAAAAGAGACCTGTACAAATATTGACCCCAGTTGGGTTCGAACCCACGACCTTTTGGACAAGAGTTGAACGCTCTACCACCGAGCCACTCAAGCTCCCCATTCCCTTAAATGACTGGGGCCTGGAAACAGAAATACTTTTAACCAAAGGACTTTGTATTTGTTTTTGGTACTTTCAAAATATACGAAAAGTGTTGGAATATGCGATGCAGTTTCCATGCCCATTTCTGTCGATCGTCTGATCTGATTTTCTGACGCGTGACTTAAACCATACACCACCTACCACCATCCCATCCGTTGTTAAATTTTCAGAGGCCTGACTTGGAACTGAATGGTGTGGTTAGTATCGTGTTGACTGTGGGGGTGTTTTTGCAAGGCAGTCATGCACTTTAACCCCTTCACTGCCACGAAAAAAAATTAACTTGATCCAACTGCAAGAAACACAGATCTTCATGAGCCCCCCGCGAATGCGGGGGCTCATGAGGATCTATGCTTCTTGCTGAGACCAATTGGTATCCATGTTTCTTCGACGGTGTTGGTTTGTGGTCTTTGAATGAACCAAGATTTCAGAAACAAAAATTTACGTACAGTGAATTCAAACCCAGCCGTCCAGCGAGCATGGATATAAAATAAGGCAAGCATATCTGTGACTCTTGCAGCTCACGGAATTAACCCGTTTAGTGCCGAGAAAATGTAAACACAATGTGCCCAACTGCAAGAGGCTTAGATCCTTATGAGCCCACGCAGTTGCGGCGGTTCATGAGGATCTATGCCTCTTGCTGACACCACGTTGAACCCACGTTCTTTGGACTACTGTGACTTTGTGCATTGAACTAACGAAGACTGCAGAAACAAAATCTGCAACTGACACTAAAGGGGTTAAACCTTGGAGCAAATCTAGAGAAATTAACAAAAATGTACATGGCGGTAGATATAACGTTGGGATTTTAACCCTTTCCCTTCAACTGCACGTACATTTCTGTTTCTAAAATATTTGTACCTTCAACGACCAATAGCCACAACCGTTAGGGAACAATTGATATAAATAAATCTCAGCAAGAGGCATAGATCCTCATTAGGATCTATGTCTCTTGCATTTGGATAATGTTCACCTTTTATCGGCAAAGAAGGGGTTAAAGCACGTAAGTGTACACAACCAAGAAAATACCGGTTGTCAAAATACGCCAGCTCAACAACTGACACTATTATGTCTTACAAGGCGCCCATCACCAACAGCTTCGGAAGTATACGACACTTCCGCAGCTGTTGATTGATGCTGGCAGCTTTGAACGAGTTATAGAGTCCAACCGGCAACCTTTTCACCAAGTCCAAAGGCTAATAAAATAGCCGCTACACTCTGTTGACACCGTGAGAAAGACGTTATGTAGGTAAGCCAGTAAAGACATACAAAATAAACTGTGAATGTGGACCCTACGTCTTTCAGCCGTAAGGTTCAGAATAGCAATAATACGTGCGGCGAAGAGACCGGGCATGAGGTGGGGGGAGGGGGGGGGGGTTGGGGGCTGCGATAAAGGGAGGGGGGGGGGGATGAGGGAGTGTAGGTAATTGTGTAAGTGGGGTGCAGTAAAGAGGACTCTGGTACCAGCTGTACATTTGACCCTTTCACTGCCAATGGACGCAGTCGTAGACGTGTCCAAGATCTCCGGCCGTGAAAGGAACATGGATACAAAGTGGTCTCAACAAAAGGGCGTAGATCATAATGAGACCGCGACTACGGGGGTTCACGAGGATAGGACCTATACCTCTTGCAGTCGGGTGGTCTTGAGTTTTTCTCTGCAGTGACAAGGTTAAGATGAGATGCGAACATTTGACATTAGTCCGATGGATGTTTGCTGTAATAGTATAGAGCAGTGATCCATGCCATGGAGAGGCATAGATTCTCATGAGCGCCTTCAGCTGCTTCCGCAGGGGCTCATGAGAATCTGTGCCTCTAGGATATAGAACGAGATTGCTAGCCGACTGGTAATGGATAAAATAGTGTATCTAGATCCACTATACTAATCGAAGCGTATGCTAAAGTACTTTCATCTTCTCCATTTGAGAAACTCACGCTAGATATCCTTGCAGTCAGGACTAATAGAAACTTGCACACGCCTGCAAACTAAAGGATGATGAGGAGCTGTGTCTCTCGCGTATGAACCGGGTTCTTTGTGTAAGAGTATCAGACGGCGGTCTGGTGACTAGTCCAGACGCCTTGGGGTTCCAGGGATCAGTGTATAAGCAAATTAGGGTGAACAGGCACAAAAATACACTGCCGAGCAAAAGGAATGCAACATTGATTTAATCGCACTTTCAAAAAGGTCGCATTTCCGTTGCTCGTATACTGAAGAGTAAAAGAAATGCAACATTTTTGTAATCATCGGAAACATGATAGTGTTTCCAATGATTCCGAAAATGTTGCATTTCTTTTGCTCATTAGTATGTACATCGACTTAGGAAATGTGTCAGAGGAGAGTATACATAAGCCCCAAGGGGGCAGTGTGTATGTGTGTGTGTGTGTATGTGTGTGTGTGTATGTGATGGTGTGTGCGTGTGTGTGATGGTGTGTATGTATGTGTGTGTGTGATGGTGTGTATGTGTGTGTGTGTGATGGTGTGTGTGCGTGTGTGTGTTACGATTGTGGTTGTGTTGTTCTGTGAGAGCATACATGTGTTAATCGTTGGAAACGATCCGATAGGCCTATTTATTTGAGCTTTCATCGTTACGTATCACGTACCTTTTCAGTGAGATTCTCTATCGTTCGTGCATGATAGCGGATTTTGTTTTGTTATAATACGCTAATTTTAGTCCGGAAGCTTGTAGAAAAGTCGCAAGGAGAAGAGCGGTCGATTTTTGTTTTGCGTAGATTAGCTGGGAATGAACCAGAACATTCGAGCTGGGTCGCGCTGTCTAGTGACCTCGTACATGTGACGTCAAAAGAGTAAGCAACATTTTTTGGGTAACACAGTAGCAAAGCTGCTATTCATAGTTGTTTACTGTGCGCGTGAAATTAGCAGCCGTTCTTTGCGTGTTGTGAAAAGTCGTAAACGGTTTGCCATATTTTTGTGTGATATCATTACATACTGGGACTTGGGGTTGAAATGAGCAGCCGAATTTTTGTAGACTATTATAGTTTATTCTAGAAAGTTCTTCTTTTATTAATATTTATGATTTCAGTTACGTGTTCCGTTCTGATTGGTTGCGTTGGGTAGGTTTCTTAGATTATTCTAGAAAGTTGTTCTACTATATAAAGTTGGTGCTAGGAAGCACGTGTGTACATCGTCACGCATTGTTAGTTGTAGGGACACACAGTTTATCATAGGTACGTGGCCCGTATAGGGTGTACATTGTGAGAGACGCAGCGTAACGGTGGTGTACGTTGTGTGAGGAACTTTGTGTCGCCAGTGTTGACATTTGAAAAGAGACATTGTATCAGTGTTGGTGCACTTGGGAATGCATTGTGTAGAGATCGCATCGCTGAATTAAAATATTGTTGGAACTGTTACTCCAGTATTGTCTACATCCTTAAGCCACGTGTGACGGGTTGCAGATGAATGAAGTTTATTTAAAAGAACCTTACGTGCGTGCGTCTGGTGTGTGTGTCATACTACGACCACGACTTCACCACATAACAGTGTGTGATGGTGTGTATGTATGTGTGTGTGTGTGATGATGTGTATGTATGTGTGTGTGTGTGTGTTTGTGTTTGTGTGTGTGTGTGTGTGTGTGTGTGTGTGTGTGTGTGTGTGTGTGTGTGCGTGTGTGTGCGGAGAGAGGGGAAAAGAAGGTGGGGTGGGTGTGGGGGAGGAATCAAGCAAGGTCCGTTGTAGGTGCGTACTTTGGGTGGGACTGTGAGGTAAGTTTGACGGAACGAAATACTATGAGCTTTGGAATAACACATGTAAAAAAAAAAAAAAAACACCGATAAATATTACTCTATTCAAAGAAATGCTTTACATTCAGATTAATACCAGTTTACGTTTTGCCGTGCAATCTGTACACTGTGTGAAACTCATGAAAGAGAGATTTGTTTTAAGGAGTATTAAAGTCTGTAGCGCCGACACGGGGCGGTTAGTGGCGCAGCGGTCAAAGCGCCTGCCACCAATGCTAGAGGTGCGAGGTTCGATACCCTGTTCCGGCGTCGGACTTTTCTCCTCTAGTAAGTGTCACCGTTAATTTGGGCGGACCGTCATGGGTTCTTTCTCCGGGTACTCGGGCTCTTCCTCCCACACGACTCTGGTATCAATTTCAGCCCACTTAATCAAATTTCAAATATAAACAATTTGAACTTCCAAAACTTAAGTAGGTCGCTTGAGCTTGCCCTTAGCACCACTTGAATGTTCTGTGTTTACGTATAGTGTGTGAATGAATGCGCGTAATTCACGTGAGCGTGCTTGTTTGGTTCAGTTCGCGGCGGCGCTTTGGGCCGATTTTCAATTGGGATAAAGAGCCTATTTAATGCGCTGATTTATTTACTTATTTATTATTTATATTCACAGAATCAGTCTTAGTCTCTGACTAGACCGCGTAATACAGGGCGTGCGAACAGGAAGCACATGCGGGCGGCCTGCCTCTACAGAGAGAATCCCTAAGCTGAGAGCCGCAATTAATTGCTTAACCCTTTTCTTCCTGATACACCTATTCCTTAAAATAAATTTGACTGACATTAAAGGGTGGTGCCAGAATAGCTTGGCGCATAAGGCGCCAAGCTATTCTGGCACCACCCCTGAACTCAAACGGTTGATCTGTCTCCTAATCTGTAATGTAGCCTTCATAGGACAATAAGTAAATTTTTTAAAAAATCAGCCTCAGGATGTAATGGGGTATACTGATCGGTAGATCCACAGCTCCCCTGTACACTGCGACCTGCGTCTGTAAAGAAACTGATAGGAAGCAGAGTCGCGGAAGATCTGCAAGTCTTCAAACTCATGCATGCGTTGTTCGTCTTGATCCTTCACGGGTGACCCATCACCAGCGAACGCATAAGCAACTTGTGGGTTATTGCTCAGACGTTGGGATCACCACAGAACAAGGAAAGGACGAAAGACAGAAAGAAAGAAGTAAGTTGGCGTAGTAGAGGGTATGTATGTGTATCAGGATCAGGTGAATATCCCAACTTCTTTTTCACCATTGCATTTTCTCTGGGCGTGGTAGAGGTTTTCGGAATAATCTTCCCCGTCTCGTGGACCCTGCTAGGGTGGTCACTTGGAGGCGTAGTAGACGGTATGTACGTGTAAGGATCAGGTGGTTTGCGCTGGAAGTGAAATTGTTAGTCAAGATGCAGACATGGTGTTAACGGGACACAAATTGGGTGCCGTTCCCCTTGGCGAGTTCGCATTATCTGCGGGAGATAGAGCGAACATGGTAGTTCAGAGGTAGTGTCAAGTTAGCTTGGCGCCTTATAGGCGCCAAGCTAATCTGGCACTACCTTTGAACTGCCATGATCGATTTATCCCATGTGTCAGTGTGTCAGGGTACGTCAATGCAGCTGTTCAACTATTTACTGAGGGAACAAAAACCTGAGCATGATCCAACTGCAAGACACAGATCCTCATGAGCCCCCGCAGTTGCGGGAGCTCGTGAGGATCTAGGGGAAAGTCCCCAAATACCGAACACTTAAGGAAATCTGCCATTTTCTCAAAAAAAAAAAACAGAAGACAGACTGTTTTAGAATGTGAATTTTAATAAAGTAAATAATCAGCAACATTCATACCACTTTTTGTGGAAATAAATCAACATAAAAGAAAGTTATCTTAATTGTAAAAAATCAAAAATATGTTCGGAATTACAACATGTGTTCCCTAAATCCGAACAAAGAGGTTCAAAATCCAAACAGCAAAAACCAAATTACAACACGTGTTCCCTAAATCCGAACAAAGAGGTTCAAAATCCAAACAGCAAAAACCAATGTTAGGCCTATTTTGACTGACAAACATCGCAAAAGTACTCTCTTTGGCTTTCTGTTATTCCAGCACAATTCACATGTACCCATTTTGAGCACATCATGTCCTCTTCTCGGCATTCTCGGCACAAAAAAAAAAGAAAAGAAAAAAGAACCAGTTAGCTTCCTGCTGATGACTGACGTTTCAAGCCCCCCCCCCCCCCCCCCCACCCCCCCCCCTTTTTTTTTTTTAGCTTTCTGTTTCTCTCTGTTCTCTGTGATTGGCTTTGATTTACTTGTTTTCTTTGTTGGTTTTTGTTATGCCTGCAACACTTCGATTTTTTGTCTTCGTTGAAAACATGTTGAATGCCATTTCTGGTCGCTATTTCGTATGCAAGTGACATAACGTCTTTTCTGGTCAGGCCAAAAAAACATGCTCTCAAATTTTTTTTTCTAGTGCTAGGCGAAGTATGGACGGCCTCTCCAATTGTTTTGTAACACCCATAGCATGTTTGTGTTTTCTATCAAGATGATCTTCAAGTGTGGTGGGAGGGATGCCATACGCTCTTGCAGCTGCTCTTGTCTTTGACAGCTGCCATGGCTGATGCCAGTGACTGTGTTGACCATGTAGGCCTGCAAAATATGCTCCAAGTATTAGCAACACTCACTCTGTACTATTTCTGGCATACACATGCGCAGACAAATAAAAAGAGAAGAAAGAGAGAGAGAGAGAGAGAGAGAGAGAGAGAGAGAGAGAGAGAGAGAGAGAGAGAGAGAGGAGAGGGAGAGAGAGAGAGAGAGAGAGAGAGAGAGAGAGAGAGAGAGAGAGAGAGAGAGAGAGAGAGAGAGAGAGAGAGAATGACTGAACGGTTATAACATGAGGAACAAGATTTAGACACGAACAGACATTGCAGATCTTTAATCACAATCTCTCCTTTCTTAACCGTACAGAGAGACATCTTAAAACAATAATAGACGTGAAAGTACAAAAGGATAAATAGATATGATCTTGAGAACAATGTGAAAAATAATAATAATAATAATAATAATAATAATAATAATAATAATAATAATAATAATAATAATAATAATAAGAGAGAGAGAGAGAGAGTCAAAATCCGAACACAATAGTTCAAATACCGAACATTGTTCGGTATTTGAACCATTGGGGTGTTCGGTAATTGAAATCTACCTAACTGTTTTAAAACCACATGGTGCTCAGGCAAGATTACGACGAATGCTTGCAAACAGACATATTTGGCTAGCAGATAGATCACACTGTTCATTTCAACCATAACTTTTCACTAAAAGCAACTCAAATTCATACTATGATTAGTGTTCTGTAGGTCGAAAATAGCTTTGAGAGTCATAAAATCAGAAAATCACTCACCGTCTTCTTGTGCAGTCTTTCGCCGCCATGATATTTCGTACAGGATAATAAGGGACGGTACTCTATCACCTCGTGCAGTCAAATTTGAGCAGTCACCTCTTGTTTTCGGGAAATCAGCTGTTCGGTATTAGTCACCTGTTCGACATTTGGGGACTTTCCCCTATGCCTCTTGCTGACGTCACTTTGTACCCATATCGCTTGACGTCTGGGGCTGTTTGGCGTTGACTTAACTCTGACTTCGGAAACAAAATCTTCAATCACTGGAGGTGAAGGGATAAACCAGGCGCCCAGCTAATCTGGCGGTACTACTGAACTGTCGATCCATAGCTTTTGTAGTGTGCTAGGTGTGTTACGTGCAAACGCGACAGAAAATTACATGTCAGACACTTTGGGGACCGAGGGACATTAATTTGTTTTCTGCCTGTCTGCACGCTCGTCTGGTTCGTGCATGTGTGTGTGCATGTGTGCTGGGGTGTGTCTGTGTGTGTGTGTGTGTGTGTGTGTGTGTGTGTGTGTGTGTGTGTGTGTGTGTGTGTGTGCGCGTGCTTCTGTGTGTGTGTGTACGTGTGTGTGTGTGTGTGTGTATATGTGTGTGTGTGTGTGCGTGCGTAGGTGCATATGTTTGTGTATGTGTGTGCGTGTGTGTGCGTCTGGGTTTGTGCATGTGTGTGTGTGTGTGTGTGTGTGTGTGTGTGTGCGTGTGTGGTGTGTGCGTGTGTGTGTGTGTGTGCATGTGTGTGTGCGTGTGTGTGTGGGGGGGTGGGTGGTGGGTGGGCAGGTGAAGAAGTCTGGCTACTACGTACAAGCGGGTGATGAATCGATCTGGTGATTATCTGGCACTACCCTTGAACTGCCAGTCTACCATTATTCTTGATCAGTCATAACCGATGACTCTCCCGCTGGTTACGTGCTTTCAGGAATGAATATCAATCACATATCTAAGCTTTTCATCCTTGGCGCACAAAGTCTTGGCAGCATCTATCTAAAACTACCCGTCGACCGACATTGATCCTCGAGGGCATTGAACTTGCAGAAGATTTCAAGGGGACTTATGCACAGCAATGTTGACCTGACACGTTCGATTTGTTTCTCAGATGAGGAAACATGTATCGGTCCTAATCACCCCTTAACTGACAGTGTACCCATAAAGCTTTTTTTTTTTTTTTTGAATCGGTTTAAATTCAGCAACGAAGGTCCCCAGCCGTCAGAGGAACATGGATACAAAGCGGTTTCAGCAAGAGGCATAGATCCTCATGACCCCCCGCAATTGCGGGGGCTCATGAGGATCTATACCTCTTGCATTTGGGTGGTGGTATTCATTATTTTTCGGCACTGAATGGATTTTTGTTTTGCTGTTGTGTAGATCTCGATTCCAAACGTGTGCTTTATTTAATTTAATTTTGTTGTTGTTGTTGTCACGAAAACAAAATGTCGCTATAAACACAGATTTGTGTGTACCCTAGAACGCCCAAGGTGATCAAAGTAAATCTATTCCTTATACTGACGGAAAAAAAAGAAAAAGAAAATCAATTCCAAGCGTTCGTCATGATGATGGCGATATTTTGAGCGGAAGCATGTACGCCCGTGACGTCTATGCTCCAGACGCTGTATGTCATAAAATCAAACAGCCGCTGACACACATTGACAAATCTGTCAATTTTGGCTGGCGAAATGGGACACTTCTTCACCCCAGTCGTCGGCTCGCCTTTACGTGTGACAGCCTGTCATTAATAAAAATAAATCCTAGTTTGTCGACATCATTATTGTGCGTTTGTCAGATTGAGAGCCGGTCTGTGATTTTGGACCTAATTACTGCGGCGTCGAAAAACCAGAGAGGTCAGGTGTCAGGGAGTTTAGCTACCTATGCCGTGAAGTTCAAAGCAAAGTATGTGTAAAGACCGACATATGATATAATATTATGTAAACAGGTGTGGGATGTTTAGTTAGTGCGAAGCCGACTTTAGATACACGAGTGACTGTCACAAATTGACCCCTTCACTGCCGAGAGAGGAAAAAAAATGAACACGATCCAATTGCAAGAGACATAGAACCTCATGAGCCCCCGCGACTGCGGGGGCTCATGAGGATCTGTGCCTCTTGCTGAGACCAGTGTGCATCCATGTTTCTTAAACGGTGTTGGCTTCTGGTCGTTTAATGAACCAAGATTTCAGAAACAAAAATGTACATGCAGTTTACGTAGAGTGGCATAGAAGGGGTTAAACCGTGTATCACAGACACATGACTGGGAAATTTCAGACAGCCCATCAGCATTTCTTGTTCCCTTCTGCACGTGGTATAAGTCGTCATGGGCAGGACCCTGCAGCCGCTGCTACGTGTACCCTATGACAGTGTTCGTTTGATTATTTTCCTTGTTTGTTTGTGTGTTTGCCTTTTTGTTGGCTTGTTTGATATTTTGTTTGCTTGTTTTCTTGTTTGTTTGTTTGCTTGTGTGTTCGCTTATTTCTTTAGTGATTTGGTTGGATTAACGAAGTATACTTGGAAGCTTGGCAGAGCCACAGGCTGTGGTCGAGGACTGACCTGTTCACCTCGTATATTGAATCATATTTAATTACATCATCAGAAGTTGCTTGCGTTCTATGATCATCACGATGACACAAGAATTACCTCAAAACCCAATATTCATACCATAGCCTGTGGACAGAGCAGTGACTGTTACTAACTAATTAGTTGTTTCGACAGCGTTCGGATGCAACCTTGTAAGTGACTTTTTGGGCGCGAAATCATGTTTTTACTGATGCGGTTTGACTCCGTTGATTGTACGCCCCCACCCGGGTCTGCCCTGGGGGACTTGGGTGGGGTTAACTACTTTTTAGTTCCCAGGGTCACCCTGGTCAGCCCCGCAGGGTGGGTTTTTCCCTCTATTCTGGGGCATGTGTTTCTGTCTACCCTTGGTCCATTCACCTGTATTTGCCTTTTTAAAACTCTCCCTACTGTCTGCGCTGTCTCTTGATATTGGATGTGTGTTGCTAAATGGTCTTAGCTTTATCTAGGCCCCATGTCTTAGCTTTATTTAACGTATTGGACCGGCTGGCGACATACATTCAATGTTCTGTTTAGTTGGTTTTTTTCACACGCAGTGCAGGCACATCCTGAGAAAGTCTTGTTGCTGTCGGGACGTTAAGCAATGTACAATCAATCAATCAATCAATCAACCGTTGATTGTACGTTTCCCATCTTCGGACGAAATCTGGAACCTGCAGCTCAGCAGGAAATCTTCATACAAACTGCCTTGTGGAGATTGCCTCAGGTCATATAATAATAATAATAATAATAATAATAATAATAATAATAATAATAATAATAATAATAATAATAATAATAATAATAATAATAATAATAATAATAATAATAATAATAATAATAATAATTGTTACGTGGTTGAGTCGTAGTCGTAGTATGATAAACACACCAGACGCACGCGCGTAAGGTTCTTTTAAATAAACTTCATTCAGCTGCAACCCGTCACACGTGGCTTAAGGATGTAGACAGTACCTGAGTAACAGTTCCAACAATATTTTACTACAGCGATGCGATCTCCACGAAATGCGTTCACAAATACACCAACACTGGTACAATGTCTTCTCTGCAAAATGTCCACACTTAGACACAATGCGTCTCTCATACAATGTACATCACCATTCACTGCATAACTCCGTCACTGACAAAGAAGCACAATATCTTGCGTAGCGCTCTCTCAGTATCAAAACGCTAACTATACATTGCAATTATACAACTGAACAATGACGCTGTTACATCGCAATTCTACAACTGAACAATGTACACACGAGCTTCCTAACACGATCTTTTATAGTGGAGTGCTTTCCAGAATAATCGAGGAAATTCGTACAACACAACCAATCAGAACAAAATACGTAACTAAAACTCCTAAATATCAATGAGAAACATTACACTAGAATAGTCCACAAAAATCTGGCTGCTATTTCCAGCCCCTATGTTGGGAAATCCCAGTGTGTTATGACTTCACGCATGAGTATACTAGACAGGTCACGACCTTCCCCGAATTATCCGGAAGTTTCAAGATTCCGCCTAATACATATTGATCGCTCACTTCACGCGCACAGAAAACACGGTGATTACTCGAGCGGTTTCTAGATTCTTCGGGATTCAACTCCGTGTGTCAAAAGATAATCAATTCCGCACTACGCGTGATCGAAACTGAAACTTACTGAAAAGGTACGTGATTCGTAATCATGATAGCTCAAATAAATATCGGATCGTTTCCTACGATTAATGCACGCACTCTCTCACAGAACAACACAACCACAATTGTAACAATAATAATAATAATAAGTTGCTCTTGTATAGCGCTGTTCTCCAGAAAAACACTGGACTCGCTGCACATGCACAACATGCACATGCGCCAAGTTTTTCTGTCACCACCCTTGAAGCCTATAGACCCCAAGCTATTCTGCCACCACCCTTGAACTATCATGGTCGATCCGTCTCATAAATTGTAATGCAGTCCAATAACTCCAAAATGTGGATATTTCGTACCTCGGGTACAATAAATTAACGACAGGTGCGAAAAATGCCCTGGTCTGTGATGATGTTAACACCCTTACCGTTATAAAGATACATTGATTTATTGACTCTCTCTCTCTCTCTCTCTCTCTCTCTCTGCCCCTCCCCGCAAAGTAATGTTGACATGACTGCCCTAGGGCCAGACGGACCGGAGGAGATTGTGTTGCAATTTGCTTCGCTTTTGACAATTGTGTTTTTGCCGGCTGTTTGATGTTCGCACAGTCACCGCTAATCAATTTTGCTATCACGACCGGCAGTCACAAATATGCTCTTTTCGTCTCGGGCACTGAGCGGTGAGTCAACTGAGAGCGGTCATATCTCGCCCTCAAAAAACCCTCCGTCATTACCTTAAAGCGGTCATGCATGTCCGCCTTCAGGAGATGACAGTGGGGTGTTTGAGTGCGAGAAACACACACATACAAATCCTGAATCCCAAACATCATTCCCTCTCGTGCGGAAACGTGGTCGAGTTGCACGAAATTAATAATACCGCTGTCAGGACACGAGGTATAGGTCGTTTGACATCGGAGCGCACAAAGTTTTGCGCAAATATCTCTGCAAAGAGACACTTTTCTGTATCAAATATCATTCAGTGACAGTGTACCTATTATGATTTACTATTAAGAAAATCGAACAACGTGTTGGTTTTGGTGTACTGTCGTAAAAAAAAATTGTTGTTTTATCATGAAATGACTGATTTTACTGATGTCACTGAATGATATTTGTTCTAAGATTGATATAGAAAAGTGTCTCTTTGCAGAGATATTTGCGCAAAACTTTGTGCGCTCCGATGTCAAACGACCTATACCTCGTGACCTGAGAAGCCTACTGTCATTCACACTATCCTTTCTTCCGGTCATACCACAGTCCTAACCAGTGCGCAAAGGCCATCGGGCCAACGGCGGCCGACGTCGGTCCGAAGGCCTTTTGCGCATTGGGTCAGTACCAGTGACATTTTCTTCTGCCCACAGCGGCCATGTCTCCCTCTGACAGTGGGCTTTTAAGGGTGGGAAACTTGACTGTTGCACTCAACCCACATAGTTTTGGCCCTGACCAGGCGAATCTAAAATAAATTCAATATTAATTTTATGTTTGAAAGGCCCAAAAGCAGTCGAACGCTAAAATACTCGTACCATGCTAAGCGTTTGGCTGTCGGTGGCGAATTTTGTCGCGATAATTCCTTGAAAGGAATCATCGCGACAAAAACCGCTACCGACAGCCGAAGGGTTAATTAGTTTCGGTCATACGCCGTGAATTTCTGCCCGGAATAATAACGGTGATGCATGAACTTGCAAATCTGACACTACCCTTGAATTATCATGGTCGATCCATCTCTTGCGTCTGGTGCATAGTCGTTAGAAGACACCTACAAAATTTGGGAAATTCGGCGGTGGGGGTCAATGAGTTAACAAGCGATTCACTGTTTAGTGCATGTGCCTGATGATCGTGCAGTCAAGGTCTAGTTGTAAGAAAATTTCTAATAGCCAATACTAGAGTGTCATAGTCCCAAAGGCTTTGTTTTGATATATTTTTTATATAAAGAAATTTTTTTAGCTCCATGCAAAATTGAGAGGGACAGTTGGTTGGCAGTTACTGGCAGTTACTGAAAAGTGTCCTGCAACTGGATTGTCAGGGCTGTCGGTCAAAGATCACAGGACTTGGAAACCTCCACGAGTTAGCTCACCTGTCAGGGACTCTCGGAAGGAAACCTCCACGAGTGAGGCCCCCAGACGTACAGCGGCTCTTTCCATTCGAGACGGGACGCATCCGGATAAGCGGCATGATACCGCGTATCCGGATGCGGCACGTCTCGAATGAGATGAGTTAAAGAGCAGTTGACAGGGGACTTAACATTTTCTCAAAGAGCCTCTCTAAGGGCACCTAACTCGTGGAGGTTTTCTCAAAGAGCCTCTGTCAGCGGACCTAACTCGTTAAGGTTTTCTTAAGAGACTTAATTCGAAAGGTTTCCTAGCCCTGTGAAAAGACTGCAGGCAAGTGTGTCTCAGTCTTTCGCTTCAAGAACCAATTAATTAACTCATTCAGCCCGAAGCACGTATTTCCCAAATTTTGGAGGCCTCGTCTAACGACTATGCACCTGTTACAGGAGATGGATCGACCATGATAATTCAAGGGCAGTGCCAGATTAGCTTGGCGCCGACAGGCGCCAAACTAATCTGGCAATACCCTTGAATTATCGTGGTCAACCCGTCTACAGTTGTAGTGCGTCAGGGCTGAATGGGTTAATGGTCACTATCGTCTGCTGCCTATGATGAATGGCGATGATTTGTCCAGTTGTATAGGGCGCTAAAACAGCCACATGGCTTAGTAGTAGTAGTATTCATGCTTAAATGCTCGCGGCGCTTCAAGGGAGCAAACATGAAAACAAGTGATGCCCTTGAACCGCCCCCGGCTTGTGCGCAGGCCAGCTAGTACATCCTCGTCCTCACCTGGACTGCGGTTCGTTCTGTGGGACGAACCCTTTGCGCCGTGTACAGGAATCATCGCGAAACCGCTGCCGACACGCAAAGGGTGAAGGAACCACACAGCCTTGAAGACAAACTGGTTGTGTCTCATGCGCTGATCTCTGATCGACGGATACAGCCAGTGTGCATTGAAGCTTAAAGATTTTTTTCCTTCTAATTAATACAATTATATTAATACGCATTACCATCATGACTGAAATAGCTGATGGACTAGAGTCAGATACACACTTCCAGTCTCAGATTGAAATGCTATGTTTCTCAGTTTCATCCTTGGGGGAAAAAAATGTTGGGTGTCTATGAGAGAGAGAGAGAGAGAGAGAGAGAGAGAGAGAGAGAGAGAGAGAGAGAGAGAGAGAGAGAGAGAGAGAGAGAGAGAGAGAGAGAGAGAGAGAGAGAGAACAATGAACAATGAACAATGAACAATGAACCTTTATTTTCCAACGGTAGAAGTTATTGGTAACAGGACCAGTTTTCAAACTTGCCGTTGCTACATCTACTACATAAGTGACATAGACATGTAAACATACACATACCACACACTGCTGCATGCACTGCTACATTCGCTCACGCACGCACGCACCACGCACATACACACACACATACCCACACACGCACTCAGGTACGCACGCATGCACATCGCAACCCGCGCATGCACGCACGCACACACACACACACACACACATGTACACCGCAATTCAGTACGCATGCACACACGCACGAACACTCACACACACACACACACACACACACACACTTACACACGCACGCACTCAGGCACATACGCACAAAAACAAACACACGCTCTCGGACACGCACTCCAGACATACCTACCCGCATACGCGTACGCACAAAAGTATAAAATGAGTAAAAATACAAAGTAAAGCAATAAACAAAGAATCATTAAGTACATTAAAGTTCATACAGCAAGGGCAAATATGAATGCAGGTGCTATCTCTCCCCCCCCCCCCCTCTCTCTCTCTCTCTCTCACGCCGACACACACACACACATACACACACACACAGCATGCACGCACGCGCACACACACACACACACAGAGTCACACATACAGTACACACACACACACACACACACATACGCGAGCGCGCGCCCAACATATCGAGCACACACATATGAAGGCAAAAACATTATACACAGTACATGCAGTATTCAAAGGTACTCTTTGGCATTCAAATATTATGGTACGGCTATGGGAAAAAGGGACTCTCTCTCTCTCTCTCTCCGCTCTCTCTCTCTCTCTCTCTCTCTCTCTCTCTCTCTCTCTCTCTCTCTCTCTCTCTCTCTCTCTCTCTCTCTCTCTCGCACACATACACACACATACACACACACATACATACACACACACACACACAAGCACGCACATGTACACATCTGAACACACGTGTAAGTTATCCCAATACTGTAATGATTTGATTACGTCAGAGATTCTAGGTGTTTGAAGAGGCTGTCCCTATATGAGGTGAGCGTCTTTGCGTTTCTAATTTCTGCAGGAATAGAATTCCAGAATGAACTTCCCGAGAATGACAAGCTGGTTTTGAATAAATCAATACGCGGCAGGGGTACTTTGAATTGTTGTCCATGTCTAGAAGCTACAGATGTCCGTTCTGAGAAAAAAGAACTCAAGTACAGTGGACATGATTGCTTGTACAGCTTGTACATCAATACACCTTTATTGAACTGAAAGTGCTGGGATAGAGGGAGAATTTTTAAAGTTTTAAGCTTTTCGTCAGTTGAGAGTTCGGGATCGGGAAATATAAGCTTAGCAGCTCTCCTATGTAGGGAGTTCAGCCTCTTCAAATGTACATCACTAGAACCATCCCACACTGTTGATGCATAGTCTATGTGCGACTTGACATGAGCATTGTAGAAAAGAAGACGCGTATCTGTGTCAGTAATTGTTTTCAATTTTGACAACATATACAGGCTTCTGGAAACTCTTTTGCACACATTATTAATATGCAGTTGCCATTTAAGCTGATCATCTATAGTGACCCCCAAGAGGCGGTGGTGTGATACTTGCTCAATTGGGCTGCCGTTTATAGACAGACTAAGAGAGAGCGGGCATAGCTGGTGCTTTTGACGTGTGGTTATAACCATGCATTCTGTTTTTGACGGATTCAGGGACATGGAGTTGGAATGACACCAGTCGGTGACCTCGCGCAGGCTTTCCTGCAGACGCGTGTTAATTGCAGCTACATTTTTGTGAGGAGTGTGTAGTGTGCAGTCATCAGCAAACATGTCACAAGAAATATCGCGGCAACTAATATGTAGTGGAAGGTCATTGATAAATATGCAGAACAGCAATGGCCCGAGGACAGAGCCCTGAGGCACGCCGCTTTTGACGTGACCATACGAGGAGTAGGATCCATTTAACAGTACTCTTTGTTTCCTTCCGCTTAAATATGAAGTGAACAATGAGACAGCACCTGCATTGCAAAGATATGCTTGAAGTTTTGACAAAAGAATGTTATGATTTACAAGGTCAAAAGCTTTCTTAAAATCAATAAAGATCGACCCAGTTATTTGGGAGTTATTTATGGATGCTAGCCACGCATCAATAAGTCTTGTTAGTGCCGTGTGGCAAGAATGCTTGGGGCGAAAGCCGGACTGAAATACGTGCAATAGACTACGACTCTCCAAATATTGATAAAGGTGTTTGTGCACGTGTCTTTCAAGAGGTTTGGAAAGGCTGGATAATATTGAGATGGGTCTATAGTTATTAACATCAGACAGATCTTTTGATTTAGGCAAAGGGATAACCTTGGCTTGCTTCAGTTCTGATGGAAATATATTTTGTTGGATGCATAAGTTATAAATATACGTTAACGATTCTACTGTATAGGGAAGGGACAGTTTCAGGATTTTAGGACTGATCTCGTCAGGTCCCGATGATTTTTTGTTTTTCAGTGACCCGATCAGTTTTCCTACTTCATACACAGCTAGAGGCGGTATAGAGAAGGGGGGTTTGTCCTTAGTCTTCTGCTTACAGAAGTTAAGCAGGGACTCCGGGCATGTGTAAGACGTTTTTCCGCTTGAGGGTATGATTGACTCGGCAACAGACAAAAAATGTTTGTTAAAGATGTCTGCAGTAATACTAGAAGGAATGGCTGACGATTTCTTGCTGTTACCTCGGGTGATGAGATTAACTGCGCGCCAGAGTGCGGCAGTATCTCTGTCTTCTTTAATCATTCGTTCAAAGAGAGACTTTTGAGCCCTGCGTACCATAGACTTGACACGGTTACGTTGTTTTTTGTATTCGTTAAATAGCTTGTGTCTTCTTAAGTCATTTCTCAATTTCATAGCTTCAATTATTCCTTGCGTTAGCCAAGGCGGTAACGTGTGGTTTTTTACCCGCTTTTGCCGTAAAGGGGCGTGTTTTGTTAAGTACTCTTGTAAAGAGTCGATACCAAATAGTCAGAGCCTTTTCAGGGTCAGTTTCGTTATTAACGACATTAAATGGTGTTTGATCAAGGTCTGCTAGAAAAGCAGACTGATTAAACTGTTTAAATGAGCGGTACGTTATAGTTGTGTGCCCGTTCTTACGATGCACTGGCAGTTTTGTTGACCAGGAACACACAGTAGGAAAGTGATCACTGATGCTGAGGTCAGGAACACTAACATTGAACACACTAAGGGGACGGTTGGTGTAAATGTGATCAATGAGTGTTGCGGTTGTTTTTGTGATCCTAGTAGGGGCCGAAACTAATTGTTCTAAGCCGGTTTGTGTGGTGATGCAGTCCCACGCGGTATGGGGCTTTAACATATCTATGTTAAAGTCGCCTAGTAGCAACGCATCACAGTTAGGTAGGCCAACTTTTTCTACTGCATGCAAGAAATCGTCGTACCATTCAAACTTGGCTGATGGGTTACGATAACAAAAGCCGATGAAGACGGGTTTAGTTTTTGGAGCCCTAAATTCCAACCAAATGCACTCAACTTCCGGAGTTTCTATGTCCTCACGCCTTTTTACTAAATGTTGGACTGAGTTATGGATGTAAACGGCAAGCCCAGTCTGACCAAGTACACGAGGGTCACGTCGAGTGATGCTAAAGTTAGGTATGTGAACGGCTTCATCGCTTATGTCGGAGTTAAGTCGCGTCTCACTAAGACCAAACAGGTGGAATGGTTCAGACGAGTTTAGAAAAACATTCAAATCGGCCACCTTGTTAAAAAGATGGTAAATGTTCAAGTGACCAGTTTGAAGGCTTCCGTGTGTCTGAGCATTATGGGTCATGTTGAATTTTAACTTTCCCAAATGAAGTGCAACACAATACAAAAAATATATAAACAGAGGGAATAGGGAATAAAGTTTCAATGCAGTAAAGCGCGGCTGAAGTTATAGCACCTCGTATCAAAACGTCACAAATGGTGTCCAACACAGCGTTATCAAATGAAGATCGCTTTTGATTAATAGTGTATCCACGTATTAATGCTGCGCAAGCTGTCTAAATAAATGAACAAATGGTGTAGCCTGCGATGTGAAGTATCGTAGGCTGAACACTTGAAACCGTACTGTCACAATGAAAACTTAGCGGAGCTTTGGTAATCAAACCAGGCGAGAAAATCACAGAATTTGAGGCACACAGTCAATCACTGCTTTGGAATAAATCACAAGCGAACGCAGAAGAACCGTATATAAAGAAGCACACGTAACACTGACGTAATAATGAACTGCCTCACACACCCACGGTGAAATCTGCGAAGCACAACGGTGAAGGATCACTGATCACACGACACTGAATTACCAACCGCGTAAGTAGCTGACGTATCTATTGGCACCATTCGCTGTGGGCACCTGGCATAACTGGTGGTACGGTGGCAGACTATTAACCGGATAAGCAGATACACTGGTTGCTGGGCGATGATTCGACCACACACCATGGCAACCATCCGGGTACTGTGGTTGTTGCCAGGGTGCTGCAGTTGAAGAGTTGGTATGTATTTGCAGCAGATGATGGTACTGGAGTTGCTGCCAGTCAGGAACCGGCATGAAGGGCATCTGTTGTAGATGTTGCTGCTCCTGTTGTAAATGTTGTTGCTGCGCCTGTTGTAGCTGCAGCTGCTCCTGCTGTTGAAGTTGTTCATGGTCCTGTGGTTGAGGCTCCTGGCGTAGAGGTAGTTGTACTGGTGATGTGGGACCAGCAGAACCGGATACAATAGTGTCAGAAGTGGAAGTGCCACTCTGTACATTCAAGCTACCACCAGCTAAGGCCTCTGAGTAGAGTTTCGTCTTAGTGGTCGCCTGAGAGCTTCTGTGCTGGTGAGTAATTGCATCAGCCTGGTTGACAGCTGGACCACCGTACTTGATATTGCCGGCAAGCCTCCGGGTTCCCACGTGGGATGGATGAATGGGGTCAAGTCGGCCTTTGTTGTCCACACGGTACAGCGCCTTCCGGGGAAGACCGCTTGGGGCTAGGAACACGCCCGCATTGTCAACAAAGATAGCGCGCATCTTCTTTGCCACGTGGCACAGATTTGCGTTGGAGGGGGAAATACGTTGGTTAAGGCGAGAGTTTTTCCCCTGGGCAGCAGGCAAGATGGATGAGGCCTGGATGCTTGCTTTGGGGAACACGCCTTTGCAAGAAGTGACCAGTCTCTCCCACTGCTGACTGGTGATTTCATGCGTCTTGCAATCGTTCACCCCTACGTGGAAGGTGACCAGTTGGACGCGGGGTGACTGCGGCTGCTGCTTGAGCCAGTCAGTCAAGTGGGAGATTTGCAGGCCGGATATTGAGATGACCTGTACCTTTTCGCCCTGGTACATGGTCATCTTCTCTCCCTTGAAGTTTCGCACGACGGAGTCCCCGATGACGAGCGTGGTTGTGTCTACCTCTACGTTGTGATCAAAGACCCGCTCGCACGGAAGAAAGTCCTTGCGCTGCTGCTGGCTCCCGGCAATCCGATTACCGCCCCCTTGCCGCTGGCCAGGCTGAGACGGCCCGCTCCCCTCACGGTGGCTGTCTGCGATAGGGGAGGCAACGTTGACCGTAATAACCGCACTCCCTGGGGCTTGCTCTTTCTGGCTACTCGGAGGGTTGTTCTTAGGAACGGTAATCCTTACTGGGATCACATCACCAGCTGTAGTGGACACAGGCTTCATACTAATGATTGTATCACTGTTTACGGGCATAGAGCCTTCAGGCGTTGTTGACACTAGTAGTTGGGGGGTTTGGCCAGAGGCCAGAGGTAGCCCTTGTTCAGAGTTCAGTCTTTGCAGAGTGTCGTCGACGAGACAGTGAAATTCTGCCATGTTTGTCATTTGATCATGCAAGTGGGACATCTTGCCACACATACAAGACTCTAACATCCGGAGGTCATTTGCCATCTTCACCGCGGACTCGCACACCTTACTGTCAATCTGCTTAATATTTAGCATAGTGACAGTTCTCAGCTGACACAACTCTTGATGGAGAGCCTCGACGGCGGCCTGGCTGTTGCAGAGTTGGGTCTGCAGCTTTAGGATGATAAGCGGCTTTTCGTCTCGGACACCGGACACCACCAGCTCGCTATAATCAGAATCCACCTGAGTGCACGAGACGGGTAACCCGGGCGAGGTCAAGTCCTCGGTGGTGACGTCACCCGTAGACGCCACTTGGGTAACAATATGGCTGACAGGACTTGGTGTGGAGGGGGCAGGTTCGGGTGTGGAGGGGGTAGTGGCAAGGGACTGACTGGCAGGAACATCAGAGTGATCAGAGAGGGTGGAGTGGAGATCATCCCGTAGATGTGGCCCGCTGGAGGAGGGGTGTGGGATGGAGGGCGGGGTAGGCGGGCCGTCACTGGTCATGTCACTCACAGCGCTGACGGTGGTCACGGTCAGAGGCTCGGGGACAAGATTAGCGGAGCTGTTCCGAGGGTTACAGGACTGAACAATCGGCGATAGGGAGGTAGAGTCGTCAGCCTCCAATCCGATTAAGGGGAGGGATGAGTCCAAAATTGCCCGAGGAGGGGTGTCTGGGAATGATACTATCGGGGAGATGGTGGGATCGCATGACTGGTCACGCGGCATGTCAACAGGGACATTGTCAGCAGGGTCTGCGCAGCCGTCTTTCAGCTGTTGTACGAATGTACACAGAGAGTCATATTCGCTTAGGACCCACGTGTCCTTGTTGTGTCCCTGAATGAGACAGGTGCCGCCAGTCTTGCGACGCACGTGGAAGTAGAGGGTGATGGTGATTTTTGGTTTTGCTCTCCCCCTGATTTGTATGAATGTTTTTCCCAAGTCATCGGGAATGTCAGGATTGGAACAATCCAGGTAGGAGTCACCACACTCTACAGGTTCATTTCTGGCGTCTGTGTCCCTCCAGACTACAGTGTAACCGCCTCTTGCCTGGAGCAGGTTGACGTAGCGGTGGTAGAGGGCAGTTCGCCAGCGCTTGAGGGTGATGACGCCATTGGGGCCGTTGCTGTAGAAACGCGTTTGCTGGCCGCACGCAGTGTCCTTTAGCACCGGGTTTTCTCTCTTAAAGGGATTGGCGAGGGTGGGGTCTTGCGTCACGACACTTAGAGAGAGGGATGAAGATGCCATCGCGACTCGGACTTGGTGGTATGCTGTAATCGGGCACTCAGCGCCAACTTTAGAAAGTTAGAATCAAGGGTAGGTGTGGAGGGTGGTGGGATCAGCAAACATTGTGACACCCCTCAGGAAGTGCCAGCGTGTCTGCAGGGCTGACAGGAGTGGAGTCTGGTGGAGACGATACAGCATCGTGTCACAGAGTCAGTAAGCCGAAAAGCAAACATTGGCTGCTTAGATCTGAAGTTCAGCAATAGACTGCTCTAGTCACAGTCTAACTCCTCACAGTTACTGACAGTGCAAGGGATGAAATATATAATTGAACGAAAAATATAGACAATGGCAGGCGTAAGTTCTACTATATTCAATGAGTTCCAGAAAACAAAGTGGATGACGATGCGTTCAAAATTACGAGAAGAATATCGTAAAGTGATAGTTCGTATGATCGGATTTACCTTGCACGACGGACAAAGACTGGCTTCAGTCTGGGCACAACTCGCATCACACGTACACAATATGATATCATCCGGGGAAAATAGTGTGCTTTGTCCTGCACACTTCTCACACTCACAACACAAGCATTAGGATATCCGTGTGATGATAGTTAGTATGCACGTCCACTGGAATAATGTTTAAAAAGTATAAGAAAGTCCACAGCTTACATAGAAAAACACATAGTACACAGTATATCAAGCAATCCAAAGCGTCACGGTTGGCTGCACGACGGAGCTAAGACTTACACGTCTTACCCCGCCGGCGGCTGGAGGAGGAAAAAAGAGAGAGAGA
The DNA here is from genome assembly GCA_036245525.1 of Semisulcospira habei. Taxonomy (NCBI): domain Eukaryota; kingdom Metazoa; phylum Mollusca; class Gastropoda; family Semisulcospiridae; genus Semisulcospira; species Semisulcospira habei. The sequence goes on from BTPG01000002.1 coordinate 151,253,167, forward strand.
GAGAGAGAGAGAGAGAGAGAGAGAGAGAGAGAGAGAGAGAGAGNGAGAGAGCTCTTTCAATACTAGTGAAAAATTACTTCTCCCAGTCCCGACTATTTTGTGTGCCCTCAATACGGTAACTGACAACCCCGTCATCTCTCTATACGAAGCACTGTCGCGAACCTTGTCGATTTCAGGCAGCTCAGTTTTGGCACGCTCAACGCGCCAGCACGCGACTACACCTCGCGCGGACGGGGGCAAAGAAAAATGTTTCAATCACACACCTCATCCCTAACGATCTCATCCTTATGCGGAGCGGACACGTAATTAAATCATTGGCCGGCCGTCGAGAAGAGATACAATTAAATGTGTACGATCGGTGCGAGAGGCACAGATTCTCGTGAGCTCATGCGAAGCAGGAGCCCATTAGAATATATGCCTCTTGCAGGTGAAAATATTTAGCGGAGATTTTTTTTTTTGGAGGGAAAGAGCATGCAATTCGCTATGAGAGCCAAACGGTTGTAATGATTTTGCCCAAGTGGAAAACATGCGTTGGGGATTTGTGTGTGTGTGGCAGTTAACTGAAAGCAATATAATGTTGCCTAACACGGGACACCTGTAACATGCCACAAATTTAGAAAACGTGGGAAAAGACGTTTGTGAAAAGACAAAAATTGAAACTGGCTCGGTCATTCAGTGTGTTCTGCAAGGTAAATGTGCATTTGCACGTGAAAAGTTAAATCTTATTGTAGAAGAAACTGCGCAAAGGTACGGTGCATTTCAGCAGCGGACCGGTAGCGTTGTAGAGTACCAATCTCTAATTGTCACTGCCGGGTAGGTTAGCACAACTGTTCTGCACTAAGGTCCGAAATTCCCAAAGCTGGGAGTTGTCCTTCAAAGACCAGAAAGTAACGATACATGCTGTTCAGGGTGCAGAAACTGGCCTGAGGCGCCAGTATCGGCACCACCTTGACTAGCATGTCGTACATCTCTGAGTGGTCAGTGCGTGTGGTATGGTCACAGTTTCCACAATCTCGAGCGTTGGTGCGATATTCAAAAACAAAGAAGACTTGAAGTGACTGCCAGTGGCGAGTGAAGTTTGCTTATTAGAAGCACGTGGACTTTGACAAGATTTCAAACACAATGGCTGACTTCCAAGCACAAGGGCATGCAACTGATTCACGTCATTGAGGTAAGCGTAATACATTTTTTTAAATATTTTGTGGCATTCACTGTTGATTTGACCAAAATATGGCTTACGTACGTGTGTGTGTGTGTGTGTGTGTGTGTGTGTGTGTGTGTGTGTGTGTGTGTGTGTGTGTGTGTGTGTGTGTGTGTGTTCTTTCGTCCGTCCGTTCACTTTTCAATACATTTGTGTCTACCCCGGCCATGCGTCAGTCTGACACTCACACCTACACACAGGCACGCACGCACACACACACACACACACATACATACACACACACACACATAAACACACACACATAAACACACACACACAATCTGACACACACACACACACACACACACACAAACTCACACACTCACACACACACACACACACACACGCACACACACCCACACTTCGGACGCACACACACACACACACACACAGACGCAGACACACCCTCACACACACGCACGCACGCACACGCACGCACGCTGCTATCTTTACATGCTCACTAAATGTGTCAATGCACTATTGACATCATAGCAAACACGTTCATTCTATACGTCAGTGAAAAAAAGAGCCCAGTGTTCTTTATCCGTAGGCGTTTGCACTCTCACAAAGCACCATGTACAAGTGACCTAGTTCTACTTGAGGACCCGCAACGTGCGGGGGCTCATGAAGAACTATGCCAACTTGCTGCATACATTCTCCTCTGTGTCCCGCTTGTTGAGGGCAATTTAAGGACTAACGCGAACGTTTTTGTGATTACTGCAACAAAGTACGCCGAGCGGTGACATTTTATGGTCCGTTTATAGGTTACGTCACATTCCTCGCTTCCAGCTAATTAGCTTTATGCGCAAACGGCACAATTAGGAGGAAATAACACAAATAACCCCTAAACTCCCGAGAGAGGGTGAACACGATCTCAACTGCAAGAGACATAGGTCCTCATGAGCCCCCGCAACTGCGGGGGCTCATGAGGACCTATGCTTCTTGCCAGCACCACTTTCTGCTCGGGCTCTTTGGAGTTGAACTAAATCCGATTTCACTGACAATAAGTCTGCATCCACTGACATTGAACTGGTTAACGTTTAAAGGAGCCTTTTTGGAATGTCGTGTCCATCACTATTTACAGTCTTGACAAAACCCTCATTTATTATCCATATACGAGAGAAATGCAGATCTGTTTGTGACGCAGTGTAGTAAAGCAAATGGTCTTTCGGGTCGGATGCCCAAAAAAGGTTCGAAAGTATTAAGTAAAAACTGGTTAACCCTTTTCATGCTGATACTGCCGTAACTTGACATACATTTGACTATGATAGTTCAAGGGTGGTTCCAGAATAGCTTGGCGCACAGGCTGAGGCCCCCAAGCTATTCTGGCACCACCCTTGAACTAAAGCGGTTGATCTATCTCCTAATCTGCAATGCAGCCTTCATAGGACAATTAGCATTTAACTCATTCAGCCCGGCGCACGTATCTCCCAAATGTTGGAGGCGTCATCTAACGACTAAGCACCTGTTGCAGGAGATGGATCGACCATGATAATTCAAGGGTAGTGCCAGATTAGCTTGGCGCCGACAGGCTCCAAGCTAATCTGGCACTACCCTTGAATTATCATGGTCGACCCATCTCCTGCTGGAGTGCGTCAGGGCTGAATGGGCTAAAGAAAAAAATCAGCCTCAGGATGTAATGGGTTAAAGTAGCAGAAATAGTTTCTGTTTACAACCCTGTATGATTGATGTTTATCTAGATCTTAAAGACGTTTATGTGATCTCGCATAATAAAGATTAGCTGTTAACTGATTTGATTAATACTGAAAGGCGTTTAACCCCATAAATGCCAGTGGAGGCAGATTATGTTTCTGAAATCTTCGTTAATTCAGCATCAAGAGCTTCAGCCGTCCAAGGAACATGGATACAAAGTGGTGTCATCGAGAGGTATAGATTCTTATTAACACCACAAATGCGAGAGCTCATTAGGATCTATTTCTTGAAACTGTCCAGACTGCGTTTAGGTGAAGTTTTATGGCTGAGAATGGATACGTGAAATATACGCGTTCGAACCCTGTAGTTGAAAGTACTGGAATTATCCTTTAATGACTCTACACCATTGAATGTTAATTAGAACATAAATTATTATGTATTTTAATTCATTGTAAAAGTGGTGTGTTCAGGTATTGTGTTTTGTTTATGTGCATGTCATTGTATTTTTATTTTTGTGTACAAATTGTAAAGCGCTTAGAGCTTTTGAATAAGATTAAGCGATAAATACTCATTTTTATTATTATTATTATTATTATTATTATTATTATTATTATTATTATTATTATTATTATTATTATTATTATTATATCGCAAAGATGATACCAGTACTGAATCGTCCACAGTCCCGACGGTGCCTGCACACTATATATACCTAGTACGGAAAATCAGAAGTAGGTCAAAATTACACTTGCTTCGACGGAGAAAAAAACTGTTTACTGAAAGCCCGGACCAAGGTGCGATGTCAAACTTGCACGTGTTTCGACAAAAGCAGGGGAATTAAAAGCCCGAACAAACAAGCGATAAGACCGCATGTTTGTCCGGGATTTGAATCCACTGTTTTCGTCGAAACACTTGCAATTATGACTTGCGTCCGTTTTCCAAACAAAGAAAAACGTCTGTTATTGACAAGAACACTCTACACGTAAATCAGTCGAGACTGCTAATGTAGAGAGTTTAACCCCCTTATCTGCCGGGGCAAGGCGAACGCTACCCAACTGCAAGAGACATAAACCCTCATGAGCTCCCGCAGTCGCGGGGGCTCATGAGGATTTATGCCTCTTCTAAGTCCTTCGTCCTTTATGCTCATGAATATTTTGGTCCCATTTCGTGTTCTTCGCTCCAAAGTCGGTCAGTGTGCGGTGGTTTCTCACACGAAATCCGCGATCACTGGCAGCGAACGGGTTAACTGCGCATTTAACATTGTTGAATTGTTAAATTGCAGACAGACGGTGTTCATTTGTCAGCGTTATATGATAAACAAATATCAGGATTCTTTTGGTTAACTCGTTCAGCCCTGACGCCCTACAGCAGGAGATGGGTCGACCATGATAATTCAAGGGCAGTGCCAGATTAGCTTGGCGCCTGTCGGCGCCAAGCTAATCTGGCACTGCCCTTGAATTATCATGGTCGATCCATCTCCTGCAATTGGTGCATAGTCATTAGATGACTCCTCCAAAATTTGGAAAATGCGGCGGCCGTCGGGTTGAATGAGTTAAGGTCGTACTTAAATAACCGTTTGCGTGATGGTAGCGGTTTTTGTCGCGATGATTCCTGTAGGATTCATCGCGACTAAAACCGCTACCGACACGCAAAGGGTTAACCTGACGCAAGCACACACATTATGGTGTTGACAAGGGACTAGCGCCCTACACAGAAATCAGCAGAGACTGCGGATTTGCATTGTTCCGCACCGCATTACAGCAATACCACCATTCGTCGTCATTATGGTATTTTTACTATTCAAATACACAGTACTCTCTGCCGCAAAGGAAAGAAAAAAAAATAGTAGTTTCATTTTGGGTGTGCGTGGAAAAAAACGAGATTTTCATTGAAATACAATCAAACTCTCGTATTTTTATCACAAACGATGGACTGCCCGTCGTTTTCCAATACATAGTACACTCACCGCCCTCCCCCGAGGCCAAAATCGTGTTTGTTTAATCGAAGCGAAAGTCGCTTTCCCCTCTAGTACGACAAGTAACTCAGCGGGGCGGGTTATCGACCGTGACAGCTCACGGAGTGCTTGATTAACGTCTGGTTTGAAAAATTACTTCTCACATCTTGCGTCAAGTGCGGGAAATGCATCGGCCAAGCAGGGTAGTGTCTTGGTAGCTTGGTGGCGCCTTTACAGGCGCGGTTGTTCGTGACGATCTATACCTCTTGCAGTTGGTTGGTGTTAACCCATTTAGCCCCGCAACCCTGCAGCAGGAGATGGATTGACCATGATAATTCAAGGGTAGTGTCAGATTTGCTTGGGAAATGCACCCGTAGGGCTAAAAGGGTTCAGTAATTTTATTATTATTATTATTTATTATTTTTTGCGAGGAAAGGGGGGGGGAGGGGTGGTGGTGAGGGGAGGGGGGAGGGGGGGGGGACCAGGGAAGCGAAAGGGTCCCCACATTGTGCCCCGGGATCGCAATTCGCAACATGCGTCCTAGCACGGAAAACGAGTCATTGAAGTCACGTGAATCAACGTTTGGCAGACCTAGCCCCAAGACAGTCTGTAGGGAGACTATAGGCCAGGAGGATGTGGTCGGATGGTTTACCGCCAGGATTTAATTGATCTATTTTCTTCTGCAGATGTTGCGAAAGAAACGATCTCTTCACTCGACAAACTTCGGAGTCGGTTCAGCTGTATTTTGCGCAGCTTAGCCTTCGCGCAGGATTGCATAATGCCGACCGATTTTGTTTTTAAAAACACACAGTTTAGTTTTGCAAATGTCAGAGACATTGTTTTAGTTATACTGGTTTATACGCATGTTTGCATAAACGCTAAATGTCAGGGGGAAGGAAATTGTGTTTAACGCCGAGAGAAAAAAAAATCAAACACCACACATCTGCAAGAGGTATAGATCCTCATGAACTCCCGCAGTTGCGGCGGCTCATGAGGATCTATGCCTGTTGCTGTGAATAATGCGCATCCATGTTCCTTGGACTGTTGTGGGTTTTGGTCGTGGTATGAACGAAAATTTCAGAAATAGAAAAGTGCCTCCACTGCAGGGAAGAGGTAAATTCCCTGGTGCATGTAGCCGAAAGGGGTGGGTAGGGGAAGGGCAGGGGGGGGGGGAGGGGGGAGGGGGGAGGCTGAGGAGGGCGTTGAGATGGGTGTTAAGTTTTCTGTATTCAAAACTCTCAACAACAACAAAACAGAAAACAAAGCAGTGTTACATAAGATGTTTGATAAGCAGCTGTATTTTAGTAACAGAACACAAAACAAGTTGTTTTTCTCTCTGATATACGCTCGCACGTGCGGAGAGAGAGAGAGGGAGAGAGAGAGAGACACACACACACACACACACACACATACACACACACACACACACATACACGCACACACACACACACACACACACACACACACACACACACACACACACACACACACACACACATGCACACACGAAGAGCTATGTAAAGGCTACTGCATTCCTAGTAATTTTAATAATAACCACCTGCGTGAAACCTAAGGTGAACTCAAGTTTAAACGACTATTTTTCTCATCCTCTACCTTGTACGGTGAAGATGTAAGATGATAGTGCGAAGTAGATACGTAGGGTCCGCTATGTGTCACAACTGGTTAACCTCTTCACTGGCAGTAGACGCACAATTATGTGTTTAAAATCAGGGCAGACTGAAATCGGAATAATCCCATCAATCGAAGAATGGATATGAATAGGGTCAGCAAGAGGCAAGGACCTGCGTATTTCTCTGTGGGCTGGCGATTGGGTGCCTGATAGGTGGGGGCAGGGGATCTAACTGTTTGTCTGTCCAGCGGTGAGTGATTCCCCTTGGTTTGTGTACAATTCTGCCAGCGCTAGCCTCACCTATCTGGTTTGTGAGTAAGGAACCTTATGAGCCCCCCGCATCCGCGGGGGCTCATGAGATTCTTTGCCTCTTGCAGTTGGGTAGGAAGATATTTTTCCATTGAGAGGGTCTAACGTTCCCGACATGTTACTTTTCAGTCTTCAAATATCAAACGGAGTGTGTGTGTGGGGGGGGGGGGGGGGGGAGGGCCGGGGAGGCGGAGGGGGAGGCGAGGAAGCGACAGTCCGACTTCCGTAAGATCAAACAAAAGGATGAGGGGGGGGGGGGGGAGGTAGGTGGGGGGTAGAGGGAGGAGAGAGTCCACGACAACAATCGATAGTCCAATTACGTAACAAATCAAAATCTTGTGACATTTTGCTCCATAAACTTTTTTTGGTCAAAAACACAAATGACAACAACAACAAAAAAAAAAAAGGCTATGATTTGCTTTCTCTTTTTTTTTCTAAAACAAAAAACACCAAACAAACAAAAAACATAATTTGGTGGGCCAGGCGATTCTCTGTACCTTCCATACAACCCTTCCCCCCCACCCCACCCCGCGCTCCCAGTGGTGAGGGAGGGCAGCTCCCCCCTCTCCCCTCATCGGCCCACCCGCTACCGTCTTACATTTGAGTGGTGTTCGCATTTTTGTTTGCTGTGAAGGGGTTAATAATCAGGGTACTCATGGCGAACTTTCACTCTCGCGCCAGGATGGTGTATGCGACAGGATGACTTGCCGATCTTTCAGTTGATTCACCGGTCGTTAAACTCCTTCTGCCCGCGACACACCACAGCAATATATGGCTCGACCATGGTAGTTCAAGTGTGGTGGCAGAATAGCTTGGCGCCTATAGGCGCCAAGCTATTCTGCCACCACACTTGAACTATCATGGTCGACCTGTCAACTGAATTGTAATGCAGTCCTCAGAGGATAACTCGAAAATGTGGATATTTCGTACATCGGGCACAATGTGTTGAGGGCATCGCTCTGCTCGCTTCGCCTGCATTGGTCAGTCCACCCCGAGAGTTGAAGATCAAGTTTAGTATTTGCTGAATTCCATACAAACAATGCAAACGGCATAGGTACTCAGGCGCCTTTGTATGTTGACCAACAAAAGAAATGCGACGTTTTTGAAGGGTTCTTTAGTGTCGCGAAAATGTCGCATTTCTCTTGCTCACCAGTATATATACTGATCAACAAAAGAAACGCGAATTGTTCACCATATCGCTTTTCTTCGTAAATATGCTTTAATCCGGGTTATTTTGACGTCATCTATTAGAAAATGTTATGAAGAGTGTGTTATGTCGTGTGCAAATAGAATGTTTAGTCTTAAAAATCGCACATCGATGACTTATGACGTCATCAGTGACACTACCATCACAGAATATTGAAAGTGAAATGGGGAGCATCTGCAAAGGACACAGATGAAAGCCAACCAATGTGCAGTGTCACTAGGGTCCGTGTAGATGAAATTCCGGCCTGTTTTGTCTTTTCCTACTTTTCGTTTGTCAAAGACACCTAAATAATCAACATGACCTACAAACATAAAATCAATTTATTTTTATTTTTAGGTTAGCAGCTATATTACCTGATCAAATGGATATGGGTGTGGTTATTTATCTTTGTGTCAGTCACTGGAGCATAAAAATTGATTTGAAAGTAATTCAAATTAAATCAAATAAGATTTATTAAGAAAATGATGTGCACCGGAAGATCTGGTTCTCTAATAAATGTTTCGAGTTAAATTTTGTTTGAGACAGTTAATAAGATCATAAGCAATCCACACAACTTGTGTGTTAAAACATATAACAGGAAACTTCGGGGTCGGGGGTTCTTTCTCCGGGTACTCCGGTTCTTCCCCCCCCCCCTCCCCACCCACCCACTTTGGTACCGGTTTCAGGCCACTTTACAAATTTCAAATACAAGCGATCAAAAATCTCTGTAACTTCAGTAGCTGAACTGGCCCTTCGTCTGTCCTGTACTGTGTTTGTCTTAAATGGCGTAAATCCGTGTCTGTTACGTGAGTGTGCGTGTTGGGTTTCAGTTCGCGCCACTTTGAGTCGATTTGCCCAAAAATTGAGAAAAAGCGCCTATATCATAACGGTATTATTATTATTATTATTATTATTATTATTATTATGAAACTTGCTTATTATGAAACTTGCTTCTTGCTTCACAGAGTGTGTCTAGTTTTGCTTTTATTTCACCACTAATGAAACCCTGTGTCCTACACGGTAGCCATGGGCGATAACTCATCCAATTTTTGTGTGAAGGTAGCTGACAGTGGGCTGAACATCTGAAGTAAGCAACAAATGAAATGTTCTTGTTTTGCCGTCAGGGTGGCTCTTTGTTTGCTGGTACACTTACACTTTTCGCGTTTTTAATGGAAGTCAGTATATATCTATATGACCGTGTTCTACCGACTGATTGTTGAACGCCTTTTCTTTGACTTCACATTAAAAGAATTTGCCGACAGAAAAGAAACACGCTTAGAAAAGCGAAGATACCACGCTGTGTGTTGCATTTGATGTGCTGTACTTTTCCTTTGTAAGCGTCTTTCTTTTTTTTTTTTTTTTTGTATTTTACACGATTGGCAGTCATCTTTTGGGTCTGCCTTTGTAACTTTACATTATCGAAGGATTCCAAGTCGCACATCAATGCATTGTATATTTGTTTAACCCTTTGTCTGTCGGTAGCGGTTTTTGTCGCGATTATTCCTACAGAAAGAGTGTTAAAGTAATATAGTTCATTTTTGTGTCGTTTTTAACCTCGTCTGAATCTAAATTCAACTCGAAAGAGCTCTAGCAGTGCATGAACAATGAATACAAAGTGATTTCAGCAAGAGGCATAGATCCTCATCAGCCCCCGCAATTGCGGGGGCTGATGAGGATCTATATCTCTTGCATTAAGTAGTGTTGCGTCCATTTTTTCTTGGCAGAGACGCGGTTAAAGCGATTTTGTCCCTGGCAGGCTTTGGTTGCTAAAATTCGCAGATACGACGGGGTCAGTATCAATGTTGTGCTTGTAGTGAGACTTTTTTTTTTTTAACTCATTCTACCCCAGACACACCACAGCAAGGTAAGGATCGACCATGATAATTCAAGGGTGATGCCAGAATAGCTTGGCGCCTATGGGCGCCAAGCTATTCTGGAATCACCCTTGAACTATCATGGTCGATCTGTGTCCTGCACTGCAACTATGCAGTCTTCAGACAACAACGGCAAAATTTGGGGATTTCGGTGTTGGGGTAGAACGAGTTAAGTCATGTGAGAAAACACACTTTATTATAATACCGGAGGTTTTCTGCTGCCTTTTGATCATAACGGAAGGAACTTTCCTGCGTACAAAAGAGAGGAAGAGCGGGAAAGTCTTTAATTTCACGATATTATGACTTTCCAATTTAAGTGAGCCCTTTTCAAGTCTCTCGAGCATTTTGTAAGACATGCAAAGAACACTTATAAATGAGATATTGCAAACCTTTTACTGCCGGGACTATATAGATCGCTTTGAAGGCATCCTCTTATAGACAAATCATTTGTAGTTTTCTTTTGATAATGTATCTGTGATTTACGACCTAGGACGGGCCGTAAAGGTGAAAAAAAGCACATACCAGCTCAATTTGCATCTGCGTCTGTGAAGAATGTCAAGGGTGTTCGCCTACGACTATACACCACGGATGCATACAACAAAGGGCCAACGCCCTAACTACTTTTGTTGACATACTAAGGTTGCAGCGCCCAGTCGATTACCTCGTAAACAGTGAGCGTAGCCCGTTCGATCGCACCGCCACATAGCAAGCCCACTTCACCACCAGCCTTTCACTGTCGGTCAACAAGGAAAGCTCAAAGATAGTGACAGATTAGCTTGGCGCCCTAAAGGGCGCAACCTAATCTGTCACTACCTTTGAGGTGTCATGGCTGCTGCATACCCTTGAATCTTTTTTTCCCTAGTAGTTCCAAGGCGATGATTGTTAAGGCGAGCAGTTTCAATCGCCAATCGAAATATGAGAGCGTGTTTGCCTTGTGGGAGTTTTAAAAGCGTTTATTTAAGGATCAACATGCATTGATTGTTTGGAACGGTTCGATTGCTCAAAAAATGGAGAGAGAGAGAGAGAGAGAGAGAGAGAGAGAGAGAGAGAGAGAGAGAGAGAGAGAGAGAGAGAGAGAGAGAGAGAGAGAGAGAGAGAGAGAGAGAGCTTTCAGTCCGTTCCAGCTGTACACTGTCCCGAGTAACAAGACCAAATTGCCTGAAGACCTCTAAGCATTTCCAGCAATTACAAGGTAACTGATTTGTAGTCCCGCGCTATTTACCACGCTCCTAAATAACTAACCGATGGTGTTACATGATTTACAGCTTAACCCCTTTCACCGCCCAAACAATAACACACCTACATGCAAGAGGCATAGATCCTCATGAGACCCCGCAATCGCGCAGGCTCATGAAGATCTGTGCCTATTGTTATCCTCCAGTAACCTAAGATAGTTTCTGAGGCATCGTTGCTAGACCCAGCCGGTCTAAAGGTCTAGCAGCAGAACAAAAACCCAGCGTGTCCGAAATTCCTCAATTAACTATGCAATTAGACACTACAATAAACTGCGATCACCTCCTCTGGTTGAGGACAAGATAAGGGGTGATCCATGTTAGCTGATTTAGGTTAGCTGGAGGCACTTTGCAGATTTTCTTTATCTCTTCAAAGACCTAGCTTCCATAATTATACAGTATACTTTGCTTACTTCAAGGTCACGGTAATACACTGTGACAAAATTCCACAGAACATTTTGTCAGTACTATGTCCCGACAACAGTTTTTTTTTCTATGTAAATTACTTCTCTTATAACGAACTTCGGATATAACAAATACGAAACTTCACTTGCGCTGGCGATTTTTTTTTAATTTTTTTTACGAAGTTTACTCTAACCCCACCCTACCCCCCTTTCACTGCCGAGAAAAAGAGAAAGCGATCGAACTGCAAGAGGCATAGATCCTCATGAGCCCCCGCGAATGCGGGGGCTCATGAGGACCTATGCCTCTTGCTGAGACCACATTGTGTGCATGCTCTTTGGACAGTTGTGGCTGATGGTCGTACAATGAACACAGATTTCAGAAACAAAAATGTATGTACGTTGGCAATGAAGGGGTTAATAGTCTTTTGCAGTGCGTGGCTGCGGGGGGGGGGGGGGGGGGGGGTGAGGGGGGGGGGGCGGACTTTAATTTCTGTATTTGTCTTCGGCATAGACGTACATGAGTCGTTTCCTACCAGCAGGAATAGTTTCTCAGGAACCCCTACAGCCACAAGGGCGCATTATCGCCATAGCTTTATTAAGAAGCATTGGGCTGAATGTTAATTAGATCATATGTATGCATTGTTGTTTAGTTCATTGTAAAAGTGGTTCGGGTATTGTGTTTTGTTTGTTATGTGCATAATATGTCATTGTATTTTTATTTTTGTGTACAGATTGTAAAGCGCTTGGAGCTTTTGATTAAGGTTACTGAAGCGCTACATAAATACTCATTATTATTATTATTATTATTATTATTATTATTATTATTATGTCTCTGCACAAGCCTTTTAGATGCGTGACACTGGAACAGAGCTTCAAAGCAACACGGCAAGAAGAAAAGATTCTCAGTAGCCCCTGCGAATGCAAGGGCTCATGCGAATCTGTGCTTCTTGCAGATGTGTGTAAGAAGCTGGCTGATGAAGCCTACCGGGCTCATGAGGATCCTTGTTTCTGCACGTTGAAAGAAGAAACCTTCCACTCAGAACACGCCCGTTTTCTTTTCAGCTGCAAATCAAAGACAAACATGACAGCAATAGGCCTCGTGCTCCGCCAAGCGAAGCGATGCCGACTTACGCGTATGCAAATTTGCGCTAATAGCTGCAGCAATAACTGCCTGCGCGAGGCGAGCACGTGCAGCGTGAATAATACAGCGCGCGGAAAAAGGAAGTTTGTTCAGCAGGGGAGAGATTCATGACAGCAGGGGAGGGAACTTGGGAAGGCAGAGATACAACGCGGCGGCTCAGGCGCGACAAAACTAGTCTTTGAATATCTTTGTACATTTTGTATTGTCAATTCACGAAGGGCTCATAGATTTGATGAAAGTTTCCTATAAACTGTCAACCCTAAGACCTGCACTCCCGTATGTTTTATAATAATAATAATAATAATAATAATAATACCGTTATTATATAGGCGCCTTTTCTCAATTTTTGGGCAAATCGACTCGAAAGCGCCGCGAACTGAAACCCAACACGCACACTCACGTAACAGACACGGATTTACGCCATTTAAGACAAACGACAGTACAAGACAGACGAAGGGCCAGTTCAGCTACTGAAGTTAGAGATTTTTTTAACGCTTGTATTTGAAATTTGTAAAGTGGCCTGAAACCGGTACCAAAGTGTGGGGGGTGGGGGGGGGGGGGGGGCGGTGGAAGAACCGGAGTACCCGGAGAAAGAACCCCCAACGGTCCGCCGAATTAACGGTGACACCAGAGGAGAAAAGTCCGACGCCGGAACCCGTTTTCGAACCTCACACCTTTGGCATGGGTGGCTGGCACCTTAACCACTGCGCCAAGAACCGCCCCATAGACTTTTCATATACACCCTTAGAAAACGTAGATCGATTCTTAGGGAAATTGACCTATGCATCGAGAGCCGGAGGTCAAAGCGAAGCTTTATTATTGTCAAACATTGCACGTGGTGCATGTACGAGGCACAATAATTCAAGGGTAGTGACATTAGCTTGGCGCCTAATGGCGCCAAGCTAGTCAGCCTGCCACTGACCTAGAATTATCATAGTGTGGTGAGCAGTATAATATGCGTTTCCACTGTGCCCCTCGGTTATCTACCGTGGTGTATCGTCATGGGTCTATGAGAACATATACCTCGTGTTGGCTTGGTAATAGTACATTGCAAGCCCTTCCACCAGCAGGTCTAGAAGGCATGAATTATCTTTATCTATTTGTTTCAAAAAGCAATGTTTACTGCAGGCATGAACTTGGAATTACACTGTAGAAGGACACAACTTGTGCTGATCTGCGATCCGGAAGGGTCCAGAATCACAGACCATCACCATTTTTCTCCATTGCCGATGTACAGATGTTCTACCAATGCAGTGAACCGTGTGGGACACGGTTTGCATAGTTTTTTCCATAGACGGTTGCCACGTTGTGCTTTTGGTTCGCCTTTTGAGAGCCAGACTGCCGTTAGTGGGCGAGAAAAAAGTCCGGAAAAGACTTTCCAGGAAGTTTATCTATATACAGATCCCCAATCACCGCATTCGTCCGAGAAACACAGGTATAAATGAAAGCAGCAAGAGGCATAGATTTTCATTCGCCGCAGCAGATTGCGTCGACGCATGAAAATCTATGCATCTTGCAGATGGAAGGCATTAGCCCTTGGCTGTCAGGGGAAATGACTCTTTTCCTGTTGTTTCAGAGCGCCATGGAATAGGCTTCTTTTTGTTTGCGTAACGCTGTGCTGTACAGTGGCTACCTTTTATCAGTTACGCGTCCAAAAACATCGTTCTGTTTTTTATTACTGCACTGCGCCAAACGTTACAGGAAGCAAAAAAGTTAAGCAAACTTTTGCGGTCGACCCCGCCTCCCCATCCCCCCCAAAAAAAAAATAAATTAAAATAAAAAAAAAATAAATAAATAAAAAAAATAAAAAATAAAATAAAATAAAAAATAAAAAAAATAATAAAAAAGTAAAATAAAAAATTTAAAAATAAAAATAAAACTTTAAAAAAAGAAAAAGATTTTTTTTTTAAAAAAAGGAAAAAAAAGAAAAGAACAAAATGTCTTTCTGTCTAATCATTTTCTTGTTTTGGGGGGGACTGTCACCTTGTCTTTCGACTCCAGTCTGATCATTTGTTTCCAGTTTCTACACGGGGGGGTTGGGGGGGGGAGGGGAGGGGGGATGGGGGACGGGAAGGGGGCTTGATGGGGGGGGGGGGGGGTGTTCGGTAGGGATGGTAGGTGGGCGTCGGTTTTCGCTGTTGCTGTACGTAGTGTTCTCTGTCGATTGAAGACAAAGGACAACTGTTCCTGTGCTCTCACTGTTTTCGCGAAGTGTTAACCCCTTAATTTAAAAGCATGCGACATAGATCCTCATGAACCCCCGCGACTGCGGGAGCTCATGAATCTATGGCCTCTTGCTCAGACCAATTTGTATCCGTGTTTCTTGGACGGTGTTGGCTTTAAGGCGTTGAATGAAACAAACATGTAGGAAAGCGGCAGGGAAGGGGTTAATAACACTTTACTCAGCATGTTGACACTTTGTGCAGGTCGCACACTTCGTGTGCTGCTATACCACAAGTATTTTCTTTATTATTTCGTCGTTGTTGCTGTTTTCGCGGCGATGATTCCTGTATGAATCGTCGCGCCATGTACCGTTACCGACGTCGATCCAAAGGGTTACATGAATCAATGTTTCCTTTTTTGCATGCCTATGATTATGCTTATTACAGTCTCCTATTCGTACGTAATTTCTTTTGCTTTGTACGCGACGCCTTACTACGTAAAGGCCCCGCCACACATGCCCGATTTTGAGGCCGATTCTTAAGCAGTTTCGAATCGGAGTGTGATCGGACCGGATTGCAAAAACGTGTGCACTGCCACCCATCCCGACTTTATTTAGCCGACCGGTTTGAATCGAAGATCAAGGTCGTACCTGTTCAGCGAAATGGCTGCTAGTTTGGACAGTGATGATGATGTACTTGCATTATCAGCAGTTTTGCATCATATTCGAGAAGACTGAGGCGGGCGAAACATCGGCAACGAAGGTGGTTGACTGATCTTCCGCCATTTGCAAACTGAAACGACGTGCTTTGCGAGACGCGCTCTGATTGGTTGAAGCTTACGATTGGGGCCGATTCGGATCGGAAAAATAGAGCAGGTTCTAAACACCCGATTCCCAGCCGATTGCGATCGGATCGGATATATGACGTCATCCGATCGCAATCGGATCGGAATCGGCTTCAAAATCGGGGCACAACCGGCAAGTGTGGCGGGGCCTTAAACCTCACGTTGACTTGTATATTTAGATTTTTAAAAAGGACATCGTGTGAGATAGGCGCATACTATTATCCTGCATTAAAAACGTTTCAGTCAGTCAGATGTCTTCCTACCCAGCACAAAAAAGACCATGGGGCTGAAGTCGAGTGCAGTGGACCCGCGCACTGTCGTGCGAGGGTCCACTGCGGCCGACGTCGGCCCGATGGCCTTTGCGTACTAGGTAGAAGTTAATCTAACCAATCGCTACAGTTCAGCTATCACGGTCGGCCCACATCCTCAAAACCGCAGTTGGAATTAACTCAGACTGACAGACAGTACCTCCTGTCTGCATGCCGTAATGGCCATTGGATGTGAAATAAAACGAAATCCCATCACCCAGCGGCATAGATCCTCATCAGCTGCTGGAGCTCGTGTTGATCTAGTACATATTGCCGGCCCCATTTGTATCTCTACATCTTAAACCGGGAACGCTGTCTAGGAACTCAGTAACAATTGGGTTGGAAAAAGAAAAGCGACATCCAGGAAGAACGAGAAATGTCGCCGGATGACTTTTTTTTCCTCTCCAGGAATTAACTCAGCCTCGGATGGAGGAATGCTTGGAGCCGATCTTCAGTCAGCAACAGGCGTAGATTCTCAGGAGCCCCTTGCAGAAGCTGGGGTTAGTGAGATTCTACGCCGCTTGCAGACGGAAGAGGGCCGGATGACCGGGTGACCGGGAGATAAAAGCACAATTAAGACGGATCGCCCACACCGTCGAAAGAGACCATTGAATTTCCTCGGCAGACAAACCGATTAAGCTGCCCTAACGCTTTGAGGGTTTTAGAATCGGGAGGTGTGCTCTGAAAAGATATACTTGACACATGTACAGTAATGTTTGGGTGTAACAGATCGTAGGAGACTTATTTTTTCTTGTTGTTATATCCAAAGTTTGTTATAAGCGAAGTAAAGTACATGGAAAAAGTGTCGAGGTATACGAAGAACGTTGTTAATTCCGACTTTTGTTATATCCCACCTCCTGATAATAAAAGTAGACGAGATCACAGTTCAGCAGACTGACTGACTATGATCGACTTTTGTGATTCATATCCGTCCATATTATAAGAAAGGTAGACTGTGCGTCACAGTTCAGGTGACCGACTGACTATGATGTTTCAAGGGTGGTGCCGAAATAGCTTGGCGCCTAGTGGCGCCAAGCTATTCCGGCACCACCCTTGAACTATGATTGTGCATCTATATCTTTTTGTATTTCGTCACGGATAAGTGGATTAATTCACTTTTGATAACGTTTGTCTAAGTTTTGGAAAGTTTTTTTTTTTAATGATTGGAAAAAAAAGTGGATTGAGATGCACCTTTAAGTTTGTAACATTGAGTTTTCAGTGCGCTTAAACTTTGTACAGCTTCTATTAAAAACTGAGCAAAAAAAAAGCTGGATATCGAAAAATGCTGCCAGACAGTCAGTTATCAAAAGTGTGTATGTGTGTTGTGCGTGCGTGCGTGCGTCTTTTTTTTTTTCCCAACTGAACATATTCAATTCAGTGACCCCCACCCGGGTCTGCCCTGGGGGACTTGGGTGGGGTTAACTATTTTTTAGTTCCCAGGGTCACCCTCGTCAGCCCCACAGGGTGGGGTTTTCCCTCTATTCTAGGGCATGTGTTTCTGTCTACCCTGGGTCCATTCACCTGTATTTGCCTTTTTAAAACTCTCCCTACTGTCTGCGCTGCCTGTAGCTCTTGATATTGGATGTGTGTTGCTAAATGGTCTTAGCTTTATTTAGGCCCCATGTCTTGGGTTTATTTAACGTATTGGACCGGCTGGCGACATACATTCAATGTTCTGTTTAGTTTTTTTCACAAGCAGTGCAGGTACGTCCTGAGAAAGTCTTGTTGTGGTCGGGACGTTAAGCAATGTACAATCAATGTACAATCAATTCAGTGAATTCATTTAACTTCAAGAATATATTTGATTTATTGAATATACAGGGGCAGGGGGCTGGGAGACGAGGGTGGTGCGGGTTGAAGGATTCCGGATCACTAACCCCTCCCCCTCCCCCCTCCCGGTCCCCCCCCCCCCCCGGCCTTTTCCCCCTTGCCCTTTGGTTTATCGGTCAGCATTGATAAGGTCTTCACACGCCACGCGGTCCTCCTTTTCCTCCTACACTCTCTCAGACGTTTGATTTTTTTTAGTGCTAGTGGTGGAAAGGTCCTCCGCCTCCGCCTCCTCCCCCCTCCCCACCCCCACCACCCTTCCAACCCCTCTCCCGTCATGTTTTTGGGCGAGCGGATAAGCATGATTTGGCGAAGGAAAATCGACCACCTCTGTAACACTTGAAATAGGTAGACAGAACATTAGCGCTTTACTGACGAGCAAAAGAAATGAGACATTTTTTTGAATCATCGGAACACTTAAGTGTTTCCGATGATTCAAAAAATGTCGCATTTATTTTGCTCGTCAGCATATTTCCTATTTATAGAGGTGGTCTATTTTGCAATGATCATCCCATGCTTGTGATCTGGACTTTGTCCTTTATCTGTCTCAGGTTAACTCTTCGCTGCCGAGAAAATGCGAACGCAATTTAACTGCAAGAGGCATAGATCCTCATGAGCCCCCGCGACTTCGTGCTCGTGTGTTTTGGACAGTTGTGATCGTTTGTCCTTCAGTGAAGATCTCCAAAAACAAAATATACGTCTGTTGGCAGTGATCAAAGGGTTAAATTTCCCAAACAAAACAGTTGCCCCCCCCCCCTCCCCAATGCCCAACCTACATGAAGGTAACCCCTATGTCATGGCGGATCCATCTAGCGCGACTTCAGGAGACGACATTTCAAATCGGTGAAATCCAAGACATTTGATTGGTTTATAACAAAAGGCTTTTTGATTGCCGAGTCGTCATCCTGTTAAAATGTACAGCTTTTTTTCTGCTCCGCTCAGGTGTAAAACGGTTCCACCTGGTTGCTTTCCCTCCTATCTCGTTAGCACATCTTTCAGCTGGCTGCGTCACGGCCGGCTAAACACCTGCTTCTGAAAACTTTCAATTTTCCGCCTGATGACCCGGCACAGAGAGGTAACGTCCGCCATTGTGCGGTTACAATGCTCACACACTTGGTTCCTCCTTCCGAGACGTCATGGCATAAATGTTTGCAGCAGCAGGCTTGGACTCACTTGAGATCCTACAGCTATAGGGGGCTCATGAGAATCCATGCGCTGCTTGCAGATAGGAAGTGGCAGGTTTAACCTTTGGCTTCCTGTAACGCTTTTGCTCGCCGTGATTCCTGCCGGAATTGCCGCCGCGACCAAAAGCTCTACCGGCAGGCACAAGGTCAACACGCGATTACCTCCTCTGTCTGAGACGTAAAGACCTAACTCATTGTGCCCGAGGTAACAAATACCCACATGTTGGCGTTATCCTCTGAGGACTGCATTACAATTCAGGAGACAGACCGGCCTTGATAGTTTCAGGGTGGTGGCAGAATAGCTTGGCGCCTATAGGCGCCAAGCTATTCTGCTACCACCCTTGATACATCATCGTCGAGCCATATCTTGATGTGGTGTGTCGCGGGCAGAATGAGTTAAATGACTGCGGCCAGTTCAGAAAGATTCCGGACATAGTCTGATGAGCCTCTACAACTGCCGGGGGTTATTGTGAGAACCTATTTCTCTGGCACAGTGTAGACTGGGCTGACTTCTTTTCACGGTTACACACGATCAGTTCCTTCGTAGGGGGGACACAAAGGCGTAAATGAGCGCAGATCATTTCAGCAAAAGGCATACAAGGGCTTATGAGAAAATATGATTCTTTTTCGGATTGATGGCAAATGATTGATTCAGTCCTTTTTCTCAGCGTACCTCATAGTATGGAAGTAACGAAGGTCACTCCTGTCCGGCAGAAGGCGTACATTCTCATGAACCCCTGCACCTACAGGAACACATAACAATCTTTGCCTGGTCGCTATATATATTTGTTTTCCTCCCTACGTCACACGACCAGTCACTTTAGCGCAAACCGTACCATGTGACCGTGATATAAAAAACCCTGTAGCGAAAAATGGCGGACGTTTTGTAGCCCTCTCGGTGATGCATCTTGGATGCCAGTTTTGTTCTATAAAAGATCGCCGAACGTTCTAAAGTGCAGAGTTACTTAGTGTTGTTCGAAACAACAAGCACACTCAGTACTGGAGACGGCAACGTCATGACATATTTTAAATTACGTCATAGTCTATTATGTATAAATGTATATTCCATTGACGCCAGTCATGTCTGGCGTAATCCAGGTCGCCAGGTGTCTTCTTGATTTCTTTTACGAAAATAGTGGAGGAATGAAAACAATAACTTAAATTGTTTTCCTCCCCACGTCACACGACCAGTCACTTTAGCGCAAACCGTACCATGTGACCGTGATATAAAACCCCCTGTAGCGAGAAATGGCGGACGTTTTGTAGCCCTCTTCAAAACGCATCTTGGATGCCAGTTTTGTTTCTATAAAAGATCGCCAAACGTTCTAAAGTACAAAGTTACTTAGTGTTGTTCGAAACAACAAGCACACTTAGTATTGGAGACGGCAACGTCATGACATATTTTAAATTAATCCAGGTCGCCAGATGTCTTCTTGATTTCTGTTACAAAAATAGTGGAGGAATTGAAAACAATAACTTATATTGTTTTCCTCCCCACGGCACACGACCAGTCACTTTAGCGCAAACCGTACCATGTGACCGTGATACAAAAACCCTTGTAGAGACGAATGGCGGACTTTTTGTAGGACTCTTTGCGGCGCCTCATGGATGCGAGTTTAGTTCTATAAAGATCACCAAAACGTTCTAAAGTAAAAAGTTACTTTGTGTTGTTCGAAACAACAAGCACACTCAGTACTGGAGACGGCAACGCCATGAAATATTTTAAATTACGTCATAAGTCTATTATGTGTAAATGTATATTCCTTTGACGTCACACATGTCTGGTGTGATCCAGGTCGGAAGATGTCTTCTTGATTAAAATTTCTTAAACGAAAATAGCGGAGGAATGAAAACAAATACGTTATTGGTCGCAGGGGGTTGCTATACGGACCCTTTACGACCTTCGGGAGGTCAAAGGAACCATTGTACCCCTCAGGCCTAAGGTCTTCGGGGTACGATGGTTCCTTTGACCTTCCGAAGGCCTACAAGGGTCCGTGTAGCAAACCCCTGCGACCAATAACTTATAATATTCCTTTGACGTCAGTCATGTCTGGCGTGATCCAGGTCGGAAGATGTCTCCTTGATTTCTTTTACGAAAACAGTAGAGGAATGAAAACAAATACGTTATTGGTAGCAGGGGCTTGCTGCACCGACCCTTGTAGGCCTTCGGGAGGTCAATCAGGAACCATTGTACCCCTTCTGTCTTCGGGGTACAATGGTTCCTTTGACCTCCCTCAGGCCTATAGGGTCCGTGTAGCAAACCCCTGCAACCAATAACTTATTGTGTGTGTGTGTGTGTGTGTGTGTGTGTGTGTATAAATTGTCTTGCCAATGGGTTTTGTTTAACCCCTTCCCTGCCATTGTACGTACATTTTTTTCTTGCTGAAAGCTGTTTTTGTTCACCGACCAAAAGTCAAAACCTCCAAGAAACATGGTACAAATAATTGGTCAGCAAGAGGCATAGATCTGAAGGTCTGTTTCTTGCAGTTGGATCGTGTTCACTTCTTCTCGGCAGTGAATGGGGTTTAAGGAGATGAATGAGAAGAAACTTTTTAATTGTTCAAGAGGCATAGATTCTTATGAGCCCCTGCAGCTGCAGGGGCACATGAGAATCTATGTCTCTTGCAGATGAACTGCGGTTGGTGCGTAAAAAATTGCGTGGAAGAGACGTGCCAGTTAATCACTCAGCCATTCTTCCGCGTCGAAGATCAGTAAATCAAAACTCAAAACGTTCAAAGTGCGCTGTGGTGCGAGAAGATGTCAGCCGGATAACGCGGAAACAAAATCGATTTTTCCACTTGATGGATCGGCAGACTAGGTATCGCTGAATTTCCTTGAAATTTGTAGGAAACGGTTTCAGATTTGCAAACAACTCTGTCGTCAACTTTGTCGGTCAGTATGCTTTACTTTATGATTATTTTAGAAACGCTAACAAGATGATGAATTCGTTCGTGGATAGGTGATTTGTTGATTGATTGATTGATTTGACTGACTTTGATTCGTTGATTTACTGATTCATTATCCACGAAAGTGACTGGCTGTCTAACGGGAAAGATTATTTTAATCATTTTTGTTGGCCACCAGTAGCCTTGTACTAATATTGTCGATGAAAAGTTTTTTTTTTTTAAAGTCCCTTCTGTTTATAGAAGGGCCTTTTTTTTTAGGATGGGTCGCGGTGGGGCGAATTTAATAGCATGTCCATGATGTCAGATGCTTAATCCTCTGACAACTGAAATAACAAGATAAAAATCACGTTATGTCTAGTTACGCTAACCTCACTGCTGAACGTACATTTGGCGTGCGTGCGTGCGTGCGTGCGTGTGTGGACATGAGAATCTCAGATATTGTTGTACGTACAAGCTTGAAACTTGGCGAAATATTGTATATAAGGGATGGCTAAGAGATCCTCCGAGCCTAGGGGCCTAACTGCCTAAGTTGCTTTATGCAGGGCCAGATTTGAATGCTAAGATTTTCCAGTGCAGTGCAGTGCGTTCAATTCTCAGTGTTGTCAACTGTTCTACCTTATTTCACAATCCGAGTGACAAGACCGCAGATGTAACAGATGTGCTGCTGCCCCAGAGAGAGAAACTGTCCTAATTACAGGAAAGCAGAAAAAGTGTCTTTCGCTTAAGACATTGAAACTGTATAATTAAACAAAAGTTAACCGCTTAGTCCATAATGCAGCTTTATTAACCATTTTAAAGCGAAAAAAGTGAACATGATCCAACTGCAAGAGACATATATCCTCATGAGCCCCCGCGACAGCGGGGGCTCATGAGGATCTATGCCTCTTGCCGAGACCACTCTGTGTCCACGTTTCTTGGACGGTGTTGCCGGGCTTCTGGTCGTGAACTGACCAAAATGAACCAATATTTCAGAAACAAAAGCCCACGTACAGTTGTGCATGTACAGTGGCAGGGAAGGGGTTAAGAACAGTTATAAGGGAGATATTTATAAAGGAGATAAAGGAGATATTCTGTGCTATTAACCTTTTGTTGCCTGGAAAATATCTCTTTAAGTTATCTTTCTACAACACTTACCAGATATACCATTGTAAGTCACGATCCACCTCAGGGCCTTGTACTCGTACGTACGTGCTACCAGTTTTAATACGCGCGTTTTCAAACTATACACATTGCTGTGCGTTGCGACTGCCGAAAACACCCCAGATTTTTATTTTCTTTTCCAGGCAGATTTCGCGACTATGCATTCCAGATTGCGCCAGGCGCTGTCATCACCCAGTCTTGCGTGCTAATCAGCGCATTACAAATCAGATCAGTCCCACCAGAAGTTTGTCAAATGCACCCGGGCGTCGCACAACCCTCTTCGGGCGGGAGAGACCCATCACTGGAAACGATTAACCTCTGCAAGCGGCCTAGATCCTCATCAACCGCTGCATTCGCAGGGGCTGTCGAGAATCTAGACCACTTGCTGATGCAGATCTCGTTCAGTTTCGTGCGTGTTCCTGACACGGAGGCGTTTATGGAGATTTTTGGCGTGAGTGCGACTGCTTTACTGACAAGAACGCACGTGCATCGCGCGCGAGACACGCACGTGGGACGGGCTGGGACCCGGATGTCGGCAGCGTGACCATGTTTCCCGTGGGACATGACCAAACGCTGAAACAAGCCGCTTGGCTTTTAGACCCGACGCGGCTTGTCCAGGTGTGCGGTCATATTGGACATCATGTATCTAAAAGCCTGTGCTGGTCTTCTGTTTTACCCCTGACCCATTAAGCTAAGGTCCTCGGGCCGACGTCAGCTACAGTGGGCCCGCGCACAACTGTGCGCGGGCCCCTGCGACCGACGACGGGAGGTTATTTTACTTACTGGTGAAAGTTTTCTGTGTGTGTGTGTCAGCTGATTTGTGGCTAAAAGCCTTTAGGTCAAAAATTATGTAGAGCACACAGATAAGGCCCAAATCTTTATACAGAGTACGGATGCAAAGTTTCTGAGGATTCAGCACAATTTTAGAATTTCAGTAGAATTCTTCTCCTTCATTTTGAGATGTGACACATTGTTAACCCCTTGACTGCTACTGACGATACGCGTAACAATGTAAAATAATACATGAAGCGACTTCTTTTCTGAGGAGAATTTGCCTCTTGTCAAATCCAGTCAGTCAGTCTCTCAGTCAGTCAGTCAGTCAGTCTGTCTGTCTGTCCATCCCCGCCCCATCCCCCCACCCCCCTCAGCCCCCCACCCCCGATACACATCATCACACATACACATCATCTCTCAAATAAAGAAAGAAAATAACTGCGTTATGTGACAGTATGGTTTAAAGTTTGACTCGGACCGCATTTCCACACAAATCTGTTTTCGGTAATTCTCCGGCGACTGAGCTTCTGTCCTAGGCCCGAGACCCGAGCTGGTCGCCAAGGGCCGCTTATATCATCTTCCTTGTTGGACTGCGTCGCTTATGCCATCTCCCTTTGTTCTGCCACCACTCCCTTCGGCCTCTCTGGCACGCGTAAATATGGATGAGTTATCCCAAATCAAAGCGAGTAAATTTTTTGGGAGTGTGCCATACTTCCTGGCTTAACTCATTCGAGACGCGTATTCAAATGCGGCACGTCTCGAATGAGTTAAGTTACCCCTAGATCAGAAACGTAATACACAGATATAACATGCCCATAGGAGCGGGGCATGTTATCAAAGGTTTACATT
Organism: Semisulcospira habei; assembly: GCA_036245525.1. NCBI lineage: Eukaryota > Metazoa > Mollusca > Gastropoda > Semisulcospiridae > Semisulcospira > Semisulcospira habei. The sequence continues at coordinate 151,277,745 of BTPG01000002.1, forward strand.
GTACCCAATGCTTCTTTAAAAACTTCTAAATATCTAGAACATTACTAGTGTGGTAGGCCGACCAAAAAATGTGTTAACACGTTCAGCCCCAGGACCGAAATCCCCAAATTTTAAATTGTACTTTGAAGGACTGTATTACAACTCTAGAGCCAGACCAAACATGATAGTTCAAGGGTGGTACCAGAATAGCTTTGCACTGATTGGCGCCAAGCTATTCTGTGACCACCCTTGAACTATCATGCTCGATCCATGTCTTGTTGTGGTGTGTCGGGGCTGAATGAGGTTAACATTTAACACATGTGAGACTTTCTGTCTTCAGATGCGGCAACTCTCGACTGAGCCTAAGCTGTCATTGCCACATAGCTGACGTGAAAAAAACTTGGTCTATCTTAGTCTTACGAATTATACAAATTACATTCTGACGAGATTTTTTACAATGTAGACTACTCATTCCAGAGGTCCCGCATCAATACTTGCGAAAATGTCGAAAAGCGTTGCCCCTGGCAACTCAGTACGACACTTTCGCAGCTATTGATGCGGGGTTCCTTGAGTGAGTAGTCGTTGGCATGTGTGTGATACATAGACCACTATTTTAGTTTTAGCATGTGTATCCCTTCGTAACTGAAACAGGACGAAAGCTTGTTGGTATGTTTTATTTGCTAAGCGTTGGACCTGTCATAAACGTGCCTGGTGGTTTGCGATTGTGGACCTTACGGCTGGTGTATTCTTGTATACACGGTTGCAAGCAGCAAGGTCCAAAATCACAGACCAGCACACATTTGTTTCCTGGTACATCTTCTATGAGATGGACTGTTTCCCCACACGGTGTTAACTCATTCAGCCCCGACACACCACAGCAAGACGCGGAACGAGCATGATAGTTCAAGGGTGGTGCCAGGATAGCTTGGCGCCCATAGGCGCCAAGCTATTCTAGCACCACCCTTGAACTATCATGCTTGATTTGTCTCTAGAATTTGTAATACAATCCTTTAGAGGGCACCCTCAAAATTTGGGGATGTCCGGCCTGGGGTAGAGTGTGTTAAACCTAAACAATAAAAATACGGTAAACGTCACACGCTCATCTGTGGGTGAAGGGGTCCGTATCCAGCAGACAATGTCATTAATTGACCGGGTTTCACGCTTCTGAGTTTAGCTGCCTACGCTGTAGTTCGCGGTAACCCGAAATATACTAACGGTCAAAACTTAAGGGCCACTTTTTTTTCGCAGACGCACTGACAACACCACACAAATAATGCAGCAATACTTGGAGTCAATACTTTGCTAATTTATTCAGTAACAAGTTCATTTATGTTTTGAATAAATCAAGCAATTGTAACAACAGCAGTATGTTAGAATATTCACCCACCCCTCATTTGAAAAGTCACAGAAGACTGCAAAGAAGTACCCAACGGAGAAAGAAACAGAAGACTGGTCCAGGCAGTAGCGCGTGCACCCACCGTTTGCAGCCAAGCATTCAATGCAGCGTTGAAGCATGGAGTTCAACAGGATTCGGAGATCATGTTGTGGGATCGCTTCCCACTCTTGATGCAGTAACTGAGTCAGCAGGGGGACACCTAGAGGTGGGGGGTGGTTGCTGACTACACGTTGCCCCAGCACGTCCCAGAGGTGCTCGATGGGAGCCAGATAAGGTGAACGAGCTGGCCACTTCATCCTCATGATGCCCCGTTGCTCAAGGTACTCATCCACCACACGGGTGCGATGAGGTCGAGCGTTGTCGTGCAGAACAGCATTGACACCTATGGCTTGGAGAGCTGGCTGGATGAGGGGCTGCACAATCTCGTCCCGATAACGCAGTCCAATCAGGGTGCCTCGGATGACGTGGAGCGGGAGGGGGGGGGGGGTTCCTGCCTTCCCTCCTGAAGCCTGCCCAGACCATGACTGAGCCTCCTCCGTAGCGATCCACCTCTTGAACGCATCCATCCGTGAATCGCTCGCCCTGGCGTCTCCAGACCCTCATCCTGCCGTCGAAGGAAACGGTGAACCGTAACTCGTCGGTAAACAGAACCTGAAACCACTGGAGTCTGTTCCACCTCACATGTTGGTGACACCAGGTAACCCGGGCTCTGCGATGAGCTGCAGTGAGGGCTATTCTCACTGCTGCTCTGCATGAAGCCTGGCCAATTTCGCGCAGACGTCGGCAGACTGTGCTTCTGTTGACGTTAACGTTTGCACCTTGCATCAGATGTCGTCGCAGAGTGGTTGACGTGACGGTTCAGTCGCGCAGAGCCGCCACACAGAGGTATCTGTCCTCCCTTCTGCTGGTGCAGCGCGGGCGTCCTGAGCAGGGTCGTCGTTCTACCCTTCCAGTTTTTGGGGAATCGTGCCAGCAGCCTCTGGATTACTGAATGGGACACCCCAAGACGTCTCCCAACGTCTCGTCCGGAAATTCCATCCTGCAGCCATGCTAGCGCCCGGCGTTGATCTACTGGCGTTAGGTTTCGTCGTGGTGGCATGGTTAGAAAGGTGACAATTATGCCCGTACTGTACCGGTATTTGTAGCGAAACAGACGTGCTCAGTGTGCACAACTGACCCCTTTAGCATGTGTATCACGACTTTTACCGAGTTGTACCACCTGTCTACCTTTGGTACGCATAACAATATCGCACAGCTTTACACAAAAACTGACGACGTTTCACGTGCATTTGACACGTTCGTGGAAATTGATGAATTGTTGTCTATTGTTCACTGTACAAGGTCCACTTTTAACCCATTTATATCGACAGAACGTTGTATTTTAGTAGCGTACTTGTGACGGCAAACAATGACACAAAAAAGTGGGGTGGCCCTTACGTTTTGACCATTAGTATACATCATATAGCTCTAAGATAGTACACAAAGGACCCATACACATATTGTCAGCAGTATCTGTTGCAGACAGTTTTCTGACTGTTTTGAGATGCTTGACCCTGGGCAATATAACTTTAAGAGGCTTGTTACTTTATCATTTGCGAAAAGAACCGTAATCCACTTTGCCGTTCTCAGACAAAGTGTGTGTGCGCTTTTTTCTTCTTTTTTTTTTTTTCTTACGGCCATCAGTAATATTGCACGAATGTATTGCGGCGATAATTTGATCAGGCTAGCCAGTCTCAGCCAGCAATTTCCTTTGTCCAGAAACCTGAGCACCCCCGGTACGCAGACTGGTACTCACGCGACGCAAAGCACTACTTGATCGAACGCCACCCATCTGCAAGAGGCAAAGATCTTCATGAGCCCTCGCAGTTTGCGGGGGCGCCTGAAGATCTATGCCTCTTGCAGGCACGACAAAGCATGTGCTCAAGTGATACCTGTGTGGTGGTTTGTAATTTGGGACCTAGTTCTTCAAGACTAGAAGGTAAATAGAGACGATATCACCGGCATGCAAACATTTACTTTTAAACTCTTGACTGGCGGTGGTCGCAGGTTGCTGTGTTAATTCAATGCCACAGAACCACGACCGTTTAAGGATGCACAGTTGTGCTCACAAGAGGCATAGAACCTCAATTGCGGGGTCATGAGGGTATATGTCTCTTCCATTTGACTCGTGTTCGCTCAGGTCTTCTCTGCAGTGAAACAGACATAATTCGTCCCTCTTGTTAAAACAAATTTCGTCTGTTCCAGCCACGTAGAGAAGATTTTGGGTGTTCGCTTTGCCACGAGAAAATGGCGTTTCAATTATTGCTTGTAGAAACAAAATTCATGCTAGGTGCATTTGCATAATGCAAACCCCGCCCCCCCCAAAAAAAAAAAAATAAAAAATAAAAAAATAAATAAAAAAAATATATATAAAAAAAAAAAATAAATTAAAATATAATAATAAATAAATTAAAAATAAATAAATAAAATAAAAATAAAAAATAAAAAAAAATAAAAAACATAAATAAATAAATAATAAATACATAATAAATAACAAAAAATAAATAAATAAACTTAAAAAAATGACTTGCAACGCTTCCGACATTGTCTAATAATCTGTGGGCTGGTCTCGCCGTCTGCCATTTTGACCTTTCCGCTGCAGGAAATAAGGCCACAAGTCTGACTCAGACGAGCACTTATTGACATAGACAGAAAAAAACGTGTGTTCATAAAAGAACAAATACCCACACCCCCAGCTTGCGAAAATTACAATGGCTGTAAATTAAAGCCTTTCATTGAGTGAATTAGTCGACTTCGTTTGTAACAAGATCGGACATACAAAAGGCGGATATAACAACACTTTTTTTTTTTGAAAAGTTGGGATAGCGCTTTGTCAGTACAAATTACTTCATATAACAAATAGAACGAAAACATACGCGTCCCAACGGGATTTGTTATATTCCGAAGTTTACGGTACTATGTCAATAAACATACAATAACAAAGACAGGTAAATGGCAACGCCACCGGTGGGCATTTAGTGGAAATTACTTTTTTGCGTTGTTCGGCAAATGACATGAACAATAATTACTGTCGCACGCAAATTTGTGGAACTGTATAGTATGATGAAGTCGATTGTGTTGGCCGAGTAAAGATGATTTAACCCCTTCACTGCTAATGGACGCAGACTGTGTTTCTGAAATCTTAGCACGTTCATCGCCAAAGAGCTCCGGCCGTCAAAGGAACATGGATACAAAGTAGTGTCAGCAAGGGGCATAGATCCTCATGAGCCCCCGCAATTGCGGGGGCTCATGAAGATCTATGCCCCTTGAGGATCTATGTCTCTTGCAGTCGGATCTCATTCACTTTTGATTGGGTTAATGACATTCGATGGCACTTGACTCATCGTTCAATCAGTTGCGTATACTGTAGCCAAATCTGGTTATGGCCTGTTCATCCCATTATGTTACATCGCGCCTAGTCCCTCCTCACACAGAAGAGACATAGATTCGCACGGGTCCCTGCTGACGCAGGGACTCATGAGAAGCCATGCCTCTTGCCAGCAGAATCCCAGGGTCACCCTGGTCAGCCCCACAGGGTGGGTTTTTCCTTCTATTCTGGGGCCAGTGTTTCTGTCTACCCTTGGTCCATTCATCTGTATTTTCCTTTTTGAAACTCTCCCTGCTGTCTGCGCTGCCTGTAGCTCTTGATATTGGATGTGTGTTGCTAAATGGTCTTAGTTTTATTTAGGCCCCATGTAGGTTTATTTAACGTATTGGACCGGCTGGCAACATACATTCAATATTCTGTTTAGTTTTGGGTTTTTTGCGCAAGCAGTGCAGGCACGTCCTGAGAAAGTCTTGTTGCTGTCGGGACGTTAAGCAATGTACAATCAATCAATCAATCTTGCCAGCAGAAATCAGATTTAATTTACATTCACAGTTTTAGGAGATAACCTGAGTTTAAGTCTAACACTGATGCAGCAGCATTCGCCCACATCGTATCCGCCCCCATTTACTCACAAGAGCCACTGTAGTCCACAAGCTAGGAAGATCTACCGTGCACCCACCCCCCCCCCCCCCCAGTACTCAATAAGATGGATTTCAAAGTGTTCCTTAGTATGTCCTGAGATGTTTAAGCCATATTCCCCGAAAATCCTTAGGAACACACCAGAGATATAGCCGATGGTGCAAGGGTACCCCCATTCACGCTCTTCGCAGGTGCTGAAATGAGGTTGAGAAACATTTTCCTCTAAATAAATCAGAATTCATTCCAGAAGCCCAAATCAGCAATATTATGTTAAGGCACACGTTCTGCAGCCTCTGCAAAAAAACAGAATGAAAAAATATTGAATCTCTGGCTCACAGTGAAGGTATTTGTGGACCCAGCAAACGACCATTTCCGCGAAATCGCAAAAAAAGACAAAAATAATGTGTCAGATGCCTTCAGACATTTTCTATAGTGCTGGCAGTCCATTTTCAGGCTTACATTATTAAAACAGGATGTTACAATTATTATAAACTTGACTAGGTGATGCTGTGATCACTGTGAGTGCCACAGTGGTTGATTTTGTATCCCTACCCCCAAGTTGTAAAAATACACAAAATTAATTAGAAAAAATTTCTAAATTTATTCCATTTCATTTTGACCTTTCTTTACCTATTAAGTTTCAATAATGTGAGCATAAAGTGCAAGAAAATAAGGAAAGTCGGCATCCTTTACGGTACATTCGTGGTGAATGATAGCTTTTTCCCATTTAAAATTGCCAAATTGGGAAACGTACGTTGTTTCCGGTGCCTGCAGAAATTTTGTATACTACCGATAGGTCTTTGTTAGGTTTTATTGGTTAGGATAGAGTACCACAGTTACTCCCAACCTGATTTTGTGATGCTATGGTGCATTTAGGGGCCACAGTGGCTGAATCTGCTGCCCTACTCCCATTTTACCAGTACGCAAAGTAACGCAAAATAATCATAAAAATTGCTTACGTAATAGTCCTCTGTTTAAATATTTTTTGTTGCCAGTTTTTTTTTTTTTAAAGTATGCATACTGAGCATAAAAAGTTGTGATCATTTCATTAATTTCAATGTAACCCATCAATTTAATTGTAACTATTTTTAACTGGCTGGTCTTTTAGGTGATATTTTACCTAGCATAAGGCGGGTCTAGTAAGGTCTCCCCTTTTCCTTTCATTTATTTTTATCTAGAAATGTGTAAATATGAATATGCGTAATAAAGTTTCATGGTTCCTAATAGCCAAAACAATGTTATCAAAAATACTTAGTTTCCACATGTCGACCACGAGATCTCCACTTCCACCTTCTGCAACGTTCAATCTTTTTTATGGCCGTCTTTAAATCTTATATTGTACTGGCTGCCAATAAGTGAGCTGTCAAGAGCTAGGCAGCATGTTTTCAGAGTTCGGTGTATAGGGGCGTGTCTTCTGGTCAGAACTGCCAGCAGACCGCTTCTCTGTATGGACATGTTTGGAAAATGTGCTAAGGAGACCGATTTTCTACGCCAAATTCGCATAGGGCTGTTTCCACATGACCCAGTCTCACGAGGTGAGTTCAGCAGGGCCCTTACGGTCTGTGAACATTTGTGAAAGTTGTAAAAAAATGGCAAGGCTTTTTGAGGGCCCTGGAAAGTCTGTCAATTTCAGTCCTTTTCCTTAAAGTCTGTGAAAGTTTGTAAAAAATGACAACGTACTGGCAAACTTTTGTCTACTTCTTCTTTTTTTTTTCTCCCTCAATTTGTGACTATTCCCATTGCAAACGATCATGCTGACGCTTGTTGCAAGTGATCTATATTTAGCTCTGATCATAAAGTGACTGCATGGCGAACATTCTGATTGGTTGTTTACGCTTCTACCGAAGTCCGCCATTCACTAAGCGTTCTTTTATGTTGGTATCTCTTCACGCATTAGGCACGGAAGCTTCAAATAATTGCTGATACAGAGTGATCTGATTAAAATGTGTAAAGCTTCAGGCTTCAGTTTGGGTTTGTAAAACGTTCCTGCTTTTCTGGATGGACCCAGTCCAGAGTAATCAGTGTGTAGATGAAAGATGGTGGCCTGGCTCTCCCTGTTCAGCTTGTTGATGTCATCTGCCCACGGGCTGCAGCCGCCATTCTGCTTTTGCCAATCACTTTGTTGTTGTAGTGTCTCCATTCCCAGCTAGTCCAGAATGCACTGGAATCCACTGCAGCACTATTTTGTGGACAGGGCATCCAGTCTATCTTGAAGCTTCCTGGTGAGATCAGTGGATCAAGCTGCTGCCTTTCCCTAGCTAGTGCTCTGCTGCTGTGTTGAGCACCTGCAGATCTGTACGATAGTTGGAGCTGCTGCCGCTAGCTGGTAAGGAGAGGGAGGTAGTAGTGCGGTCTGCACAACAGATGTACACGCCACTTCCTTCATTCAACACGGCATCTTGTGTGGTATCACAGCTGCTGTGAGGGTAACGCTTGTGCACAACCTCCAGCAAGATGGCTTTGTGCAGTGCCGCGACCTTTGGCAAAGAGTCCTGGAACATTATGTTGTCTTGAAGGCTCTTTCGAGATGTCCAGGTATCTGAAGGGAGCTGTTCACACATCTTTGGGCTTGGTTCCAGGACGTCAGTGTTAGCCCTTTGCAGGACCTTCAGTTGGCGGTTCAGATTGGGCATTTCTGACGGTTCTTGGTCTGCTCCTGTAGTCTCCCACTGTCGGTGTTTAATAAGTCTCTTCATCGTGTGTGCTGTTCTGCATTCCAGTGGCTCCAATGTCCTCCATTTCCTAAATTGGGGTGCTCCAGATGGCTCTAAGAATGTCACTGCATCATGAGAATGACCCATGTTCTGCATCTTGTCAAGCCTGGCTTTTTGGGTTTCAGGCAGTGTTTCATGTTGTCGATGTATCTTGGTACCGCACAACTGGTCTGACCGAGCAGGTGTTTGCTTGTGCCAGGATGCTGTAATTTGCGCCAATGTGGTCCCCACCAGTTCTTCATCAGAGACTCTCTTTCTTTTTTGCAGCTCTAGCTTCCATGGTTTCAATGTGAGGCCTCCACGTGAATCCACTAATTTATTTGTTGCCAGTAAAGTTGGCCTGTCTGTCTTTGGTACTGGAAGATCTCCAGTTTTGAGGTGACCTCTTCCATATGATTGAAAGAGATTGTCTAACTCAGTTTGAGTGGCCTCTTTCAGTCCAGCTGCTGACTCTATAGTCAGCATCCTGGATTCTGGAGGATGCTATTTCTTTATGTTCTGGAGGATGCTATTTCTTTATGCCTCCACGTGAATCCAGTAATTTATTTGTTGCCAGTAAAGTTGGCCTGTCTGTCTTTGGTACTGGAAGGTCTCCAGTTTTGAGGTGACCTCTTCCGTCTGATTGAAAGAGATGGTCTAGCTCAGTTTGAGTGGCCTCTTTCAGTCCAGCTGCTGACTCTATTGGCAGCATCCTGGATTATGGAGGATGCTATTTCTTTATGTTCTGCTGCGCTCCACACTGCAAAGTCATCTGTATGGAGGATGTTCAAGATGAACCTTGGTACTGTTGTACTGATGTCATTAATGTAGACCAAAAACAGCATCAGACACAACATCTCTATGAGGTACACCTTCCCCGAGTTTGACAAGAGTGCTGAATGTGCAGACGATAGAAGCTTCAGCGGCAGCCCCTGTTAAGCATGCCTTAAATAAAAAGAATTACAATTAAATCGATAGGTCACATTGAAATTAATGAAATGATCACAAATGTTTATGCTCAATATACATATTTTGTTAAGAAAACTGGCAACAAAAATATTTAATCAGAGGAGCAATTGTTATGATCATTTTTCGTTCCTTTGCGTACAGGTAAAATGGGGGTAGGGCAGCAGATTCAGCCACTGTGGCCCCTAAATGCATCACAGCATCATAAAATCGGGTTGGGAGTAACTGTGGTACTCTATCCTAAACAATAAAACCTAAAAAAGACCTATCAGTTGTATACAAAATTTCTGAGGGCATCAGAAACAATGTACGTTTCCCAATTCAGCAATTTTAAATGGTAAAAAGCTATCATTCACCACGAACATATCGTAAAGGATGCCGACTTTCCTTATTTTCTTGCACTTTATGCTCACATTATTGAAACTCAATAGGTAAAGAGAGGTCAAAATAAAATGGGATAACTTAAGCAATTTTTTCTAATTAATTTTGTGTATTTTTACAACTTGGGGGTAGGGATACAAAATCAACCACTGTGGCACTCACAGTGATCACAGCATCACCTAGTCACGTTTATAATAATTGTGACATCCTGTTTTAATGATATAAACCTACACATGGACTGTCAGTGCTATAGAAAATGTCTGAAGGCATCTGACACATTATTTTTGTCTTTTTTTGCGATTTTGCGGAAATGGTCGTTTCCTGGGTGCACAAATACCTTCACTGTGAGCCAGAGATTCAATATTTTTTCATTCTGCTTTTTGTAGAGGACGCAGAAGGTGTGCCTTGACATAATATTACCTGATTTGGCTTCTGGAATGAATTCTGATTTATGTAGAGGAAAATGTTTCTCAACCTCATTTTAGCACCTGTGAAGAGCGTGAATGGGGGTACCCTTGCGCCATCGGCTATATCTCTGGTGTGTTCCTAAGGATTTTCGGGGAACATGGCTTAAACATCTCAGGACATACTAAGGAACACTTTGAAACCCATCTTATTGAGTACTGGGGGGGGGGGGGGGGGGGGGGGGTGCACGGTAGACCTTCCTAGCTTATGGACTACTGGTTCATGTGAGTCTGCAAGGACTCGTAAGAATCGGTGCCTCTTGCTGGAAAAGACCAGCCACTATGCGTCTACACTTTGAGGAGGCAGTCTGTACTCGAGTCCAACACTCGTCCAGCAATACTGATCATTTTGTGCGGGAACGGCCACCTGTGTGTAAGCGTGTTACATGGCGGTCCGCGATGAAATCAATATGTTACACGGCCCCCAAACTGTGTTAGCCACTGTCCAGAGGCGGCCTAACGGAATTGACCATCCTAAATCCAATACACTTGAACTGGTGGAAGTTTCTGGCTCAGTAAATCAGGGATTTTTCGTCTGCGGCAAGAGCCATGGATGCTTATGAGCCCCTGCAGAATGTCTGGAGAGTTAGTGAGGGGTGGATCTTGGAAGCGGGGCGCGGGGGAGGGGGAGGGGGTATCGTGGGGATGTTAGTGGGTAAGGGGCCCGTCCCCCTCCCCACCACCCCCCACCCCCCCAAAAAAAAAAAGAAAATTAAAGAAAAGAATTGCCATATCAAACTTCTTAAGCTGAGGTTCCCAAATCAAAAGTTGGAACCCCTCCCCACGCTTCCACTCGTGAAGTGACTGATCCGCTTGCGTAGTGGTTTATAGTTCAGTAATTCTGGGACATTTTTACATCTGCAAACGGCGTGGATCCTCATGAGCATCATAAGTAAACGTGCCCAGACAATGTGGTCTTTCATGACAGGTGTTCTCTCAAGAAAAGCCTTAATGGGCGAAAAACAGTGTCACTGTCACGAAAGACCATCATTCAGGTGACGACAGGTGATCTCTCGTAAGGATAGCCGCTGAAAACAGGTCCTGTTGTACGAAGCATTAACTCATTCGAGACGGAACTGCATCCGGATACGCGGCTTCAGCCGCGTATCCGGATGCAGTTCGTCTCGAATGGGTTAAGGTTTCTGTACGCGTTCCACGTTCGCACTTCTGTCCGGGAATGTTGAGCAAATTGTTGTAGCTTATTGATACGCGCATACGTCTGCGAATGAGGAGGTCGTTTGGGTTTCGACTACGGACTGCATGGACTAATAAATGGTGGCAGAGAGGTGGTTGCTCAGTAATATTCGTTGGTTCTTTCGAGCCCGTAGTTTGAGTCCGAGCAGCTTTTGATCCGAAATTCCGTCGTCACTCATTTCAACAGGTGAGTCTGGTTCTTTTAACTCATTCAGCCCGGCGCACGTATTTCCCAAATATTGGAGGCTTCATCAAACGACTACGCACCTGTTGCAGGAGATGGGTCGACCATGATAATTCAAGGGTAGTGCCAGATTAGCTTGGCGCCGACAGGCCCCAAGCTGATCTGGCACTACCCTTTGAATTATCATGGTCGATCCATCTCCTGCTGCAGTGCGTCAGGGATGAATGGGTTAATGCATTAACCCTTACACTGCTGTTGACGATACCGCTCAGCGGATTTGAAGCGTATCGTCTTGTCCTCCGAGCTGTGTTGTCGGTAGCGGTCAAGGGGTCAACTCGCTCAAGGAGCCCCGCATCAATAGCTGCGGAAGTGTCGTATAGTGTTGCCGGCCGGCAACGCTATATGACACTTTTGCAGCTATTCATGCGGGGTCTCTCGAAAATGTTAACCGACTGGCGCACGGCAACACCAGAGCACACGGCAACACTTTCGCAGTTATTGATGCGGATTTTTCGTATGCGCTATTTACATAAGCCTGCAGTTGTCTCTGTGCGATTAGGTCAGTATGCCCTAGGCGTGAAAATCAGTTTTCTGCACCACCTTTTCGGAGTCATTTGTAAAACAGGTAACATAACTTAAATTTTTCTTTTACGGAAAGAAAATTTTCTTCCGATTAATACCCTCATGATTTTTCATAACAGTGTTTGCATAAGCCTGCTGTTTGTCCCGGCCTTGGGGTAGGATTAGGTCAAATTGTGACCTGTAAGCTGTAGGCGTGAAAATCAGAAAGAAAATTGCAAAGTTGATCCTCTGATACTTCAAATGTTAGTACTGCGATGAGTGACGTATAACATCGAGTCGTCACTATAAACACGGCGTCGTGGGACTAATGATGCCATGACGTAAAGCTTGAAGTGACGTCATTTCGCTGCTCGTGCTATCATTCACAATCTTTCATTCTTCTTCAGAATAGCTATGCTACGTCATACCACAGAGCTTACGAATGGCGGGAATCGCCGTGAGTCCGTCTTTATTTCTGTGTGCCAGTGTGTGTGAATCAGAGGGTGGCGGGTTGGAGTAGGAGATGAACTCCTGTCGCGACACGAGCCCACAGAGCGTACTAATGGCGGGAAGCGCCGTGTGTCCGTCTTTATTTGTGTGCGTCGACGTGTGTGTTGATCAGAGGTTGGCTTAGAGAGGAGGGAAATGGATCAGCATAATAAGCCTAAAAAATTTAATAGGAACAACTCTGAGTGTTCCTAAAAGATAAATGCATCTGAGCTCCAAACAATACGGTAGACTTTTGGGATGAAATCCTCACCTTGTTTCTCTTATGTTTTGATTTCTGACGTTCTGACATTTCTGAGCCTTGCCTGGCGATGCTGTATGTTGATTACAGCTATATTGTACTGGGCTGTGTGTCTTAGATTACGATGAGTCGATCTATCTGTCCGTTGCCAACAATACGTCGGTAGTAACTAATTCAGCCGCGACACACCACAGCAAGGCATGGGTCGGGCATAGCTATTCTGGCACCACCCTTGAACTATCATGCTCTATCTGTCTCTAGAATTTTAATAAAGTCCTTAGGAGGACAACTTCAAAATTTGGGGATTTCGGTCCTCGGGCAGAATGTGGTAAATAAAAGGAAAAGGCGTATAGCAGTTGAAGAGCATGATTTTAGCTAACCCCTTCACTGTCGAGAAGATTAAGCACCACTAAACTGCAAGAGGTATAGATCTGCGGGGGCTCATGAGGATCTATGCCTCTTGATGAAACTGTTCTCTGTATGAGCCCTATTTCTTACACCGGCCGCTGGAGATCTTTCTCTACAATGACTTAAAGAACAACACAATTCTGCGTCCACTTGCAGTGAAAGGGTTAAATAATAGGTCTGAAGAAGGCCACAACTGCGGAGGCTCATGAGGATCTATGCCCCCCCCCCCACCGAAAAGTGGGAGTTTGCTTCAGCAGTATATTATTATTCTTGATATTTTGTTTGCTAATACCATTTGACGGCTTCAAGGATTTTCCGACACTTAGCTTCTTTTCTTGGAATGTGTCCTGTCGGTGCAATGTGACAGGTCAGAGGACAGGGGTCAGGGGTGCGCAGGTGGCATTCGCTACATTCTCAGCAAACAGTGGTTTGCAGAAAAAAAAAAAAAAAAAAAAAAAAACATGGGCTCGTGTGAACACCTTGCAATCTGTGTATACTTTTGTTGTGTCCGCACTTTTTTTAAATGTCCAGTGTGGACGGAGCCCGCCGCTGAATGCTCACCTGTTTCCATCGTAATCCCTGGCTGCTCCGACGAGGTCTTCTCGACGTAAAACACACTTTCTTTACAGAAAAAAAGGTCTGCTTTCCTGAGATTTTGGACCTCGCAGTGCTTTGCGTGCGGGTCAGTAATTTTGGACCTTACGGCCTATGGCCGTTAGGTCCAAAATCAGAGACTAGCACTCACATACCCCCCCCCCCCCAAAAAAAAAAAAAAAAAAAAAAAAAAAAAAAAAAAAAAAAAAGAAAAAAAAAAAAAAGACCCGTAGCATCAACGCTTACTATCTTCCGCAACAGTTAACTAATTGGCGACCAGCCGCAGCCGGATGCGCGGCTTATGCCTCGAATCCGGAGGCGGCTTGCCGCGAATGAGTGAATGCGACTTGCTCCACGCAGGAAACGGTTAATAGTTCGCAGTATCTCCTTTATAAATGTTCTTTGTTTGTCTTATCTCATTCTACCCCAGACACACCACAGCAAGATAAGGATCGACCATGATAGTTCAAGGGTGATGCCAGAATAGCTTGGCGCCTATGGGCGCCAAGCTATTCTGGCATCACCCTTGAACTATCATGGTCGATCTGTGTCCTGCACTGCGAAGCAGTCTTCAGAGGACAACGGCAAAATTTGAGGATTTCGGTGTTGGGGTAGAATGAGTTATATAATTCTGGACAAAAGAGCAGACTTGAATTATCAAGTGTGAATGTCGTCAATTGAAAGACTTTTTCTGCTCTTCTTTTCCTTTGTACGCAGGAGAGTTCCTCCGTTACGCTCAAACGGCAGTGGAAACCTCTGGCACTTGTACCTAATCAAATGGATCGTGAAAAGAAGGGTATTCAAGTCTTAGTTGACCCGGGCAAGACGCCGCTGCTAGCCCGTTGTATCAGATAATTTTAGTAATCAGGACCTTCCATGCACCAGATCGCTTTAACCTGAGACGCCATCGCTGAGTTTAGGGAACACTGATGTAGAATGTCGAAACGGCAAATGGATAAATTAATTGTATTTATTGTCTCTTCACTACTTGGTAATTGGAGACCCCCCCCCCCCCCCCCCCCCCACCAAGAAAAAAAATCTTTAAACTTATTAATCATGAAATATACACATAATACAAAAGGTAGTGTGACATATTAATTAAAAAGGAGTGTAACATATTAATTTAAAAATAGTTGTCAAAACACCAGGAAGTATGTATATCCTCGCCTTTATACTGCAACCGTAAGTTAGAGGACTGATATAAATCCATGCCTCGCTGATTGAGGGCGTTCGCTTGGAGTCTGACGAATTAGTGCGTTTGTTCAGTGACACTCGAGCGGTTGAATCTTGGGGATTGCCCGTTAACCCGTTCAGTGCCGAGTAAATCTTAACACCACCCAACTGCAAGAGGTATAGTTCTATGCCTCTTTGTTGACACTATTTTGAATCCATGCTCCTGGACGGAAACGCTAGGACGTATCACTGTTGAATTAAGAAAGAATATAGAAACACTATCTGCGTCAATTGGCACTGAATGGGTTAAATTCTCCTTGAGCCAAAGAAGCACACACTCATCGGTACTGAAGGGTGTTTGTTTTCGGTTTCGGTCCAAGCTCTTTCGTGGGCGTAGAAAGCGGTTGCTCAACTCGCTCATTTCTTGTATGGATAGTGTGGGTGTTTGAAGATCTCGGGTGCAGTATTTATTTGCCAGGTTTTTAGAAGTCGAGGTATTGAGCTTTTGAAGAGCGTAAACGAATTTTCGAGTAGGCGACACACGTGTGCAAGAAGCATAGATCCTCATGAGCCACCGCAGTCGCGGGGGCTCATGATCTGTGCCTCTTGCTGGCGGTACTGAAATCTGCCTTGGTCACAGAGAGTGAATCAGTCCACGAATAATAAAGTAGATAAAAGATGTTTAGGAGCCAGCGAAGCTATGTGAATAGTGTAGCACAGTTTAAGAATCAAAGAGGCGTGTACGTGTGAACACTTGAAATTTCAACGAGGTTTTCAGGATTTTTTTTCTCCCTCAGACACTTACACGCGCGTACGGTTGACTGTCAAAACTGACAAAACTTTGTGAATGATTTCAAATTTGGATTAACCCCTTCACTGCCACTGTAAGTGCATTGAAATTTATAAAGTGGCCTAAAACGGGTACACAAATGGAGGGGGAGGAAGAGCCGGAGAAAGAACCCCCGACGGTCCGCCCAAATTGACGGTGACACTTAGAGGAGAAAAGTCCGACCTCGCACCTTTAGCATTGGTGGCAGGCGCCTTTACCACTGCGCCACGGACCGCCCCGTGTTGTTACTACAGTAACCTCCGGGTATAAGAAATCGTCCAAGTTTAAATTTTTTTTTTTTTTTTTTTTTTTTTTAATTAAGCGAAGTAATTTACATATAAAGAGTGCTGTCGGAACCTATGAAAAAGTGTCCTTATGTCCGACTTGTGTTATAAGCGAAGTAGAATATTTCTTGCACGTTTGTTCTTGTGTGTGCAAGTACACACATTTTATTACGGACGGTAATACTCTTTTGTACAATAGACGGATCGCTCAGCAGGGTACCATTAAAACGCGAAACCCCACAAAAGTCAAACAAGCGTCCAATACCCTCAAAACGATTCTTCTTCAAGAGGCATAGATTCTCATGAGCCCCTGCAGCTTTAGCTGCAGGGGCTCATGAGAATCTATGTCTCTTGATATGTCTATAGTGTGTATATTTCAAGTGATTATTTTAAGAAAGCGAAATGCTCCCAGATTCATTAATTGATCGGTTTGTCCTTGTCCTCCAAAAGCGTGTTGGCTTTGTTCCCTCGCTAGATGAGACCTCGCCTGCTTCACTTTTTGTGCTCGTGTTGAGAACAATACAAGGGTTTAGGCTCGCGAGAAACCAAAATGCCCCCCTAGGCGGTGTTTCCCACTCCATCAACAGAATTTTGGCTTCTCGCTCTCGCTCTCTCTCTCTCTCTCTCTCTCTCTCTCTCTCTCTCTCTCTCTCTCTCTCTCTCTCTCTCTCTCTCTCTCTCTCTCTCTCTCTCTCTCTCTCTCTCTCACACACACACACACACACACACACACACACACACACACACACACACACACACCCACACACACCCCACACACACACCACACACACACCACACACACACCACACACACACCACACACACACCACACACACACCACACACACACACACACACACACACACACACACACACACACACACACACACCACACACACACCACACACACACACACCACACACGCGAGAGAGAGAGCGAGAGAGAGAGAGAGAGAGAGAGAGAGAGAGAGAGAGAGAGAGAGAGAGAGAGAGAGAGAGAGAGAGAGAGAGAGAGAGAGAGACGTGGTACACTCAGACTAGGACCTATCTTTAATTTACCCAAATTTAAGAAGCTTCATGAATATACGAAGGGCTTACGTTTTGTCTTAGCTGGCTTGATTCAATGTCATTTTCAACTGTTTATCTGGACGAAGGAAGTTGTATTTTTTTCTTTCATTTTTCAGGACAAACTACTTGTACTTAACCGTAGGATCTTTAGCTGACAGTACTTATAAGTGGTATGAGATGAATGGACTAATAGCTCGGTAGTACTGAATAAATATTGTGGCCAGCGCATTGGCATCGTGGATGTGCAGCTGACACTAAATACAGTTTAAACAAAATTGTAACAAAACAAAAAAAAAAAAAAAAAGAGACTAAGCGCTTAGACGGACAAATAGAACACAATGTCTGACGTTTCAGGGTTAACATTCTTTTAAGAAAACAGATCTTTAGAAAAAAAGGTTGTAACCTCTTTTTTTTCTCCTAAGGTCATATTTTCTAACATAATTATAATCCGAAAATTTAATAAATTGTATTCCCTTTGCTTTTCTAAGAATGTTTCTTTTCTTGGGAATTCCGTTCTTTTTCACGCGCTTGGCAGTCTCTTTTTTGTGTGTCTGAATTAAATACAGAACGCAGGATACGACTCGACGCAAAGCTTACTAGTAGTGATCATAATCGTAGACCCTCGGCGCCAGGCTAATCAGTCACTACTATTAAGCCAACTGCTATTTCTTCAGGCTAATCAGTCACAGCTATTGAACCGCCGCGGCTACTGACGCTGGACGTGAAGGACGCCAAGCGATTAGTACTCAACAACTAAAGTACTCTACTGTGCCCAGTACATCCCACCCCTCTCGATCGGTCATCGATGATTCCTGTCTGACCTGAGGGAGTGGTGGGAGGGGAGGGTGCCTGGGGGGGGGGGAGGGAAGGGCTGGGGGCGGGGTTTGAACGACAAGGAGTACACTGGACTCGATCGTGTGCCGGGGCAGTTTTCTTGTGTGAGCTTAGTCCTGCGCCAGCCACTAAGCAAGGTGCTCCGCTACAGCGGAGCACCTTGCTTAGTGGCTGGCGCAGGACTAAGCTCATTCATGCAGCTGACCCTGGTCTGCGATTCTGCAGCCGTGTGGTTCAAATTCAAAGACCAGCGGACACATTTGTAAACCTCAAGACTTTATCAATAGCCTAAGTGTAGACGTTGTCGACCAGTTATGTGGGGAGATCGATATGCTTTTGATTCAGGGAAACCGTGAAACTGTGTCTGTAATATGTAAGCCAAGTGTAGGGTAGCTTGGTGTGATGGAGATCGTATCGTGAGCTATCACGATCGAAGACCACTCTGCCGTGATAGGGCAAGTCCAAGTAATGATTGCAGCAGACGAATTAACCCCTGGACTGATAATGACGAGATCCCTTCGGCGAGGAAAGACGCCCAACTGCAAGTGTCTTTTTTTTGTCAAACGGCATCGTCAGTAACAATCTTGCAACATGCTAATGCTTAACCACTTCAATGCCGATAAAAAAGGAATCATGATCTAACTGCGAGGCATAGATCCTCATGAGCCATCGCGACTGCGGGGGCGCATGTGGATATATGCCTCTTGCTCAGACCAGTTTGTAACCATGTTACTTGGACGGTGATGTCTTTCGGTCGAGTTAAATAAACCAAGATTTCAGAAACAAAAATGCACGTACAGTGTACACACAGTGTCAGGGAAGGGTTAAGTGCCTTGTTTTACGCGATATTGTGGATTAAAAAAAAAGCAATGTCTTTAGAAGCTAGGGTGGTAATTACTTTGACCCGCAGTCAAACACTTACGAAGACCAATAATTACAGAAATACATTAGCAACTATTTTCGGCACAATTACGACCTGAAAAGTCAGAGTACCTCCTCTCTTCGAGGAGCAGAAGATGTACGTGCATGAAGTCGGTCCCTCCCACCAAAAGGCGTTGATCTTTTGTTAGGAGCGGCGTTGTTTCTGCGAAGCATTTAAGCATCTGAAAGGAGCTGAATCGCAGTAGTTGGTGTTTAGCGCGAAAGAGCGGCAGCTGCTGCCCTCTTGTTTTTGACGCGGTGCCTCGGTCAGTTCCTTCAATCTCCAAGAGGCGTAGATTCTGATGTGCCCCTGCAGCTGCAGGGGCACATCAGAGTCTACGTCTCTTGTACTTAGCCTCATCCCATGGGGTCAGTTGCATGAGTGAACTTAGTCCTGCGCAAGCCACTAAACATGGTGATCCGCTATAGTCCTGCGCCAGCCACTACGCAAGCTGCTCCGCTATAGCGAGCAGCTTGCTTAGTGGCTGGCGCAGGAGTAAACTCACTCATGCAACCGGCCCCTGGTGCTTATAGTTCCACGTGGTCGTTGTTGAAAGAAGTCGTCTGGGTCTGAGCTTACGAATTTTGATTTTTGCACGGTTCTTCACTCGCACCCTCTCCCCTCATCTGCAAGAGGCATAGATTCTCATGCGCCCAGGGGCTCATGAGAATCTACGCCTCTTGCTGGTAACGCTAGCCCCTGTTTATCTTTTTTCCCGACTTCATGCGGTCTGGGCAAAGAGTACAAAGGCTTGGGTCTGGGTTCCAGCTTGTCCTACCAGAACTGCTCGACTCGATGGCTGTTCCCTAAGAACATCAGAAGCCAATCAGCCCTTTTGTCTGCAGGTCGGCTTCGGCGATCACTTCCGCTTCTCATCCAGAGCCAACTGGTAGGGGGCAGATCGACCAGTAGATAGCTTACGGGTAGTGGACTTGTATGAATGGGTGTGCGTGCGTGTGTGGATAACAACAACATTAGCCACATTCTTTGACGTACGGTAACACAGAGCGTTATCGTTATATTATGGTACGTTCATGTTGTAACCGCTTCGCTGCACAGAAAACGAGTGAACACAACCCAACTGCAAGAGGCATAGATCCGGCATGAGCCCGCGCTTTCGCGGGGGCTCATGACGATCTGTGCCTCTTGCAGACACCACTTTGGATCCATGTTTCTGGGACATGCTAGAGCTCTTTGGCGTTGAGTTGAGGAAGATTCCAGAAAGGCAATCTGTGACCACTGGTCGTGAAGGAGTTGAGTGACGTCCGTTTGCTGTGGGAATTCACTTAAAGTGTGTTTAGCTGTAATTATGTAGAAAGACCCGGCATTGGACTAAAAAAAAAAGTACCGAGGTTCAAAGTATGAGCACGAGTAAGACAAAATAGTAAGACGTGTGCCACTGTTTGGTTTATTCTTCAGTGTTAGTGCGTAGTATTACAAGCTATATTTTAATAAGCTAGATTGTTATAATAAAATATCAAAGAAATAACAAACAAGAAAAACTGGTTGTAGAGATATATCGATTGTGTTTGCATGCAACATCGTAAGTGACATTGTTGGTGCGAAACCTCGGCGGCTTTACCTCCTTTGTTGTTTTTTGTATTGGTTGTTTGTAAGTTTGCTTATTAGTTTGTTTGTTTGTTGTGGGTTTTATTTAAACATTTTCTGACGGAAACTTGAACCTGTTGCTAATCATGAAATAATAACCCCCTGAGTTGAAAAGCTAAGATCATATACATATTCTGTCCAAAATGTAAACATTTTGGGATAAATTTGGGCTGGCGGTAGCGGTTTTTGTGGCGATGATTCCGGCAGGAATCATCGCCACAAAAACCGCTACCGACAGCCAAAGGGTTAAATTCCAAGTAGACTGCGTGGCAGGGTCTCACGGTAACGCATGCGTCATCATACTCATGCAGATTTGCACTATCTTCTATAGACGCGGAGGCCAAGAGTTCGCGTCAAAGACGCGTGCAAAATGTAAAACAAGGGGTTCTGCTTACGAAAAAGAGTCTCGCAAAGTGCAGACACATATGGCCATATTGCCTACTCTTCCGTCCGGAGAGTCAGAAATGATGGCGCGTGTCATGAATATTCATGACGTGTGAAGGGATTTACGATAGCCTCGCAAGTGCTGCCAGGATTGATGCCGTCACGCGAGCTAGTCATTTCGTCTGACAGTGGTGTAGGTCTGCGTACCAAGACTGGGTCCATCTGCAAGAGGCATATATTCTCATGAGCCCCTGCTGTCGCAAGGTTTCATGAGAATCTTTGCCTCTTGCTGAACTTTCTCTTGTGAGTAATCAGTCCTAATTCACGTCCATCCTTCTCAGAAAGAGGTGGTCACTTGGGATTAAACACGCGACCAGTGACGGATGGTAATCTTTCTATCGTTCCGTCACGCTCATGAGAACTGTTGGACAAAGTGACAACTACTTTCTTTCTTCCGTTTTGCCTTTTTTTCGGCCACTTCCGTTTGGGACCTTACCAGACTTCTAGCAGTCAATGAGAAATTCATTAAGAGTGATAGTTTACATTTAAAGGAAGTACGCACAGTTGCTGCATACGTGCGTTCTGCGCATATATATATTTTTCGTATATTTCCACACACCATTCCAATCAAAATTATGTTTTACGTAGTTGATTTATGGCGCTGATCATAAACGTAATCATGTTGCAGCGGAAAGTGAGATACCCCCATCCATTGTATTTTGTCATCACCACTATCACGTTTGTGTATTGTGGTACTGTGTGGTGGGAGGCTGAATGTACGTGGTGTGTGCGTGCGTGCGAGCGAGTATAATTATTTCGATTGTATGAACGCTTATAGAGCTACTCTTTCATAAGCACTTAAGAAATCTTCATTGTTGTTCTACTACTACTACCACCAAAACCACCACCACATCCACCTCCACCTCCACCTCCACCACCACCTGAAACGCCACCTCCACCCTCACTTCTACATCCACCACCACCTCCACCTTCCCCACCTCCCGCCGTGAGATGGCCTCAGTTGCCTGCTCGGCGTTAAACCCAAATAACTAATTCTGCACCTCCTCCTCCTCTTATCATTATTATTATTTCCCGGTTATTGCTTCGCCTCTGGGCCAGGCCTTCCTTGTCGACAGTTCTATCAATATCTCTGATTTTGTATTACGATGTTTGATGAACTGTTTTAGACCTGCGACTCCACCTCCCAAATTCGGGATGCGCCGTCTGACAAAGCGACACTGGTTCTGGGAGGTGGATGTGCCGTAACAGTTCGAGGGTTGTACCAGATTAATCTGGTACACACCAGGGACTATCTGTTACAGCCCTCGCACTATCACGGTGCATCGTTCTCTCATTGTAGTTTAATATGCGCAAATGGGTTAACCCACGTCATACTAGCGTGACTAAACTGGGGCACAGTTTTGTTAGCGCAATCGCACACTTTAAACCCTTACTTTCCACTGGATGTATATTTTGTTTCAAACATCTCTTTTCGTTCAACGAATAAAAGTCACAACCAGTCCAAGGAAAACACACACGAATTGATTTCTGCAAGAGGCATAGATCCTCATGAGTCCCGCAGTCGCGGGGGCTCATGCGGATCTATAACTCTTGCAGTTGTGTGGTGTTCAATATTTCTTGACAAGTCAAGGGGTTAAGCTGAAAGTAGACCATCAGCTGATATGGTTGGACCAGATCTAAATCAGCAATAGGTATAGTTTCACTTGATCCCCACAGGCCGCATGGGCTCATGTACATATGTTTTTGGAAGATGAAGTGGCTGGCTTTTTTTTTTTTTTTTTTTTTTTTTTTTTTGCCACCGACAATCATTCACACTAAAATTGGCTGTCCCCTAAATGCGTACACTTTGATAGAAAGGATCATAAATGCGGAAAATATTTCTGCGCGAAATATCAATCATGTGAATTAAAGTCAGGCAGCTGTCTTTGCATGTCCCAACATTTGTATTTAGTGTAAAATTCTCACCCTTAGGACGTGGTTGCGTGCTCACCTCTAGAACATAAGTAAACTTTGTTTTGGATAGTTGTTGTTGTTGATGTTGTTTTTTGAATTTTTTTCTGAACGAATCATATTTGTCCCATTGAGCCCTGGCGCACTACAGCAGGAGATGGGTCGACCATGATAATTCAAGGGTAGTGCCAGATAAGCTTGCGCCTGTTGGCGCCAAACTAATCTGGCACTGTCCTTGAATTATCATGGTCGATTCATTTCCTGCAACTGGTGCATAGTCATTAGATGACGCCTACAAAATTTAGGAAATACGGCCGTCGGGCTGAGTGAGTTAAATAATTATCATGTACCTAATCAGTTGCTGCTTTGCTCTTTTGTTCTTGTGAGATAAGGATCCAAAGACAAACACAACTCATTCAACCCGACGGCCGTATTTCCCAAATTTTGGAGGTGTCATCACTCTAATGACTATGCACCAGTTGCAGGAGAGGCTCGACCATGATAATTCAAGGGCAGTGCCAGATTAGCTTGGCGCCGACAGGGTTAACACAAACAGCATCAGGAAACCTGAAAACGCGAAACGTCCTGAACAAAACTGTAACAAGAAAATCAAAAACACAATTAAACGCATTACTGCCGAGAAAAAAATGAACATGATTCAACAGCAAGAGACATATGGGTCCCCGCGAGTGCGGTGGCTCATGAGGATCTATGCCTCTTGCTGAAAACAATGTGTCCATGTTTCTCGCACGGTGTTGGCTTTTGGTCGTTGAGTGAACCCAGATTACAGAAGCAACAATGCACGTACATTGACAGGGAAGGGTTCATTACTCCTACCAGGTCGAGAGGAACAGACGACGATCCCCATGAGCTCCCTAGTGCGGGGGCACATGAAGGTCTTTGCCTCTTGCTACCACCACTTGTTGCCTGTCCCCCGTGAGGGACGGCTAGCCGCTGGCTCTTTGACGTTGAAAGAACCCCATCACTGCACAGAGGAAAATTGAACCTCAACAAACCGCGAGGCATAGATCCTCATCGGCCCCCTTAATCGCGGGGCCCATGAGGATCTATGCCTCTTCCTGACACCACTTTGGATCCACGTCCCTCGGACGGCCGTGGTCTTTGTGTTTTTGAACGGACGAAGATGTCGTGAACACAGTTTGCGACCTGTGGCGGTTATGGGGTTAACACAGAACAAAAGCAGTCGGCGACCTCTGTTGCTGTAGTGACGGTGTTGAGAGGAAAACATGAGCGACAACCACAAAACTGACTCTGAGAAAAGCTTCAAACAAATTATTAACAACACGACCAAAAGCAAAATTTAAAATAGCAACTAAACCAGACAAGAGAAAACAAAATCCCCACTAAAATAATATCACAATATGCTCTGTTTCTATCTGTGCCGCCGTGAGATGGCCTTAGTTGCCTGCTCGGCGTTAAACCCAAATAACTAACTCTATCTGTGCACTCTTCCGCTCTAGTTGCTGAAAGAAAAACTAACAATACATCGTGTTGCAATCAAGCGCGTTGACCAGGCTAGATGGGGCCTTTAACAAGTTCGGTGCAATGCCGAGAAAATCTAAACTCCACCCAAACTGCAAGAGCTATTGGTACTCATGAGCCCCCGCAGTTGCGGGGGCTCGTGAGGATCTATGCCTCTTCTTGACACCATTTTCAATCCACGTTCCTGGAAAAGCTAGGACATTTTGGTGTCTGGTTAACAAAGAATGCAGTTCTAAACACTCTCTGCGTCCACGAGCACTGAACGGCTTAATCACAGCGTTGCGGCGGAATGTCTGTTAGTCTGTAATAGTCAGCCAGCAGTGGTCCGACGCTGAAATCTATTCTAGCTTTTGAGTAACCCTTACCATTCGGAATACACCAGGGTGTGAAATAAGTGTGACTAAAATGGTTCAAGGGTAGTGCCAGAATAGCTTGGCGCCTCTAGGCGCCAAGCTATTCTGGCACTACCCTTGAACGAAAGTCATTGGTCTATATCCTTTTATGTAAGTACTGTAATGTAGCTTATATGCAAGTACTGTATTGTAGTGTACAAATTTGAAGCTTTTAGCCTCAGTATGATATGGGTTATAGCAGGTATAGATAGACTTGTGTTCAAAGACTCGTTTGTTAAATTACCACGTTTTAGAAGCTGAATTGCGTTAACCCTTTCACTGCCAGAGCAAATGTTGCTGGCCCAATTCTTATGTCTACCTCCAATGCATTGCCTTAGTCGGCGTTGAATTTCAAGGACGTGGTATATATGTAATGTATCCGTTGGCAGACAAGGGGTTTAACGTCTTCCTTGGCGGCAGAAGCAGATAGTGTCTTTGATATTGCAAATTCTATGTCAAAGACTCCCAGCTGACAAGGGAACACGGATCATTCAAAGTCGTTTTAGCACGAGGTATACCTCTTTACCTCTTGCAGCTGGGTGGCATCTGGTTATTCTCGGCAGTGAAAGGGTTATTATGGCCGATGTCGCCCTGCAGGACGCAAAGGTTCTCCTGAGCTGCTTGAGTGCGAACTTGACACGTTGAAACGATGAACAGTCTTTCTACTTCGACATTTTTAAAACCGGGGGTAAAATCCTCAACTTAACCCGCAACAACTTAATGTGAGGGTGGCAATGTGTCCGATATGTCAGCAAGGGGCATAGATTCTCATGAACCCCAGCTGCAGGGGTTAAGAGGATATATGCGCCTTGAAGATAACTAGAAGCAGTAGGTACATGGGAACTGTGTAAGTCATATCGCAGAGTGGTCGACTCTTGTCAGAAAGGTGTGTTCGAACCCAGCTGCGGTCAAAATTTGTTCAGACCCTTTTTCTGCTCCCCTTCTTCGAAATCACCTTTTTGGTGGACAAAAGACCTAATCTCTCGGCGTTTGACTCTAGGCGTCAGGGCCGTCCATGATCACCTCGGTGCTGTGGACGTTAAACCAGAACTAACGAACTTTTTTAGGTGAAAGGCCTTGACTCGGCTCCCTGTGTTTCATCGGTGCTCAAATTCTTGCGCCGAAAGCACAGGAGGAGAAAACCGCAGTTATGGCAGTTAACCCATATCACACTGAGACTAAAAGCTTCACATTTGTACACTGCCATAAGCAAGCTACATTATATAGTACTTACAGATTCTTATATAGACCGATGGCTTTGGTTCAAAGAGTGGAGTGGCCTAGAGGCGCCAACGAGCTATTCTGGCACTACCCTTGAACTATTTTAGTCAAACTTCTTTCACGTACTGGTGTATTCCGAATGATAAGGATTAAGGCAAGAGGTGTGCCATTGACACAGAGCGCCAATAGAATACTAACACTCTACTATTAATGCTCCGAATCGAGGACGCAACGTAACTGCCATAACTTTGGTGTTTTCACCCAGTCAATTGAAAGTGCCTTACCTTGGCACTTGTCAGTATACCAATGTTCCTCGGAGGCGGTATGAGGCCAAAGGTCCTCGGGCCGCGCCCACGTACGACAGCCGCAATGGGTCCGCGCACGGCCAAACTGAAGACGTTTTGCCACCGGCGAATTTGAAACGTGATAAATTAATGTCTGTATGCGTGAGCTTAGTCCTGCGCAAGCCACTAAGCAAGGTGCTCCTCCCGATATACCCATTGCTTTAAAAAAATTGGACTGATAGTTCAAGGGTGGTGCCAGAATAGCTTGGCGCCTCAGGCGCCAAGCTTTTCTGGCACCACCCTTGAAGTAAAACGGTTGATCTGTCTCCTAATCTGTAATGTAACCTTGAAAGGACAGTAAACAAATTTTACAAAATCAGCTTCAGTATGTAATGGGTTAGTCGTTGGCGCTGGACTAAGCTCACTTGTGCAACTGGCCCCTGGGTATTATCTCTAGAACTGCCAAGAGCGCGTGAGAAACTGTAGGCTTTTGGCAGCCGGGGGTGGGGGTGGGGGTGGGGGGGGTGGGGGGGTGGGGGTGGGGGTGGGGGGGGGGGGGGGGTTGAATGACACTCTGTGGCGTGTCACCGCGTGCCAATGGATTTCCAATAGGCCTGGCGTAATCGTTAATTAAAACGGTTTACTCCTCTATTGACGCTTCACGCGCCGCCCTATAGCCCGGTGCGGCCAAGGCCTTAGGGCCGATGCCGGCCCGGCAGGCTTGGCCCTCTATTGCCAACTGCTTGCTGAGGTCGGCCCGATAAGCTTTTGCACACTGCCGTCGACGCCGTCCCGATTACTCACGCCTTTTTGTGTTGCCACTTTTCAAATGACGGAGCAGTGCCTTCTTCACTTTCCGAGCCACTTTCATTGAGCCCCGACGCAGTACAGCTGGAGATAGATCGACCATGATAATTCAAGGGTAGTGCCAGATTAGCTTGGCGCCTGACGGCGCCAAGCTAATCTGGCACTGCCTTGAATTGTCATGATCGATTAATCTCCTGTAACTGGCACACCAATGTTAGGTCACGTCATTTTTATTAGACTTTAGGAGATGCGGCTTTGGAGCTAAAAGCTTCTCGTGTGCTCAACCATTACCCATTACATCCTGAGGCTGATATTGTACAATTTACTTATTGTCCTATGCAGGCTACATTACAGATTAGGACACAGATCAACTGTTTTAGTTCAAGGGCGGTGCCTGAATAGCTTGGCGCCGGAGGCGCCAATCTATTCTGGCTCCACCCTTGAACTGTCAGCCACATTTATTTCAAGCAGTGGGTGTATCAGGATGACAATTGTTAATGTTCAGAACAGGTGGCTGCAGGTAGGAGACCTGTCCGGCGACGAAGGTGGATCGCCCGTGATAGCTCAAAGGTAAGCATTGATTTTAAATGTTGGAAGACACGAAAACAGACCTGTCACATGTCTAGTACAGTTTAAGCCGTAATAAATTGATGTCTAAAACTGACTGAATGAATGAATGAATTAATGTTGAATTAGAATGAATGAATGAATGTAGAATTAGAATGAATGAATGAATGTTTAATTATAATGAATGAATGAATGTCTAATTAGAATGAATGAATGAATGTTCAATTAGAATGAATGAAGTGTTTAATTAGAATGAATGAAAGAATGAATCTTCAGTTAAAATATTATGCAGGAATACATGAATGAATGTTCAATTAAAAAGACTGTTCAATTAGAATGAAAAACAAAACAACGACAACAATAGAACTAATTGTTTTGCGGTGCCGCATCACGTCGAATCGCCTATCCCTGAATGGGCAACCCCAATTCCCAAATACAGCGAAAAGGAAAGGAAAACAGAATGACGCAAAAATTTCCATTGAAACTGGAGGAAGAAGACGGAAGTTAGCGCTGTCAGTGAAAGGTCCGCAAGGAACTGTTGTTTAACGGACGGCACAAATCTGACATTTTTCGCCCTCTATTCAATTCTCTCACGGTACGTTTGCCAAGCCTGAACGCTACAGCGGGTAATCAGCCTGTCTCCACCAATCAAACCATGCGCGTTTATTGCTTGATCACACTTCTGGGCGCCGGGGACGAGTTTACAAACATTTCCTTCTCACAAGAGCAAGTTGTAACGATCGCGCAATCGGCTCACTGCAAAAAAGCCTGAAATTTTGTAACCGCACTCCATATGAGGGTAAAAATGAGGCAGTGATGGTATGGAAAGAGGCGTAGATTATCATGCTCCGTGCTCCCCACGGGCTTATGATAATCTATGCCTCTTGAGATGGGAAGGTCTCGGGACAGGGACATTGGAGCCACAACCTTGTCGATTTCTAGTGTCAGTTTCAGGCCGGCTAACATGGTGCTAAACCGTGTCAAGTCTCTCTCTCTCTCTCTCTCTCTCTCTCTCTCTCTCTCTCTCTCTCTCTCTCTCTCTCTCTCTCTCTCTCTCTCTCTCTCTCTCTCTCTCTCTCTCTCTCGCACACGTGTTTTTTTTCCTTTAACCCATATCATACTGAAGCTAAAAGCTTCAAATTTGTACACTGCCTTATGCAAGCTACATTATAGTACTTACAGATAAGGAACTAGACCAATGCACGGGCTTTAGTTCAAGGGTGGTGCCATAATAGCTTGGCGCCTAGAGGCGCCAAGCTATTCTGGCACTACCATTGAACTATTTTAGTCAAACCTATTTCATACACTGGTGTATTCCGAATGATAAGGGTTAACCGCCGTGTGGGTGTGTGTTTACTGAGATCTCTTTCGCTTTTAGCGCAAACTGTCGATATGGGATCGAACCGAAATGAATTGAAAACCAAAGGTTGGAATAACTTGGTACTTGGAAGGGTGAACATGGTTGTGGTCGATTCATATCTGTGACATTAGTGTGCGCAATGCACGTGCATATCAGACGAGTTTGACCCCTTAACTTGTCTGATTTTTGCAGTCGTCGTAAATTCGACGCCACAGAGGCCTCGCCGTCTCGGCAACATGGCTTCAGCAAGAGGCATAGATCATCATGAGCCCCCGCAGTTGCGGGGACTCATGAGGATCTATGTCTCTTGCGGGTTGGATCATGCTCACTTTATCTCGGTAGTCAACAGGTTGAGGAACATTTTTTTTTAATCTTCAAAAAAGCAATATACAAACCAACCTACCAACTTAACCAAACAGCACAGCCAACCAATCCAAATAACTAAAACCAAGCAACCCAAACAACCAGTCAACCACAACGGCTAAAAACAGCCAACCACCTAAAACATCCAACCAACCAAAACAAACCAAAAACAATAAGCAAATAATAACCAGAACAAACAAAGAAACAACTAATCAGGCGAACAACCAGCCAAAACACGCAACCAACCAAAAACAATCAAGCAACCAAAAACGACTAACAAATAACCTATATAACCAAAGTGATGCTGTACTTTAAAGTATATTGCTTCCCAGGGTAATACCCTTTGCTCGAAAAAGCGTGTTTTTGATTTAGTTTCATTACAATTACAGATCCTATACTTTCCTGAAATAATCTCAGCAAAATGTGGAATTACCCAACACAAGCAAATTTACGCCCCTCCCTCCCTCCTTCCTCTCCCTCCCTCTCCCCTCCCCCCTCTTCCCCTCCCCCCCTCTCTCCCCCTCCCTCCCTCCCTCCCCCTCTCCCCCTCTCCCCCTCTCTCTCCCTCTCTCCCTCTCTCCCTCTCCCTCTCTCTCTCTCTCTCTCTCTCTCTCTCTCTCTCTCTCTCTCTCTCTCTCTCTCTCTCTCTCTCTCAAGCGTTCCACTTATTCAACAACTGCATGGGGACAACCACAACCTTCACCACCACCACCACCATTATGACGACCACTCAACCCCTTTGCGAGTTTCTACACACGTGTAGTGCAATTCGAGGGCGTGAGAAATTGATTGTTGATTGATTAGCGTAACGCAACAATCGAATATGTTTTGTTGCGTGACGGAGGCTTTAGCTGTCGACCCATTCGTACGCTTAAATTTCCGCACCCCCCTCTGTAATTAACTGGGATGTTAAAGCGAAGCAACCGGTGCCGGCAATAGGTATAGATTATCATGATCTCGCGTGGTCGCGCGGGCTCATGATAATCTGTGCATCTTGAAGACAGCCGATGGGTATTTCTTGGTTACCTAACTTAACGCATTCTCATTGAGCCTCAACCGCAAATGCAGACATTTAGATCTCGTTCATGTTGAATGCGTTGAATGCTTCTCAACTGGACTGAATAGGCTATATTGAATCTAAGCATTTTATTGTCGTTTAGAAAGCTGTCCCTGAGGTTATCCCAGTAGCAAAATGTCTTCGGGCCTACGTCAGCCGCAGTGGGCCCGCGCACAGTCGTGCGCGGGCTCACTGCGGCTGACGTAAGCCCGATGACCATTTCTTACTGGGTATAATTACGAAGAAGTCTTGGTCAACTAGATTGGCAGACGTTAGTAAGCTTGTCTGACACCGACATCGACCTGTATAATGCATGCCTGTTGTTTATCTAATTATTCATAATTATATGCATCTCAGACTGTGTGTTTAGGGGACACGCGTGTTAGACAGGGTTTGTGTGGGTTTGATTGTTTTCCAAGCAAGGTCTTTTTTTGCACATTAGGACTTCAATCGATGACTGCGTGCGTGGATTGCTTTTAGTGTGTGTGTGTGCGCGCGTGTGTGTGCGTGCGTGTGTGTGCGTGCGTGTGCATGCGTGTTCGATGTCGAATTCTTCAACCGTGACTCGCGACAGCAGGATAAAGATCGACCATGACAGTTTAAGGGTTGTGCCAGAATAGCTTGGCGCCAACAGGCGCCAAGCTATTCTGGCACCACCCTTGAAGTGGCATAGTCGATCTTTCTGAAATGGAATGTAGTCTTCAGTTTCGGGGGTCGCCATGCTTTACGGGCACCACCTTTGAACTGTCCTGTTCGATCGACCCATCTCAGCTGGACTGTAGTCTTCAGAGTACAGTCGTTCATGGGGCGATGGGTACTGGTCCGTGATTTTAAGTCCTTCTATTTATAGACGTGACTTTTTAGGACGGTGGGCGAATTTAATATCATGTCCATGATGTCAAAGGCGGGCAGGCTAAACCTCTAACATTCGAAGTAACAAGATAAAAATTACGGCATGTCTAGTTACGCTAACCTCGCTGCTGAACGTACATTTGGCGCAAAGTGCCGTATGTGCGTATGTATGTATGTATATATGTATGTATGTATGTGCGTATGTATTTAAACAAGAAAATTTCCGATATTTCTGTACAAACAAGCTTGAAACTTGGCGAAATCTAAGAGAGCCTCCGAGCATATTGTAATTGAACGTCTCACCATTGAAGACATAAGCAACCGTTTATAGGAAGTCGGTTGACCCAGATTAGAGTCCGGAATTTTTGTCATAATAGGCTTATATTATTTACCTGAACTTTTGCATATAGCTAATTTGGAGAAAGGTATTGGATGAGTTCGTTAGCCAGCTTTGTATCCTTTCAACTTCTTTAGTAAAAATTAATTCTTTTCAGAAAATAATTAAAACAGTAAAAAACCTTGACTTCTAGAGAATGTCAGACAGTGCCGTTGACGTAAAAGAAGCAACTTCGTCACAGTGCAGACACTGATACTCTATATATGACGTAATTCTGTCTCTCTCTCTCTCTCTCTCTCTCTCTCTCTCTCTCTCTCTCTCTCTCTCTCTCTCTCTCTCGCTCGCTCTTTCTCACACATATGCGCGCATCTCCAAGAGGCATATATCCTCATGTGCCCGGAGGGCTCATGAACATCTATGCCTCTTGAGGATTTTTGGAGCGCGCGCATGCAAACACGCACACACACACATCGACGCGCTTTCAGAAGAACATGCAGGTGTACTTAGTATAGCATGTAACGTAGCTAGGTAAAATCAACCTGATTTCACACAAATTATAACAAGACTGAAATTGTACCGTGAAATTCTAGTTTTGTCACCATTTTCCCAAGTCTTGAAGCGAAAGCGAAACTCATATCATGTTAAATATAAAATTACGTAAAAACAAAAAAATACGTCATGAAAAATGACGTTTAACAAACCAATGACACATATGCGCGCATCTCCAAGAGGTATAGAGCCTCAAGTGCCCGGAGGGCGCATGAACATCTATGCCTCTTGAGGATGTTTGCAGCTGGCGCATGCACACACGCACACGCATACACACACATCGACGCGCTTTCAGAAGTGCATGCAGGTGTACTTAGTATAGCATGTAGCTAGGTAAAGTCAACCTGATTTCACACAAATTATAGCAGGACTGAAATTGTACCGTGAAAATCTAGTTTTGTCACCGTTTTCCCAAGTCTTGAAGCCAAAGCGAATCTCATATCGTTAAATATAAAATTATGTAAAAACAAAAATAAGTCATGACAAATGACCCCCCCCCCCCCCCGGGTCTGCCCTGGGGGACTTGGGTGGGGTTAACTACGTTTTAGTTCCCAGGGTCACCCTGGTCAGCCCCACAGGGTGGGTTTCCTCTCTATTCTGGGGCATGTGTTTCTGTCTACCCTTGGTCCATTCACCTGTATTTGCCTTTTAAAAACTCTCCCAACTGTCCGCACTGCCTGTAGCTCTTGATATTGGGATGTGTATTGCTAAATGGTCTTAGCTTTTTTTTAGGCCCCATGTCGTAGGTTTATTTAACGTATTGGACCGGCTGGCGACATACATTCAATATTCTGTTGTTGTGGGTTTTTTTTTTTTTTTTTTTTTTTTTTTTTTTTTTTTCACAAGCAGTGCACGCACGTCCTGAGAAAGCCTTGTTGCTGTCGGGACGATAAGCAATGTACAATCAATCATGACAAATGACGTTTGACAAACCAATGACGCGTGCGTACTGCGTGCGCCCCTTCTAGAGTTCACTAGAGGCTTTTTCAGAAGGAGATATTTCAACATCAGAATCAAGTCAAAGACAAAAGTAGAGAGACCTTTGACAGCGAAGACAGCTCTCATATAGAAGGGACTTTGTGAGTTATGGTTCATCCCATCTTGTTTAATTTTAATTTACAGCTCAGAGACGTAATCACATATCATGACGCCCACAGAGTCCCTCTACCACAGACCAGCGCACATGATCGAATCAGTCTATCTCTCGTTGATGATGTTTTAGACTCGGAATCTGCACTTCCAGAACAGTGAAAGTTACGAGTGCGTTCAACCCACGACTGATTTGTGGCCCCTTACCCGATATTTGTCACCGAGTCTCGCTGCCGTGTGTCTGTGTCCCGGGGCGGTCCGCGGCGCAATGGTTAAGGCGCCTGCCACCAATGCTAAAGGTGTGAGGTTTGATTCCGGGTTCCGGCGTCAGACTTTTCTCCTCTACATACACAAGACATAAGACATTTATTCACCAAAGTAAAACGATACAAGGATTTTTGTGTGACATGGCGACAGTAAAGTACACCCTCACTTGTAGGGCTGCACATGCATTCATCATGTCATACACTAAGTTGGCGATCGTCCTGTATACAGCACTAAAGATAGATAAACACAATATTACACACAATCAGTCCTATGTCACAATCATGGAATCACGTTGTTCCATGGATGGTAATGAACTGAGGACATCTTCTGGACAGAAACTGCATCTGAATCGAGAGGTTCTGGCTTTCAAAGCACGAAACTGCCGGCCAGAGGGCAGAAGCTCGAAGAGATGATTGGCTGGGTGTGACAGATCGCGAATGATCTTTCCTGCCTTCCGTTCCATACGCGTTTTGAAAATGGAGGCGACAGATGGAAAGTCGCAACCAGCTATTTGGGAGGCAGTCTTAACAATGTGCTCGAGCTGGTTCTTTTCTTTCGCGGTTGTGCTGCCATACCAGACAAGGTGCTCTCTATCACCGCGCGGTAGAACTGTGCCATGATTCCTCTGGACATACCAAGTTTTCGCAGCTGTCTCAGAAAGTGGAGACGCTGTTGGCACTTTTTCACAATGGTCGTAGTGTTATTGTCCCAACACAGATCGCTCGAGATGATGGAGCCGAGAAATTTGAACGAGTCGACTTGTTCTACGGTTTCCCCATCTATGACAAGGGGCAGTATCGGGTCTTTGATTTGACGAAAGTCAATCACCACCTCTTTTGTCTTTGAGACATTCAGTCCCAGGTCATTTTCCGAGCACCAGTCGACCATTCTCCGAACCT
Source organism: Semisulcospira habei (assembly GCA_036245525.1). Classification (NCBI taxonomy): domain Eukaryota; kingdom Metazoa; phylum Mollusca; class Gastropoda; family Semisulcospiridae; genus Semisulcospira; species Semisulcospira habei. The sequence goes on from BTPG01000002.1 coordinate 151,311,936, forward strand.
CGTCTCGATACACAGTTTCGTCAGCATCAGACAACAGGCCCTCATGGGTGGTATGATCAGAAAATTTCAAACTTGTGCTCTACCAATCACTCCGCCCGCTTTCCTGATTACGTTGTTAAGACGATCGTGATCTCTTTTACATAAATTTCTACCCCATACGTTAGTCCAAATGTTAGAACGCCAACAATAGTGGAGCAGTAAAACATCTGTAAATGCTGAGTGCTTACATTAAATGATCTTTGCTTTCTCAAACAGTAAAGACGGGTATGCGCTTTTTTCACAATAGCCTCTGTTTTGTTTCCAGTTGAGCGCCTTGTCAAAAAGAACACATAAATACTTGTAGGACTACACGATCAACTTCTGTTCTCTTGATGACAACATGATCGGGATTATGTTCTTTTCCTGAAATCTATGACCATCTCCGTTGTTTCGCCAACATGTAATTCAAGATAGTTCCTATCGCACTACTGTCACAAGACAAACCGCTGACAAAACCGTACCATATAAAACCCTCTGTATGAACCCCATGCGTGAGCATAGAGTTTCATCTGTGTGGTGTGTGTGTGTGGTGTGTGTGTGTGTGTGTGGTGTTTTGAATTAACGAAGACTGCAGAAACACAGTCTTCGTCATGTGACGTGCACTGAACGTATTACAGAAAACTGCCTCGACAGTACTTAAGTTGCAGTAATTACAGTTTAGCCCGCGATACACCACAGCCAGATGTGTCTCGACCATAATAATTCAAAGGTGGTGGCAGAGTAGCTTGGCGCCTATAGGCGCCAAGCTATTCTGCTACCGCCCTTGAACTATCATGGTCGATCTGTCTCCTGAAGAGTGTAATGCAGTCCTCTGAGGATAACTCCAAAATGTGGGTATTTCGTACATGCGGCGCAATGAGTTAGACCTGAAGAACAATATTACTTCTGACGGCAATTCTTGCTTGCTTGTCCATGATCTTTGTAGCGTGTTGAGTCGTAGTCGTAGTATATCACACAGGCGCACGCACGTATGGTTCTGTTTAAAGAAACTTTATTCAGCTGCAACCCGTCACACGTGGCTTAAGGATGTAGACTACACTGGAGTAACAGTTCCAACAATATTTTAATTCAGCAATGCGATCTCCACACAATGCATTCCCAAATGCACCAACACTGATACAATATCTCCTCTGCAAATGTCAACACTGGCGACACAATGCGTTTCACTTACAACGTACACTACCGTTACGCTGCGTCTCTCACAATGTACACCCTCTACGGGCCACGTACCTACGATAAACTGTGTGTCCCTACAACTGACAATGCATGACATGTACACACGTGCTTCCTAGCACCATCTTTTATAGTAAAACAACTTTCCAGAATAATCCATCGAATTCACACAACGCAACCAATCAGAACAGAACACGTAACTGAAACTCATAAATATTAAATAAAAAGAACTTTCTAGAATAAACTAAAATAGTCTACAAAAATTCGACTGCTAATTTCAGCCCCAAATCCCAGTGTGTAATGACGTCACACAAGAGTATGGCAGACCGTTCACGACCTTTCATAAAACACACTGACTGGCTGCTAAATTCACGCGCACAGAAAACAACTATGACTAAAAATACAACTAGAGCGGCTCTACACTTTGATGTGACTTTGATGTGACTTTGATGTCACACATACGAGGTCACTAGACAGCGCGACCTTGCTCGAACATTCTGGTTTATTCTCAGCGAATCTACGCATAACAAAAATCGACCGCTATTCTCCGTGCGACTTTTCTAGAAGCTTCCGGAAAAAACTTAGCGTATCATAACAAAGCCAATTCCGCTATCTGCTCGAACGATAGAGAATCTTACTGAAAAGGTACGTGATACGTAACCATGATAGCTCAAATAAATATCGGATCGTTTCCTACGATTAACACATGCGTGCTCTCACAGAACAACACAAACACAATCTTAACAATCTTGATCCTCACGGTTTGGAGCCGTTAGGTCTTGAATCACAGACTAGCACTCGACTTGGATTCTTGTCGATGAGCCGTTGTTTTGCATGCAACAGAAAGGTCCATCTGCAAGAGGCATTGATTATCACGAGCCCCAGATAAACATTGCAGTGTGGAGAAGCAACTTCCCGCACTTGATAATGTCTACTTGTAACCCTTTGCAGGGCTGTCGGGAGCGCGTTTGCTTGAGGTGATTCCTACATGAATCACCTCAACCAAAAGCACTCCCGACAGCCCAAGGGTTAAAACTGGATTTTAAATTTAAAACCACTTAATCTGACTGACTAGCTGTTGGATGGAAAACTGGGACCACGACGTAATTGGTGCCGTATTCAAATTTCAAATTAGTTGGTTCTGTCTAGACCGACTGGCACACACTGTACTCTTTTGGGATTGCATTGAATGCATTCCTAATCAGTGGATCTCTCTCTCTCTCTCTCTCTCTCTCTCTCTAGCATTACCAAACTCCGGCAGTATTGTGCTCGTGTGCGGCTGATACGCCTAACTGAACTTGCTATCGGGACTTTGATGTTCGAGCAGTTGGATTACTTCCCTGCCGACTAGTCTGCTAAATCATTTCATTGTGTCTTATCTATTTACCAGCTTTATATATACATAGGCATTTGTGCTGTTTCATTTAATAATCTCAACGTATACTTACTTCTTTTGACATTCTATTTTGTTGTTGTTGTTGTTTGTTCTGTACAAATTTGCCTTTCTCCGTAATAGACATAAATTTGAAAGTTATGCGAATAGGGCATCTCAATGTTTTTCATTTGTACAATAAACTAACCGATATATCTGTCTACATTAGCAATCCCACACCGTTTCATTTATTTGGGCTTAGTGAGACGCGCCTGAGCTCGTGTGTGAGCGATGAAGCCATTAGTATTCCTACTTTTTCCTTGACTAGGAGAGACCCCTCGTCCCCAGGTCAAACAGGCATCGCTGTCTACATTCACAACTCCATTCAGCATTTAGTCCATAGACGCTTGGACTTGGAAACAGCAGACGTAGAGTGTTTGTGGTTGGAAGTGAAATGCCCTAAATCGACACCGCTACTAGTTGGATTCCTTTACAGAAACCCTGCCGCCACTTTTGAATGGTATGACCATTTTAGTCAGATCCTTGATAGAGCGTGCAAAAGAAAGGCTGACCTTCTTCTCATGGGAGATTTTAATATAGACTTCCTTAAGAATCACACTGCGTGGGATACAATATCTTCATTGTTTGGTCTAGTCCAGTTAGTAAAATCGCCCACCAGAATTACTCAGAATACGTCCTCACTTATAGACCACATATACACTAATAAACCCAAAGCCGTCTGTAATGTTGAGGTTTCAAATCTAAGTGTTAGTGATCACTATCCAGTTGTTTGTTCATGGTCAAAAAAGATTCCGAAAGCAAAGAAAAACGGCCATACAACCATAACATATCGATCATTCAAGAACTTTAACCATAATAAATTCCTATTTGATTTAAATAATACTCCGTTCAACGATGTACTTCTCTCCAATGACCCGGACACTGCCCTTTCTATTTGGTACACTCTTTTTCTAAATGTATTAAACAAACACGCACCCCTTCGTGAGAGAAGGGTTAAATCAAACACTCTTCCTCCATGGTTAACCCCAGAAATAATGCAAGCGATGGCGCTCAGAGATGATCTGCGTAGTCAAAAACTATTTCCTGAATTTAAGCAACAACGCAACCGTGTTAAGTACATGATCAGAGAGGCAAGGAAAAGATTAATCCGCGACACAGTGAAAGACAGTAAGGATACTTCCACTATCTGGCACCTATTAAACACTCTAACTAAAGGCTCCCCTGGCACTTCAACAACCATTCCCAGCAGTCTTACTGCAGAAACTTTTAATAATCATTTTCTTTCAGTCGCTGAAACTCTAAATGCCTCAATTAATAGCAGTAAGTATGAATGTTCTAATTTGCTTTCTGAATTCTGTAAACACAGAACCGAGGACACAGACCCCTTCAGCATTCCTTTGCTATCAGTTCATGAGGTGGGTTTGCTCATTAGTAAACTACCAAATAAAAAGTCTTCGGGGCCTGATGACATCAGCCCGCAAATACTTAAGTTATCCCTGCCGTACATAGTAGAGTCTATTACGTACATTTACAACCTTTGTATCAAGCAACATACTTTCCCTAACAAACTAAAATACGCTAAAGTCATTCCACTTCCAAAAACTACAGATCGTTCTGACCCTAACAACTATCGACCGATTTCATTATTACCAGTTCTATCAAAGCCGCTTGAAAGGCATGTCCACAAACACCTGCTTGCCTACTTAGAAAACCGCCACCTCCTGCACCCCTTTCAATCCGGATTTCGCCCACAACACTCGTGCCACACTGCACTCACGCGCCTCGTTGACGCATGGCTCCAGGGTATGAACAAATCCCAGATAACAGGTGTCGTTTACTTAGACTTTAAAAAGGCCTTTGACCTAATCGATCACACCACTCTAATGACAAAGATTCAGAAATACTTGAATAGTACAGAAGTAGTTGCATTTTTTAGATCATACCTAACTGATCGTAAACAAAAAGTTCTAATGAATGGATCTTACTCTTCTCTAAAAGATATAAAGTATGGAGTTCCACAAGGATCTGTGCTTGGTCCCTTATTATTTTGTCTATTCATCAATGACCTGCCACTTCATATAACTTGCAAGAACGTACAATGTGATCTTTTTGCTGATGACACGTCCATTCATATGACTAACAAAGATATACAAGTAATTTCTTCCAACTTGCAGCATAGTCTTGATGAAGTGTCTGAATGGTGTCACAGGAATTCTATGATTGTTCATCCAATTAAAACCAAATCTATGATAATCGCCACTCGTCAAAAACACCAGTTAGCTCCCCTGTTACTTAACCTTTTATTAAAGGGCAGGCAAATAGAACACGTTAATGAACATCGCCTACTAGGGATTACAATTGACAGTCAGCTTAAGTGGAAGGCTCATACGGACACTTTATGCAGAACGGTAGCCAAAAATCTTTTCATGTTGTCCAAACTGAAATATTACACCGACTCGGACACGCGCAAACTATTCTATAATGCTCACATACGTTCTCATATTGATTACGCGTCAACGGTGTGGGATGGATGCAGTGAAGTCCACTTGAAGAGACTCAACTCGTTACACAGAAGGGCAGCTAAGTTAATCCTTCCTGACCCACGACTCACAACAGAAGAAAAACTCGCCAAAATAGGATTTCTGCCGCTGCAAGACCACTTCAAATACAATAAGGCTATTTTTATGTTCAAAGTGTGGAACCAGAAAATACCAGAATATATCACAACTCTTTTCTCTAAGTCGGAATCTAGGCTTGGTAACATTAGGCAACTTTTCTTAGTCCCCAAAACGAGAATTGATATATACAAATCTAGTTTGTCATTCGCGGGAACGCAGACTTGGAACACGCTTCCTGATTACGTAAAATCCGCTTCCTCTCTAGCCCGTTTCAAAATCAGTCTCTTCAAGTACTTCTCGAAGCAGTCGTAATCATTACGTTGTGAAATATATACTGCCCTGTAACCCTGATTATGTATTCTCCCAATTACAAACTCTGTGCGTGCGTGTGTGATGGTGTGATGGTGTGTGTGTGTGTGTGTGTGTGTGTGTGTGTGTGTGTGAGAGTTTAGGTGTGTGAGATTGTCATGGGACTTTCTTTCCCTAAACTAGCAATGTTTTTGTCAGTTTCATTTACATTTCACTATATACTTAGTTTTTTTGTATTTTGTCTCGTAGTTTTGTAGCAACGGCAGGTTTGAAAAATGGCTATGTCTGTGACGATGTCAATGCCTCAACCGTTGATAAATAAAGCTTCATTGAATCATTGAATCATTGAATCTCTCTCTCTCTCTCTCTCTCTCTCTCTCTCTCTCTCTCTCTCTCTCTCTCTCTCTCTCTCTCTCTCTCTCTCTCTCTCTCTCTCTGTGTGGTCTGGGGGACTTGGGTGGGGTAACTACTTTTTAGTTCCCAGGGTCACCCTGCTCAGCCCCACAGGGTGGGTTTTCCTCTCTATTCTCTGTCCCCCACCCGGGTCTGCCCTGGGGGACTTGGGTGGGGTTAGGTATTTTTTAGTTCCCAGGGTCACCCTGGTCAGCCCCACAGGGTGGGTTTTTCTCTCTATTCTGGGGCATGTGTTTCTGTCTACCCTTTGTCCATTCACCTGTATTTACCTTTTTAAAACTCTCCCTGCTGTCTGCACTGCCTGCAGCTCTTGATATTGGATGTGTGTTGCTAAATGGTCTTGGCTTTATTTAGGCCCCATGTGTTAGGTTTATTTAACGTATTGGACCGGCTGGCGACATACATTCAATGTTCTTATTATTATTATTTTTTTTTACAAGCAGTGCAGGCACGTCCTGAGAAAGCCTTGTTGCTGTCGGGACGTTAAGCAATGTACAATCAATCAATCAATCTCTCTATTCTGTGTTTCTGTCGACCCTTGGTCCATTCACCTGTATTTTCCTATTTTAAACTCTCCCTACTGTCTGCGCTGCCTGTAGCGCTTGATATTGGATGTGTGTTGCTAAATGGTCTTAGCTTTATTTAGGCCCCATATGGTAGGTTTATTTAACGTTTTGGACCGGCTGGCGACATACATTCAATATTCTGTTTATTTTTTTTTTCACAAGCAGTGCAGGCACGTCCTGAGAAAGCCTTGTTGCTGTCGGGACGTTAAGCAATGCACAATCAATAAATCAATCTCTGTGTGGTGTGTGTGTGTGTGTGTGTGTGTGTGTGTGTGTGTGTGTGTGTGCGTGTGTGCGTGTGCGTGCGTGCGTGCCTGCGTGCGTGCGTACGTGCAAACTCGCAGAACATAATTTTAACATGTGTTTTTAGCAGGACAGTTCAGCAGATATGCAGACGGACTGTTAAAGCGTTCAAAATAAAACGGTCTCTTATCATTATTGTGTGCAAAAGCTACCAGCAACAGCGACGCATTATACCGAAGTAAAATAAGTCACTAAGATTTTCTAGGAATACATATTTTATCTATACTGTTTAAAACAAAACAAGAAACGATAAAAAGAGAAAACAAAATTTGTTTAATGACAAAATGTACCTCCCAACCAAAGCCTTGATCCCTCGGGGGAAAAAATAGTAAATCATTTTGCTATTTTCGACTACTGCGATAGTCTGTCATATATATTTGCCAAGCGGCCCGTTGTCTGCAGGGAAATTTATTTCGTCTGTGTACGCAGAAACATACAGATGACGCCTAGGGTACTGTACCCTGAAAGCAGAGGTCCTCGGGCCGACGTCGGCCGCAGTGGGCCCGCGCAAGTCCGTGCGCGGGCCCACTGCGGCAGATGTCGGCCCGAGGACCTTTTGCTCACTGGGTAGCCTCGTTTACGGGTCGATATCGCTTTTGTGTCTGAATCGCGGCTCACTTTCAAACAAACAAACACTGCACCTGAAAACCAATTATTGTCATTATCATTGTACATTTTGGGCTGCTGCGTAGATCACTCCCCTCATTACACCACTATTTTGTTTTTTTTTCCAGTCTGCGTCCATCCACTAACTTATAAACAGCTCATTCCCGTTTTCAAGAGTCGTAGATGTCCATCAGACCCTGCCGTCGCATCAGGGTCAATATAAAAATCTACACTATTCGTTGGCGAAAAGGTCGAACCTGTTTACATCCTCAGACTGAGGGAATCACAACGTTGGTTACGTCCGTGACTGTGAAACGGCAGTTGTAAATCTAATTTTGTTGCCGCTATGTCTTGCTTTGCGGTTCACTGAGTCTAATCTCATATTTGAGGAAAAACAAAGAGCATGGGAAAATTAGGCGAAAATTGAGAGTGATCGTAGGTGTTTGTGTGTGTGGTCGTACTGGAAGTGCATTGCGTTTGTTTTCTGTTACCCTCTCACAGCGGATGGTTCGCATCTCAATTCCTTCTATGTCAAGGAAACTTAAATGAGAACGAAGAAAGTGCAATAGGCATAGATCCTCATGAGCCCCCGCAACTGAGAATCATGAGAATCCTCATGAGCCCCCGCAACTGAGAATCATGAGAATCTGCGCCTCTTGGTGTTGCTCTTTTGTACCCATCTACCTTGGATGGCTGTTTTGTTTTGGCGCTCTATGAAACGAAAATTTCAGGAACACGATGTGATGCCACTGGCTAAAGTCGTCTACAAAAGTTGAAAATGAGAGAGAGAGAGAGAGAGAGATAACCACGGTTGCTCTAGAGTCGTGCCTGGCGCGCTTGGCGCCTGCAGACGCCAATCTTGTAGGGCACGACTCTAGAACCATAACGACCCTCTCCTGCGTTTGGCGCTGAAGCGAAAGACATATCGCTTACATCCGCTTTGTCTGGTAATTGTCATTGGAGTCGCAGGAAGAACTGTCGCTTGCTTTATCGGTCTGAGGACAACAGATGGATGGGATTGAGAATTTGCTTGTGAGTCCTTTTTCGGTTCTGTGAGGCCTTTCTGCATTTAGGGGTGACTTGGTGTTTGTAGATTGCAGGTGTGCAGGTGGGGCGGGTATTTGTAATTGTCATTGATCAAGGGATAATGTTGTCCATTATAATAGTCTCCGGGCCGTGTCTTCCGCTGTGTGTGTGTGTGTGTGTGTGTGTGTGTGTGTGTGTGTGTGTGTGTGTGTGAGTGTGTGAGAGAGAGCGAGAGAGAGACAGCATGTGTGTGTCTGTGTAACAGTATGTGTGTGTGACAGTGTGCGTGACAGTGTGCGTGTGACAGTGTGTGTGTGCGTGTATGACAATGTGTGTGTGCAATACAGTGTGTAAGACAGTGTGTGACTGTGTGTGTGTGTGTGACAGTGTGTGTGTGCTTGACAGTGTGTGTGTAAGACAGTGTGTGACTGTGTGTGTGTGTGTGTGTGTGTGTGTGTGTGTGTGTGTGTGTGTGTGTGTGTGTGTGTGTGTGTGTGTGTGTGTGTTTGTGCATGAGACAGTGCATGCGTGCCCACGTGCATGTGTGTGTTAGGTATGTGCATGTAGAAGTGAACTTGTCAGCTACAGAACACTCTCAGCACGTCAGTGAACGCGCTATCATCAGTACCGACACACGCAGAACCCTTTTGATTTACAGTGATAACGATGACGGTGACAATTACGACTAATTCACCCCTTAAATGCTTCTGACGATATCTTTCGTCGGAAAAGACGCTTAACTACGTATCGTCATTAGGTATCGTCATTAGCCGTCAAATCGTTTATTAGTCATATGTTTTCTTGTACTGTATTATACACTGACGAGCAAAACTGATGCGACAAATGATGATTTTTGGAATCATTGGAAACACCTTAGTGTTTCCGATGATTCCCCAAAATGTCGCATTTCTTTTGCTCGTCGGTATAGTTTAGTATTATACTTCTTGCTGTGCACTTATTTTTGCAGTACTGTTCCGCCAGATTTCTTTTTCTGTTCGGTCAGGACTGTCATGTTATTCAGTCGTTTCTCAGACGTCACGAATTCAAAGCCTACTTACATTACTATGTTCTTATTTGATGAACTTTGACATACGCCCGGGTAGCCTGGTGGCTCGGTGGTATAGCGTCCGCCTCCTCGCCGAAAGGTGGCAGGTTCGAATCCAGCGGGGATCAAAATTTGTTCAGACCTTATCCGATGCCCCGCTTTGGGATCACCTTCGTGGTGGACAACAGACATTATAAGCCCTAAACGTTTAACGTTCTTTGACTTGCGCTCAAAAAGAACAGGCATGAAACCGTCGTCTGTTGCATATGAATTGAAATGGAGGAAAATGTTAAGGGTAGACTTTTGTACATAACTTTCAAAAGGTCAAGGTCGTTATCCTTATTAACTACGTTACAGTGGGACGCTTTCCTTCTTGACTGACACATGACGTAGACTGCATTTCTGCAATCTTTCGTTAATTTAACGCTAAAGAGGCCAAACCATTCCAGTAACACGGATTCATAGTGGTGTCAGCAAGAGGCATAGATCCTCATGAGCCCCCGCAACTCCTCATGAGGCTCTTTTGCTCAGGTCGTGTTCTCTTCTTCTCGGCAGTCAAGGGGTTATGCTGGAAAGGTATCCCAATTTGAAGAACTTCAACCACGCTGTTAGCAAGAGACATATAAATTGTCATGAGCCCCTGCTGCTGAACGTGACTATGCCTTGCGCAGAAGGAACGAGCAGGAGGAGAGACTGGTACTATCTTCGATGTAGGCGTAATATTTCCAATGCGCAAAATTTCATTGGGCCGACGCCGCCGCTGTCGGCTCTGGCACATTCGTTCGCGGGCCGACTGCGGCCGACGTCAGCTAAATGGGCTTTGCTTGCTGGGTCTTGTCACAGCCGACAATGTGACAGGTCCTGGATTGGATGGACGGAAAAAGAAAGGAAAAAAAAAAAAAAAAACACTTGTCAGAAACACGACATACTGTGCAACAACTGAATTACTTCGCCCACTTTTAAAGTGAAAATCTCACCCCTGACCTTTTAGTCACGACCTTGGTCTAATTCCCGCCATGCGAAACCTTGCAGCAGTAGGCTTCCTGTCAGCGGCACGTGACAGCGTGATCTCCCTTGGTTGCCCCCCGGTGACCAGCTTTTGAGTGCAGATTACAACTCTGGGCAGAAAGGCCTCCGGGGAGCCGGCATCTTTACGCTTTGCTACTTTCTCCCTGAAACATCCTCTTGCGTCCGCAAGACGCACAGATCCTCATGAACCCCTGCATTTGCAGGGGTCCATGAGAATCTGTGCGTCTTGCTGGTGGCGATTTACTCGCAAATACTAATCTCTCTTCCTCGTGTGGCGGAAACTATCGCGATTTGGTCCCGCGGGCTACTTCTGCGTGCATGCTGCATTATCGTGTCGATAATTTAATTGGATGCCGCCTGTTTTTGAGGTCCTCTTTTTTTCTGTCGGCTCTTTCGCTCGAATCTGTTCCTCCCATTAATTCTCATATTTTGTAATCAGTCGCTCTGTTCTTGTATGTGATTAAAATGGACAGTCTAAGGTGGAAGACCATCCTCGCCTCTGGGCTGAGGTCATTTGGTTTCCGTTCCCTGAGGTTAGCTTTCGGTAACGTGTGGATCAACGCACACAACACGTGGATTGACCTTGATAGCTCGATAGTGGTGCCAGAAATGTTTGCTGTACACTGTACACATGCGCTTTGAATGCTTGTGTCAGAACTCATTAAACCCTTACACACTATCACACAATACGAATCAAACTATGATAGTTTGAGGGTGGGGCTAGAAATATTAGCTATGCACTGTGCGCATGCGCTAGGAATGCTTGTTTTATAAATCATTAAACCATCGCACACTATAACACAATACTGATCAAACCATGACAGTTTAAGGGTGGTGCCAGACGTGCCTATTATGCACATCATCCATGCGATATAAATTGGTGTCTTAACCCATTTAGCCCTGACAAAATATGGATAGACCATATTGGTTCAAGGGTGGTGCCAGAATAGCTTGGCGCCTAAAGGCGCCAAGCTTTCTGGCATCACACTTGAACTGTCATGGACCAGATGTCTCCTGAACTGTTGTGCTGGTTTTACTTGACATCTCTGACACCGAGACAGAATTTTCCATTAGTCTCTGATTAAGACGAATAGTCTGAAAGTGAAATTCGGAGCACTTTCTGCGTTAAAGGTCGTCTTGTTCATGTACGTGATTAAGATGGATAGCGCCGGGTTGAAGTCTCCGAATACGTTTTGCGTCTGGACCGTCAGAATCAGAATAGAATTGACCTTCACTTTAACTCATTCGAGATGTGCCGCCTCCGGATATGCGGCTCGGGCGGCACGTCTCGAATGAGTTAAAGCTGTAGTGACCTTAAAACGATCTGCCGCTTCGTGGCGGGATGTTAACTGTTAAAATTTGCCGGTACAAAGAGTTTTGGATGTTGCCTTGCTCCAATTAGGTCTTTTCTACCGCTTCTGTTTAATATTCACCTGCCCTTGTGACAGAGGTTTTCTACTTCGCCTGGCTCGTGTCAATGGAACTAAAACAAAAATAAAACAAGGTCTATCGTTTTAAGACATGTATAGTCATTAGTGACGACATTCATACTTCACATGTGACGACATTCATACTTCACATGTAACGACATGCAATCTTCACATGTGACGACATTCATACTTCACATGTAACGACATGCAATCTTCACATGTGACGACATTCATACTTCACATGTAACGACATGCAATCTTCACATGTGACGACATTCATACTTCACATGTAACGACATGCAATCTTCACATGTGACGACATTCATACTTCACATGTAACGACATGCAATCTTCACATGTGACGACATTCATGCTTCATAAGTGACGACATTCATACTTAATATGTGACAACATTCATCCTTTATAAGTGACGACATTTCATACTTTTTAAATTTTTAAGTGCTTTGAACAACAGTATCGTAAGACAAACTAAGAACAATGTATAAGGGAGACATTGCAGACTGTTAACCCTTTCAATCCTGATACACTATGGCATGAAATGATTTTGACTATGGCAGTTCAAGAGAGGTTCCAGAATAACATGGCGCCCAGAGCTAGAGGCGTCCAGCTATTCTGGCACCACCCCTGCGCTAAAATTGTAGGACTATCTCCAAGTCTGTAATGTAGCCTTCAAGGGACAAATTCGAAGAAAAACATGTCAGCCTCAGAATTGAATAGGTTGGCCTTTGTTACATGAAGCAGGTCGTTTTCATGAACTCCCTTCTACCTCTGAACAGTCTCATGAAGGTTTATGACTCCTAAAGATGGAAGGATATTTTTTTCTGATGTAGGTTGGAAACAATCCTAGAAACGTGTTCACAGAGCGCAAAAGGCCCTCAACCGACGCCCGAGGGTCTTTTGCGTACTGGGTTGATGTGCTGACGAGGGGCGGGGAGGGCAGCGGGTGCAGAGGTGGTTTTTAGACAGTTCGGACGATAAAAGGTTCGTGACTGATTTCTCTGATACAGAAAAAGAAAAAAAATCTGCCAGAAATTGATAGAGGAAGATCGTGACTTGTTACTTTAGGCAGGGAGCCGTTTGTTTTATTTTCAAGTCCCTGCTTAAAATGGATTTACAGCTTCCTTGTCTGTTTTGTTGTTGTGTGCTTTTAACATTGTCTAAGTACTGTGAGAAACAGTCGTTCATTTCACCTTCTGTAAGACAGCAAGAGCTATATTGCATGTTGACGAGTAAAAGAAATGCGACATTTTTGGAATCATCGGAAACACTTTATACTGACGAGCAAAAGAAATGCTACATTTTTGGAATCACTGGAAATACTTTAGTGTTTCCGATGATTCCAATAATGTTGCATTTCTTTTTCTCGTCAGTATACTTACGTGTGACGGGGTCGAATTTGCTTCACATCTGGGTCACAAAGTACTAATTTTTAAGGATAAGGACTTCCAGCTCTCGCTGATTTCGTCGGGGGGGGGGGGGGGGGGGGGGCGGGGGGTTGGGGGGGGTGGGGGTCTATGTTCTGTCTGGTCGTCGCTGATGTCCGCGCATCATTTTGTATTCCTCCTTTCGTCATGCCTGTCCGCGCCTTGGGAGGTTGGGTCGTTGGGGGGCAAGCTTGCAATCCCGTCTTGTAGGTCTGTGGTGTCAGGTTCCTTTTTCGTCCCATGGAGTCACAGTCCAAGGCCCGCACCCTATTTCCCTTATTGTTTGAGGGGGGGGGGGGGTTGATTTTTACTAACCCCCCTATACATGTTTCTGTTTTTTTCCTCTGGGTCACAAAACACTGGCAAAGGGTTTTATGCACTTTGTTACTGTAAATAGTGCAAGGGCACACACTAAGGTTGTTCCCCCTTGCGTAAATCAGTTAATGAGCTAATTGGTAGATACTTCATGGATAGGGTTACGCGTTTTTGTTTTGTTTTTAAATTTGCACGTGACTATAGTTGGGGCCAATGCTTGGTCAAGAGTGGTGTTAGAACAGTTCAGCGCCCGTGGGCGACAAGCTATTCCAGGACCACCCATAAACTGTCAACCAGTCATGTCAACCCTTCTCTCGTAGTGCGTAGCAAAGCTGCGCTGATTTGATACCCAAAGGATTCTTCAGTGTCAGAATGCAGACACAGGTGTTGCGACCTTTTGTAATCACAACAAATCAAGTTGAGGTGACAACTTTCTCCAATCGAGAGTCTACAATACATCGCCGCTACAGTTTACGATCGACGCAAGCGTTCCGCGGTGAATGGTTTAACCCATAACATACTGAGGCTAAAAGCTTAATATTTGTACACTGCCATATGCAAGCTACATTAGTGTACTTACATATAAGGATATAGACCAGTTGCTTTAGTTCAAGGGTGGTGCCAGAATAGCTTGGCGCCTGGAGGCGCCAAGCTATTCTGGCACTACCCTTGAACTATTTTAGTCAAACTTATTTCACACACTAGTGTATTCCGAATGATAAGGGTCAAGAGATGTCTCATCCAGCGCTCAGAACTCAATACAGCCCTAATATTGAATTTCCTGAATTTGGGACTTGTTCTCTGAAATCAACATTACAGTTCCAGACGGAGATCGACTTTGGTAGTTAAAGGGTGGTGCCAGAATAGCCAAGCGGCGCCATGCTATTATGGGACCACCCTTAAATTGTTTTTGTGTCTTGGCTTGTAGACCAAAAACTCATGCAGCCCTGATATTGAAATTCCGGAATTTGGGGCTTGTTTTCTGAAGTCTAAATTACAGATCCAGACGGAGATAGTTCAAGGATGGTGACAAAATAGCACCACCCTTGAACTATCATTGTCTCAGGACTTGCAGGATTATCCGCTTGTCTGTCAATTATCGCATATTGGTTACTTAGTAAAGGGGCTGACAACAAAGGGCTCTAGATGCCGAGATAGACGGCTGTCGAATGATTGTCCAGAGCTGGCGGTTGTGATCGATACCGTTTTAAAATATATAGAAACAAAGGAATTTAAAGAGGTCACCTGACGCTAAAAAAACAACCCAAAAACAAAACATAAAAACAAAAAACCAACTAATCTCGAGTGTCTAGTAGCATCAGCGAGAAAATTTGAGTTTCGGAATTTGCATCGAGACAGAGACAGAGAGCGAGGTAATTTTTTTTAGGAATGGGGGGTGAGGGGGAGGGGGGGGGGGGGTGGGGGTGGAGGGGGGTAGGAGTGGCGGGCTGAAGGGGGGGGGGGGGCGTCGTAGAGAGAAACAAACGAATATGAAACCTTTTATTCCAGAATAAGAGTTTTTATTTCAGAATAAGAGCTTTAGGCCATGAAGCATTTCTTCCGCGATACCCTGATGCTTCAAAACAACTTTAAAATAACGTGAAAATCATTTGCACTGCTGAGAAATCGTATGACGGTAATGTTCTCGCGCTGCGATGAATGAAAACGAGAATGACAACTCCGAAACGGCCTAACACATTCGAGTTGTCCTGCTTTCGGATATGCGGCTACATGCCCCGCATACGCATGCGGCACGTCTCGAAAGGGTTAACACATTGCAGACAGAATTAAGATCGAATTTGTTCAACGTTGGAGACGTCCTCGGCAAGCTTCGCCACAGCCCAGGAGGCACATCGACCATGATAGTTCAAGGGTGGTGCTAGAACAGCTTGGCTTCTCTAGGACCACCCTTGAACTATTATGATCCGTCCGTATGTTGTAGTGTGTCGGGGTTTAAAGGGCAAAGGCACACATTAACCCATTCAGCCCTGACGGACTACAGCAGGAGATGGATCGACCATGATACTTGAAGAGTAGTACCAGATTAGCTTGGCGCCTGTCGGCGCCAAGCTAATCTGGCACTACCCTTGAATTATCATGGTCGATCTATCTCCTGCAACAGGAGCATAGTCGTTAGATGACGCCTCCAAAATTGGGGAAATAGTGCGTCGGGCTGAATGAGTTGATCATAACGCATGTGTGCTGTGCATTAGCATACCATCCTAAAATGTGAACTACTCTCGACTTCTCTTATAACAAGGTCGGAAATAACACACATCGTATATAACGATGTGTGTTGTTGTTGTTGTTGTTTTTCTTTGAGGAGACGGCCACACTTCTAATATTATATCTGCTTCGCTTATACCAAACTTTAGAAATCACAACAAACAAACAAAAATGTCCTTTTCCACTCTGTTGAATCACGGTTTTGTTCTGGGATGTCTCCCAGGCATAAATCTTCGGTTTTCTGTGAGAGTCCGGCACTTGTTTTCAGCAAGATTTGAGCATTTGCAGACAATGTGAATTTTATTGCTTTGACCTTTTCAAAAGTCTGTCGTCATATCCCTTAAAGATATTACGACATTTTTGCCTAGACTATTTTAAATTTATTTTTACATCTTGTCTTAAAACCTTTCTTTTATTCTGGCTGGCCCGATTTTTACCCATCCCGCCGCCGTGAGATGGCCATTTTAAACCCCCAAAAAATAACTGAATGTATTTGGCTTTGACAGTGAAAAAAGGTTTATGCGTTACGGTGTTAATGGAAAGAGCCTGTTTAGCTTATGGCGCCCTAAATGGAAGAGTAGTGCCTGATAAGCTTGGCCCCTCTGGTGCCAAGCTGATCAGGCACCACTCTTCCACTTATCACGGCCCGTCCACATCTAGCTGCTTGCTTGCAGGTTGTAGTAGACCTTCCTGAAATGCGAACTATTTGGCTTTGACAGCGAAGACCGTGTTTCGTGTTGATGCGTCCCCAAAATCGATACGCGCGAGAAATATTTGAATAGGATTAACCAGAACCGCTCTTTATCTGCCCGGATTTAAGGAGACTTTGGTGGATTTGGGTCAAATTGACGGGGAAGGATGGCATCTTTCAAAATCAATATTCAGGAGACGCTGTTGTGATGCGTTTATTTCAAGTCTTGGAGGGATGTGCGACGTAAGGTGCAGCCATTTTCGTTAGTGTAGGGCGTTTGTCATCGGAGAGCACAACGATTTTCGCAAATATCTCCGCAAAGGATCTCGACCTAATACGATTTACTTTTCAGAAGCTCGAACAAGCTGTCAGTTTTGCTGTGCAATCTTCAAAAATAGGATTTTATTTCCATGACATGACTGAATTTACGTCCCTAAATGTGCCGCAGATATAGTAAGCCCAGTATAGGAAAGATCCATTTTCACGTGAATTGGCCAAGTTTTCAAACTTCGAATAGCACAGGACGCATACATGAAGTCTGCATCGATATTGAAATCTGCCGTGGCTCTATTTAGGGTATTAAAAATGGCTTGTTCTTGTCTTTTCACCAATTTTTTTACGACTGCACAGGAAACCTGACAAATCATAGTTCAGTAAATATTTCAAATTAGGCCAACGGGCACTAAATGATATTTGTTCTTATAGTGGTATAGAAAATATTTTTTTTCCCGAGATATTTGGGAAAAACATTGTGCGGTCCGATGTCAAACGGTCTACACACAATGCAAAAATTCTTATTGGTACTGAAACCACATTGATGTGTGTTAGCCCGTGACATCGGAGCTGTAAGGTAAAAAACAAAACAAAAAACAAAAAAAAAACGAGACCAGCACATACGTTTGTGAAAAATGAGATAAACCATCTTAACCCAACTGTTCCATTTCCAAACTTTTGGAGGCGTTGTCTAACGACTATGCACCAGTTGTAGGAGGTGGCTTGATCATGATAATTCATCATCATCAATCCATCTCCTGCTGCAGGGTCCCGGGGCTAAATTGGTAAATCTAGACTATATCACACAGCGAGCTCTCTCCTAAAGGCTATCTGTGTACAGCGGTCACCTATCTAGTTAAAGCCACTCAAGAAATGTACTCCCACACATCATACTGTATTGACTGAATTAAGATCCTTTATTAACCCTCTCGGTGCCAACTGACGCAGATTGTGTTTCTGAAATCTGTGGGTTCAACACCAAACAGCCCTTGCTGTTCCAGGAACACGGATTAAGTGTGATGTCAGCGAGAGATATAGATCGTCATGAGTCCCCGCAAATTCGGGGGCTCATGAGGATCTATACCTCTTGCAGTTGGTTGATGTTCAAATTCTCTCGGCACTGAACAGGTTAAACGGTCACCTGTCTACAGCTAATCCTGTCCCTCAGGTGGCCCTAATGTGCAAGCTTGATCTTTATGTATAAATAATAATACTAATTACGGTATTTATAATGCGCTTATCTTACAATAATTATAAGTCTAAGCGCGCACTCACAACTCACGCACGCATGCGCACGCTTAGACAACGGCTCGCGTACCACAAAAAGTGAAATACATTACGACATTCGACTTGGGGTGGGGAGTGTGGTGATATAGTGCTAGAACTGTTGAAAGAGGTGAGTCTTGAGGGCGGACTGGAAGGAGGAGAGAGTGTTTCTGACGGAGAGAGAGTGGGAGAGTGTTCCAGGCGGATGGACCGTAGACACAGAAGGAGCGGGGGCCGAAAGTGCTGAGTTTGGTGCGGGGGATGTGGAGGCGGTGAGGGTCGGAGGCGGAGCGGAGGGAGCGGGGAGGAGTGTAGGGGTGAAGTAAGTTGGGTCGACAAATGTTACGTACAGCACTTTGTTCTGCTCGCGGCACTTCTCCTGTAGCTGTCTCAGCACAAAGACCATATCGGTGGTGCTCCTGTTTGCTCTGAAGCCACACTGGCCCTCTGGGAGTTGGTCTTCAGCGATGGCAGGTACCAGCCGATTCAGGAGCAGCCTTGCAAGGATTTTCCCAGCAATGGACAGCAGGGTAATTCCCCGATAGTTGGAACAGTCAGACTTCTCGCCTTTGTTCTTGTACAGGGTGATAACGACTGCATCACGGAGATCTTTTGGTAGTGTTCCTTCCTCCCAGCAGCAGAGAAAGAGGTCATGGAGCTTGTTGTGCAGTGCTGTGCCTCCATGTTTCCAGATCTCTGGCGGTATTCCATCAATGCCTGCTGCTTTGCCACTCGAGCTGGTGGATGGCTGTGAGGGTCTCTTCAGCGGTGGGCGGTTCGTCCAATTCAACCTTTACTGGGAGGTGTGGGATTTGTAGGACGACTGCGGTAGGCGGTTCGTCCAATTCAACCTTTACTGGGAGGTGTGGGATTTGTAGGTCGTCCTACTCCAGTATTGTCTACATCCTTAAGCCACGTGTGACGGGTTGCAGCTGAATGAAGTTTATTTAAAAGAACCTTGCGTGCCTGCGTCTGGTGTGTTTATCATACTACGACTACGACTCCACCACGTAACAGTTAATACTTTCAAGATGTTTCTAATTCGAAACTAGGACAGTTCACGCACAGTATGGTAAAGTGGCCGACTTGGATCAAATTTACACTGAGAGACAGGAGTAACAGGCCACATCTCCCATGATGCGTAAAGCAGACGCACAAGCGCCGTGGATTCTCTGAACTTCTGCACTAACAAGATCTCATGACACTCTATGCCGCAAGAGAACTCAAATTTCATTTGGAATTTCATTAACTCATTCAGCCCGACGCACGTATTTCCCAAATTTTGGAGGCGTCATCTAACGACTATGCACCTGTAGCAGGAGATGGATCGACCATGATAATTCAAGGGTAGTACCCGATTAGCTTGGCGCCGACAGGCGTCAAGCTAATCTGGCACTACCCTTGCATTATCATGGTCGACCCATCTCTTGCTGTAGTGCGTCAGGGCTGAATGGGTTAAACAAAATTGTCGGCTGAGGAGTAAATATGTAAATCAATGCCATCAAACGGCATAGATCCTCATGAGGCCTTGCAGCTGCAGGGGCTCATGATCGTCTATGCCGCTTGCAGAAATAAACGTCATCACGCTGGTGCGCTTTGCGGAGATTTTTCTGCGCATAAAAACGACGCATGATACATGAATCATTACTTGCGCCGTAACATAATTTTACCGTGGCCCACATTCCACATGAGAATATTCCAGTTTTTATCTCTTTTGCATTTTTTTTTTTTTTTTTTTTTTTTTTTTTTTCAAATTAAATTGAAGGAAACGCTGAATTCACTCAAAGCGCACATGTCACGGAAAGAATTACTTGGCCATTACATCGATCAAAACGGATCATTATATCTCCCTCATTCCTGCATATTCCTATTCCTCCGGGTCTGCCCTGGGGGACTTGGGTGGGGTTAGGTATTTTTTAGTTCCCAGGGTCACCCTGGTCAGCCCCACAGGGTGGGTTTTTCTCTCTATTCTGGGGCATGTGTTTCTGTCTACCCTTTGTCCATTCACCTGTACCCCACCCGGGTCTGCCCTGGGGGACTTGGGTGGGGTTAGGTATTTTTTAGTTCCCAGGGTCACCCTGGTCAGCCCCACAGGGTGGGTTTTTCTCTCTATTCTGGGGCATGTGTTTCTGTCTACCCTTTGTCCATTCACCTGTATTTGCCTTTTTAAAACTCTCCCTACTGTCTGCACTGCCTGTAGCTCTTGATATTGGATGTGTGTTGCTAAATGGTCTTAGCTTTATTTAGGCCCATGTGTTAGGTTTATTTAACGTATTTGACCGGCTGGCGACATACATTCAATGTTCTGTTTCTTTTTTATTTTTTTCACAAGCAGTGCAGGCACGTCCTGAGAAAGCCTTGTTGCTGTCGGGACGTTAAGCAATGTACAATCAATCAATATTCCTATTCCTATTCTGCTACTCTTTTTTTTTTTTTTTTTTTTTTTTTTTTTTTGAGCAAAGGATTTCAATTTGAGATGACACTCATTCGGTTTTACATTTGCTCAGGGTTTTTGAATCATAAACATTGCCTACATGTGCGCTATATTAGAATGTCAAATTCTATCTGTGAGGAAAGATTTTTTGGGTAGTAAAATAAACACTGTATACTGTTCAGGAGCAAAAGGCGCGTGTTTTCAGGGTCCGAAGAAATCGAAAAGCGGGAAGGGGGAAGGGGGGTGCTTCCAGAGTCCGAAGATAACTAATGCTGCAATAAGGAAGGTTACAAAGTAAAGTAGGTTATAGTACTGTCAGGGGAGAGGAATGTGCATGATCGACCAGTGATCACAGATCTACTGTGGCCAAAGCACAAAAAAAAAAAAAAAAAAAAAAAAAGAGATAGGAAAGAGAGGGGGCGCTAAGAAAGTGACTGAAAGCAATGCATATGGAAGCCCCCCCCGAAGGGGGGCGTATCACATATCCACTGTTCCAGCCACTCAGTGCATGGAAATTTAAATCTAGGTCCCCCCAAGGGGGGTCCAGATATTTAGCCGGTGTGGACAGCTGTTTCGGTCTTGGCGACCTCTTCAGCACACCATCGGCGATACTGGAGGAGGCAGGAAATTCCGCCTACCTGCAATGACAACCACATTTTACTGTGGTGTCTGCAGGGGCATACATTCTATGCCACCACCTAGAGTTAATTTTCCATGCACCCTAAAAGAGAACCTACCAAAATATTAGCACTGGCAGTCTCCCCTTTTCTTTTCATTTATCACTACAATATCGACTGCAACCCCTTCCCCCCTTTTGGTAGGTTCTCTTTTAGGGTGCATGAAAATTTAACTCTAGGTGGTGGCATGGAATGTATGCCCCTGCAGACACCACAGTAAAATGTGGTTGTCATTGCAGGTAGGCGGAATTTCCTGCCTCCTCCAGTATCGCCGATGGTGTGCTGAAGAGGTCGCCAAGACCGAAACAGCTGTCCACACCGGCTAAATATCTGGACCCCCCTTGGGGGGACCTAGATTTAAATTTCCATGCACTGAGTGGCTGGAACAGTGGATATGTGATACGCCCCCCTTCGGGGGGGGCTTCCATATGCATTGCTTTCAGTCACTTTCTTAGCGCCCCCTCTCTTTCCTATCTCTTTTTTTTTTTTTTTTTTTTTTTTTGTGCTTTGGCCACAGTAGATCTATGATCACTGGTCGATCATGCACATTCCTCTCCCCTGACAGTGCTATAACCTACTTTACTTTGTAACCTTCCTAAAATATTAGCACTGGCAGTCTCCCCTTTTCTTTTCATTTATTAATGCTGCAATAGCATTAAACCACCCCCCTCCTTCTCAGACCATGTTGTGGCCTGGTAGTGAATGATTTTTTTTAAGCCGAGGGGTGAGGGGAGGGGGGGGGGGTGGGGTGCTGTAGTACCAAAGCACCCCCTCCCCCCCCCCCTGGATCCGGCCCTGCTGTATGTGATGCTAAATATGATGAATGTTGATGCTGACAACGATGTTAACGTTGATGATGATGATGAACATGCATATTTGGCGCCATAGGGTCATGGCTTGTAAAGTATAAAAACCGATTAAACGTGTGTTCTTTCTTTTCAAAATATTGATATTTATTCACCGAATTTAAACCATGAGGTGGACATTTTAAAGGCTGAGGTCTTGTAAAGACTATATATGTTTATAATAATAATAATAATAATAATAATAATAATAATAATAATAATAATAATAATAATAATAATAATGTACATTATATAGAGCTTAAACTCCAAATAAATAGCGCTTTACAAGATCAAAAATCGCTGAAAAAAATACAAGAAAGAAAACACTACAATAAATGTTACAAAAACCTAAAGCGACACATTATCAAGAGCTCACACTCACACATTTACACACACACACACCGTTACAAGAACAGTTACTGTCAAAGATTGCTAACGCACTGAAATTGCATCTAACTATACGCATAAGAAAACAGAGTTGAAGCATGTTTGACATGGTCTGGAAGGTCGTTTCAGATGATTGGACCGAAATAAGAAAGGGCACGCTGGCCCTGGCTAGACTTCTTTCGCCTAGGAACCTTGAAAATACGCGTGTCTGATGCTGAACGGAGGGACTCGATCTTGAAGGCGTGTAAATAAGAACCAGGTCGGACAAATATGGGGGAGCAGACCGGTAATAACATTGCAGAAAATAACAGAAACCTTGTACACAATTCTTTGAGATATAGGCAGCCAGTGCAGGTCAACAAGAAAGGGTGTTATGTGCTCACGTTTCGGTACTCTGTAAATTAGTCGGGCAGTTGAGGAGATAAATGATAGTTCAAGATAGACTGTGATATCTCAGGGGTGGTGCCTAAAGACGCCAAGT
Source organism: Semisulcospira habei (assembly GCA_036245525.1). Lineage (NCBI taxonomy): Eukaryota > Metazoa > Mollusca > Gastropoda > Semisulcospiridae > Semisulcospira > Semisulcospira habei. The sequence goes on from BTPG01000002.1 coordinate 151,334,927, forward strand.
TTTTCTGGCACCACCTTTGAACAGTCATGTTCGATTCTTATCCTGTTATGTGTCAGGGTTCAGGGAGTTACCATAGAACACACGCGCACACGAACACAAGCACGCGCACGCACACGCACACACGCACCATCACACACACACGCACACACGCACACACACACCATCACACACACACACACACACACACACACACACACACACACACACACACACACAAACATCTCTATTCTCCCCCTCCTCCACCTCTACCTCTCACCACACCCCCACCACACCTCATTACCATCACTACCCCACCTCATCAGCCTTGTTACGCATTCCACTCGCGCAACAAAACCTTCGCAAGGCTCAAAGACAGATCCTTCAAGCCAGTAACTGCAGTTCAACTTCCACGTCTTCCACTTTCCATGGACGAGAGATGCAAAGCGAACTGCGCCGGTCCTTTTTTGCAAGAGGCCTAGATTATGATGAGCACCTGTGTCCGCAAGGGCTCATGAGAATCTATGCCTCTTGCTGATTGAAGGCCGGTCTAAGTGAAGGGAACCGCATATGTAAGTGAGTGTTCTCGATTGTTGCCAGCAAGAGATGAAACTGACGTAGTCCTCTGTCCAATATTATAGACCGACTTTTGGACTCTCGTGCACTCTTACGTCTTTCAAGGCTTGAGACACTATTCCCCTTTTAACCAACGGAACACTAGACTGCCTGACGAATTATTATTAACTCATACTCATGAGGATCTGTGTTTTTGGTAGGGGAAAGTTGCTGTCCGCGTGATTACTCCGTTTTTTCCCCTTCTTTCTTGCCTCACTAGCCGCCACCGTGACATTGGCCAGCCCTCCCAGTTCCCACCCTGTTCCCCCCAGACCCCCTCGTGCTGCCTAATCACCCGGGGCTCCCTGCCCATTATTTTATTGTCAGGCTTAATCATACCGCCCCAGTCCAGCAGCGAACGCCTTGGCATCTCGAGTTAACCCCTTCCGCCCTGATAACGCCGGCACTGCAATGCGGCTTCGTTGACGGAGTCGATCGTAAGTGATATTTCAAGAGCGGTACCAGAATACCTTATAGCGCTGAGCTGAATTTTTGTTATTGTTATTCTCAAGCTTAGGCTCTCCTGCCTCAGTTCAGTAGCGAACGCCTTTGCATCTTGAGTTAGCCCCTTCGGCCCTGACGCCGGCACTGCAACGCGGGCTTGAGTCGATCGTCAGTGACAGTCCAAGGGCGATACCAGAATACCTTAGCGCCGAGTTACAATTTTTGATATTGTCAAGCTCGGTTATCCTGCCTCGGCCCAGCAGCGAAGCAAACCTCTCTGCCTTCGGCATTATCAGGATGCAGAGAACGACGTCAAAAAATGCAAGAGGCATAGATCCTCATAAGCCCCGCTTAAGCGGGGGCTTATGAAGATCTATGCCTCTTGAGGTCCACATGTATACTCATGGTCCACAGTCGGACGTCTGTGTTGTCTGTTGATCAACCTACAACTGGTTCAGAGACATTACCGTGGTCGGCTTCCACAAAGGAGTAAAAGGCATAGATCGTCACGGCCTATTTCAATCTCTAAGGATACGAAACAACTGTAAGCTGGTCAGTGATCTATCCTGGAACTTGTGGATCTAGACCAACCACAGTCCAACAAATCAGAATGTTTGGCTCCCGCGCCATTAGGGTTTCCAGGAGCTTATGAGGATCTGCATCTCCTGCTACAAAAGGTCGACCTTGAGGACAAGGACTCAGTTGCATGAGTGAGCATAGTCTTGCGCCAGCCACTAAGCAAGGTGCTCCGCAATAGCGGAGCACCTTGCCTAGTAGCTGGCGCTTGACAATGCAATTGGCCCCTGTGTCTTTATAAAAAAATTAAAAAAAAACAAACATTGTATGTCTCTTTGCAGTAAGGAATCGCGAAGACCTGAGCTGCTGAGCTGGTTATAGTTTTAGCTCTGTGTCACTTTTGCGGATGTGGTTATCAGACGTTCAGTGTAACGACCCAAATGGGGTCAATCATTGTGTTTCCCATCATATCGTCCCTAATCGATGCTTATAGCTTTGTATTCGGTCGACTGGCATCAGTGTCATACGGGGTCCTTCTGCTTCTGGAAAACGTACGACATGGCGTCACTCAGAACCCGGAAGCATCGCTTAAACCCTTTCACTGCCGAGAAAAGGTTAACACGATCCCAACTGCAAGAGACATAGATTCTCATGAGCCCCAGCGACTGCAGGTGCTCATGAGAATTTATGCCTCTTGCCGAAATCAGTGTGTTTCTGGGACGGGTTTGACTTTTGGTCGCTCAATAAACAAACATTTCAGAAACAAAACTGTACCTACAGTGGCAGGGACGGAGTTAACCCCTTTGTGCACGTCTTCACCGCCACTGTTTATGGCACCGGTGGCTGCATGCACAAGGAGGTTAACCACTTCACTGCCAGTGGTGTCAGATGGTGTCTCAAAAATCTGCATTAATTCAACAACGCCAAAGAGCCGTAGCTGCCCTAAGAACACGGATGCAAGGAAATCGATGATACTCACAAACAAAGGGATGTAGATGATCGTCTTGTTCTATACCTGCGTATTTCTCTGTGGGCTGGCGAATGGGTGCCTGATAGGCGGGGGCAGGCTATCTAACTGTTCTGTCCAGCGCTGAGTAATTCCCCTTGGTTTGTTATATAAGGAAATCGATGCCTTTTGAAGATCTATGCCTCTTGATGACACACCAAAGAGGCATAGATCCTCTTGAGCCCTCCCCCCCCCCCCAACCCCCTAACCCCCGCCCCCCGTCCCCCTCCTCCACTTCCCCCCTTGCAACTGCGAGCGGCTTCTGAGGATCTATGTCTCTTGCAGCTGGATCGTATTGTTGGCGTTTCGTCGGTAGGGAAGGGGTTAATATTGCTCCCACTCTTTTCAGAGCGTTTTTCTGTAGTTGATGTCTTGTGTCAATTTTTTCCCCATTTTATGTTTTGTGGTTCGTGGCTTGTCTTGCCTAATGAGGCGTGCAAAGTAACGAGGCGCTGGAAATCATAGGGCAGCCAAGCGTTTGAGATAATAGTGCATTTCTGATCGTTTGTCATCTTGTCAGCAATGTGCGTGTGTGCATGTGTGTGTGCGTGTGTGCGCGCGCGCGCGCGTGTGTGTGTGTGTGTGTGTGTGTGTGTGTGTGTGTGTGTGTGTGTGTGTGTGTGCGCGCCAATTCAACGCCATTTTTTTTAAAACTTCACACTCCCAACATGGATTGAACGTGGTATCAGCAGGAGGCATAGATCCTCATGAGCTCACGCAATTGCGGGGGCTTATGAGGATCTATACCTCGTGCTGACACCACCACATCGTGTTGACCTTTTCTCCCTTATATAAGGGTTTACCCCTTCCCTGCCCCCTGTGCGTACATTTTTGTTTCTAATATCTTTGTTCATTCAACGACCAAAAGCCACAACTGTCCAAGAAACACGAATACAAATTGGTCTCAGCAAGAAGCATAGGTCCTCATGGGCCCCCGCAGTCGCGGGGGCTCATGAGGATCTATGTATCTTGCAGTTTATCGTGTTCACTTTTTATCGGCAGTGAAGGTTTTTTTTTCAGATGCATCTATCTGGACAGCTCACTGGCAGTGGTAGAGCCTGATCAGCGTAGAGTTTCGGCAATTGTCAGGTAATTATTCTGCAAGCACTAAGCTAGCTCCATGTTACCTTGAGCTAGTATGGTCACTAAATCCATCTGGTGCGAAGTTAAAGAGTTAATTTCAGTTGTGTGTATCCATAACAGAAGAGTTTAGCACGCGTTCCTTTTGTGTTGTCAGGATTCAACCCTGCTGCAGTGGATGATAGTGTTTACGTGCGCGTGTCTGTATGTGTTTTCGAGCGTGTGCGCGTGTGAGCATGTACCAGGTTATCATATTTGCACGTATGTTTATTACTCTCATATGTTCTTATGTTTGTTTTAATGTCGAAACCGAAGGAAAATTCCATCTCATGGACAATAAAGTGAATCGTATTGTACTTTGTGTTTTGACCTTTTCGATATTCTGTAAGACATGCCCCTTAAAGACTTGTATGACATTTTAGCATGTGATATATTTTTAAAAATTAGTTTACATCGTGTCTTAAAACCTTTTAATTTTAGTCTTTCTGGCCAGATTTTTACCCTTCCCGCCATGAGATGGCCTTAGGCGCCTGCTCGGCGTTAAACCTAAATAACTAAATTCTTGCCATGTGGTTTGTTGTTAGTCGTAGGGGTGAACACGGATTAGTGCATCCCAGTGCGCAAAGGCCATCGGGCTGACGTCGGCCAGATGGCCTTTTGCGCATTGGACAATGGGTTGATTAATGGATCGACTGAGCCAGTGAGTGTGCGTGCGTGCGTGCATGCATGCATGAATGCATGCGTGCGCTGTGGTGTGTATGTCCCTGCCTGAGTGAGTGAGTGTAATCAGCAAAGACCCCCACTCTGAAAAATTATGCACTGAAAGCAAAATTGCTTCTAAAATAAAAACATCTACAATCGATGACAAACAGTACACGTAACCGGTGCTTAAATGTTAATCTACTGATAATTGTGATGCTAACAGTGTCCTTAAAGCAGCAAATTACCAATGCTAACGGAAACATTTTCTCTGACATTCACAAGAGCTCACGTCTAGCTTGCATATGACGCCTGACTCTTAAAATTAACTCATTCAGCCCGACGGCCGTGTTTCCCAAATTTCGGAAGAGTCATCTAATGACTATGCACTAGTTGCAGGAAATGGATCGACCATGATAATTCAAGGTTAGTGCCAGATTAGCTTGGCGCTGACAGGCGCAAAGCTAATCTGGCACTACCCTTGAATTATTATGGTCGATCCATCTCCTGCTGTAGTGCGTCAGGGCTAAATGGATCAAAGAAAGCACAACAGGACGCAATTTTAACCGTTTGGCTTGCTGTAATTAAGTCGAATTGGGTTACTTCTCGTGAATAAAGAACTGTAACTCATTTCTCCCAGTACGGAAGACGTCACAGGGCCGACGTTGGCCCGATAGTCTTTTTACACTGTGCCCCTTCTGGTCTTTTCCTTTCACAATATACCATGCTCCTGTCGGTTAGCTTTTATTTACTATGTATTCCCCTGATGCGCAAAAGGCCATCGGGGCGACGTGGGCCCTCGTTGGCCCGCGCACATCCGTGCGCGGGCCAACGACGGCCGACGTCGGCCCGATGGCCTTTGCGCGCTGGGATGTAGTTTGATTTGTTTAATTATGTGTCAAGGTATTTTCTTTTAAATTTTTATTATTTAAAAAAAAAATATTTGTTTTGTATTGTATTACGTCTTGTTTTGGGGCGCCTTAGCTTTGAACATACATGATTAAATAATTTATTGAAAATCCAGATTCCGAATTCTGTGAATTCTATGGACACAAAGTAAACTTCCGATATAACAAGTGACCTAAGGGACCCAAATGTTCTTGTTTGTTTCATATCGGAAGTTTGTTATAAGCCAAGTCATTTGTACATATATTACTGTCGGGACCTCTAAGAAAAAGACTTGCGAAATCCGACCTTTGGTATAGCCGACCTTTGTTATATAGCGAAGTGGGCTATAATCGGTGTATAAGGAGTGATTTTAGAATTTACCCGGGAGTCAGGACGCCGAAGGTCTGGAATCAGCGTCCGTCAATGACACGTGTGCTGGCCGCAGGCCGTAAGGTCCGAAATCACAGACGGGCACACACGCGATTGCCGCTCGGGCGATGGAAATGAATATTTATAGGGCTCGCTTCCTGTCGTAAGCGACTTGACTCCGGCTGTGTGTTTTGCTAGCCACTCATGTTCTGGGACGTCCCCCTTGGCGGTGTTATGAGTGACTGGGCGAGTGGCGATACCCGGTAACCAGTAGGTCTTCGGGTCTACGTCGACCCCGTAGTTGGCTTGTCTGCGGGAGAGCTATAACCGACGTCAGCCCGATCAAATTTTGTTCGTTGGATTCTCACTTCAAGGATCTCTCTCTCTCTCTCTCTCTCTCTCTCTCTCTCTCTCTCGCAGTCTCTCTCTCTCTCTCTCTCTCTCTCTCTCTCTCTCTCTCTCTCTCTCTCTCTCTCTCTCTCTCTCTCTCTCTCTCTCTCTCTCTCTCTCGGCCGGCTCTGAAGAATGAATCATAAAGCAGTCAGTTTCATAGCCAGCCCCCTACCACCTAAAAGAAGAGTAGATTCCCTTGAGTACCATCATTCGCAGGGGCTCAAAAGAATCTTCGCCTTCTGCCTGCAGAGGTCTGTCTCATTTACACCTCGCAAAGGCATCAGGGTTTTGAATGAACCTTAGGGTTATCACACAATCCTGTAGCTAAAACCAGTCCATCTGAAAGAGGCGTAGAGTCTCATGAGCCCCAGCGAAGCAGGGGCGCATGAGAAGCTGTGCCACTTGCTGAATAAACATCCGTCCTATTTAGATCTAATCACATCATTAAACTAAGGATCTATCAAGTTTTGAATGAGCGAGCGATCCAGTATGGCGCTGAGGGATTCATTTGCAAGGCAGATTTGTCATCCACAATTAAATACGCAATTGTTTTATGGCGTGTTGTGTCCTGGGGAAGACTTGTGAGTTTATTCTTTATTCTCTAGAGACCTCGTTTGATTAACTGGAAGATTCATTAAAGTCACGCGGAATATTGTAAACGCCTCTGCAATTTTTGCTTGTTGTGCGTGCATCACCCAACAAGAGTGCAGACGACAGATTATCTAACTCCTCATAATGTCGCCGAAGCGTCTGAGAAATAGCTGCTGAATTGTTAATATAATTTTTTTTCTGCTAAGTAAGAAATGAAGAAAAACGAACTCTTCAGAGCCATTGTTTACTCCAGCTTTTGATGCCTTAATTTGATGTTGCCCCACTGGTCCATTCGACGCATTACCTCCTCTGTTTTTGCTTAAAATTTCGATAAATGGCTGCAATGTTTTAAGCCATCTTCATTTTACCCCTTTTCTGCCGGAAACAAAATGAACACGATCCAACTGCAAGAGGCATATAGCTTCGTGAGCACCCGCAGTTGTGGGGGCTCATGAGGATCTATGCCTCTTGCTCAGACCAATTTGTATCCTCGCTGCTTGGACATTTGTGCCGGGCCGGGTCGTTGAATGAAAGACGACTTCAGAAGCATAATGTGCGTACAATGGCAAGGAAATGGTTAACACACTTACTGAACATCGCACGTAAGACAGGTTAATATCGATAGCTCTAGGGCGGGGTACACGTGGTTGTTCTCGTGGTGATAAGCATCACAAGCTCTCATGCCCGATCCACCCCCCTCAGCTAGTGCATTCTTTTGACATCTCCAAAAACTTGCAAAAAAACAACAACAAAAAAAAACAAACAAACAAAAAAAAACCCAAACTATTTGATATGACAGCAAAAGCCGCAGCGTAAATATGTGCTTCTTGCTTTTCATTATAAAGTCTGGAGTTTCCGGTGACTCCGGATGCGTGCGTGCGTGCGTACGTGCGTGCGTGCGTGCGTGCTGTGTCATTGCACTCATCAACTTATTGTAACAACGGCAAAGGACACCGAGTTCTGTCGGAGTGCACCCTACCTCGATTTTTATTTTCATTCTTCTGGCGCTGTGTAACCACACTGGCCTCTTACCCCTATTAACCCAGCAAGCGAAGATCCGGGGCCCACTGCGGTGATGTCGGCCCGAGGGTCATTTGCTTACCGCCTTTTCTTCCCGTCTCATATTCGTATCGAGTGTCACAGTGAATCTATGACAGGTGTTATCGGCTGTTGTTTTAACAAACTCCGGGATCAGCTCGGTATGAGGGGAGTGTCGGTATCTCTTTCGTACCCTGTTTCAACTGTGAAGTAATGGTAGCTCAAGGTTAGTGCCTGGCCCGGAGAGGCGCTGGCCAAGCTAATCAGGCTGAAAATACAATGAATTTGTTTCAAGCGGATCAGACACCGCTTGCTTGATGTAAGAATGAATGAATAAATGAATGAATGTAGAATGAATGAATAAATGAATCAATAATGTTATTTAATGTATCTTCACATCTTGGTGATTTTAAACAATTATAACTGTGACTTCTTCAAACGATTAGATCTAAAAGGTCGACTGATATGTTTTGGGTACCTTGTTGTCATGTTTAATCCATCTCTTTAATCCATCTCTCGGCACACGTTTTTCAGTTTGGCTGTGAAAGTTACATGGGTAAGCCGCTGCAAATCTGCGCTGTTGGTTCATACTTGGGTTGCATGCAGTGTTGGACACACAACCAGATATAATAAAATATTTTGCCTAATCCCTTTTAGCTAGGGACATATTTGAATATGAAATCCCTCTTGTCAGATCTTCGGAGACGTTGAACTTCATTTATGAATTTATTAAGTTAGAAGCATGACAATCGGCAGACCCTCGGAGTCTAGGTCAGTTGGCCTTGTCTGCTCTTTGGGTTTATTTTAGTAAGTGTTTCGACTTTCAGAAATAAAGTCTGTTAGCCGCAACATCGCCGAGAAATGCGAACACCACTCAACCGCAAGCGGCAAAGAACATCATGAGCCCCCCGCATCTGCGGGGGCTCATGCTGTTCTGTGACACTTGCTGGTCCAATTTATATTCGTTTCCTGCATCAGCAGTGGTGTTTATGGACATTCCATCATAGGCGAATACAAAATAAACCAGACGGTAGTTTGACGTCGCCGGTCTTTGAGAGTAGGTTGTTTGCAGTTCCACGTTCAACTTCTTCGTCTGCAATAGACTATGATTCACATGAACCCATGCAGTTGTGGCAGGAGACTTGATTGAAGAACCTATAAAACTCATGCTGACAGAGGCTGTGCCGTAGAAAGGCAACAGACTGTAAGTCCACGTTCTCAAAAAAAAGCAAGACTTTAACCCCCTCAATGCCAAGAAAACGTGAATGCAAAGCTTTTAAGCACAATTATTATTGTCAAGCTCGGTTACCCTGCTTCAGCCCAGCAGCGAACCCCTTTATTTTTGGGGCCGGTAACCCCTTATTGATCAGGACGCAGAGAACGACACCCAACTGCAAGAGGCATAGATCCTCATGAGCCCCCGCGACTGCGGGGGCTCATGAGGATCTATGCCTCTTGCTGAGACAGCCTTGTGTCCATGTTTTTTGGGGTGTCTGTGGCTTTTGGTCGTTCAGTAAAAGACGCGCAGTCTTGACCTGCCTCTGATCTCCGGAAATCGTCTATTTTTATTAATCCAGCATGACTGGAACCGGCGACCTTTCAGACGTGAGTCCAACGCTCTACCAACTTAGCTCCCCTACACAGATGTTCTTTAGACAGTTCTAGCTTTTGGTCGTTCAGTGAACACAGATTTCAGAAACAAAATGTACATCTTCTGGAAAGGGTTAATTGTAATACAACGAGAAACTCCTCACACAAAATATGAACTCATGCCGTCTTTGCCTGTGTGGGACAAGATGGTTCCATTGACTCAAACTGAGGGTGCTACTCGGGTTGAACTCTAGGCTGTATGAAAACCATACTTTTTTTTTCTCTGAGAAATCCCTGTGAAAATCCGGCTTTCAATGGAAAGGGTCTTGTTTTCTTCGAGAATAGAACTGTGATAGTACCAGTGCAATCAATTGATACATCAATACTGAGTGCATTTTACAAGATCAATTTAACCCTTTTAGCCCCGGATCCCTACAGCATGAGACGGCTTGACCAATGTAATTCAAGGGTAGTGGCAGATTAGCGTGGCGCCTTCAGGCGCCAAGCTAATCTGGCACTATCCTTGAATTATCATAGTCAAGCCATCTCCTACAACTGATATATGGTCTTTAGGCAACACCTCCAAAATTTGAGAAATCGCAGCTTGAGGCTAAAATGGTTAAAGGGAAAGTGGCTTGTAAGTGACATTTATGTTTCGACATAATTAACCTCTTCGCTGCCAAGAAAATATGACCCCCACCCGAGTCTGCCCTGGGGGACTTGGGTGGGGTTAACTACTTTTTAGTTCTCAGGGTCACCCTGGTCATCCCCACAGGGTGGGTTTCTTTTCCGATTCTGGGGCATGTGTTTCTGTCTACCCTTGGTCCATTCACCTGTATTTGCCTTTTTTCAACTCTTCCTACTGTCTGCGCTGCCTGTAGCCCTTGATATTGGATGTGTGTTGCTAAATGGTCTTAGCTTTATTTAGGCCCCATGTCGTAGGTTTATTTAACGTATTGGACCGGCTGGCGACACACATTCAATATTCTGTTTAGTTTTTTTTTCACAAGCAGTGCAGGCACGTCCTGAGAAAGCCTTGTTGCTGTCGGGACGTTTAGCAATGTACAATCAATCAATCAATCAAGAAAATATGAACAGGTTCCGTCTGCAAGAGACATTGATCCACACGAGCCCCTCGCGACCACCTTTATTTAACATCACCTGTCATCAGAGACCATCATTTATTATTTTAAGGCGGTCGTTAACCCGTTTCATCCTGATACAGTGCTGCTTGAAATTAATTTGACTATGATAGTTCAAGGGTGGTGCCAGAATAGCTTGACGCCTCAGTCGCCAAGCTATTTAAGCACCACCCTCGAGCTTTTTTTAAGTCAGCGTCGGGATGTAATGGGTTAATGACATGTGACGCTCTTTGCCCCTCATGACCTCTCTCTCCTTTATTTTAACCCCTTGACTGGCGAGAAAACTTGAACACAGCAAAGCCGCATGAAGAATAGATCCTCATGAGCCCTTGCAACTGCGGGTGGCCTCATGTGGGTCTATGCCTCCTGCTGAAAGCACTTTATATCTATGTTCTTTGGACGGCTGGGGATCTTTAACGTTTCATTGACAAAAAAAAAAAAAAAAAAACAATTAACCCCTTCCCTGCCACTGCACATACGCTGCACATGCGTTTTTAAGTCCTTCTGTTTATAGAAGGGACTTTTTAGGACGGGTCGCGGTGGGGCGAATATAATAGCATGTCCATGATGTCAAAGGCGGGCAGGCTAAACCTCTAACAATTGAAGAAACGAGGTACAAATTACGTCATGCCTAGTTACGCTAACCTTGCTGCTGAACGTACATTTGGCGCGAAGCGCCGTATGTAACTATGTATGTGCGTATGTGTGTGCGTATGTATGTAAACAAGAGAATCTCCGACATTTCTGTACACAAAAGCTTGAAACTTGGCGAAATACTTTCTTAATTGGGTGGCTAAGAGAGCCCTCGAGCATATTGTAATTAAATGTCTCATTGAAGACATAAACAACCGTTTATAGGAAGTCGGTTGATCCAGATTATAGACCGTCATTTTTGTCATATTTACCTGAACCTTTGCATATAGCTAATTTGGATAAAGACATTAGATGAGTTTGTTAGCCAGCTTTGTATCCTTTCAACTTCTTTAGTAAAAATTAATTCTTTTCAGAAAAGAATTAAAACACTAAAAAAAACTTTACTTCTAGAGAAAGTCAGACAGTGGCGGTGACGTAAAAGAGGCAACTCCGTCACCACGCAGACACTGACATAACATTCTAAATATGACGTCACTCTCGCGCGCGCGGCTCTCTCTCTCTCTCTCTCTCTCTCTCTCTCTCTCTCTCTCTCTCTCTCTCTCTCTCTCTCTCTCTCTCTCTCTCTCTCTCTCTCTCTCTCTCTCAAACATGCGCGCATCTGCAGGATGAATAGATCCTCATGCGCGCTCCACGCGCATGGAGATCTATGCCTTTTGGGGATGTTTGGTGCGCGCGCGCATGCACGCAAACACACATCGACGCGCTTTCAGAAGAACATGCAGGTGACCCGTGTATTTAGTATATCATGTAGGTAAAGTCAACCTGCTTTTACACAAATTATAGCAAGACTGAAATTGTACTGTGAAGTTTTAGTTTTGTCACCATTTTCTCAAGCCTATGAAGCGAAAGTGAAACTCGTATCACGTAAAATATAAAATTACGTAAAAACTAAAACTTACGTCATGACAAATGACGTTTGACAAATCAATGACTGCGCCCCTTATAAAACTCACTGACGTATTGGCAGATCTGCGAGACTTTTTCAATGGGAGATAATTCAACATCAGAATCAGGTCAGAGACAAAAGGTAGAGACCATTGACAGTGAGGAGAGCTCTCATATAGAACGGACTTTGTGGGTTATGGTTCATCCCATCTTGTTGCTTCTGAAATCGTAGTTCATTCAACGACCAAAAGACTACAACGTCCAAGAGATATGGATATACATTGGTCTCAGCAAGAGGCATAGATCCTCATTTGCGCCGCAGTCGCGGGGACTCATGAAGATCTGTGCCTCTTACGGTTGGATCGTGTTCACTTTTTTTCGGCAAGGAAGGTGTTAACCCATTCAGCCCTGACGCACTACAGCAGGAGATGGGTCGACCATGATAAATCAAGGGTAGTGCCAGATTAGCTTGGCGTCTGTCGGAGCCAAGCTAATCTGGCACTGCCCATGAATTATCATGGTCGATCCATCTTTTGCAACTGGCGCATAGTCATTAGATGATGCCTCCAAATTTGAGAAATACGGCATTCGGATTGAAGGAGTTGAGGCCATTTTTTTCTTGCGAAAATCTTGAGGAAGGCTGCTGAGAAGAATTTTACTGTAAAGCAGCTGATCTACTAGTCTGAACGCTCCGCAAAGCCAGGAATTGGATCACAGTAGAAAAATTAAATACACGGACGTGTACACGTGTTTTTGACGCCAAATGGAGGAAATGTAAATGAAACACAGAGGATTTGTACGCCTGGTGTCCCTGTGATGATGTGAGCTTTAAGCACTGTGTGTGTTTCCCCAGGTGTCCCGAAAACGCAGCATCGCAGTTGTTATGCGTGTTGCACAAGGATATCGATGTGTGTGTTTCTCTTCTGTGCAGGGGCGGATCTGGAAGGGACCCGCCACCCCCTCCTCCCCGTAACCCCCACCCGGGTCTGCCCTGGGGGACTTGGGTGGGGATAACTACTTTTTAGTTCCCAGAGTCACCCTGGTCAGCCCCACAGGGTGGGCTTTCCTCTCTATTCTGGGGCATGTGTTTCTGCCTACCCTTCACCTGTATTTTCCTTTTTTAAACTCTCCCTACTGTCTGCGCTGCCTGTAGCTCTTGATATTGGATGTGTGTTGCTAAATGGCCTTAGCTTTATTTAGGCCCCATGTAGGTTTATTTAACGTATTGGACCGGCTGGCGATATACATTCAGTATTCTGTCTGGTTTTTATTTTTTTCACAAGCAGTGCAGGCACGTCCTGAGAAAGTCTTGTTGGTGTCGTGACGTTAAGCAATGTACAATCAATCAATCAAACCCTCTTCCCCGTTGTTTGATTTTTGGCTACTGGAAGCAAAGTCTAGCGTCGGGACCATTGACAGAGAGGACAGCTCTCATATAGAAGGGACTTTGTGGGTTATGGTTCATCTCATCTTGTTGTCACGTTGTTTAGAGGTAATTACCGTGATGCAGAATGTCGGGAAATGTGTCGTGCAAACTCCACAGCGTGGTATTGAAGCGTGTTTGTATGCCTGCACATTTCAAACTCCCATTTCTTGAACTCTCTCTCTCTCTCTCTCCCCCTCTCCCTCTCCCCCGGACAGTCTGCCCCAGTAAAAAACGTGTGCTGTGCCTCTGATTACTTAACCCATTTAGCCCCCGACGCACTACAGCAGGAGATGGGCGCCAAGCTAATCTGGCACTTCCCTTGAATTATCGTGGTCGATACACCTAAAAACAAATGGTACATAGTTGTTAAGAGACAAGATGAAAACCCTAAGATCTGGTATGCCGTTAACTTCCATCGCCGGATGATGGAAAAGGCGCGACCATGATAACACAATGGTAATGCCTGATTAGCCTAGCGCCTTTTCAGGCGCTAGGCTACCAGGCACTACCCATGAGCCCTCACGGTCGATCCGTCTGAATCTGGCTGGATTGTCAGTATGTCTGGGCCCCATATGACATTAAAAAATAAGTCCGGATATTCTTAACAGGTTGGATGATGTTCAAATTTCTCGGCACTGAACGGTTTAATGTCACTTTTAATCGGAGCCGTCCCCGGGTGATAGAAACTGATCTCTCGTTTTGTTACAAATGTAGTGCCGAGGACTCTTGATAGCCTTTATTCACGAAGACGCACCAAATTCTTTTCTCCGGAGGAGACCCGGGTGACTCAGGTGGTAGAGAAAGGTCTTGGGTTCTAATCCACCTGGAGTAAATTATAAAAAAAATAGACATTTCCGGAAACACACAACTGCGCGTCTTTCGACGAAAACGGTCAATTATACCCCGGGCATACATGTTATATCACATGGTTGTCCGGGCTTTTAATCAATTCGTTCGTGGAAATTTTGTATCAATTTTAGTTCCAAGTTCCGGAATCGACTTTTGTTGAGACCCTTTTCGGTGCCTCGTCTTTGGAATCTCCTTCGTGGTGAAAAAAAGCGTTAAGGACTAAACATGTGTTTCCAGTTCTTTGCGTACCGCCCTATTCGGTCTTACAATGTCAAGTGATATGTTAGCAAATAAACGTGGTTCTTTTGTAAAGTCACGTGATAAGTAAAACCCCTAATTTCTTCACGTTCCTATCGGAAACCTCATCTAGATCACAAGCAAATCAAATCAGGGACAGTCTTTGAGCTGTCATAACGTTTGCAGACCTCTTACGACAGATCAGGAAATTGTTGCCGGCTTTGCAAAGAGGAAACTGCGTGTGTACGTGTCTGGTTTCTAATGAGATTAAACCTGTAGATTTAGTATTAGTCTTTGAATTCCAGCACCAAGACCGAGAGTTGAGTCTGCAAAAGAATGTCTCATTCGCTTTGCGTCTTTTCTGGTCACTGTACAATCTTCAACTTCTAAACTGATGTCTAAGCAATACGTGATAATTTTAATATTCTACAGTGACGCCACCCAATGGCAAGAGCCTAATTTGCGCGTTGGCATTTGGAAGTGAAATTTTTCAGTGCGCAAAGGGTCCTCGGGCCGGTGTGGTGGCTGCAGTGGGCCCGCGCACGTACGTGCGCGGGCCGACTGCAGCCGGTGTCGGCCCGATGGCCTTTTCCAGTGCACACTGGATGGAATACGAGCCAGGATCAGGTGGTGTCTGGAGATCGTTCCCTCCGCGGTGTTGGGCTTGCATAATCTCCTCTGTCTCAGGGAGTGAAAGAGTCTCGGGCCGGCGTGGGGGCCTTAGATGGTCCCGCGCACGGGGCCAGCTGAGACCCGACGGCGGCCCGAGGAAAATTTGTTCACAGGGCACGATTTTCCGGTGTAATTACCACTAGTGCTCTTCGAAACCTTTAAATATTGCATTAATCTCGACGTTGTTTCCACATGGTCAGGGTGGGGATTTGAGGGGGTGGGGATTTGGGGGCGTGGGGGTGGAGGGTATGGTTTAGATTCTGATCTCAATTGCACCTGCATGCATTACTTTTTTGTCATCGTGAAGCGTACAGTTTTTGTCTATCGTATTGAAAATGCGGTAGATTTTGAAATACGGATGGTCGGAGCGTATTCCGGTGCATGCACGTGCCGTTTTTGGCGTGCGGGGTAGAAATTCTGGCAAAGAAGTAACACGATAAAAATGACATCAAGTCTAGCTACGCAAACCTTGCTAGAGAACGTCTTTTTGGCGCCAAAACGCCGTATGTGTGTGTGTGTGTGTGTGTGTGTGTGTGTGTGTGTGTGTGTGTGTGTGTGTGTGTGTGTGTGTGTGTGTGTGTGTGTGTGACAGCGACTAGAACCCGCGTTTGAGGACGGATAAGCTTGAAATTTTAAGATATTGTCTCAAAATTATTTATCTCGTGACCTTTTTTTAATTTTTTTTTTTAAATTAAAATGCTCATTGGCGAGAAAATGGCCGTTTCACAATAACCGGTTGCTCCACACTGGAGTCCGTGTTTTTAAAAATTTGTACTAGATATTTCGCATATAGCTAGATAAAAGAGAGACATTGAATGATTTCTTTAACCATCATTGCCCCTCTAAAACTTGAGTGATTAATACATATTATATACATATATGTGTGTGTGTGTGTGTTTTGGGGATTAATTTCACGAATTATATGGGTTTATCTTAAGGCAACTGAATCTTTTCCAGAAAAAAACAGCTTTTTTTTTCATTAATAATCGCATGATATTTCGTATACGGTATTTACATAAGCCTACAGTCTGTCTCGGCTGTCGGGTACGACTAGGTCCATTGTGACCTGAATGCACTAGGTGTTAAAATCAGACAATTTTCTGCACCACTTTTTCTTAGTCATTTGTAAAACAGCTGACATAACTTTAATTTTTTATACGAAAAAAACCCCGATGTTTTCATTAATACCCGCATGATTTTTTCATGAACAGTGTTTGCATAAGCCTGCTCTTTGTCTCTGCCCTGGGGTAGGATTACGTCAAAATTATGACCTGTAAGCCCTAGGCATGAAAATCAGCAAGAAAATTGCAAAGTTGATCCTCTGATACGTCAAATGTTGGTACTGCGATGAGTGACGTATAACATCGAATCGTCACTATGAACACGGCGTCGTGGGACTAATGATGCCATGACGTGAAGCTTGAAGTGACGTCATTTCGCTGCTCGTGCTATTATTCTTCTTCATAATAGCTATGCTACGCCAGACCACAGAGCTTACAAATGGCGGGAATCAACGTGTATCCGTCAGTCTTTATTTCTGTACGTCAGTGTGTGTGGATCGGAGGGTGGGTTAGAGTAGAAGGAGATGGATTCTTGTCGCTACAGGAGCCCACAGAGCGTACTAATGGCGGGAAGCGTCGAGTGCCCGACTTTATTTGTGTGCGCCGACGTGTGCTTTGATCAGAGGTTGGCTTAGAGAGGAGGGAAATGGATCAGCATAATAAGCCTAAAAATATAAACAACTCTGAATGTTCCTAAAAGATAAATGCATCTGAGCTCCAAACAATACCGTAGTCTTTGGGATGAAATCCGCATGTCTTGTCCACATAATTTTCTTACAGGTATGTCCTTGTTTACGAGGTGTGCGTCGTGAGATGGCTTTAGTCTCCAGCTCTTCGTGAACCCTCCAGCCGTTCAGTGCCGAGAAAATTGACATCGCACAACTGCAAGAGGTATAGATCCTCATGAGCCCCCGCAATTGCGGGGGCTCATGAGGATTTATGCCTCTTGCTGACACCACTTTAAATTCATATTCCCTGGACAAATGGGTTTGTTTTGTTTTGCGTTCAAACAACGAAGATGGCAAAAACACAGCCTGCGTCAACAAGTACTGAACTGGTCAATACATTAACTAACCAGGCACATGGGCTCTGGTCTGTGACTTTGTACCTATTGCGTGCTGAGCTGTGATTTTTAGATATTATTAAAGTCCAGAAACACCGATCATGTACTCTCGGCTCAGCGTGATTCTTCATGTCAAGAATCGCACTGACGTGAAATACTGGGACAATCAGTAAAAAGTTTCAATTGTGCAGGTGTCCGGTTACCTTCAATCTGTGCGCAACAGTAACCGGAGGAACTAATCGACTCAGGTATGACCGGTCGGCTGTAAAACGAACTCCCCATCACCTGATTTAAGCGAGGAGGGTATGTTTCAATTAAAGATACCAGCGGCAGATGGAGACTTCTGATCAATTGGATAGAAATCATTTAAAACCCTATCCTACCAATGTACGTACATTTTTGTTCTGCAATCTTTGTTCGTTCAGCGACCAAAAGCCACAACCATCCAAGAGACAAGCCGGATACGAATTGGTCTCAGCAACAGACATAGAGCCTCATGAGCCCCTGCATTCGCAGGGGCTCATGATGGTCTACGTCTCTTGCCGTAAATCGTGTTCACATGTTCTCTTCAACGAAATGTTTAAATTGTAATGCTCTTTGTGTGTGTGTGTGTGTGTGTGTGTGTGTGTGTGTGTGTGTGTGTGTGTGTGTGTGTGTGTGTGCGTGTGTGTATGCGCGTGTGTGTGTGCGCGTGTGTGTGTGCGTGTGTGTGTGTGCGCGTGTGCGTGTGTGTGATCAAATTGAATGATATCATTTTTGAAGTGCTTGCAGAACTGTTTCACTTTTGTAGTCGCTGAATTCAAACACAGATTACGTTTTTGTTATACATTAAAATTAACCCCTTTATTACCGAGGAAAACTGCAGCTGCGAGGGCTTATGGGGATCTATACCTCTGGCTGACACCTCTAATTTATGCATTTTCCTTGAACGGCTGGGTACCCTTGACGCTGAATTAACAAATATTTCATAAAATAAAAATTAAAATAAAATTGCGTCCACCTGCAGCGCATGCTTAACAGTCTAATGTTTCAACCGTTTATAGATAGATGTGCTTTTTTTCCTAGGAGCTATTTGTTGACCACTGAGTCAGAACTAAATACACCAAAGGAGATCTTTGCTGTAATCCGGATCTGCCATCTGTCTTCAACAAAGGCACAGATCCTCAGGGGTCTCAAGGGAATCTATGCCTCATGCAGACAGATGGCGGTCGCTGCATGAAACAGCGCTCATTAAGTCACGTTGGAGCCACGTTGCAGTCTCGCTCAGTGGAGTTGGGTATCACTGAAAAACGGGCAAGAGCTTGATGCAGCTATCACGTGTCATTTGATCTGTTCAGGACCCGCTGCGTTTAAGGTCCACGAGCCGACGTCGGGCCTCCGCTGGCCCGTGCACGGCCGCCGTGCGCGGGCCAGAGGGAGCCGGCGTTGGCCCCAGGGATCTTTTGCTCACTGGGGGATCGAAGTGAAACTAGATAGGGATTCATTTCAGCAGTAGTCAGAGCATGGAAAAGGCCAAAGAGTGATCAGTTGAGAGCCGCGCATGGATTCTGCAGTGATGGTTTCGCTGTAAATGAAAGCGGATGAGGTGGGAGGAGAGAGTGGCTGAGGGTGTGGCGGTGCGGCAGGTGAAGGGACGGGGTGGTGGGTGGTGCGAGGCTGGGCAGGGGAGAGGAGGGGGGGGGGGGAGGGCAGGGATGCGGGGTCATTGTGTATGTAACAGAGGCAAGAGGCATAGATCCTCATGAGCCCCCGTTACTGCGGAGGCTCATGAGGATCTACGCCTCTTGCTGAGACCTATTTGTATCCGTGTTTTTTGGACGGTTTTCATCAGTTTATACAAAATGATCTGAATTTAAATAGACGCAACAAAGTCTCATTGGTTTTCCAGTTTTTTTCTTATTACCATTTCAGTGTCGGTTGATGCAGATTGTTTATGCAATCTTCATTAATTCAACACCCAAAATCGAAGCTCTCCTAGGAAGAAGCGTCATGAGCTGCTGCAGCTGCTGGGGCTTATGAGGATCTATGCCTCTTGCAGTTGGGTAGCGTACAAATTCTCTCGGCACTGAACGGGTTAATTACATATTAGGACTCGCCAACATAGGTCAAGTTGCTTTATAAATCCGTGTCAGTTTACGTCTGTGTGCTTATCATACCGTACATCACTCGTGACCTTTTGAATTTTTTTATTTTTTTTAAATTTTTATTAAAGTTTATTAAATTGTTTAGTCATTCATAGCTCTAGCTGTCTGACTTTTAGATTCAATGTTTTATCGCGCATCAGACTTCATCCACAAACTCATAAACTGTGTTGACAGTCTTGGTCTTTATTTTTTTCAAAGTAAGATTCAAGATTCTTTTGTTATTCCTTTGACCTTTCAAGGGCTGTGGAGGAACGTAACGTTCAACGAAATGTAAAGAACATAATTATACCGACGAGCAAAAGAGCTCTACCTGAGGTTAGGCGCCATAGAAATCATTATTGTTGTTGTTATTATTATTATTATTATTATTATTGAACGAAATGCGACGTTTTTAGGAATCATCGGAAATGGTTCCAAAAATGTCGCAAAAAAAAATTCCCTTTAGTGTTTACGATGATTTTAAAACAACTTGGCATTTCTTTGGCTTGTCAGTATGTTTCAAAATTCATGTTACATAGAGCATTAGTCTTGACTTCAAGTGACACTACACTCTAATAAAATGTGTACTAAATCAGTCACACAATTACTTACTTACGCCTGT
Organism: Semisulcospira habei; assembly: GCA_036245525.1. NCBI lineage: Eukaryota > Metazoa > Mollusca > Gastropoda > Semisulcospiridae > Semisulcospira > Semisulcospira habei. Next base: position 151,354,866 of record BTPG01000002.1, read on the forward strand.
CACCCCTACCCGGGTATAGGCCGTCGACAAGAGACCTCCAGCAACTCCTGTCCTGTGCTTCTCCTTCGATTCTACTCCAGGTGGTTCCCAGTCTCTTGATGTCTGCTTGGAGGTCTCGACGACAGGAGTTTCTCGGCCTACCTCTTTTCCTCTTTCCCTGGGGGTTCCATGACAATGCCTGCCTAGTGATACTGGAAGCTGGCTTTCTCAGACTGTGACCGATCCATCCCCATCTTCTTCGCCCAATTTCATTCTCTGCTGTTATCTGCTCTGTTCTCTCCCAGAGTCTGACGTTGCTGATCTTCTCTGGCCAGTGGATTTTCAAAATTCTTCTAAGGCAACTGTTCATGAAGGTCTGTACTCTGTTGACTGTGGTTTTTGTCAATCTCCATGTCTCTGCTCCATATAGGAGAACTGCTTTTACATTGGAGTTGAAAATCCGGATTTTGGTGTGTTGTGACAGCTCTCTGGAACTCCACACTTTTTTCAACTGGAGAAAGGCTGCTCTGGCTTTACCGATTCGTGCTCTGACATCTGCATCAGTGCCGCCTTTTTTGTCTATGATGCTCCCGAGATAGGTGAAGGACTCCACCTCCTCCAACGGGGTGCCAGCAAGCAAGACTGGTTCTTCCCTGGTTGCGTTCAGCCTCATTGTCTTTGTTTTCTGTTTGTGAATGGTGAGGCCCACTTGGGACGAGATGTCAGCAAGCCTCGTGGTCTTGTCCTGCATTTGTTGATGAGTGTGGGACAGTAATGCCAAGTCGTCTGCAAAATCGAGGTCGTCAAGCTGTGTCCACAGTGTCCACTGTATTCCACTTCGTCTGTGCTCTGTGGTCATCTTCATGACCCAGTCTATGGCCAGTAGGAAGAGGAACGGAGACAGCAGACACCCCTGCCTGACACCAGTTCTGACCTGGAGCTCTCTGGTGAACTGCCCTTCGTGGATCACGCGACATGTCATGCCATCATAGCTGCTCTTGATCAGGCGGACGAGCTTTGTGGGTACACCGTAGTGTCGTAGGAGTTTCCACAGAGTCTCTCGGTCCACGCTGTCAAATGCTTTCTCATAATCCACAAAGTTGACGTACAGCGGGGAGCTCCACTCCAGAGACTGTTCCACGATGATGCGGAGAGTGGCGATCTGGTCTGTACATGATCGGTTCTTCCTGAATCCTGCTTGCTGGTCTCTCAGCTGGGGGTCAACGGAGCTCTTCATTCTCTCTAGGATGATCCTGTTGAAGACCTTTCCTGGTACTGACAGCAAGGTGATTCCTCTGTAGTTGGAACACTTGCTGAGGTCGCCTTTCTTGGGAAGCTTGATTAGGTACCCCTCCTTCCAGTCAGCTGGCATCACCTCCTCTTCCCAGATCTTTCCAAACAGTGGGTACAGCATCTCAACTGTTGTCTCTAGGTCTGCTTTCAGAGACTCCGCTGGGATGCCATCTGGCCCTGCTGCTTTGCCATTCTTCAAAAATGCCACTGCTTTTCTGATCTCTTCCCGGCTGGGTCTGTCACAGCTGATGGGTAGGTCGGTCTCTGCCGGCTGGATGTCGGGGGGGTCGGGTGGGCTAGGTCTGTTCAGTAACTCTTCAAAATACTCGGCCCATCTGTCGAGTTGGTCTGCTCTGTCTGCAATAGGCTTGCCTTCTTTGTCTTTTACTGGTCTTTCTGTATGGCCATACTTACCCGACAATCTTCTGGTAATGTCGTAGAGCTGTTTCATGTTGCCGCTGCCTGCTGCCTTTTCTGCCTCTGCTGCCAGGCTGTCTGTGTAGGCCCTCTTGTCTGCCCTGATACTCCTCTTCACCTCGCGGTTGGCTTCCGAGTATTCCCCCTGTGCCCTTACTTTGGCTGCTCTCGTGCGACTGTTGTTGACCGCTGCTTTCTTCTGCTTCCTCGCTTCTATCTTCTTCAAGGTCTGTGCCGACAGCCAGTCCTTGTGGTGGTGTTTCCTGAACCCTACAGTGTCTTTGCAGGTTGAGTTCAGCGCCTCTCTAACTGCCTTCCACTGCTGCTCTGTGGTGACCGCCTCCTCTTCATTTACTAGCTCCTGTAGCGCTTGAAACCGGTTGGACAGCACCAGTTTGAACTCTTCTCTAACTCCAGTTTCTCTCAGGAGGCCTACATTATAGCGCTGTCTTCTTGTTGTCTCTGTGCGGCTTTTCTTTAGCTTGAGCTTCATTCTTAAGGTAAGCAGATGGTGGTCTGAGGCGACATCTGCTCCCCTCCTCACTCGAACATCTTGAAGGGATCTTCTAAATTTCTTGCTAATGCAGATATGGTCTATTTGGTTCTCTGTTGTATGGTCAGGTGAGACCCAAGTTGCTTTGTGTATTCTTCTGTGTGGGAAGATGCTGCCTCCAATGACAAGTCGGTTTAGAGCACAAAAGTCTACAAACCTCTCCCCGTTCTCACTCATCTCCGAGCCTAGTCCCTGTCTCCCCATCACCTCTTCGTATCCGGTGTTGTCCTCCCCTATTTTGGCATTAAAATCGCCCATGACGATGGTGATGTCTCGCTCCGCACATTTGTCCACGGCACTCTGGAGTCGGTCGTAGAACTCTTGTTTCTCTTCCTCGTCACTGTCATTGGTGGGCGCATAACACTGGATGACGTTCAGCTTGAGCTTTTTCTTGGTTCTAAAGGCTGCTGTTATAATTCTTGGCCCAAGAGGTTCCCAGCCCATCAGCGCTCTCTGTGCCACTGGTGACAGCATGAGTGCTACTCCTTCTGTATGGGGGGCATTCTCCTCTTCATGACCTGAATACAGAATCATCTCCCCACTTAACAGCCTTTTCTGGCCAGACTGCGTCCATCTGGCTTCACTGATGCCTAGCAGGGAAAGGTTGTACTTTTGCATTTCCGCTGCTATCTGGGCGGCCTTGCCGCTCTGGTACATGGTCTTGACGTTCCATGTGCCCATGGTTGTATCCCTGGATAGAGAGAGGCGGCTCGGTCCTGTGGCTTCCGAAGACTTCCGGCTTTCACCACAGGACGTCATAAGTCTTCTAGTAGAAGAACCTTCCTCCTCCAGGAAAGGAATTACTGTTAGTCTTTTCGTCGGCGTTTTTGTAGCTATTTCCTTTTTTGCAGGGTGGGGAAGCTACCCCCACGCCCAACCCCCTTACTAGGAGGACCAGGGGTTTTCTGTCGGGGTCACCTTCCCTTAGACCATGTTGGTTCACGGCACCTTATTTCATTCGGTGCACCCCTCTCACGAGGGACCCCCTATCCACCACCCAGGGGACGCGCCTCAACGCCGTATGGTCCCAGCGCGAGGAGTCACACAATGCTATCAAACAAATGCCTCTACATCCACAGTGATCTCCGTCTTTTAATGTCTCTCTTTCTCTCTGATTCAAAGTGCTACATTGTATTGCAGAGTTTAACTCATTCGAGACGTGCCGCCTACGGATACGCGGCTTATGCCGCGTATGCGGAGGTGGCCCGTCTCGAATGAGTTAACGCCATCCTTGTCAGAAAATTTCGAATACCACCCAACTGCAAGTGTAGATCCTCATGAGCCCCCCGCCCCACCCCCCTCCTCCTCCACCAGTTGTCTGAGTGTGTTCACATGGCTGAGTGATCAGGCGTTGCAACAGCTGAACGGATTTTCCTGGGCGTTAACCCCTTCACTGCCGAGAAAAAACGAACAACACACTATTACAAGAGGTATAGATCCTCATGAGCCCACGTAATTGCGGGCGCTCGTGAGGATCTATGGCTCTTGCTAAAACCACTTTGTACGAAGCCATACATTTGAGCTCTTTCGCGTTGAATGGACACAGATTTCAAACGTGCAATGTACGGCTAGTGACAGTGAAGGGGTTAAGGACAAGTTTTTGTTTCACACGACTGCAGGCATTTGAATCTGACCTCAAATATATACTGTATCGTTATTAACCGCGTTAAGTTTTGAACGGTTCCTCGACAATTGGCGTGACTGACTCTCTCTATGTTTCACTGTGCCGAAGTCTATGACAGAGGCATAGATTCTCATGAGCCACTGCAAGAGGCATCGATTCTCATGAGAATCTATGCCTCTTGCCCGTAGGGATGAGCACAACTTGACTTCGAGAAAGTCTTCCGAGCCAAGAAGAGTTTCGGTAGCATTGTCGTCTGAACGTGATTTTAGGCGACACATTTT
>BTPG01000002.1:151359380-151414380 GCA_036245525.1 Semisulcospira habei
TTTTTTTTTTTATCGGGGTGGAGGGGGGGGGGAGGGTGGTGGGAGTGGGGGAGTGGGCAACGTGCCTGACATGTTACTTTCCAGCCTTAAAAAATCAAACATCGGGGTGGGGTGGGGTGGGTGAGACACCAGTCCAAGGGGGGTTGCAACAGTCCAAACTCCAACATAGCAATTAACATCTTACGAGATTTTCGTTTCCAAAAATTTTTTTTTTCTTTTCCAAATAACATAATTATCTTCTTCAAAAATATTTCCCTTTGATTTTTTACTGGTTTTTTTTTCTTCCCTAAAAGTAGTCCTGTGTGTGTGTGTGTGTGTGTGTGTGTGTGTGTGTGTGTGTGTGTGTGTGTGTGTGTGTGTGTGTGTGTGTGTGTGTGTGTGTGTGTGTGTGTGTGTGTGTGTGTGTGTGTGTGTGTGTGTGTGTGTGTGTGTGTGTGTGTGTGTGTGTGTGTGTGTGTGTGTGTGTGTGTGTGTGTGTGTGTGTGTGTGTGTGTGTGTGTGTGTGTTGTGTGTGTGTGTGTGTGTGTGTGTGTGTGTGTGTGTGTGTGTGTGTGTGTGTGTGTGTGTGTGTGTGTGTGTGTGTGTGTGTGTGTGTGTGTGTGTGTGTGTGTGTGTGTGTGTGTGTGTGTGTGTGTGTGTGTGTGTGTGTGTGTGTGTGTGTGTGTGTGTGTGTGTGTGTGTGTGTGTGTGTGTGTGTGTGTGTGTGTGTGTGTGTGTGTGTTGTGTGTGTGTGTGTGTGTGTGTGTGTGTGTGTGTGTGTGTGTGTGTGTGTGTGTGTGTGTGTGTGTGTGTGTGTGTGTGTGTGTGTGTGTGTGTGTGTGTGTGTGTGTGTGTGTGTGTGTGTGTGTGTGTGTGTGTGTGTGTGTGTGTGTGTGTGTGTGTGTGTGTGTGTGTGTGTGTGTGTGTGTGTGTGTGTGTGTGTGTGTGTGTGTGTGTGTGTGTGTGTGTCCGCGTGTCCGCGTGTCCGCGTGTCCGCGTCCGTCCGATGATTCCGCCAAAAATGTTGCATTGCCCGTCAGTATACTTGTGCATAAGACAAATCTGGCTGTTGAAATGAAAGGATTTGAATGACATTTGACGAGAAACGCTCCAATTAATGCTTCCACGTCTTGCTGGTGGCGCTGGATGTGAAAGTAAATGTAAACAATGCAAGTTTACAATAAACACCATTCAGCCTCTTTAATCCCAGGGGCCGCAGATCGTGTTTTAGGGAGATCATTGCAAATTCAACGTCAAAGATCTCCGTCCGTCAGTTCAACATGGATAAACATCCAGCAAGAGGCATAGATCCTCATGAGCCCCCGCAGTTGCGGGGGCTCATGAGGATCTATACCTCTTGCAATTTGGCTGACGTTCACTTTTTCTTAGTAATGAAGGGTTCGTCCTGGAACCATAGTTACTTTAATTGACTCATCTCCGGTCGATTGCACGTACTCGTCTATGTTGTGTCTAGAGCAAAGAGCCAGTGATCCTCGCTGACCCTCCCGTGGTGCATGAGGATCTATGCCCCTTGCAGATGCGTGATTTCCCCGCGTGATCTTGCTGGGGATCCGAGTCAGGAATGGTGGGGTTAAAGGGTTAATGGGCAAATGTTGGCGTTACTCTTGACACCCCCACCGTTGAAACAATAGTCGGGACGCTGGACTGTTGATCGCCTCATCGATGGCTGAGCCGGAATCACTGTGCGTCTGGCTCAGTCTAAGGAGGCTGGCTGCACCGATCCTCTCGAATAACAGTCATAGAGTCTAATGTTCCCCTGCATACACAGAGGCGTATGAAACTCTTTGAATCCAAGCTGTTGACTTGAATTTTGCTTCAGGTTTAGAGTCCTTCGGCACTTACTGTGATCAAGGACAAAAGGCTGTTGACTGACCAATCTTGAACTCAAATCCTCGTAGGTGTCTCAGTATTGGGATGCTAAATGCTAAATAATCTGCGAGCAAGAGACGTAGATTCGCATGAGTCCTTGCACCTTCTTAAAGCGTCATGAGAATCTATTGCGTCCTGTTGTCTGAACAAGAAGGAAGCATGACAGTTGATTGTTGTCCCCAGTCACGGAGCAGGACAAACAAACATAACTACCCCAGTAGGAAGATGCAAACTGTGCCAGTCTCGGCATCCAAGAGGCGTAGATTTTCATGAACACCTGCAGTGCAGGGCCTCATGAGAATCTACGCCTCTTGCAGTCGGTATAGGGTCTGTTGAGAGACTGGTTTTCGGACAAATCTCGGTGCTGTGTTGACGTTAGACCATTGTTTGAGCGCAGACACGCTGAGATTACGGCCCAGTGTTTGTGCACTATAGAAGCTGGACAGAAATAATTGGTCGACTTTCAACGACTTTATAGTGCCTTTCGCGGTCCCGGCTGGGTTCCCGAGTTGTGTTTCTACAGTAAACACTGCGGTTGGGGACTGGACGCTATAGACTTACTGACGAATTCATCGAAGGTGCTTACACGTGGTTATAGATGATAGTCGATATGTTAACCCTTTTACTGTTGGAAAAATGTGAACGCGATCCCACTGCAAGAGACATAGATCCTCATGCGCCCCCGCGACTGCGGGGGCGCATGAGTATCTATGTCTCTTGCTGAGACCAAGTTGTATCCGTGTTTGTGGGACGGTGGTGGTTTTGGTCGTTCAATGAAGAAAGATTTCAGAAACGAAAATGTACGTACTGTGGCAGGGGAGGCGTTAAGGGGAGACTATTTCCTAAACTGGTTATCTCCCTCGATTCGCTGCCGCGACAATAGCGAATCGAGACAGACAACCAGTTTGGCTATTTCCTTATTCAGTTATCGACAACTTCTTGGCTTCTATTTTTGAAGAATATGATGCAGAAAGACAGTTTCCAGGGCTTGCAAAATATGTTTAATAAAATACTATAATACTTATACACGCAGTGTGTTTTCAAGAAGAGCAGCTTATGGGCGAAAAAAAAAGAAGAAAGAATGTTACAGAGTACACTTCTTGCAAGCCACTCGGAAAAACTGCTTTGAGTGGTCGTAAAGGACAGGTGCTCTTTCAAGGGAATTCTTGAAAGGGGGATTAGTGCCACATGTCTTTAAAGATTTTTGAGCCGCGTAACAGATGGTGTTTAATGACAGATAATCTCTTATTAACCTCTTCCCTGTCACTGTACCTACACATTTGTTTCTGAAATCTTAGTTCATTCAACGACCAAAAGCCAAAACCGTCCAAGGAACACGGATGCAAATTGGTCTCAGCAAGAGACATAGATACTCATGTATTACGCAGTCGCGGGGCGCATGAGGATCTACGCCTCTTGCAGTTGGATCGTGTTCACTTCTTCGCGCTAGTGAACGGGCTGAGGATGCCACCTGTCATTATAGGCCATCATTTAGGTGGCTGCAGCCACCTCAAATGATGGTCTGTCATGTCAGATGGTCTTTTATGAGGGTGGTCGCTCAAACCAAGTTCTGCTGTACACTTTTTGCAAGCAACTTGAGTGTTGCATACTAGTTAAAAAGGGGTCACATGCAGAGTGTTCTGAATATTTCATCAATGTCTCTGTGAGTGTGAGCCAGGCCCTAAGGGAATCGGGTTTAGAACACACGCTTAACTTCCTCATAGTCTGGCGCAGTTTTTTTTTTACTAAATTAGTAACCCTTTTTGGGGGCACAATATATGCTGAAGTAATAGACTTCAGTTCACCAAAACCTGAGACCCCAGTTAGCAAGACGCCTTCCAGCCCACGACGGCCGCAGCGGGCCCGCGCACTGACATGCGTCTGGTGTCGTGGGCTCGAAGATTTGTGTTGTTGTTGTTGTTATTATTATTATTATTATTATTATTATTATTATTTTACTAGGGAAGGATACGTGTATGTGTCATGCAAAGTACTGTGATGTGAAATGAGGGACGCATTACTTGACTTAGTTCTGTGTCTACTAGGATTCGCCAGAAACTACCATTGATGTTCGCGCCCCTTGTCGGCATGTAGTATTCCGCAGTGTGTACTTCGGGAAGGTCAGATGCTAAATTGTTCAGGCTAGGAAACCTACAGAATAAGATTTGGTTGATAAACTGTCCAAGATTCATCTGTCCGTCAATACCACCACTCATTCCATTCCTCCATTTCTCTGTCCATCCATCCGTCCATCCATCCATCCCATCCCATCCCATCTCCCCCCCCCTCCCCCCTCCATTATAACGTACCTGGTTTCAGTACAAAATCAGCTACATTATTTTCCTTTCAAGGTATTTTTGTCTTACTCATCTTGGCAAATATTTTATTTGAACTTTGGTATTTCACGGAACAAGATTTATTTAACATTGAAATCGAACGTGCGTTTATCACAAAAAGCATCGCTAGACAACATCGCCCTACCTAATAGACGCAAATGAAGCTGGCAAGCGTTATAAAACATCGAGTCCCGCTTCTATAGGGGCTCATAAAGTTCTATGCCTTTTGCAGATAGAATACGTTCACGTTTAAAGTTGATAACCATAGAAAATTTTTAACGCGTAACGGCATCCGATTGATGGAGGGCAAGTCTAAATGAGGACAACAAGAAAAATAAATCTTCATGAGCCCCCGCAATGCATGAAGATCTATGCCTCTTCCAGATGGACGGCGTTGACATAAATATTGGGTAATCACTGTAATAAGCGCGCATGTGTGGCTTTGCAAACAGCCCAACCCACGCCCGCCGCGCGCAAAAATCTAATCGCTCCTGCATTAAAGGGGGAGACAATCCTCCCCAAGGGACGCAATTTGTGATCGACGGAGGCTGGAGGTTTGGTGCCGAACCCGAGGCGCCGTACAACGTATTCGACGCTGATGGCGCTGTTAACCGATACCTCTTGTGAAGTAGGCGACCAGATTCGACGGAGGCTATTTAACGGCAAAGTACAAAAGTCACCGCACAGATTGCACAGCGCACAATGCATCCCGTAATGCAGTTGACTGAGAAAAAGCCCATAATCCAGCTACAAGAGACATAGACCCTCATGGGCTCCCGCAGTCGCGGGGGCTCATGAGGATCTATGCCTCTTGACGACACCGCTTTTGAATCCTTGTTCTTTGAATGGTTTGGAGTCTTAAGCGTTGAATTAACGAAGATTGCAGAAACGCATTCTGCTTCCTTTTGGCAGTGAAGCGATTAACTCATTCGAGACGTGCTGCGTGGAGCCGCCTGTCCAAATGGAGCACATCTCAAGTGTAATAAGATCGACATTTAGTTCATACCTTTAGCTAATGTGATCAAAGTACACATCCTGTTTTATTTTTACAGTTTAACCCTTATCGTTCGGAATACACCAGTGTGTGAAATAAGTTTGACTAAAATTGTTCAAGGGTAGTTACAGAATAGCTTGGCGCCTCTAGGCGCCAAGCTATTCTGGCACCACCCTTGAACTAAAGCCATTGGTCTATATCCTTGTCTGTAAGTACTATAATGTAGCTACAATGTATACTATAGTGTACAAATTTGAAGTTTTTAGCCTCAGTATGATATGGGTTAACTGACACAGATTATACTAAAATCGAAGCTGGATTATAGTGAGGTTACGTTTACGCCGAAAGTCTCCACAACAACGAACGCGAGCGATGCCAATGTTGATAACCAGCGTCTACCATAAGCACGGACAACACTCCAAACATCTCTGAGAGCATAGATCCTCATGAGCCCTCCGGCCACATGAGCCCTCCGTGCTCAAGAGGATCTATGCTTCTTGGAGATTTTTTGAGTGTTTATGTTTGTCATGCAAGCTTAATTTGCCTCTCTTTCTTTGTTGGGAGTCGTTCTTTGTTGGGGAGTCGTTCGTTGTTGGGGAGTCGTTCGTTGTTGGGAGTCGTTCGTTGTTGGGAGTCGTTCGTTGTTGGGAGTCGTTCTTTGTTGGGGAGTCGTTCTTTGTTGGGGAGTCGTTCGTTGTTGGGAGTCGTTCTTTGTTGGGGAGTCGTTCGTTGTTGGGAGTCGTTCGTTGTTGGGAGTCGTTCTTTGTTGGGAGTCGTTCTTTGTTGGGGAGTCGTTCTTTGTTGGGGAGTCGTTCTTTGTTGGGGAGTCGTTCGTTGTTGGGAGTCGTTCGTTGTTGGGAGTCGTTCGTTGTTGGGGAGTCGTTCGTTGTTGGGAGTCGTTCTTTGTTGGGAGTCGTTCTTTGTTTGGGAGTCGTTCATTGTTGGGAGTCGTTCGTTGTTGGGAGTCGTTCTTTGTTGGGAGTCGTTCGTTGTTGGGAGTCGTTCGTTGTTGGGAGTCGTTCGTTGTTGGGAGTCGTTCGTTGTTGGGAGTCGTTCGTTGTTGGGAGTCGTTCTTTGTTGGGGAGTCGTTCTTTGTTGGGAGTCGTTCGTTTCAAACGAAACCCCACTATTGTTTAGAAATACACAACAATGAAAGAAACACGCTTAGAAAAGACAAATCCTTTCTGAACGTGTTATGTTTTAAGTTGTTGGGTCTTTGCTTTGCATGTAACAACATTGCACTTTTGGCGGTCTCTGTTGGTCTGGGCTAGAAGTGTCTGATTTTGTTTTTAATTAGGTTCCATGGAATAATGTTATTATGCACAAAAGTCCTCGGGCCCACGACGGCCGCAGTTGGCCTGCGCACGGCTGTGGGCCCGAAGACGTTTTGCTACTGGGGTCAGTGGGCATAGAAACTGCATGCTGGGCTAGTTTCACAAGCCGCACAAAAAACAGCGCTGACGCAGTCAATCGCACGTACGCCTCTTCCAGTGCTTGTGGCTTAGATTGTGTACTTTGAAGCCAAGCGTCTAAAATCGACTGATGTTGGAAGGGGTCACAGCGTGAAATTCAGGATAATTTTCTCCCCGCTGTATTTTTTCCTGAGCTTTTGTCCTACAAATCTGTGGCCAATGTTCATGCATGAGATGATCGAATCGCGGTATTCTTCCGGTGAAATGATTTGTGCTGTATGTTTCTCCCAGAGTCCTGAATTTACGATGTTTTCTGACGACACATTGGCGCTTTTCGATGCCTTACTTTCCCCCCTTCCCTCCTCCCCCTTCCCCTTCCCCTCCCTGCCCACCCCCTCCCTCCTTCCCGTCCCCATTGTTTGTAACTGGCCTTGTATGAGAGCCGATTTGTGCCGGAATAAAGATAATTTTGCAATCGCCGTGGCGGAACTGATTCGTTTCTTTTTGAAGTGCGAAACAAAACCGCCAACCCAGCAATTTGTCGTGACTTAGTGCTATGTATTACAACCACATAACCCCTTCCCTGCCACTGTATGTACGTTTTCGTCGGTTTCTGAAATCTTTGTTCGTGCAGCGACCAACAGCCAAGACACAAATTGGTCTCGTCAAGAGGCTTAGATCCACGTGAGCCCCCGCAGTTGCCGGGGGCTCATGAGGATCTATGTCGCTTGCCAGCTAGCTGCAAGAAGCAAAGAACGCCTTGAATCTGCGCATGGCAGCGAGGGTTTATGGTCTTCTTCACCTTTGTCGTTTCGCAGTCGTGTTCTTTGGGTTGATGGCGTTGAATTTAGCGTGTTTTCCTAGACAGTCCGCTCTTTCAAAAAGGCGGTGTATGGGCTCAGCCGTGTGGTCTCTGTGCGATCTTCATATCTTCTGTTGAAATCCTTGCGGGATTTTTTTAATATATTTTTGCAACCCCATTCTGTGCCCCGTCTTTGAAATCATATTCGAGGTGGCAATATAAGTTATTGGCAGCAGGGGTTTGCTACACGGACCCTTGTAGGCCCGAGGGAGGTCAAAGGAACCATTGCACACCGAAGGCCAAAAGCCTGAGGGGTACAATGGTTTCTTTGACCTCCCGAAGGCCTACAAGGGTCCGTTTATCAAGCCCCTGCTACCAATAACGTATTTGTTTTCATTCCCCCACAATTTCCATAAAAGAAAGCAAGAAGAAATCCGCCGACCTAGATCACGCCAGACATGACTGACGACAAAAGAAATATACATTTATACATAATAGACTTATGACGTAATTTAAAATCATTCATGAAGTTGTCGTCTCCACTAGTGTGCCTGTTTCGAACAACACTAAGTAACTTTGTATATTAGAACGTTTTATAGAACAAAACTGGCACCCAAGACGCGTCAGAAAGAGGGCTACAAAAAGTCGGCCATTTCTCGTTCCAAAGGTTTTTGTATCCCTGTCACATGGTACGGTTTGCGCTAAAGAACTGGTCGTGTGACGTAGGGATGAAAACAAAGGACGTTAACTCATTCGAGACGTGCCGCCTCCGGATACGCGGCATAAGGAGGAGCGCAGAGTCTTGATTACAATTGGGTTGGTTATTATTTACGTCTCTTGCAGATGCAAGGTATTTGCAGAGGCCCTGCATTGCAGTCGTACCACGTAGCTGTTCAATTCAGCTGAGGCCAGCGACCCCAAGACTGTCAGTGGTCAAGAATCCTCATTCGTTAGCTAAACCCCGATGACCTCTGCCGTTTCGAAAGGAAGTAGAGGTATTTGGAGCAGGACCCCAGTAGCGAGAGGCGTAAATTCTCATGAGCCTCTGCGACCGCTAGGAGCTCATGAGAATCCACGCCTCTCTTTCTCTACTGGAAGTGTATGGTCTTGGCTTTGGTTCTCACAAACCAGATAGGTGAGGCTAGCGCTGGCAGAATTGTCAGTACTCAACCAAGGGAATCTGTGTGATTCCCTTGGTTGAGTACTGACATTCTGCAGCGCTAGCCTCACCATCTGGTTGTGAGTATCATGTATAACTCGAGGCAAATTTGTATCGTTACATTGTTGTGTAATGTTCTGTGCATCTACTGTGGAATCAGGTATTACCCGACCACATAGTAGCGCACCTTCATGTTTGTGTATGTATGTTTCTCCTGCTACTTCCTAAGTTCCGGAGAAAGACATGGTTATATAGAGACCTGATCCATTCTTTTAAGGAATGGAAATGATTGTCTTATTCTATACCTGCGTATTCTCTGTGGCTGGCGATGGGTGCCTGATAGGCGGGCAGGGATCTACTGTTGTCTGTCCAGCGCTGTGATTCCCCTTGGTTTGAGTATTGGCTTGGTTGGATACTAATGGGCTGGACTTGTCGACAAGCAGTCGTATTGCTGAGGCTTTAAGTATCTGCAGGCCTGTGGGGAATACGTAATTACACCAGTCGCAAAATGTGGAGTTGCCGGCCCTGGTTGAGACCATACACAGCTTGTTTTGTGGTGGTGTTTTTTGATTGTTTTTTTCAGTATAGTTTATAGGACTGTACTGACTCGAACCACGTGAGGGGGTGGTGTTCACACTGCACCACTAGGCGGATGAGCTGTCTCTGACAGCAAACGGCTAAAGGACGGAGGAGATCAGGCTTGATCCAACTACCAAATGTGGGGAAGTAAACCTTTCAAATCAGCAGTGGAGCCCCGAAGGCGGACAGCTGCCTGTATTCACGCACTGTTCCGGCAGCTCATGGAGCCAAACTGGTGCCAAACGTACTGCTTTGCATTCCTTTGGACTACATCAGCGAGGCCGAGAGGGGTATCTTGACGACGTGGGCATCCCAGGATCTCCATACACTTCGCCCAGGCTTGCGCCCTGGAGAGGTCACTCCAGTGCCGCTGCTCCAGCGACAACACAACACGGAAGACAGCAGTTACGAGTTATAAGCCCAGAGCGGATTGGCGTAAGCTCGGGCGCTACGGGTTGTCTCCGACGGTGGGAGGGATCATCGCGTCCCACTGGTCATCTATCGCCCGCCTCAAACTTGGCAGCCCCCACTCAGTAAGGTGCTGACCCGCCACAGTCTGCCTGCTCCAATGGGTGCTTGGAGCTTAGGGACACGACCGAAGAGCAGACTGTATACCCTGCACCAGACAAAACAATAAGAAGAAAGAAAAAACAGTCAGCTTTGCGGCTGGCAAGCTGGAATGTCAGAACCATGTGCCCTGGCTACTCTGACGACTTTCAACAAGTCGACGACGTCAGGAAGACAGCTATCATCAACCGTGAGCTGAAACGACTGAACATTGACATTGCCGCCCTTCAGGAGACTAGACTCCTTTCTAGTGGCAGCCTCAGAGAACAGGATTACACGTTCTTCTGTCGGGGAAATGAACCTGGGGAGCCTCGAATACACGGTGTTGGATTTGCAGTGTCCAACTCCATGCTGTCCTCAATTGAGCCGCCCTCCGGAGGCACACCCAGAATCCTCTCGCTCCGCCTCTCTACCTCTTCAGGTCCAGTCAACATCCTGAGCATCTACGCGCCTACACTCTGCTCCTCAACTGAGATAAAGGATTGAATTCTACGAAGAGCTTGAGACCACCATCAGAGAAATCCCTACCACAGAACACCTATTCCTACTCGGCGATGTTAACGCCCGGATTGGAGCTGACCACAACTCCTGGCCTCGTTGCATTGGTCATTTTGGTATCGGCAAGCTCAACGATAATGGACAGAGACTGCTAGAATTTTCTTCCTACCACGACCTGTGTATCTCAAATACGTTGTTCTCAACCAAACTCTGCCACCGATGGCGGCACCCCAGATCACGTCACTGGCACCAGTTAGATCTCATCATTACCAAACGACCGCTGCTGAACTGCGTTCTTACTACCCGCCGATTGTGACACTGACCACTCACTGGTTGGGAGCAAGGTACGCCTCCACCCTAAGCGGATCCACAACTCCAAGCAGAAAGGACGGTCACATATCAACACAACCCTGACATCTGTACCAGAAGTTTGCACACGCTTTGCTAGTGCCATGGAAGAGGCCCTCAAGGACTGCCCAGGTAACAACGCCGAAGAGAGGTGGAGCCACATTCGTGACGCCATTTACAATTCAGCAATGGCAACCTTTGGCAAGAGGGAGAAGAACACCCAGACTAGTTCGAAGCAGGAATAACTGAACTTGAACCAGCTATCACAGCCAAACGTACAGCACTGTTCAGAGAAGGCGCTAGCTGCACTCCGAAAGGCCAGAAGTAATGCTCAGCGGATCGCCAGGAAATGCGCCAACGACTATTGGCTGAATCTCTGCCAGAGCATCCAGCCCTCCGCCGACTTAAGGAATATCCGCGCCATGTATGAGGGCATGAAGAAAGCATTTGGCCCCAGCACAGTTAGATCACCCCCCTGAGGTCCACTACTGGAGACATCATACGGACCGCGGCAAGCAGATGGAGAGATGGGCCGAGCACTACCAGCAGCTGTATTCGAGGGAAAACAACGTCACTGTCCGTGATGGAAGAACTTGATACTCTGCCCACTGTAGACGAACTCAGCAAGGCCATTGACTCCTTAGCATGAGGTAAAGCTCCAGGCAATGACAGTATTCCTCCAGAGGTTCTCAAGGCTGGCAAAAAGAGTGTCCTCATTGACCACCTCAATGAGCTTTTACTTAAGTGCTTGGAGGAGGGAACAGTCCCTCAGGACATGCGGGATGCCAAAATCATTACGCTCTACAAGAACAAAGGAGACCGTAGTGACTGTAACAACTATCCAGGCATCTCCTTGCTGAGCACTGTGGGAAAGGTCTTCGCTCGCATGGTGCTGAACAGACTCCAAGTGTTGGCCGAACGCGTTTACCCAGAGGTGCAGTGCGGCTTCAGACCTCAGAGATCAACAGTCGACATGATCTTCTCATTGAGTCAGCTGCAGGAGAAGTGCCTGGACCAGAGACAGCCACTTTACATCGCCTTCATTGACCTGACCAAGGCCTTCGACTTGGTCAGCAGAAGAGGTCTCTTCACCCTATTACACAGGATCGGATGTCCCCCAAGCTTATGAAGGTGGTCACATCCTTTCATGGCGAAATGAAAGGTACCGTACAGTATGATGGCTCATCCTCAGAACCCTTCCCGATTCGAAGCGGCGTGAAGCAAGGGTGAGTACTCGCCCCTACACTTTTCGGCATTTTCTTCTCCCTGCTGATGCGCCATGCCTTCAGTCAGTCAGAAGATGGCGTTTTCATCCACACTAGGAGTAAAGGCAGCCTCTTCAACCTTTCACGTCTGCGCGCAAAGACCAAGGTGCGCAGGGTCCTGATCAGAGAGATGCTGTTTGCTGATGATGCTGTCCTGACTGCCCACACTGAGGAAGCACTACAGCGTCTCGTCAGCAGCTTTGCTCGCGCCACCGATGAGTTTGGGCTGACCATCAGCCTGACGAAGACAAACATCATGGGCCAGGATGTCAGCAGCACCCCTTGCATCTCTATAGGCGATCACACCCTCGAGATAGTGGATAACTTACATACCTTGGCTCAACTATCTCCAATAACCTCTCTTTGAACAACGAACTGGACTCCAGAATCGGCAAGGCATCACAGCGATGGCTCGCCTAACCAAGAGAGTGTGGAACAACAGCTTGCTTACCATCAACACTAGGACGAAAGTATACCAGACCTGTGTGCTCAGCATTCTTATCTACAGCAGCGAGACGTGGAGTTTGTACACCCGTCAAGAGCGCAGATTCAACTCTTTCCATCTGCGCAGCCTGAGGAGAATCTTGGGCATCACTTGGAAGGACCGTGTTCCAAACACTGAAGTGCTGGCCCAGGTAAACATTCCTAGCATGTACGCACTCCTTTCACAAAGACGCTACGCTGGCTCGGTCATGTCTACCGCATGCAGGATGGTCGGATTCCTAAGGACATCTTGTATGGTGACCTCGCCTCCGGCACCAGACCAACAGGCAGACCAGCGCTTAGTCGCAAAGATGTCTGCAAGCGTGATCTGAAAGCTTGAAGCCTGAATCTCGCAGACTTAGAAGCCACCACCGCAGATCGTGCCAGCTGGCGGCTCGCAGTGAAGACCAGCATAAAGCTGAGCGAGGGAAGGAGAGAAAGCCAGTGGGAGGAGAAGAGGCAGCGCAGACGAAAGAAAGAAGAGCCAGTGCCCACAGCAACAGTCACAGGCTTCACCTGTAGCAAATGCAACAGACACTGCCGCTCTCGCATTGGGCTGATTCGTCACAGCAGGCACTGCAAATCTTTAAAACGGACTGACCCAGCAAGCGCATATACTCCATTGTCTTCCGAGATAGAAGGATGCCAACAACTGACTCAAAAAGTTAGGAGAGTGTGTGTGGCCACAAGAAGAAGTTCCTGCCCAGTTTTCTTTCTTGTGCCAGCTCTTGTGAGCAGAGGACGGAGGATTTCGAGTTCTGTGGTGTGTGGACCGGCCGGTCGGTGCAGTATGGCGACCTCAGCTATGAGCCCGTGTTTGTAAAGACAAGCGGCATACCGGGAGACGCCAGTGTACTGGAGGTGTGTTTGGCGGCCGAAAGTGTCTCTGGCAGAGAAACAATTGTTGGAGCTCAGCGTATCCGTGGGCTATGGCGAATATAATTTATCATCTGAATAGAGAGGCCAGAAAAACTTTACTGGTAAATGGAATGGAGATACTGAGGTGGGCGATATCTGTCTACACGACAAGAACCCTTACATTCTGCGGGAGTCTCGCTCAGAAACACCGACTACACGGCTTTACATACAGGACATACCCATCAGTGTAGCAGACGAAGAGGTTATTACCCTCTTAGACTCGGATGTGTCAGGTGCGCTTCTATTACATAATATGAGCGTGCCCGTAACGCTGACGGTAAGCTGACCCGCTTCCTGACCGGCCGTCGGTTTCTTTACATTGATATCCCGACCGACGGTTCCACTAGAGCGTAGTTTTCAGCTGGGCCCCTTCAGGATTTATCTATCGAGTCTACAAGGAAATGAAGGAAATTAAAGAAATGAAAACGCGCGAGCTGAAGTGTTCCAACTGCCTGCAGACAGGTCACTACACTCGTGACTGCGTTGATCAGATGGTGTGTCGTGTGTGCAGACAGAGTGGACACAGTGAAAAAGAGGGAAGGTCAGTGTGCCAACTGACACCCAGGGAAACACAGCTGACCCAGTAACTGACACGGACATTGCCGACGTTATTGTGACATTCCCTGCCGTGACACCAACAGA
The DNA here is from genome assembly GCA_036245525.1 of Semisulcospira habei. Classification (NCBI taxonomy): domain Eukaryota; kingdom Metazoa; phylum Mollusca; class Gastropoda; family Semisulcospiridae; genus Semisulcospira; species Semisulcospira habei. The sequence goes on from BTPG01000002.1 coordinate 151,373,253, forward strand.
CTCTGACCCAAAAACCGATCTCGTGCCGCCCGCTTCGTCTGCTTCAGGTGACGGTGCTGATGTGGGTCAGCGTGTACAGAAAGGTCGCCAGCTGCTGGAAAGAGGTCGCCACGAGAAGAAAGGAAAACAAACGAAGCTTACCAGTCTTGTCCAACGTAGACACCGATCGGAAACACCTAACAAAAGACTGAGGTCGGAATCTAATACCCCTCCTCATTCCCCAGGTAAACATGTATGCACTCTACTGCCAAACTGCGGATGGTCGGGAGACTGGAACCACTGAACCTTCCGAGTCCGCGTCTCTTGCACAGGGCCTGACCTAACAAAACTGGTCGAATAATTATGTGGTTCTTTCCCGGTCCGGACCTCGCACCCGCCCCTGGACTATGAGACTGAGATGCGATTTAAAGCATTATCATTATGAATAGAATGATTAATAAATAAATATTGTTAGATCCTTTATGGATGATATATCAAATATCAATGTTGTAGCGCTCAACGTAAGAGGAATTAAGAATAATCGAAAACGAAATGTAGTGTTTCGATTTCTTAGACAGAAAAAAGTGGATATTGCATGTTTACAAGAAACGTATATCACTGACGACGTGAAGGAGGAGTGGCAGAATGAATGGGGTGGTCAGTTCTGCTGTTGTGTTAGCAGTCATTCGTTGGGTCAGGTTATCTTAGTGCGGAGATATTTTATATACGATACAAAACTCGTGCACCACTATATTGTCCCTGGAGGTGTCTATTAATGACAACATACTTATGATACACAACGTATATCAGGGAACAAGGCTCCTTTCTTTGAGCAGCTGGCACAGTACTTGAATTATCCTATATTGTCTGTCTTGGTGTGTGGAGACTTTAATTGTGTTCTAGACAACAGTAAAGGCATAATTAGTTTAGACAAGCACTCATTGAAGAACGTTACCTCCTCATAATGACTTTCTGATTAACAGTGATTTGAACGACACATGGAGATTACTGAACCCACAGCAGACGGAGTTTACGTGTTCTAGAAATAACCCCGCTTAAGCTAGAGGGTTAGACTACGCGCTTTCTTCCGATTTGACAGAATTCTCTCCTGTGAGCATGAGTCGGTGTCTTTCTCTGAACATAGATGTATCACTTTAAAGTACTGTATATCTAATGTTACTAGATGCCCAGGCTACTGGAAATATAATAACAGCCTTCTCAAAGATGAGCAGTACGTCAAAATGATGAATGCATTAAACTCTAATTTTAAGGCTGCGACAGATGAAACGGATAGTCAGATAAAATGGGAGTTATTAAAAATTCAAAATCCGTGAACTCAGTATAAACTATTGCCAAATTAAGAAACTAAAGGAAAGCAAAAGGTTAGAAGATTTACAAAGAAGACTGAATACTATTGATATAGCACTTGCCAATAATCCCAGTAACATAGCAACTGCGTCAGAAAACAAAGAATAAACTTGAAATCTTTGAACAGCAAATAGCGCTCGAGTCCGTGCTCAAGTAAAATAAATAGAAGAAGACGAAGTATTTTTTGAATTTAGAAAAAGCTCGCGCTAATTCCAAAGTAATGGATAAATTAACGCTGGAAGACGGGTCAGTAGTTATAGATCAAAACAAGATACTGGAGGAACAGATGAAACACTTTACATCACTGTATCCATCTCGCACAGACCAGTCCCGCTTGAGTCGCTTGGCGGATGATTTCATAAATGACTCTGCAATCCCAAAACCTTCATCCTTTGATAGTGAGTCATGTGAGGGTTTAATAACAGTAGATGAAGCCTCCATTGGTTTAAAACATTTAAATAACGGGTCAGGCCCCTGGCTGTGATGGTATTACAGTAGAATTCATGAACATGTTTTAGGTCCACCTGAAGGATCTTGTGGTGGACTTCTTGAACAAGGCCTTTGAAAATTGTCTCCTTTACAGACCAAAACAGTCATTACTCTAATGCATAAAGGGAAAATTCTAAATCGAGATACTTTGAGAAACTGCCGTCCCATCTCCCTAACAAATACAGATTATTCAATTTTGGCTAAGTGTCTTGCTCTCAGACTGGCCAACGTGGTCGGAGATATTGTCCACGAAGACCAAAAAGGTTTTATCAGAGGTCGCAGAATATCTACAGCTATAAGTTTAATTGATGACACCGTTGAGTACATGAACCAAATAAACTCCCCAGGATTACTGCTGGCGCTCGATTACGAATCTGCCTATGATAGTATATCAAAGGAATTTATTTTATATTCTTTAGGAAATTTGGGTTTGGTCGTGAATTTGTTCGGCGGGTATCTGTTATTATATCAGACGCTAAGAGTTGTGTTAATTACTGTGGCTGGTTGTCAAGGTTCTTCCCAGCAGCACGCGGAATCCGTCAAGGTTGTCCGCTCTCACCGTTAGCCTTTTGTCGTTGCGATGGAACTCTTTGCAATTAAGATTCGACAATGTAAAGAAATAGGGACTTGTAATGCCGTATGAGGGATCCGACGAACTGAAGTTATTAAAGATTCTTCTCTACGCAGATGATGTAACCATGTTCTTGAAAATGACCTAAGAAACACTCTTGCCATAGTTGCTCATTTCGCAAAGTTTTCGAGCCTACAGCTTAATCTGAATAAATCAGAAGCCATGTAGCTAGGCTCGAAAAAGAACTGTGATTAACAATATGGAGTACTCCGTCGAAGTAAAAAGGTTAAAATTCTTGGAATCTACCTTAAAAATGACCGGCCAGCGTCACAGGTTGAGGAAGATTAAACCGGTAGTATTCAAAACATGAGAAGTATAATATCGAAATGGAAAAAGCGGAAATTAAGCATTCGGGGGAAAGCTTGCGTTGTTAAAACATTTATCTCACAGATGGTATATACAATGCAAGCGCTCAGTATCCCCTCAGACGTACTAGACGAAATAAATACTTTGTTTTTCAGATATGTATGGAAGAACAAAAAATGGAACAAGAAGGCCTTTGAGAAGGTAAAACATTCAGTTATTTGCAGTGATTATTGTGAGGGGAAATTAAAATGATTAACATAAGGGATATGCAATCCTTTTTATTTGAGTGGGCAGCGAGGCTGCGTACAGCCATAAAACCCACGAGACATACTGTCATGCCCAAATATGCGCTAGGTGTATTTGGTCATGACTTGATATGCTTTGAATTCAATATCAATTCCCAAAAAATGTAAAGGGCTTGAAGACATTAAGTCGACCTTCTGGATAGACATCGTAATGTCATGGTTGGATACAGTTAAGAACAAACCCAGTACGGTCATGTTGAATAACAAGTTATTAATATACAAGTGTAACGTTCTGTTTTTTTAACGACTGGGTCCCCGCAGGCGTCTATCGAGTGAAGGAAGATGGCAAGATTATGTCGTTTTAAAATGTCTGTCGCATTGTTGGAGATTCCCCTCGGAGGCTGCTGGAATACAACGTTGTGAAAAGTGTCCTTACCTCGTACATGTGATGCCTTAATAACAACGCTGACTCCATGTCAGATAGTATAAGACCAACTTCAGCAAAGGAGTTTAGGATAACAATTGTGCAGCAGAAATACAGTCCCCCATGTGCCCTTCATTTTTGGGTAATGAAGTTTGATGTCCAATTAGATGAAGGGACAATGGGGTATTGTGAACAGAGCAACAAAGAAAGTGAGGTTGCGAGAACTGCAGTGGAAAATTCTACACAATATTTACCCAACCAATATTGTATTGTCTAACATGGGAGTCGTTAATAATAGATACTGCAGTTTTTGTCCGCATGAAGTTGACTTTATTGAGCATTTCTTCTACTTTTGTGATTCAATATCTCAAATCTGGAAAAGACTTGAACAACTTTGTTCAGGAAAATGCAATGTACAGATACGCACAACCCCTGTCCAAGACTTACTGGGATACCGTGATAACGTCTTAGGAGCAGCAGAAATTGCATTTATTAACCACGTCTCCTTAGTAGCTAAGCTGTGTATTAGCAAGTACAAGTACGGTACACCAATAGGCATCATCTTTTTGTTGAAGCTGAACTTATAATCAGAAAGCTTCTGTGGTAGAGACAATAACGTTTCCCTCAGACTCGCGTAATAGTTGCACGCGACTCGCATCTCGCGTTACAGTAACTGTGAACTGTGAAACTGATTGTAACCTCTCTCTCTCTCTCTCTCTCTCTCTCTCTCTCTCTCTCTCTCTCTCTCTCTCTCTCCTCTCTCTCTCTCTCTCTCTCTCTCTCTCTCTCTCTCTCTCTCTCTCTCTCTCTCTCTCTCTCTCTCTCTCTCTCTCTCTCTCTCTCTCTCTCTCTCTCTCTCTCTCTCTCTCTCTCTCTCTCTCTCTCTCTCTCTCTCTCTCTCAGTCTGTCCCTCCAAGGCAAACCCATCAGCCAAGTTACTAACCATCGCCTGCTAGGAGTCACGATGGACAACCAGCTTAGGTGGCAGCTACACATCAGTAACGTTTGTAAAATTGTCTCCAGAAATCTGTACATCTTAGCAAAACTTAAACACATTACTGATATGGAGACACGTCAACTGTTTTTCAATGCCCATATTAGATCGCATATAGACTATGCTTCTACTGTGTGGGATGGGTCGAGAGATGTCAATTTGAAAAGATTGAACTCTCTACATCGGAGAGCTGCCAAACTAATACTCCCTGATCCCAGCTTAACTACTGACCAAAAATTGGCAGCCTTAAAAATTCTGCCCCTGAAAGATCATCTAATTTACAATAAGGGAATGGTTATGTTCAAGGCATTAAACGATAAGCTACCCCGATATATCACATCGCTATTTACCGTCCAGTCATCAACATACTCCAGATCAAGAAAATCCCTTATTGTGCCGCGACCTAGAATTGATCTCTATAAAACGAGTTTGACGTTCTCTGGCTCTAGTCTTTGGAATGCCTTGCCTAGAAACGTCACGACATCAGCTACTTTCTCCTCGTTTAAAGTCAGTCTCATCAAGTACTTATTTTTGTCAGCAGCATCCCCGTGACTGTGCACATATTGAAAAATACTATTTCTCATTAGATCATTAATTGCGTGTATCACAGGTTTCGACTGATGACTCATAATATTTATTCGGTACAGCTTGTATGTAGCCAGCTACTCATATGACTGACTAGCTTAAGCCGCGTAAGTGTGTGTGTGTGCACGTGTGTGCGTTGTGCGTGTGTGCGTGTGCGCACGTGTATATTAGAGATAGAGAGTGGCGTGCTCAAATGTGCATGCGTTATGTATGCGTATTAGGTTGTCTGTATTCCTATTATATTACTGCTTTTAATTAAACCTCACAACATGTCATTATGCCCGACCAGTAAAGTTGGTAATTCCTATGTCACTTCCCCCCAACATTATTTTTACTTTTTTAATTTTTTTTTTTTTAATTCTTGGCTTGTGCTGTGTCATGTCATTTTTTTCTTCCTTCTTAGTAGTAGAAAACAATTAGAACGATAATAACTCTGTAATCAGTAGATTAGCAACGGCAAGTTCGAAAAATGGTTGTTATTACCAAAACTTTTACCGTTGTCAAATAAAGGATCATTGTCATTGTCATTGTCTCTCTCTCTCTCTCTCTCTCTCTCTCTCTCTCTCTCTCTCTCTCTCTCTCTCTCTCTCTCTCTCTCTCTCTCTCTCTCTCTCTCTCTCTCTCTCTCTCCCCCCCTTCTCTCTCCCCCCCTTCTCTCTCCCCCCCTTCTCTCTCCCCCCCCCCACACACACACACACGCACACGAACTCACACGCATACAGGAGCGCCCTCTCAGCCTGCGCTTTTGTGCGTGTATATGTGCTTTGGTGCATGCTTACACACAGCCACATACCTGATCTATGTTAATGACTTGGTTGGTTGGTTAGTTCGGGGTTTAACGTCCACGGCACCGAAGTGATAATGGACGGCCCTGACGGGCGGGTTAATGGGGGACAGGGAAATCTATTGTCAATGGAGTATGACCTGAACACTGATCAATTCAGGCGCACTGCAACTTTGCCACTTTGATATACCAGGACATTTCAACGGACATGCTATGGAACAAGCCCGTCTTTTCCCTCTGGATTATAGAGTCTGAAATAGCTCAGGCGGTTAAGCGTCGGAGCAAGAGAGCGAAGGGAATCGCCGGGTCGTGGCTTCGAGTCCCCATCACGGCCCCGGTAGCTGGACTCACAATCCAGAGGTTAATGACTTGTGGCTGTACTATGTACTATAACGATGTTGCGAATGAAATGCGTTTCATTATGACGAACTAAAACAAACTGTCCATCAAATCACCTTATTTAGAGTACAACGTAAACTGTTGTCTTATCTATTGTGTTAATTTCCTCTTAACTTTTTCATAGTTGCTGTACTGTAATATAGTTGAGTAAATAAAATTTATCTTTGAAATAAAATAAAAATATGGGAAATATGATGTCAAAAGGAAACAGGAAAAAACGGAAAAAAACAACAAAGAACAAAAAACAGTCGCAAAACGTCTTCGGGCCCACGATGGCCGCAGTGGGCCCGCGCACAGTCGTGCGCGGGCCCACTGCGGCCGTTGTGGGCCCGAGGACCTGTGTTTACTGGGTACCGATGTAATGACAACTCAGGTACATGGGTACTATCTCTTTGTGTTTATTCCGCTGCAGGAAACACTCGTTGCTATAATTATATACATGTATATTTTGTTGGATTGGCTGAATTGCTTGATCGACCATGGATGGACGGTCGGACGAACGGATGGATGGATGGATGGTCGGCTGGGCGTGCGTACCTGGCTCGCTGATTGGCTGTGCTTATTGTTTTACGTTGATTGATTGGTGTATCGATCGGCCGACAGATTGACTGACTGACTGAATGATGGATTGATGTGACGTTTCCAGCATGAAAGCGTCAGGACTGTAACAAATTCCTTGTTAGCCACTTTATTACACTGTATAAGGAAACATGAGACAAAAACAAACGAAGGCTTTACACGACTTAAAATGTTCAAATATGAGATCAGATATTAGATAAAGTGCACAATAATAAATCAGAAATGGAATTTAATCCGATTAAAATATATCGAGAAATATTGATGTTTAATGGCTTTGACAAGAATTTGACATCAAGCAATAGTACAGTGTTATGCCGTGGATTCTGGAAGCCTCACAACCAGGACGCAGATAATTCCTTCGCCTCGTATTTTTTGTACATTCCCGACAGCAACAAATAATCGGGCAGGACATGCCTTCGTTGCATGCTGGAGAAAAAAAAGACGTAAAGAAAACGAAAAGAAAATAAGAAGAAAAAAACCCATAGAATGTCGCCCCATTACTGGAACAAACATAGGGACATTCACATTGCAGCAGCGGTGTCGGAGGCTTACCGAAGTAGACCACAGTACCAGGAAACTTATTCGAGTTAAGCCCCCCTCTGAAAGAGCCGCGGTTAGGGGACTTAACTTTTATAGGTTTCCTGGTACTGTCTGTAGACAGATGCTGTCCTCTCAGCGACTCGCACTTGGATACGTTTTTATTTTTCACACTCATTCCATCTATTCTGTTAAAGCAGAAAGAGGAAGGAGAGGGGAAGGTGACAGGGAGGGGGTGGTGGTGGTTCTTTCAAGGAGAAAGATGGGTAATTATTTTGCCGTGATTAATAATGAGTCGTGTTCACTCAGGAAGCGGATGGTAGCTGTCAGAAGTAGCCAGGAACACGCTTGATCACCGCAATTTTTTCTCGCTTTGATCTCAGTCTCTCTCTCTCTCTCTCTCTCTCTCTCTCTCTCTCTCTCTCTCTCTCTCTCTCTCTCTCTCTCTCTCTCTCTCTCTCGTGTGTGTGTCTGTGGATGAGAGAGAGAGACACAGATAAATAAAATGAAACTTATTAGGTCACAGACCTATTTTCAATCTTGTCTTTGCTACACACTACAACAAATATAACTGACACGCACACGCACACACACGCACCACTCTCGCTCGCTCGCTCGCTCTCTCTCTCTCTCTCTCGCTCGCTCGCTCGCTCGCTCTCTCTCTCTCTCAACCTCTCTCTCTCTCTCTCTCAAACACTCACTCTCTCGCCTCCTGAGGCAGTGGGCACAGACATACGCACGCGCTGTGGAGGCACGCCTGCACGCGGCTTGTTCACGCACGAGCCTATGTATGTTTTGTGTCCCTGGCTCACCCTGTAATCACAGACAATGAGCGGGCGACTACTTTCTGCACTCACACACTGACACCCCGCCCCCCATCCGCCGTCTTAGCAGCCTAGAGTTAATCACACGACGGATGATCGTTGCCACCAAGAGGCATAGATTCTCGTGAGCCCCTGCGAATGCAGGGGCTCATGATAATCTATGCCTCTTGCAGACGAAAGCTGGTTACTTAGAAACTAATAATGGGCGTGCGAGAAAGTTACTTACACAACTAGCGGCATAGATTTTCATCTGCAGGGAATCTACGTCTCTTCAGTGCACACGGAAGTAGTGTTCTGCATGAACTTATAAAGCTCCCTGCCATGCGGAGATGGACAGGGTGTACTTGAGTAATTGTTAATGAACGTGCGGATACTTTCTACAACGTCCCCTCATTATCTGTCCCGTTAGGCGAGCATCCATCACATTGATCGAGATGCTGACAGCTTCACGTACTGCAGGTATCGTCAGCCAAAACCAGCATTTGTACCCCATCCTGGAAAATATACACATGTGAGAGACAATTCACCGTGACACACCAGAGATAGTGTCTAGTTTGGCGTTAACACCTTTGCAGGCAAAGCTAGTCCGGCGTTACTCTTAACCAGTGACGCACGAGAACATTAACCGTATAACTGCTGGGGCGCAGCGAATGCTACTCCGCTGCGAGAGAAATATACCCTCATGAGCCCCCGCAGTTGCGGGGGCTCATGAGGGTATATATCTCTTGTTAGTCCTGTGTTCTTTTATGCCTAACTTTGTCCAGCTTACATTGTTTTTCACGCGGTTGTGTGCAGTCATCACGGACGCGAAATTTGTGATCACTGGCAGTGAAGGGGTTAAATATGTGGACTCGGAGGGGAGACATAGACAGAGACTGAGACAGAGTAACACAAATAAAAAATATACGCCCCCCCCCCCCCTTAAAAATCAAAAACTACAAAAAACAACTAAACCAGGCCAAACCAAATCAATCCCAAAATCAAACTAAACACCACCCCAACCGCCAACCCCAACCGTCAACCCAACCCAACCCCAAACCCCCAAAACCAAATCATTTACGTTATTCGACCGCCAAATGAAGAACTTAACTTGCAGGTTGATCGGTGACATGATCCCTACAGCCTCATCCTAAATATATAAAGCTACAACATCACAGACCCGCTGAGCTGAGCTGAGCTGAGCTGAGCTGAGCATACACATTCATCGTTTCCTCTCTGGATGAAGTCCTTTAGCCAGCGTCTGCTAACGATAAAGGCGTAGTAGTAGCAAAACCACTTTGATCACCTTGGCTGCACACGGCAGCACTAAAGCTCTGGCGGCACCGCTAACACCTTGCGGATCATTAATCGACCTCCCGCCTGATTTCTTCTCCGACAGATTCTGACAACCTGCAACAGAAGGAGTGGATGGTGGTGGTAGTGAGGTGTGCATAGGTGGGGTGGGGTGGGGTGGCGTGGGAGAAGGTGGTGTTGGGAAGAAAATGGTGGTGGTCAGTGGTAGAGGTACACATACCAAGGGAAATCACTCACCGCTGGACAGACAGAACGTCTGGCCCCTGAGAGTGAGAGAGAGAGAGAGAGAGAGAGAGAGAGAGAGAGAGAGAGAGAGAGAGAGAGAGAGAGAGAGAGAGAGAGGGGGAGAGAGAGAGAGAGAAGGGGGGGGGGGGAGAAGGGGGGAGGGAGAGAGAGAGAGAGAGAGGAGGGGGGAGGGGGAGAGAGAGAATGTGACAGCATCGAGATAAAAATAAACAACATCAAACAACAAACCCCAAACATACACACATCAACATAACAATAACGAAAGAAAGAAAGAAAAAGAACAGACCAAAAAAGAACCCCACCAAAATAACGAAATAAGATGCACGAAAAAAGAAGACGAACCCCAAAAAAAAAAAAAAAAGAAGAAAAAAACAACAACAAAACAACTCCACCAATTTAACCCACAAAAAAGTTTTATGAAAGGCGAAACGCAATGACAGCAATTTGTAACTACATCTCCGCCGACTAGAAAATGATTAAGCGAGTCGCTCAACCGTCCCCAGTCTTCCTGTGACTGCTTTGATGTGCGGCGCGTGTGGGCTGTTCGATTGCTGGTGAAGTACGCGTCATTAGTTTCACAGCCAAATGACAGTGCCGTGTCCACCATTAGAACTTGTCTGCCTCACACTGCATACCACACTAGTTGTCTTCCTCGATTCGCTAAAGCTGATCAGCGGTAGCAGATCGAGGGAGACAACCAGTATGACTTCATACAAGTCGCAGGAGACAGATCGACCTTGATGTCTCCAAGATGCAAATGCCAGTTTTGCCATATGTAGCTAAGCATCTTGTATAAATGTGGATGCTGGATTTGAATTGACAGGTTGTCGTCTGCTCACGGGTAGTGTCTAATTCACCCCATGACTGCTGCCGACGATACCGTTAGGCTAAAGACCCATACGTAGGTACATTTCGTTTATGAAATCTTTGCTCCTTCAACGCCGCTAAACCAGAACACTCCAAGGAATAAGGATACACATTGGTCTCGGCAAGAGACATAGATCCCCATGAGCCCGCGACTGCGGGGGCTGATGAGGATCTATGTCTCTTGCATTCGGATTGTGTTCAGTTATTCTCGGCAGTAAAAGGGTTTATAATAAAGGTCACGTGTGATCACGCGTGTGCGTTTGCTGCATGTCCACACTGCCGTCGAAGTTCATTAGGTGCGTCGACGAGGTATAAAAAAACCAGAAGTGGTGCTGAAATTCCATTCGGTTTAACGCGCAATGGTACCTTAACTCATATTGTGTTGGATAGTTGCAAAATTGTTAGGATTTAAATTTAGTTGCCCCAGTTCAAGGGTAGTGCCTGATTAGCTTGTCTCTTGCAGGCGCCAAGCTAATCAGGCACTGCCCTTGAACCACAACCCGCTACCCGTCCACCCGCACTCGGCGCTGAAAAGGCAAAGAGTCAGCCATAGCAAGTGCCAATTTGCGCCACTGCTGACCAAAATCATCATCACCAGACCATAGTTGTCACAATTAGAACTAGATGGCTTTTACCGGCGGAATCGGTCAGCGGTGAAGGCACGTCCTCGAAAGTAATCATTTGACATCGGGGTCGAGTTGCACATAATTTGCAGTACCTCCCCATATAGTTCTAATGGCTTTGTTATGAGCTGTTTCTAGCCCAACGCAAAATTCTCGCTACAATGCAGCGGGAAAGTTGGTCTGCACTTATGCTAGCTTAGAAACGTTTCCTGCAACTGGGCGCAGGGTATACCAAAACAACCTTTCGTCTTTCATGGAGGCAAGCTTAGGTCAGAAATTGAGGTGAACTTCGAGAAGTTTAATTGAGACATAGACATAAGCTAACTTAGCACGTATACTGACGAGCAAAAGAAATGCGGCGTTTTTGAAACTTTAGTGTTTCCGATGGTAAAAAAAAAAAAATGTCGCATTTCTTTTGCTCGTCAGTAAAATGCGGAGGTATTAGGTATAGGCAAGAAAGACAAGTAGGCAGGTAAAAGAGATGGTTCCAAAATTTCGCATTTCTTTTGCTCGTTAGTACATATTGAGATATTAGGTAGTTAAGTAGATAGGTAAAAACGATAGGGGTAGAACTGTTAAAAAATAATGACCATATACACCGCACAGTGGCATCTCACGGTGCATATAGATACTATTTACTTTTTATATTTTAAACCCTTCTGACGATACCGCTCGGCGGAAAGACACGTCAGTAGTTAAGCGTTATTTTGTTTTCCGCCGAGCTCTATCGACCAGTAGCAGTTAAGTGGTTAAATGATGACTACAGTAGTACTTGTACAGCTGCAGTGTACATCGAAACCAGGGTCAGATGCCATTAACCCAATCAGTGCTGAGAAAATTTGAACATCACCTAACTGCAAGAGGTATAGATCCTCAAGAGCCCCCTCAGTGTCGGGGTCTCATGAGCATCTATATATTTTGCTGACACCATTTTGAATCCGTGTTCGTGGAACAGCTAGGACCTTTTGCTGTTGAATCAACGAAGATTGCAGAAACACAATCTGAACGGGTTAAGTTATTCTGGCACCACCTCTGTACTATCATGGTCTGTCCACATCTTGCACCCAATGTGACATGGCTGAACTGAATATGTATAGGTAAAGCTATTTATAGTCAACCCGATCCCTCCCTTCCATCGCCCCACAGATTCTGTAGATCCGGACCTGATAGCTTTTTGGCGTGATGAGACTCGGTGAGCGAGGTGTGGTTATTGCTTTTGAGTGCATGCAGGCCTTGGACATGACGGTGATGCCGCATTTATTCACACCAGACAGCGGCTCAGTAATATGCGCGAGTCCACTTACTTACGCTTGTCACCCCTGCCAGGGTATAGGCCGTCGACGAGAGACCTCCAGCGACTCCTTTCCTGTGCTTCTCCTTCGATTTTACTCCAGGTGGTTCCCAGTCTCTTGATGTCTGCTTGGAGGTCTGGACGCCAGGTGTTTCTCGGCCTGCCTCTTTTGAGGCCACAGTGTTTACTAATTCTCACAAAGGCATGTGCAGAGATGTTGTTTTTTGTGAGTGCGTCGCGAAACTTAATTGTGTGGAAGGGACAAGGTAGAATGTTTGCTTTCGTCTGCATATTTAGAAATATCTTCCCTTAAGCCATTCAGTGCCAGCTGACCGAGCATCTTGTATACATTTGGATGTAGTATTTGAAACGACAGGTTGTGGTCTGCCCACGGGTAGCGCCGGATTAACGCTGTGACTTTGTCTTTGTTAAACGACCACAAGCCAAAACCGTCCAAGAAACATGGATACAAATTGGTCTCAGCAAGAGGCATAGATCCTCATGAGCCCCCGCTGTCGCGGGGGCTCATGAGGATCTATGCCTCTTGCAGATCAATCGTGTTCACCTTTTCTCGGCAGTGAAGGGGTTAAGCCTTTCTCTTCCAGTCGACGCAGAGTGTATTTTTGAAATCATTGTCAGTTAACGTCAAAGGTCCCTAGCCGTCAAATGAACATGGGTACAAAGCGGTTTCAGCAAAAGCCATTGATCTTCATGGCCTCCCAAAACTGCCGGAGCTCATGAGGATCTATATCTGGCAGCGGGATCGTGTTCGCTGTTTATCGGTTGTTAAAGGGTTAAATTTGTGATGCACATCCTTTGTCCAAATATCGCTGCACCAGTCAGCCCTGTCGGTTTGTCGCCATTTGTGTTTTATTGTACATAATCATTAAGCCTGTTTTTTCCGCCTCACTGGAACGCGTGCATTAGCGAACAATGGGCGCTGCTCATATTATTTTCGTTGCTCATTTGTGCCGCTAGGTGGCGAGTAAACACTTCGCCACAGTCTATACAAGCAAAAACAAGCACTATATTCCATGAAGCACTTCATTATACATTTGCTTTGAGGCCTATCACGGTGCTTGCACCGACCAGTATAGGGTTTATTTCTAAATCAAGACTTGGTCATACCTTACTGCCCCCACACAGAGAGAGCAGAGTACACGGGCCATTTCCCTTGTTTGCGGCGATTGCTTGGTGTGCGTAGTTTTTTAAACAGTTGTACTGCGATCCCCAAATGTGTACTTTACATGTAAATCTGAAGACAAATTTCAGAACCATTTGTGTTTATTTTGTCTTGTCGACACACCTTCTGAACTTATACGGCAGTTTGGACACGCAGCAAACGCATGCGCGTAATCACATTTGTTTATTCTTTAGCGCCACATTTTTGTTGTTGTTGTTGTAGCTGTTGTTCGTGCAGATAGCTAGCGTTGTATACTTACGAGCGAAAGAAATGCGACACTATAGCAATCCGGTGATTGCGATGATGTTGCATTTCTTTTGCTCGTCAGTATATTTATAGAATGGAGCGGAATCATTGTCAAATTACATGATGTGTAAGCTGAACTGGATTCTCCGGTGTCTGAATGAACCATAGCTAAACCTGCAAGTAGCTTTTCGTGGAAGTTTGTTGTAGAAGTGTTTCTATTAACTGTTACGGTGGTAGTGGGCTTTTAGCCCTTTGGCTTACGGTAGCGGATTTTGAATCATCGCGACAAAATGCGCTACCGACAGCCGAAGGTTTAACTCATATCACACTGAGGCTACAATCTTCTGATTTGTACACTGCCATATGCAAACTACATTATAGTACTTACAGATAAGGATAGAGACCGATGGCTTTATTTCAAGGGTGGTGCCGGAATACCTTGGCGCCTAGAGGCGCCAAGCTATTCTGGCATTACCCTTGAACTATTTTAGTCAAACTTATTTCACACACTGGTGTATTCCGAATGATAAGGGTTAACTATAATGGGGATGCAAATGAGTCCCCTCTTGTGAAGCATGAGGCCCGCGCACCATGTCATGAGTACCTGCGGTTGTGTCCAAAGAACCAACACCAAATTAATGAGCAAAGCGATTGTGGACAGTAGTGGTCGCAGATGCGGGGAGTCCGAAATAGCTCAGGCGGTTAAACGTCCGAGCAGGAGAGCGAAGGGAATCGCCGGGTCGTGGGTTCGAATCCCATCCCGGCCCCGGTAGCTGGACTCACAATCCAGGGGGGAAAAAACGGATTTGTTTAATAGCATGTCCGTTGAAAGGTCCTGGTAAATCAAAGTGGCACAGCTGGAGTGCGCCTGAGTTGATCAGTGTTCAGGTCGTACTCCATAGGCAATAGATTTCCCTGTCCGCCATAACCCGCCCGTCAGGGCCGTCCATGATCACCTCGGTGCTGTGGACGTTAAACCCGAACTAACCAACCACCACGGGATGCGGATCAACAATGATAGTTTAAGGGCGGTGTCAGAATAGTTTGGCGCCTGTAGGCGCCAAACTATTCTGACACCACCCTTAAACTATCATGGTTGATCTGTCTCCAGAACTGTGCTGTGGACCTCAAATGCCATGTTAAAAAAAAAAATGGTTATTTCATCCTGAGGATATGATGAGTTAATTGAACGCCCAACAGTCCCAGGCGCCCACTGAAGGAGCGAGGCCACAAAATGATACTACTGAGCAAAAGGCACAGATCCTCGTGAGCCCCCGCAACTGCAGAGACTCATGAGGATCTATGCCTCTTGCAGCTGGATCGTGTTCAGTCTGTACCGGCATTGAACGGGCCAAAAGAACTGTCGCCATTTATGAAGCGGTAAGCCTTCTCTAGAAAAGTAGCGGTTCCGAAGTAGTCCCGGCGATCAAGGGGAGCAACCTGCCATTCGTTACGAGAAAGCTGTATGCTCCACCGGTTGATTGTTCAGCTAATCCCTTCCTTGGACAAATAGTTACATAGTCAAAGCGCAGCAAACCAAAGGCAGATTTTAGCACTTCAGGCTAGCAGCAAATTCCTCAAACGTGCGAATGGAAACTCTCACAGGCGCTTGGATTTAGCGGGGGCACGTGCGGATCTTGTGCCGTCTGCTACAAGTTAGAGAGAATTTCTGCATGGCCGAGTTTGTCTTCACGCTTAATTGGGCCACGCATTATGGGCCGACTTCGGCTGCCGTTGGCCGCTGGCCAACGGCCGCCGACGTCGGCCCGATGGCCTTTTGCGCATGGGGACGTTACCGTTTTTAGAACCCATCGTAAATTCAACACCAATGAATCCCACTCGTCCAAGGAGCGCAAATAGAAAATAGTTCTGTTAAGTTTAGTTAAGTCAAGATGGGGTCTCTGCGTTCGGAAAGGACCATGCGCGCTCCACCCTACCCCATCACAAGTTTTCCCAGAGTTCCTTTCGATATTGCACCAATATTGGTCTGGTTTACTATCGCTATCTCTTGTCCTTTCAAGTCTGCCCAACGCTTGATGCCTTTCTCCACACCTCTGCTCTAGATGCGATCCTTGGGTGGGGTAACTACTTTTTAGTTCCCAGGGTCACCTTGGTCAGCCCCACAGGGTGGGTTTTCCTCTCTATTCTGGG
Organism: Semisulcospira habei; assembly: GCA_036245525.1. NCBI lineage: Eukaryota > Metazoa > Mollusca > Gastropoda > Semisulcospiridae > Semisulcospira > Semisulcospira habei. Next base: position 151,389,297 of record BTPG01000002.1, read on the forward strand.
GCATGTGTTTCTGTCGACCCTTGGTCCATTCACCTGTATTTTCCTATTTTAAACTCTCCCTACTGTCTTGATATTGGATGTGTGTTGCTAAATGGTCTTAGGTTTATTTAGGCCCCATATGGTAGGTTTATTTAACGTATTGGACCGGCTGGCGACATACATTCAATATTTTTTTTGCTTATTTTTTTTTTTTTCACAAGCAGTGCAGGCACGTCCTGAGAAAGCCTTGTTGCTGTCGGGACGTTACGCAATGTACAATCAATCAATCAATCTAGAGGCGATCGACTGTGTGGTGCCCTAGCTTGCCTATGTCCCCGGAGTGCTTTTTCAGGTTTCTCAGCACGTCTGATCTGCATATCCTCCGCCTTGCCACCTAGGGTGTCGCCCAATCATTGCTCTGGACTCAAGCATGCCCTGGGCAGCAGACACACAAATCTTCGGAGCTGCTGTTGGGCAATAGCCCAGTGCCGGTCTGGGCTTCCCATTCCTGCTTCAAGTACAAAAAAAAGGCCAGCAGGTGACATAGTTACACATGGGCCCCCCGCAGTTGCCGGGGCCCATGATGATCTATGTCTCCTGCAGCATAATGGTGTTTACTTTTTCCCGACGTTGAAGATGCTGTCTCAGTCATGACTGGATGTTTAGTGGCTGACTTTTTCTTGACATTAAAGGAGTTAGTTGATGTGATGTATGACGTATAGCGCGGCAGAAGTTTCCCCAGCATTGAATGGGTTAATCCCTTCTCTGCCGGTGGACGTATATTTTGTTTCAGAAATCCGTTCTCATTCAACGCCCAAAATCCACAACCGTCCGGGGAACATGGAGACAAGTTCGTCTCAGCAAGAGACATAGATCCTCATGAGCTCCGCAGTCGCGGGAGGAGGGGGGAATACTGTCCAGGATTGCGCAGACAACAACAGCATTGACAAGATTGAAGACCATATGGAAGGACAGAAACATCACACTCTGCTCCAAGATCAGACTGATGCGCTCCTTAGTCATCTCAGTGCTCTTGTATACCTGCGAGTCATGGACCCTCACAGCAGACCTTCAAAGGAGGATACAAGCCACTGAAATGAGATGTTTTCGAAGGCTGCTTGGCATCTCATACAGAGATCACATCACAAACGAGGAAGTGGGAAGCAGAATCAGGCAAGCCATCGGGCCCTATGAAGACTTATTAGCCATTGTGAGAAAGAACGCAAACTGAAATGGTAAGGGCATGTCACGCGTTCAGCAGGGCTTGCCAAAACAATCCTGCAAGGCACTGTGCAAGGAGGACGAAGGAGAGGAAGACAGAGGACAATATCTCAGAGTGGACAGGACTGAAGCTGGGCGATTCGCTGAGAATGGCAGAGAACAGAGAGGAATGGAGAGAGCTGGTTGCCAAGTCATCAGTGGTGCCCCAACGGTCGGCAAGACTACGGGATATAGATAGATAGATAGATAGATAGATAGATAGATAGATAGATAGATAGATAGATAGATAGATGTCTCTTGCAGATGGGTCGGGTTTACGTTTTCTCGGCAGTGAAGGGGTTAATAGACCTATGACTTTAACGTCAGACTTTTTCTCGATATTTGAAGGATTCGTTCTGTGACCGGGTGTTTTGCGGCGGACGATTTTCCTCGACAATTGAGGGCAATAGTCTGGTGACTGACGGCCTTATCGCGGTATTAAATGGGTTAGGCCCATCGCTGGATGCATAACGGCAGACTTTTCCTCGAATGGGTTAGCCTATGGCTTGGTGCCATTTGCATGACTCCTGCGCCAGCCACTAAGCTCACTCACACATGCAAACTGACCCTTGGCGTTTTAGCGGCGGACTTTCTCTAGGCGTTGAAGGGGTTAGCACTAGGACTGGGTGTTTCAGCGGCACGGTGCTGAGCGGTCGGTACACAGGATGGGCAGAAGAGTAAACACTGTTAGCCGCAATCGTGTGTCTAAATGACTGTCCCGGCTCCTGTCAGTCGCCGCCACACCTGGGGACATTCTTTCCCACTCCATCGCCAGACTTCAAAACATGAAGTTTGATGCAGAATTACATTGTACGCGTCGTCATCCATGTAACTGGGAAATCTCGCATCTGACAGATTGTATGTGTCAGATACGATTTTTTTTGTTTTGTTTTGTTTTGTTTAGTTACACAGACAATATATGTATATTTTAATTTTGAACCCTTTCCGTGCCAACGGACGTACATTGTGCTCATTTGAAATCTGCGTTCGCTGAACAACCAGAAGCCACAATTGTCCAAAGAACGTGGACACAAAGTGGTCTCAGCAAGAGGCATAGATCCTCAGGAGCCCCCGCGTTTGAAGGGGGCTCATGAAGATCTGTACCTCTTGTAGTTAGAACGTGTTCAGGTTTTCTGGGCAGCGAAGGGGTTAAACTCTCAGAACTACAGAATGGAAGTCGTTTAGTTCTGGGAGTATAACTCGTTCAACTCCGACTCGCCACGGCAAGACATGGATCGAGCGTGATAGTTCAATGGTTGTGCAAGAATAGCTTGGCGCCACGATCTGTTTCCAGAAGTGTACTACAGTCTTCAGAGGGCAACTTCAAAATTTGAGGATTTCGGTCGTGGAGCAGAATGTGTTAAGAATTACCGTTTGGGCAGGGCTAACAATGAGAGGGAGAGAGAACCAATGTTACATCGGACTTTTCTTTTCACCTGTGTTATTTTTTGTCTTACTCCAGAAATGAAAACCCTACGTAGTAAGCAAGGGACGCACAGTCACAGACACTCAAAGCCAACGTTGTTAAAAGCGAAGTCGGCCGTATTGGATTTTAATTAACGAGTTTGCCCATTACAAAAAATGTTTTACTTTGCTTATTGTCAAAAAAAAGGGCTACAGTACAGATCAGGCGATAGTTCAGATTTTAGTTTAAGGGTGGTGCCAGAATAGCTTGGCGCCTCCGGCGCCAAGCTATTCTGGCACCACCCTTGAACTATCATGATCAAATGTATTTCAAGCAGTGTGTAACATCTCTGGTATCGTGAATTTACAACTGCCAGCATGCCCCCTTCCCCCCCCCCCCCACATACACACACACACCCTCTTCCCCCTGCACACACATTCAAGAGACACACACATTCACACTCACACACACACACACACACACACACACACACACACACACACACACACACACACACTCACACACTCACACACTCACACACGCACACATCGTGCATTTTCGTTGTAAAAATAATTGCATCCTCATATTACCCTGCATTTTCGCAAATAGCTGTTGATATTTTTAACCCCTTCTTTGACTGCACGTCGGTATGGCATTGCTGAAGTTCTGCTTTAGTGATCTGGGAAGTGAATGCAAAATAAATGTCACTTAACATCATGTTTTGTTAGGACATTACACGTATTATACGCACGTTTTCTCCTTCTTTTGCAGACTACATAAAACTTATCAAGACCGATGCAGTTTGAGACTCCGTCAGAATTGAGTTCTCGCGCACGATTTATTGAATACCCTTCTTCGCAGACCTACAGGTAAGTTGATGCGTGTGTGTGTGTGTGTGTGTGTGTGTGTGTGTGTGTGTGTGTGTGTGTGTGTGTGTGTGTGTGTGTGTGTACTGGTCTGTGATTTTAGGCCTTTCCGCTCTACGCGGTAAGGTCCAAAATAACAGACCAGAAAAAGTAGCCTGTCCTCAGGGTCTTAATTTTTCTAGCTCGAACATCGATTGCTTACTGAAAAAAATGTTACTTTAAGAAAAAAAAGGTATGATCTTCTTCACTGTCTGTGGACGCAGATTATCATTATGAGTAAATCCAACTGCAGAGGGACATGGATAGGAAGAGGTTTGAGCAAGAGGCTTATATCCTCATGAGCCCCCGCAACTGCGGGATCTTATGAGAGTCTATACCTCTTGCAGGTGGATGGCGGTTCATTTTTTGGGCAGTCAAGGGGTTAACATTTTGACTTGTCACTGACGATACCTTTTGGCGGAAATGACGTAGTTGCACGTCTGCTCCTCCGAGCGGTACCGACAGTAGCAGTCAGTGGGTTAATGTTTCGCCCTTTCAGCACTGTAAATGTGATATCAATGAATGCCTCATTACACATGACAAAATCGACGTGACTATAAGAGGCGATGAAACAAGGTAATGTACACAGAGTCCAGAAGAAAACCCACAATTAATCGATACCATCAAGCAAACAAACAAAGGGGCCTGACATGAAAGAATATTACTCCTCTCGGAGAAATTCGCAAATTACATCCTGGAAAAATGCGAAACGGAAATTAATGGCAGAAGAAACAGGACATCACCATGGCAACATTTGGCTAAACCTGTACAGCCACCCCATCGTAAGAATTTTAATTTACAGATGTAAATAGAGGTAGCAAAATGCACAGATTTTCATGAGCCCCCGCATTCTGCGGGGGCTCATGAAAATCTGTGCACCTTGCAGACGGGTCATAGTCGCTTTGGCACTGCTGAGCGAAAATTAAATGATGTCCGCTAACGGTGTAATATGAATCTTGGACATGGCAGACGCCAACATATTAATCAGACATGACGAAACATCTAGAGTGGCATAGTAAACAAGTCCCTTTAAGTCACATCGGAAACTTCACTACATTGATATGAATCTATTTCTGTCTTCCGACGCTAATGATTTCAACGCGGAGTACACGAACTCATTAATCAGACAAAAGACGTGAAAGCATGCAAGGACAAAAGTAATTCTGGATGTATTTATCCAACTGCACGTCATTAGCTAAGATGCATTAAGTTTACAAACCAGAACCAACACTGGTTTGCGAAGGTAAAAGAGAAAGTCGGTTTTGTTGTTGTTGTTTTTAATGAAAAGCTAGATTTCATTGCCATTAGAATGAACATTTCTCCTCGTTTAGTGACCGAGATGGCTCCAATGTAGTTCTTGATAAGCCTGGCGCATTGTAGGTGCCGGACTACTATTTTACTCCACGTGGGATTTCTCTTATTTAAGAATAAGAATAAGAGTACTTTATTTCCAATACAAAAAAGACATAGACGATCTGTCGGGTGTGTCTCTGAAACGGTTAAAACAATGTTTGGATGTGTAACCCCTTCACTGCCGAGAAAAGGTGAACGCGATCTGACTGCAAGAGTTATAGATGCTCATGAGCACCCGCGAATGCGGGGCTCTTGAGGATCTAGACTTCTTGCTGAGACCACTTTGTGTCCATGTTCTGCGGACAGTTGTGGCTTTTGGTTGTTCAGTGGACACGCATTTCCGAAACAGAATATATGTCCGTTGGCAGGGATGGGGTTAAAAGAGTAAAATCTTGGGAAAATATCAACACAAACTCGCCTACAGGTAGGCTATCTAGGCATAACATGTCTGCTAGAGTGCACGAAATACGACTGATGTCACTGTTCTCTTGGCTTTGTGGTGCGGACTAACGAGAGAAAATTTCTCAGCTCGCTAATGCACACAGCGAAACCCAACATTTTGCAAGAGGCACAGATCTGCATGAGCTCATTGTGGCTGTAAGTGTCTTTGCTGCTTCCTGCCTGTTTCTGGCCCTATTTGCAGCTGTGTACTTCAGCAGGCTGACTGGGGCTAAGTGTTCCTGAAATCTGCGATTGTACACTGCCCGGCGCTAACACAGCTTCCAGATAGACGGTGCATAACGCTTTCTTATAATAAGATTTCTAAACAGAGTTTTCTTTTCCGCAAGAGGCACAGATTCTCATGAGCCCCTGCTAAAGCTAAAGCAGGGGCTCATGAGAATCTGTGCCTCTTGCAGACGGACACACTACTCGTTTATACTCACACAGAGCAAATCCCAAGGGTGTCTGTCTAATATTTTAATGGCTATCCCCGAGTGGGCCTTCACAGTTGCGTGCTCACGGCTTGTTTAGATTTCTCCGATTGCTTTTTGTCGGCAAACATTGCCGAGCGTGACTGCACGGGTGGCGGCGTGTTGGCAGCGCTAAGTACCCCGGGTGCGCACTCATTGGGTCCTGTCGCCCAGCCCCTCCACATCTGCACTACACATAGATTCACATTCGCAGTGGGTACGCCGTCCATTTCCATTCCAACTCCAAGATGCACTGATGCAAATGCTTGGCTCTGCTTGGCTGCGTTATGAGAGCCGCTCATGCTTTAGGATCATGTGTATGCAAACAGCTGGGATAAATTTAGGGCAGTGACGCTGACCAGCAGTCAAGACCACCATTCGTTTATTCCTCTTTCTGGCCAGAATCAAAGAGCAACACACACATTGCGGCTGTTAACTGACTTGTAACTACTCCGTCCGGCTATAGTTTTCCTCAGTTTGAAGGTGTGCATGTTTTCGGGGGCTGGGGGTGGGGAGTGGGGAGGGGGATTAGGCAGGAAATTTGTGTTGGGGTTCCGGGTGGAATTAGACAGGAGTTAGTGCGTGACGCGCTGGGTATTGGATAATGGCGAGACTGTTTGTTGAAAGTTGTTGGGATCACGTCTTTCTTCTTCAGCCCATTCATTCAGCCTGAGCACACACGATGAGTTGGTTCGACCATGATAGTTCAAGGTTAGTGCCAGAATAGTTTGGCGCCCGTTGGCGCCAAACTATTCTGGCACTACCCTTGAAAACTTGTCTGTAATCTTCATAAGACCATTTTAACTCTTGAACATTTGACATTTGAACTTTTGATTGGTTATCTAGTTCGGGCTGTAACTTCCACGGCACCGGAGTGATAATGGACGGCCCTGGCGGGCTGGTTAAGGGGCACCGGAGTGATAATGGACGGCCCGAGCGGGCTGGTTAAGGGGGACAGGGTCAGCTATCACCTATGGAGTACGACCTGAACACCGATCAATTCGAATGCACTACAACTGTGCCACTTTGATTCATAACGGGCATGAGTCTGAACAAGCCCGTCGTTTTGCTTGGACGTATTAAGTGGAACATGTGGACGTATTAAGCGGGAAATGGATGCGATTTTGAGGATGGCATGGCTGCCTTTTGGGACCGGGTGGGGGAAGGTGGGAAGAGGGGGGGAGGGGAGGAGGATGGATCTCAGTATTCACAGCCGGTATAATAATAATAATAATAATAATAATAATAATAATAATAATAATAATAATAATGAGTACTTGTATAGCGCCTAACCTCCGATTCAGCTCTTGGCGCTTAACAAAAACTAATTGTACACAAATAACTAATTACAAAATCGCAATTTACAAAAAAGTATTTTAAAAAATACAACGCAATCTATGAACAACCTATAAAGTTACCATTCAAAAATGGCCTACTACGTCAACGGTCTCCACGTGGCGTGGGTGGGTAGTCTCCTCAGTCACTGACTGCATGCACAAGCGAAAGGGTGCCATCTTTGTCCAGGATTAGGACTTGACGTCAGCAGATATGTTGTTCAGTCTTTTTCACTGGTCCGGTTTTTAAGGAGCTGTGCTAACCCAGGTCTTGACATGTTGGATTGGTCCTTAAAAATACTCATTAGTTTTTGGTACTTTTGATCCCACGTGATTGCCGTGCTTGCAGACCCTTGTCGGGGGAGAAGATGATCTTGGTGGCTGAAACACTCCACTTTGGCCTTAACTTCTACTTAAACTGGAGGCTAGAAGTACCGGCCTAGTCAATCGGCTCTTGTCACGTTGACATGAAGGTTGATATACGGAGTACCACGCTATAGCCTCTTCTGCTGACTAGGTGCTTTACCTCAGTATTCCCCTGCATTCAGCAGTGTGATAGAAGGCGGTGGCTAAGTAAGACGTTATAATCGGGCTTAACCCCCCGAGTATATCTTTCGGGCAGTCTCCATCGTGCGTCGGCTGGAGACCTGCCGACAGATGCACTTTCTCTTGTTGGGCTCGGTGCTGGGCGGTGACCCCCGGGGGATGAATATCTCTACTACTACTTATGGAAACCACAAAAAAAGGCACAAATAAGCGGCACATAGCCACCGACATTGTACTTGATAGTGACTCCGACTGCGAGAAAGCGACGCCTCAGGCGTCGGCCGTCTGGCCTCGATTCCTCATTGTCTTCAGCAAAGTGAAAGAGAAGCCTGTTTGCAAGCTGCATTCTTTCCTCGAGAGTCGTGTTGGCAGTCCTGATGCCCAGCGCCTCAGGTCTGGTGAATTGCTGGCACACTCCAACGGGCTACTGGGGCTCTCTTCCGTAGGAGACACTCCAGTGGAGGTCACACCCCACATAACCATTAATTCTTCTAGAGGTGTGATAAAAGATCAAGCATTGGCAAACCTTTGGAAAATGAACTTGTACGGAACCTTAAGTCGCAGGGGGTGACTTACGTCAGGCGCTTCCCTTCCATGAAGGTAGTAGGGAGATCCGTCTCCCTACCATCATCCTGACGTTTGGCACCCCCACCCTTCCTACTACCATCTGGCAAGGTTATTACTCCTTGAAAGTGAAGAAGTACGTTCCTCTCGCCCTCTGGTGCCTTAAGTGCCAAAAGTATGGCTATGGGCAGAAGGCAGAGGCTTCATGCGCCCGTTGCACTAAGCCCGGACACTGCTGATTCCTACACAGCCACCCCCCTCCCCCCCCCCCCCAACCCTTGTGTGTGAATTGCCAGGGGGCGCATATGGCTTCGGATTTTAAAAAATGCCATTGTTGGATATCCTAGTGCAAGATTCAATTGGTGCGTGTGGAGAATGGGCTGTACTTTGCAGACGAAAAAAAAAACCCCACAAAACCCCCCAAAAAACAACAACAAAAAAAAAAAAAAACTATAAAAAAAAAAAAAACTGGTTGAAGGCTCTGGCGCAGCTAAGGCCGCGTCAAACTCTAGTTGCACGTCTGTGTTTACATTCAGTGCTGCGGTGGCAGGCAAGCGCCCCACCAAATATTTCTCATGTCAAACCCCAAATTCTTGGTTGGGGGCGGAGCCTCGGCTCCTCTCGCCCCTGGAGAGTAGCCCTCCTCCAGTGGTGACGAGGAACCAGGGAACGCAGAAGACGGACACTACCAGTCCGGTAGCACCGCCTTCTGCTGCCCCTAAGCATCAGCCCCCACCCAAGCCTGTCTGTCTTCTACAAAGGCTTCTGGCTCTGGTCAGCCTTCTAAGGCCACTAACTCTAGCGGCAGGAACGCTGCCCAGAACCAGAAGTCCAAGAAAGCTACGGGACCGCTGTGCGCACGAGTCCAGAAGGGAAACACTGATGTCCGCCTTCAAAATAAAAGTGCTGCATTGGAGGAGCAGATGGATGGAGTGGAAGTTGTCATAGCTGGTGCTACGGCAGCTCCACTCCCCTCATCTCCGAAGAACCAGAGGAGGCCCGGGAGCCGGCCCCCCTCTGTTTTTTCGACTCCTTCCAAAGCAAAGGAACAGGGGGGGGGGGGAAGAAACTCTCACCCCCCCCCCCCCCACATAAGACGTAATCATATTCTCTCTGCTTCAGTGGAATTGTCGTGGTTTTCACGCTATCTTTGAGGAATTACGTCTTTTAATCAAGTCCAATGACCCCCTCAGTAATATCTCTTCAGGAGACTTACCTGAAGACTTCTGACCCTGTGTCTTGTAATTATTCTAAGGTTATCCATAAAGGCTCTCTGGTGGAGTGACTCTTCTCATCAGTAGCCAAATTTTATGTAGCACCGTTAGCATCTAGCCGGTCGTTCCATGTCCGTGTGGGCTCCACCCTCTCCGACTCCTTTGAACAGGAGATGGGTGTCCCGCAGTGCAGCATTTAGTCTCCTGTTTTATTTAGTATTAAAATCAATAACATTGTAAAGGCCGTCAAGGATGATTCTGAATGCTCTTTGTTTGTTGACGACTCCGCTTTGTGCGCACGAGGTCGAGGACTTGCGGCCCTTCAGAGGCGCTTGCAACTGTGCGTTGATCGCATCCAGGGGTGGGTGTCTCTCAACCAATTCAATTTCTCGCCCGCCAAGACAGTATGTGTGCATTTTACTAACCAGACGAATTCCTTTTCAAGAACCTAGCTTGAGCATTGCTGGAGTGTCATTTAATTTGGCCGAGGAGGCAAAGTTTCTGGGGGTCATCTTTGACAAAAGACTGACCTTCCGCAACCATTTTAATTACCTTAGAACCTCATGTCAGAAGGCTCTCGATGTTCATTATGTCGTTGGTCGTACTGAGTGGGGTGCGGACCGTACTGTCTTTCTTCGACTGTACCGGGCCTTTGTTCGGTCCAAACTCGATTACGGCTCTGTGGTATATGGCTCGGCTTCTAAGTCTGTTCTACAGCGTATGAACACAATTCACCATCAAGGTCTGTGGATATGTCTGGGGGCCTTCTAGACGTCTCCAGTTCCTAGTCTGTATGCCGAGTCTCTCAAGCTCCGCCGCATCCGCCTTATGCTCAGTTACTTTCTGAAACTGAAGGCCCATCCAGACAATCCTGCTATTATTGTGTTTGTAACCCGCCGTTTGCAGAGATTTACGATACCCATCCGGGAACTGTCCGTCCACTTTCATTTCGTGTCCGACCTCATTTGCAGGCAACCGGAGTGGACCTGGACAAAGTTTCAGAATCTTTGCAACACATCACTCCATCCTGGCTATTACCAGTTCCTGACATCTTCATTGTGGACTTGAAAGTCCACAAGAAGGACTCTACTCCACCAGCCATATACCAACATAGCCTCAATGAATTCCTTTCAAGTTTTCCTGGCTATTGTCGTATTTATACGGATGGGTCAAAGTCTGAGAATGGGAGGGTCCTCTCGCCATCCTAGATGCCCATTTAAGCACCGCCTCCCAGACCATTCAAATGTATTTAGTGCACAACTGCAAGCGGTTCTGCTGGCACTCGAGCATGCTTTTCGGTCTAGGCAAAGGAACTTCCTGATTCTGTCTGACTCTCTTTCTGCCCTGCAGGCCCTTAAGAGCGCAGGAACAGACCACTCACTGCTGGTGCAGATTAGAGAGCTCTACGCAGACTTGATGAAGGAATATTATGACATCATTTTTATTTGGGTCCCAGGGCATACTTATGTGGGCATCGAAGGCAACAGGATCGCAGATTCTGCTGCCAACGATGCCCGCAATGACCCTGTCCTTGACGCAAAGACTCTTCATAGTGATTTTAAACCTGTGATTAGTGCGTACATAGCCCGTGAGTGGCAGTCCGAGTGGGACAAAGAGGAAGCTAACAAGCGGCATGAAGCTCTTCCTAAGGTGTTCGACAATCTACCTTACCGCTGCGGCAGCCGCCGTGAGGAGACTGTCCTTGCTCGGCTCCACATCGGGCACACGTATGTTGCGCACTCTTATTTACTAAAACAGGAGGAGCATCCATGGTGTTACGCCTGCGACGAGCAATATTCTGTTAAACACTTTTTACTGTCTTGTGCCGAGCTAATTGACACAATAATATATAAACACTTCAAAGCAGACTCCTTGAAGGTTTTGTTCTGGGATGTACCCCCGGACAAAATCTTCAGTTTTCTGAGAGAGTGCAATATTTTTAATGAGATTTGAGCATTCATAGACTATGTTAATTCTATTATTTTGACCTTTTGGAGAGTCTGTAGATGTCTCCTTTAAAGACCGGTGCGTCATTTTAACATGAAATATTTAAAAGATATATTTACATCTTGACTTAAGACCTTTCTTTTAATCTTGCTGGCCAGATTTTTACCCATCCCGCCGTGAGATGGCCTTAGTCGCCTGCTCGGCCTTAAACCCAAATAACTAACCATTCAAAAATGCTATGCGTCTTAACACACACACACACACACACACACACACACACACACACACACACACACACACACACACACACACACACACACACACACACACACACACACACACACACTACTGTAATAGAGATAGGTTGACTATGAACATGACAGGTCTGTGATAAAAGTCATTTGTATCAGACAGATAAAAAGATCTGTCTTTAGGGCTCGCCTGAATGCCTATCTCTTAGTTCGCGTGGGAGATCATTCCAAACAATTGGGCTCTCCAAACATCGGGGCTCAATTTGTCTTTGTCAAACTGAACCAGAACTTTACGCCGGACAGTTATTTTCTGTTGAACGTTTTCTTATTTTTTATTATTATTATTATTTTTTTTTTCATTTTGTTAATGGCTATTTTACCGATAATGAAGGTTTGCGCGAGCACTTACTCTTACAACTAAAGAGCGTCTATGACCCTAGGCCATCACTAGGCTTGCAAGATGAAAGTCGTCTACTACCAAAACACCCATCAGCCAATCCGCTTCCGGCGTCACCCATTTTGGGTCACAGGGGAGACAGTCAAGTAATAAGGTCCGGTAATCGTGTCATACTCACATCACGTCCACGGCACAGACGAAAATCCGATCACTGATGCCATTATCTCGCTTTATTGCTCTCCACGACATACAGTCAGAGAATGTATGACCTTTTGTTCTGAGGCAGACATCACAGAAGCACATAATATCTTTAACTCATTCGAGACGTGCCTCCCGGATACGCGGCATAAGCCGCCTATCCGGAGGCGACACGTCTAGAATGAGTTAAACCTCCAACTTTTTTTTCTTGTTGTCATTATTTTTTAGTTGCACATAAGACTTACTTTGTCATTTGCGAACTCAGCGGATGACTTCTCCCGATGCGATTAACCCCATCACTGCCGAGGAAAAAAGGTGAATACTACCCTGCTGCAAGAGACATAGATCCTCATGAGCCCCCGCGACTGCGGGGGCTCATGAGGATCTATGCCTCTTGCTGAGACCGATTTGTATCCATGTGTCTTGGAAGGTTGTGGCTTTTGTTCGTTGAATATCCAAGATTTCGGACGAAACAAAAATGTGTGTACAGTGGCAGGGTTGGGTTAACCCTTTCCAAGTCGGTAGCAGATTTTTAGAGCGATGACTCCTGTAGGAATCATCGCGACAAAAACCGCTACCGGCACGCAAAAGGTTAAACGCATCTTCACTTTATCGTTGCTTTCTTAACTTTGCGGATTTACTCATAAAAGCTGTACTAGCTGCGGGGGATGGATCAATCGTGATACTTCAAGGGAAGTGCCAAATTAGCTTTGCTCCTGCGAAGGCGCCAAGCTAATCTGACACTACTCTTGAAATATCACGGCCGACCCATCTCTGACACGAGAAGTCGCGTAAAAACAGTATGAAATCCTCAGTTTGATAATGTAATTTGAGCCGATCTTTGTAGCAGCTTAATCGACATAGAGTCTAATGCGTCAGTGTGGCTGCATGAGAATCTAAGGCTTTAAGGTGGAGGAGTTTGACTGAGGGACTTTTAACCGCTTGACACCATCTGACGATACTGCTTGGCGGAAAAGACGCTTAACTACGCGTCGTATTTTCTACCGAACAGCACCGTCTGTAGTGGAACAGATATTCACACATTTAGCCCTGACTCCTAGCAGCAGGTGATGGCTCGACCATGATAATTCAAGGGTAGTGCCATATTAGCTTGGCGCCTGATGGCGCCAAGTTAATCTGGCACTACCCTTGAATTGTCATGAACGATTGCTAGCTGGCGAGGCTAAATGGGTGAATGTCTGTTAATCTCCTGCAACAGGCACGTCGTCGTGAGGAGACACCTCCTAAATTTGGGAAATGCGGCCTTTGGGGATAAATGGGTTAAACTTTGCTTGCCTTCTAGTCATGTCCCTCACCCAGAGGCGGTCACTGGGTGTTCAGTCTGGGGCGGGTTTGAAGGGATTAAAGTTTGAATGTAGACATGATATTTGCATCACCGTCTCCTGCAAAACTAACATTGACTTTCGTCACGTACGCGCTATGTTCAACATCAAATCCGCCTGTCCTCAAACCGCCTGGGACTCGTGACACATTGCAAGGGCGACCAGCGAACTCCAGGTATCTGTATGTAGCATTATGTCTTCATGAACCACTGGGACTCTTTGCGATAAACATATTTTGCTTAACGAATCACACTCATTTGTATGTATGTCCCTCGGCGGGAAATATCATCCGTTTGACATCTTACGAGCGGGCAAATTTCATCTGTTTGTTTGAAACATTTACAGAACTTCTTATAAGCCAGTGTGCGTTCATTGCTTATTGCTGCATAGCTGGGAGAACATTTTCATGTGGTACACGTGTATCAGTGTGCTCTTAAACTGAGGGGGTTATGGGTGGACCAGTGACGAGGCAGCAGATTTGAGTTAACAGTGCTGAGGATTATGGGATACAATTAACTTCCGAGGGCCCTGGAGGCGAGATGGCTGATGCTATCACCGCCTTGTTACGCTTGGTTAGACTCCTGGCACAATACAGTCACACGCTCAAATTCTGATTTGTTAAAAAGAAGTACACACCGAAGCCGACCCATACAAGCAAGAGGCGTAGATTCTCACGAGCCCCTGCTGACGTGAGAATCTACGCCTCTTGCAGGTTTCAGACCTGGACTACATGTACAGCCGATTCCCATCACAATGTGCGTATTATGTGCACAGTCATGCTTCTGTAAATAAAATCTGTCACTAGGACAACACCCGTCTTGCCATGACGATTTAGTTTTAGATCTAATCTCTCTGTGCGTCGGTCACCTTTCAGGAGCTGTAATTCGCTAGGTCCATAGCAGGCTTTACGAGATGGTACCGCACCGCAGTCAGGACAATCTAACCAGCTTGACTGCGTAGAATGATGTGTCTGCTGGACAGGTTCGGCATGTTTGACATTTTAACCCATTCAGCCCTGACGCACTACAGCAGGAGATGGATTGACCATGATAATTCAAGGGTAGTGCCAGATTAGCTTGGCGCCGACAGGTGCATAGTCGTTAGATGACTCCTCCAAAATTTGGGAAATACTTGCGTCGCGGCGAATGAGTTAAAGCGATCTGCCTTCAAGGCGCCCTTTGACTGGTGACATTGGCCAATTCAACGCGTGTTCAGTCAATGTTGTCTTGCCTCATTTAATAGTTTATACCCTTTATCTGACGAGCCATGTTAATAGAGGTTTTCTACATAAGGCCCTCACGAGTTGCGCTTTGAATAATGCCAATCCGCTGCGCCACTGCGTGCGCGCGGCCACCACGTAAATAGCTCAAGTCAGAATACAAGGGAGGAAACGAAGCACACCCGTGAAATTCTAGCTGAGGCCGGAAATATTCCGACCTTCTTTCTCAACATCTAGAGTTGAACGTTAAACCTTTTAGTAGAGTGCCGCGAAAGAGGCCACTATGCACTACAGTGCATCCCTTGTTTTATGTCATGTTTACTCTAAAGTTGAAGCG
This sequence comes from Semisulcospira habei, assembly GCA_036245525.1. Lineage (NCBI taxonomy): Eukaryota > Metazoa > Mollusca > Gastropoda > Semisulcospiridae > Semisulcospira > Semisulcospira habei. The sequence goes on from BTPG01000002.1 coordinate 151,404,460, forward strand.
AATTACTCGATAAGATATTGACAACTGAGCAGTGTTTAAACCAGACTCCATTAAAGTAGACCTTTTCGGGCTGGGGAAAATACGTACCTAAAGCGACTCAGTGCTGCGTGCAGGTCACCAATTCATGTCGACAGTAAGATGCACTCTTGTTTTAATTGCATTGGATATGCTAATTTACATAAACCAATGAAAAATTAGCATGGGGCGTATTTCCGGCCACATCTAAAACCCTACAACTCGACGTCTGCTATTGAATGATGCTTGACTGTGCAAGAAGCCTTGATACTAAACTATCAGTTTTGATCGGAGGACAAGGTTGGTATAGATTTGTGGCAAAATATCTCCCGTGTTTGTTCAGTTCGAGGTTTTAGGCGGATGGTTGCTTTGAGGGTTGAAAACTGCTCAGGAATCACAGTGCTTCGCCGCGTTGTGTGCCTTTTGTTTTCTCCCTTGTATTCTGAATTGAGCTAGAGGGCGCGGTGGCGCGCACCCGGTGGCGCAGCGGATTTACATTTAGTCAAAGCATCACTCGTCGTCAGGCCCCTATGGTTTTCTACTGCTCCTTGTTTGCAGAGAAGGAACGCTCCAATGTAGTGAGGGAGAAATTAATCCTCCACGGACACCCAATGTGTTAAACACGATTTTAAGATAGCCCTTTGTGAAACGTTATTGCAAGACATGTAAGAACATTCAAGGAGATGTAATCAACTATTATCCCTTTTTTTGCCTGGACTAGGTCCCTTCCAAGTAAGCAAAGGTCCTCGGGCCCTCGATAGCCGCAGCGGGACCGTGCACGGCTGTTCGCGGGCTCACTGCGGCAGTCGTGGGGCCGAAGATGTTTTGCTACCGGGTTTAAGCCCATTTCAGCCCTGACACAAGCATGATAGTAGACGGGTGACGCCAGGAATCAGGAAATGCGGTTGCTGTTATAAACTGTTTTAGTGCGAAGAGCACAACAACAGTAACGAAAACAACAGCAGCAGCAACAGGAACAATAAAAACAACAGCCACAGCAATAACAGCCACCACTTCATACCACACCACAAAACACAACACGATACGACACGACGAAAACATATTACAACATCGTGATGGTAACACATTTTTTTTTTTTCTCTCTCTCTCTCTCTCTCAAACGGCTGCTGTCATGTCCGACAGACTTTAATTTCACCTGATAGCTATGTCCACACACCGGGCTCTTCAGCTAGCACTCGACAGCGTTATGACCCGACCTGCCACCGCGGCCTTGTCAGGGTAGGGCACGTGTGCATTGCTCTGTCGTCAGCGACCCAGATATCGCTGGCCAGCCTGGGCTGCTTCAGAGCTATGGCCAGACACTTCATAGCACAATTTGTGTCGGTCTGTAATTGGGAGCGTTGCAAGCTGGAGCCAGTTGTGCATTGAGTGAGCTTAGTCTTGCGCAAGCCACTGAAGAAAGGTGCTCCGCTATAGCCACTTCCCTGCCACTGTAAGTACATTTTTCTTTCCTGAAATCTTGGTTCATTCAACGAAAAAAAAAAAAAAAAAAACCAACACCGTCCAAGAAACATGGACACAAATTGGTCTCCGTAAGAAGCATACATCCTTATGAGCCCCCGCAGTCGCGGGTGCTCATGAGGATCTATGTCTCTTGCGGTTGGATCATGTTCACTTTTTTTTTCTCAGCTGTGAAAGAGGTTAATGGCTGGCGCAGGACTTGCTGTAACTCGTTCCCGGTACTGCAAGTGTTCTAAAGACCGATGGCAGATGGCAGTGCGTCACTCTGTCTTTAACGCTGAACACCTAGCTTATCCGGCACTAGCGTTAGACTGTCTTGGCCGACCTATAACCCTGTGTGGTGTCCTAAGAGTGAATGCATTGAACCCCAAAATTTCAAGCTGTCTGGACGGATGGTGGTATCGGCCACTCTACGCCCTAGCACTATTAAAAATGCACGTGCGCGTGGCTCAGTTGTCAGCGTCCGCGTGTCCCAGTTGCGGCAGGTGGACACACGGTTGCCATGGAGACGGATTGCGGGGATGAAGAGCCCTCCCCTTCGCCAGACAGGAGATGATATCGGAAATGGAATTAAAACCAGATGCAAATGAAACCGCTTTCGCTCGTTCGCGCGTGGCCGAAGACCGATTAGGTTGGAAAGCGAGACTGAAGGGGAGAAAACGGAGGGAAAAGTAAGGTATTTTTTTCTGCGATTACACGCCCGATGACGTGCTACGTGTGGGGGAAACGCAGGTGAAATGCAGCTGAAAGTTACGCTAGCAAGAGACATAGATTTACATGGGACCCCGCATTCGGCTGCAGGGTCTCATGTGAATCTTTGTCTCTTGCAGACGGGAAATGGGGGCGATACACGGTGTGATGTTCACTATTGTTTCAGATAAATGTAGTCGTCATCGCGACAAGCGAGTAAATCCCGTTAGCGCTAAGTATCAAATGCACTACGTGTCGTTGGAACCACCGCCAATAGAATCCAGTGTCACTGGAACTACTGCTCGACAGCGCAAACGTTAACTCATTCGAGACGTGCCGCCTCCGGATACGCGCCATGAGCCGCGTATCTGGAGGCGGCACGTATCGAATGAGTTAATAGCACTTTGGCTGTTACGGCGACACATAGTAGTAATAGCGACACGTAGCGCTATCGACACATAGTCAGCCAGCGATCGTAGCACTATCGACACATAATGCAAGCGATCGTAGTGCTATCGACACGTAGTGCAAGCGATGGCAGCGCTATCGACACGTAATGCAAGCGATCGAAGCGCTATCGACACGTAGTGCAAGCGATCGTAGTGCTATCGACACATAATGCAAACGATCGGAGCGCTATCGACACGTACTGCGAGCGATCGAATAGCTATCCACACGTAGTCCCAGTGATTGTAGTGCTATCGACACTTCGTGCCAGCGATCCTCATGCTATCCTCATTGTTTAGATTGGATGTTAAATGTAACATAATTATTATTTATGCGCTGTTGTTTAGTTCGTTGTAGATATGGTGTGTTCGTGTATTGCGTTTTGTTTGCCATGTGCAAATGTCATTGTATTTTTATTTTTGTGTATAGATTGTAAAGCGCTGATAGATTTATATAATATTAAGCGCTATATAAATACTTATTATTATTATTATTATTATTATTATTATTATTATTATTATTATTATTATTATTATTATTATTGTTATTATTATTATTATTATCCACACGTAATGATGGCGATTGTTGTTCTAGTAATACGTAGTGCGAGCGATATGCGTTTTCGCTAGTCCTTAACTCATTGTGCCTGAGGTACGGAATACCCACATTTTTGAGTTTTCCTCTAAGGACTGCGTTACAATTCAGGAGACAGATCGACCATGATAGTTCAAGGGTGGTCGAGCCATATCTTGCTGTGGTGTGTCGCGGGCAGAATGAGTGAATATACCAACAGTCACGCTGTTTAACTCAATCGCGGCCAGCCGCATCCGGATGCGCGGCTTATGCCGCGCATCCGGATGCGGCTGGCCGCGATTGAGTTGAGTCGGACTTAATGAGAATATAAGCTCGACGTTGTCACATGTTGAGGAATATGAGGGTCGATAGTAGTAAATGTACACTGTTGTTTCCAATATTTTTGTAATCCCCATCCCGCGCAAAGCGCAAATTGTCATCGGGCATACGTCGACCGCCGTTGGCCCGCGCACGGCCGTGCGCGGGCCAACGGCGGTCCACGTCGGCCCGATGGCCTTTTGCGCATTGGGGCCGCAGACCGAATGGGCAACGATCCGGGGTTACTAAATGAAGTTTCGTGAGAACAGTTTCATATCGCTCGCATATGTGGGGAAGGGGAGGGGAGAGCATGGGGAGGGGGGGGGGGGAGGGGGTCGATTGCAACATGCATTTTGTTTCTGTTCATTCGAGACGTGCCGCATCCGGATACGCGGCATGAAAGCCGCGTATCCGGATGCGGCACGCCTCGAATGAGTTAACTATAATCCTTATCGATGACTAGACGCCAGTTGCCTTGGAAGACTGTATAGAACGTATCTGCAAGTGACGCTTAGTTCGGGGTTATCCCGATCAGTGCCAACTGACGGAGACCGTGTTTCTCCAATTTTCCTTTCCCATTCTGCCCTGTCGCACTACAGCAGGAGATGGGTCGACCATGATAATTCAAGGGCAGTGCCAGATTAGCTTGGCGCCTGTCGGCGCCAAGCTAATCTGGCACTGCCCTTGAATTATCATGGTCGATCCATCTCCTGCAACTAGTGCATAGTCATTAGATGACGACTCCAAACTTTGGGAAATACGGCCGTCGGACTGAATGAGTTAATTTAAGACCAGAAATCCATAGATGTCCAAGGAACGTGGACTCGACGCGGTGGTAGCAAGAAGCATAGGTCCTCATGATCACCCGCAACTGATGGGGCTCATGAGGATCTGTGCCTCTTGCAGTTGGGTGGTGTTCCGATTTTCTCGACTCTCAGCGGGTTAAAATCGACGGCCCCGGAGTGATGATGGACGGCCCTAACGGGCGGGTGGTTAGGGGCAAGGGTGTACTATTGCTCATGGAGCATGCATTTACCAGGACCGTTCAACAGACACGCTATTGAAAAGAAAAAAAAAAAAGCCCTTGTATTTTCCCCGGATTGCGAGTCTAGCTACCTGGCCCGGGGGATGAGGAGGAGGAGGGAGACGGGGGTGGAGGGGGGGGGGGACGAACCTACGAGTCGGCTGTTCCCTTCGATCTCTTTTGCTCCGACGCTTAACCCCTTCAGTGCCGAGAAATTATGAACGCCAACTAACTGCAAGAGGCATAGATCCTCATGAGCCCCTCTTGCTGACACCACTTTTAAACCATATCCTACTGAGGCTAAAAGCATCACATTTGTACACTGAGATGTGCAAGCTACATTATAGTACTTACAGATATGGATATAGACGGCCTGACCAATGGCTTTAGCTTAGAGGCGCCAAGCTATTCTGGCACTACACTTGAACCTTTTTAGTTAAACTTATTTCACACACTGGTGCATTCCGAATGATAAGGGTTAATCCATGTTCCTGCGACATCTAGGACTTTTTGTTGTTGAAATAACAAAGATTGCAGAATCACACGCTGCGGGGGCTCATGAGGATCTATGCCTATTGCTCATACCACTTTGTGTCCATGTTCTTTGGACAGTTGTGGCTTTTGGTCGTTCAGTGAACGCAGATTTCAGAAACAAAATGTACAGCCGTTGGCGGGGAAGGAGTTAACTCTTTCGCGGCCAGCCGCATCCAGATGCGCGGCATGAGCCGCGCATCCGCATGCGGCTGGTCGCGAATGAGTTAACCTCCTGATCTACTGTTTGTCTTCTCGAGACCCATGGAGTTGACGCCCTTCGGAATGTCACGGCGGTTCCGATGACGTCAGTTGGCAGAACGGCGTCTGCTGTGGCTAACGGGCCATCGCGCGAAAATCTGATAAGGTACATGATTAATCACCTCCGAAGACAATCAAGTAACCATGTCTTTTTCCCCAATCTCCAGTCAGTGTGTTTCTGCAGACGAGCGAGCTGTTACCGTTGCGAAAATAAACTTACCTCGGTCAGAGTTGTTATTGCCCGCTAGATACACACATGCCTACCCCATCACCGAAATCCCCAAATTTTGGCCGTTGTCCTCTGAAGACTGCTTTGCAGTGCAGGACAGAGATCGACCTTGATAGTTCAAGGGTGACGCCAGAATAGCTTGGCGCCCATAGGCGCCAAGCTATTCTGGCATCACCCTTGAACTATCATGGTCGATCCATTTCTTGCTGTGGTGTGGCTGGGGTAGAATGAGTTAACCCGTTCAGTGCCGAGAAAACCTGAACACCACCCAACTGCTTAGAGGCATAGATCCTCATGAGCCCCCGCATTTGCGGTGGCTCCTGAGGTTCTATGCCTCTCGCTGACACCACTTTAAATCCAAGTTTCTGGGACAGACTAACTGGTATGTTGGTGTTGAATTATGAAAGACTGCAAGGTATAGATCCTTATGAACTTCTGAAACTGCGGTGGCTCCGTGAGGATCTATGCCTCTTGCTGACACCACTTTAAGTTCATGTTCCTGGGGCAGCTGAATTAACTAAGATTGCACAAACACGATCTGCGTCATCTGACACTGAGAGGGTTAAATGCCACAGGAGTTTGAAAAGTGCAAAGTACCAAATCGTGCCGTCATGCAGACGGAAAAATATACCGCATTCATTTTGTTTTTTCTTTGGTCAGAACGTGCTGATTTCATTAAGACCTAGGACAATAGCGCATTTGCTCCATTATCCACGATCCAGTGAACTAAACTGCACTTCTAAGAGCTTCTCGAGTTGTTGCATAGGTCTTAGTTATAGTTCAAAACCGTTCGCTTCCGACGTAGTGTCGGCAAGAAGAATAGATCCTCATGAGAAAAGTGCAAAGTCCCAAACCGTGCCGTCGAGCAGGCGGAAAAAAATACCGCATTCATTTTGTTTTTGTCTACCGTATTAAAAAATAAAAAATACATCAGACTTTGCAATGGGGGCTGGGTAGGAGCGCATTCCGGAGCATGCACATGACGTTTTTGGCGTTCGGCCCAGAAATTATGGCAAAGAAGTAACACGATAAAAATGACGTCACGTCTAGCTACGCAAAACTTACTAGAGAACGTCTTTTGGGCGCCAAATGCCGTGTGCGTGTGTATGACAGCGACTAGAGCCCGCGTTTGAGGACGGACAAGCTTGCAATTTTAGGTTATTGCCCCTAAAAGAATTATCTCGGGACCTTTTTTCGATGTTTTGATTAAGATGCTCATTGGCGAGTAAATGGCCGTTTCACAAAAACCAGTTGATCCACACTGGAGTCGTATTTTTTTTTCTTATTTTTACTAGATATTTTACGTATAGCTAGATAAAAGGGACATATTGAATGAGTTCGTTAACCAGCATTGTATCTCTAGAACCTTTTGAATGATAATTAAATATTTTTTGAAACCATATATTTTCACGCTTTTGGGATTAATTTGAGGAATTATATGTAGTTAATCTTAAAACAATTGAATCCTTTTTTTTACGAAAAAAAACCCCCCAATCTTCTCATTAATAATCGCATGCTTTTACGTATACGGTATTTACATAAGCCTGCAGTTTGTCTCGGCTGTGGGGTACGATTCAGTCAATTGTGACCTGAATGCCCTAGGTGTGAAAATCAGACTGTTTTCTGCACCACTTTTTCGGAGTCATTTGAAAAAAAGCTAACATAACTTTTTTTCTTTTCTTTTTTACGAAAAGAAACCTATCTTCTCATTAAATAAAAAGAAAAGGAGAGACTGGCAGTGCCCAATATTTTAGAAAGATTACAAAGTAAAGTAGGCAAAAGCACTGTCAGAGGAGAGAATTGTGCAGTATCGACCAATGATCATAGATCAAGTTTGATCGAAGCACACACACACAAAAGAGAGAAAATACCCGCATGATTTTTCTTAAACAGTGTTTGCATAAGCCTGCTGTTTGTCTTGGCCCTTAGGTAGGATTAGGTCAAATTGTGACCTGTAAGCCCTAGGCGTTAAATTCAGCAAGAAAATTGTTAATTTGATTCTCTGATACGTCAAATGTTAGTACTGTGATGAGTGACGTATAACATCGAGTCGTCACTATGAACTCGGCGTCGTGGGACTAATGATACCATGACGTGAAGCTTGACGTGACGTCATTTCGCTGCTTGTGCTATCATTCTTCTTCAGAATAGCTATGCTACGCCATACCACAAAGCTTACGAATGGCAGGAAGCGCCGTGTGTCCGTCTTTATTTGTGTGCGCCGACGTGTGTGTTGATCAGAGGTTGGCTTAGAGAGGAGGCGGGAAATGGATCAGTATAATAAGCCTAAAATTATGAACAACTGTGAATGTTCATAAAAGATAAACGCATCTGAGCTCCAAACAATACGGTAGACTTTGGGATGAAATCCTCATCTTGTTTCTTTGGTCAGAGCGTGCTGATTTCATTAAGACCTATGACAATAGCGTATTTCCTCCATTATCCACGATTCACTGAAGTAAACTGCATTTATAGAGCTTCTCAAGTTGTGGCAAAGGTCTTATAAAATAGTTCAAAACCATTCGCTTCCAACGTAGGTTGGCAAGAAGCATAGATCCTCATGAGCCCCCGCAGTTGCGGGGGCTCATGAAGATCTATTCCTCTTGCTGTTCTGATTTTCCAACCATGTTCCTGGTGTGGAGTGGAGCTATTTGGCGCCGAATTAACAAAGATTTCAGAGGCACAGTTTGCGACCTGAGGTTAACCTTTTACCCCTGAGTCCCTACAGCAGGAGAAAATCATGATAATAAAGGGTAGTGCCAGATTAGCTTGGCACCTTCAGGCGCCAAGCTAATCTGACACTACCCTTGAATTATGGTCAAGCCATCTCCTGCAACTGTGTCCAGGGACCAAAAATTAAGCTCAGAATTAAGTGAAAGATTAAGAAGTAAAGTTACTAGTGAAATCATTGAATGAGGAAAATTTACATCGCAGACTGCGAGTAAGTCATGAAGACTTGGAGACTGGGCGCTGGGCGAGAGAGACAGAAAAGACCGTGAGGTCGTAGAGAAGATGGAAAGTGGTGTTGACTTGCGGTGTGGTCGAACATAACCGGTCATTACAGATTCAACGGAAGATGATTAGTTACACCCAAGAGAAAGAGATGGGAACCGGGTGGACGATTATAGTGTAAGAAAAGCGGAGAAGAACGTTTCTACTACAGATTCATCGGAGGGGTATTTAGCCCAAGATATGTGATCTGTACGTGAGTGCAGCAGTGACAATCCGTGAACGTGCCTAGGTGACACAGGGAACGTTATTAGATCACTGTTACCAGAGGGTCGACAGATGCAGCGCCGACGAGGACCAGATAGCGGGTCGACAGACGCAGTGCCGACGAGGACCAGATAGCGGGTCGACAGACGCAGCGCCGACGAGGACCAGATAGCGGGTCGACAGACGCAGTGCCGACGAGGACCAGATAGCGGGTCGACAGACGCAGCGCCGACGAGGACCAGATAGCAGGTCGACAGACGCAGCGCCGACGAGGACCAGATAGCGGGTCGACAGACGCAGTGCCGACGAGGACCAGATAGCGGGTCGACAGACGCAGTGCCGACGAGGACCAGATAGCGGGTCGACAGACGCAGTGCCGACGAGGACCAGATAGCGGGTCGACAGACGCAGCGCCGACGAGGAACAGATAGCGGGTCGACAGATGCAGTGCCGACGAGGACCAGAGAGCGGGTCGACAGACGCAGTGCCGACGAGGACCAGATAGCGGGTCGACAGACGCAGTGCCGACGAGGACCAGATAGCGGGTCGACAGACGCAGTGCCGACGCCGATGACCACTGAGATAGCCACATACATAGTGTATAGAAAACCTGGCCAGGTAAGGTGACTTTATTTTTTCTGTGAACAGAACTAAACAGTGTAATAACAAGATACTTTAGACAGTAGTTAAGTGTGTCATGTTGAATGTTTTTATCACATAGTTAGCATTTCAGTAACTGAGTTCGTAGTGAATCAGTTGTATGTATGCGTGTGTGGGGAACGCATGCGAGAGTGAGAGAAATGTGATGAGATGTTCAGAGCTACAATGATGAGAGTATGAGAGTGTGAGTGGAGATCCCCTTGTTAACAAGATTATATAACCTACACCCACATCACAAACAATTAAACCACCATCTTTCCGCCAGTCCGTGACAAACTGGCACATAGTCGTTAGGCAACACCTCCAAAATTTGAGAAATGTGACCTTGGGGCTAAAAGGGTAAAGTGGTTATGCAATAGGTACAGGTGAAGGAGATGGGTCGATTATCATATCTCAATGTAGTGCCTAATTAGTATAGCGCCTCTACAGTTGCCAAACTGATCCGCCGCTACCACTTCAGGCACCGAACATGCCC
>BTPG01000002.1:151419380-151564380 GCA_036245525.1 Semisulcospira habei
CAGGTATCGCCGCCACAGCAGCAGGTGGCTGGCCAAACTAATGCCGTGTAGGCCTGGAAATATTGCTAACTGCACTGCTGTGTCTATGATGCAAGTGACGTGTTCAGTTTTATATTACGATATGTCCTATGTAATTAATTTTTGTGTTACTGTGAAATCGTGTTTATTGCCTTTATGCTTAGACCACAATAGTTACTAAGGTATACGGTGCGCGCGCGCGCGCGCGTGTGTGTGTGTGTGTGCGTGTGTGTGTGTGTGTGTGTGTGTGTGTGTGTGTGTGCGTGCGCGCGTGCGTGCGTGCGTGCGTGCGTGTGTGTGTCTTAATTAAATTTCGATGTTCTTCCTTTTATGTTGCGCGGCACCGCAACGATTTCCTAATGGCAATAAAGTTCTATCATCACCAAACACGCTACCGACAGCCAAAGGGTTAACTCATTGGAGACGTGCCTCCTCCGGATACGTGGCTTAAAGCCGCGTATCCAGAGGCGGCACGTGTCCAATGAGTTAACCCCTTCCATGTCACTGTACGTGCACTTTTGTTTTCTTTTGAAATCTTGGTTTATTCAAAGACCAAAGCTAACACCGCCCAAGAAACATGGATGAAAATCGGTCTCACCAAGAGGCATAGGCCTATATCCTCATGAGCCCCCGCAGTCGCGAGGGCTCACGAGGATCTATGCCTCTTGCAGTTGGACCGTGTTAACTTGCTGTCTGGCGTTTGGAGAAAAGGTTTCCAATAGAGAACAGTGACGATACAATGGAGCATTTGTCTCGAGGTAATAATAATAATAATAATAATAATAATAGTACCGTTATTATATAGGCGCTTTTTCTCAATTTTTGGGGAAATCGACTCAAAGCGCCGCGCCTGAAACCAACACACACACTCACGAAACAGACACGGATTTACGCCATTTTTAAGACAAACACAGTACAAGACAAACGAAGGGCCAGTCAGCTACTGAAGTTACAGAGAATTTTGATCGCTTGTTGATTTGAAATTTGTAAAGTGGCCTGAGACCGGTACCAAAGTGTGGGGGGTGGGGGGGGGGGGGTGGAAGAACCGGAGTACCCGGAGAAAGAACCCCCGACAGTCCGCCCGAATTAACGGTGACGCTTACCAGAGGAGAAAAGTCCAAGCCGGAACCCGGTATCGAACCGCGCACCTTTGGCATTGGTGGCAGGCGCCTTAACCACTGCGCCACGGACCGTCTCGATACTGAGCACAGCAAAACCCTGTTTTGTGCCGCGACTCTTCTGAGAATGTACCTGTCATTAAACCCTACACTGCCAGTGAACTCAGATTGTGCTTTTGAAATCACTGTCTTTATCAACGTCAAAAATCCCCAACCGTCAAATAAAAGTGGATACACAGTTTGAAAAAGAAAAATAGATCTTCATGAGCCCTCATCAAATGCACGGGCTCATGAAGATTTACACCTTTTGCACCGGATGGTGTTTAATTTTCCGCGGCAGTGTATGCATGTAACCATAAAATATCCGATTATGCACTGCTTTCATTATTAATTCTTCTTGTTTTTGAAATAGGTTACATTTACGCAAGCACAATGCACTGGCAAAGTCTTATTATAGAGTGTGTTTCATTGAATATTCTGTAGACTACTTTTTCACGTTCTATGAAAGGGCGAAACATATTTAGCCCGTGCATCGGTTCTGTTGGAGTCAGACAAAAAGTTATATAGTTAATGAGGTTATTTTCTGTGTACCCGGCTTTCCTAGTATTATGGTGATGCAGCCTTGAGCTTTGAAATAAAATGCGTTGTCTCCTGCTTTTCTCAAATGAAGACTAATCCTATACATCGTTGCTTATTGTCCTACGAAGGCTACATTACAGACGAGGAGATAGATCAACCATTGTAGTTCAAGGGTGGTGCCAGGATAGCTTGGCGCCTCAGGCGCCAAGCTATTCTGGCACCACCCTTGAACTACCATAGGCAAATTTATATCCAGCAAAACGTGCATCAGGATCGAAATTGCTATTAGAGCTTGAGATTTACTGCAAACGAACACGTTTCCCGGGCATTTTTCTTCAACGGCCTTGAGCCGCAAGACTTGCCTGAATTACCGCGAGATCCCACAAGGATCACATGTCTGCGTTTATCCGCCGCACCTGATCTTGTCATCCTGTTCAGCTGTCTACAGATTCAACACTCTTTATGCGCTTCTTATATACTTTGAAAACATATTATTGTGTTCTATATAATCTCACTGGGTTAAATCCACCTAGAGATTCACACCGAAGGACGTGACTGTCCTCGGCCCGACGTCGGCTTTAGATGGCCTACGTACAGAGGTGCGCGGGCCAGCTAATGCCGACATCGGCTCGAGGACCGTTAGATGACTAAGTTGTCTTAGTCACTTGTTAGCACAGACTAGAGGCTTTTTGGGGTGCGGCTGAAACGCCCACATAGCTGAATGCAAATGGCTCAACGTTGTCAAGGTGATTATACGTAGTCTGGCAAACAAAGGAATGTTGCCGGGTTTTTTTTTTTTGCAGAACTTAGTAAGTCCATTTTTTTTCAGAATAGCATTATTTTCATTGTTATACAATGAAAATCTCGCTTCACTGAGAAAAAAGGTTTGTTCAGTCCTTTTTGAAATCACCTTTACTTTTAACTTTTTTTTTCTTTTTGGTGACAGATTAGTAGCTCATCGATTTTTAGTGCGTCTATTCCCCCCCCCCACCCCACCCCCCCAAAAAAAAAAAAAAAAAAAAAAAAAGTATTTTACCCGAAAATTAACAAACTGTGCTATACTTGTCCTTTCTGAGCATGAATCTTTCTGTGTTGAGGATTTCTTTGCGTTTTATACGCTTGGCAGTCACTTACTTGATAACATCTTCTATAAGCCACACTCAACATTTTAAACCTATCAACCTTTGTTCAAGTACATTAACAATTTCGAAGAACAACACTGACGAGCAAAAGATATGCGACATTTCTGGAATCATCGGAAACGCTTTAGTGTTTCCCGTGATTCCAAGAATGTCGCATTTCTTTTGCTCGTCAGCATATTCACGATATTTGATGCTGACATGTTTATGCAGATTCTGTTATGGCGTGTTTGTCGCCAGACGCCAAGTTAACCAGGGAAGACCTTTAAGCTGTCATGATAGATCGGAAACCTCGCAGTTAGCGTTTAAAATAAAATACAACATTATTGCTTGTTGAAAACAAAAGTACTTTATTTAATTACAGTGTGCAGGTGCATCAGATCTGTTCATGGGATATTGCCATAAAACTTTCCCAATAAGGAAACACAGTTGATCGTATTCGTATAGGGCTTAGGTGTCTAATTAATGCTAAAAAAGCAAAAACGAGTTAAATGTAAAAGGAATGAATGTTACGTTTGTGGTTGTGTTATTCTTTTGAGAGCATTTGTGTGTGTTGATCATAGGAAAGATCCGATATTCATTTGAGTTATTTTGGATAAGAATTGTGTACCTTTTTTGTAGGATTCATTTTCTTTTGCTTGGAGAATTGCGATCGACTTCTGTTGTGTAGCTAAAAATGACGCGTCTTTTCGTTACATTGTTGCTGTAGTCTGACTCTCGTTTGACCTAGAACGTCCTCGAGACGGCGCGATTTTTCTAGTGACCTCCAATGTGAAGTCAAAGTTGTTGGTTTCAATTCGAAGCAATGTAACCAATGCGCCTAGATGTTAGTCGAAAGCTCTAGTTAATTTTAGAGTGTTCTTTTAATGAATATTAATAAGTTTTCGTTACGTTTCCTTTTCTGATTGGTTGTGTTGTGTGAATATGCTGGATTGTGTTGGAAATTTGTAATAGTATAAAAGAGCGTGTTAGGAAATATATGTGTACATTGTATGAGAGACGCGGTGTGTCAAAAGTGTTGATGCATTGCAGATTAGACAGTGTATCGGTGAGTGGATGCATTGTGCTGAGACTGCATTGCTGCAATAAAATATTGTTGGAATTGTTACACCAGTGTGGTCTAAAACCTCATGTGCCACGTGTGACGAGTTGCAGCTGAGTGAAGTTTTTTTACAAGAACCCTACGTGTGTGCGTCTGGTGTGATTGTATCATACTACGACTACCACGTAACAGTGCTAAACGTTGCCAGCGCGTAACAGGTGCGTCCCTTTACAGTGTTCTCGTTTATTATGAGTATTATTCGCTTCAAAAGGATTAACATGTCCTCGATAATAAAAAAAAAAATAATGCATGTGCGATAAGCATATACAATAAGTTTTGTAAAAAAGGATGGTCTCATATTTTTAGCGGCTTCAGATTAAGTTGTGTTTTGAACACCACTGTAGATTCAACGCGAAAAAAGCACCACGCATCCACTTAAAGAACGCAGTTCTATTCGAAATAGGAACACGGATTATGAGGTTCTATGCCTCTTGCAGGTTGGTGACCCTTTTACGTGTCGGTAGCGGTTTTTGTCGCGATGATTCCTGTAGGAATCCTCGTGACAAAAATCGCTACCGTATTTTCAATACGGCAGACAAAAAAGAGATAGAAAGAAATGGAGAGCATCTGGTGAAAGAGTTTAACATGTACAAGTGTTTAATTAACACCGCACGGCTATATTGTCACAGCGTTTCATATCCTGTGCAGCGTAAAAAGACACACACTTTATTGCGTGTGGATACAAGGCCTGGACGTGTCACGTGTCCTGACACGGGCAGACTAACGCTATTTGCCTATTAACCCCATTAATTGCAGATACTCTCCATTTTTTCTATCATATTTTTGTCTACCGTAATGAAAATAACTTACAGTTTTGAAATGGGGCTCGTCGGAACGCGTTCAATAACATGCAAATGACGTCATGGGCGGAAGGGCCTACAGTTCTGGCAAATAGTGACAAGATAAAAATGACGTCACGTGTAGGTACGCTAACCTCGCTGCAGAACGTACTTTTGATGCCAAAACCACCGGAGTGTGTGTGTGTGTGTGTTAGTGTGTGTCTGTCTGTCTGTGTCTGTCTGTCTGTCTGTCTGTCTGTCTGTCTGTCTGTCTGTCTGTCTGTCTGTCTGTCTGTGTGTGTGTCTGTCTGTCTGAAAGGGGGGGGGGGGGAGATACATAATTATTCTGTCCATTTATGTACGTGTTGTCTTTGCGTATATTGATGCATATTGCATGTATAATCCGATAAAAGGGAATACAAAAAAGCAAGATGCATGGATCCTCATGAGTCCCCGCGGATGCGGGGGCTCATAAGGATCTATGTCTCTTGCAGTCTGGGGTTTTCTCTGCATCCCGGTACTGAAAGATTCAACCCGTCGGTTCTGGCACATTTTAATGACGGCAACATTTCAGTGAGGGAATTGAAAACATTGAGCCGTTAGAACTTCGTGAACCTGCGAGCAATCTGCGATATTACAAGACCGACCGCCGAGTTTGTCATCCTACCACCTGCTTTCAGTTTTGCCGCGGGTAGGGTGTGTGTGTGTGTGTGTGTGTGTGTGTGTGTGTGTGTGTGTGTGTGTGTGGTGTGTGGTGTGTGGTGTGGGGTGGGGTGGGGTGGGGTGGGGTAGTGTGTGTGTGTGTGTGTGTGGGTGGTGGGTGGGGGGGGGTGGTGGTGGTGTAGTAGTTCGCACTCAAAATGGTCATCTTATCGATCTGAAGACGACCTTCTCCATCTTGTTAGTGACGAAAACCATTGTCAGCAAGAGGTATATATCTTCATGAGCCCGTGCGTTGCAAGGGCTCTTGAAGATCTATACCTCTTGCAGATGGAAGTCGTTTGAGAAACGTGCTGTCTTTTGAAGTTAGACTTTACCGGTGGCCGAGGGGTATAAACACGTCGTTGCTAAGGGCTTCATTCTTGTCTGTCGGTGTTACATAAATGAGAGTTAACCCTTTGGGGGTCGGTAGCGAGTTTAGTTGCTATGATTCCTACACGCGCTACCGTGTTCATATTTCTGTATTACTGTTGTTGTTGCAAAGACAGAAGGTTGTGTCACACTGGCGATGCTGCTACTGACAGATTTCAGTGCACCCACGTAAATGTGATCGATCCGTTGAAAACGTAAATCAATAATTATTCGAGAGAGACATGCTCTTTGGCCTGAGTTGGGATCTGTGCATATTATTATGTGTTTATGCGAAGAGGGTCAATACACACTTTGGGCACTGATAGAAGTCAGTATTCAACTCACCCACGAAAATGTAAAAGGTCTCTTCAATACAGTTTGAAACTCTAAATATTTAAAAGAACAGTGCTACAATCTTTGGCTTGAGTTCATTTCGACTCTGTATTGAGGTCTGTATGTTGGTGTACACGTGAGTTTAGCTGTGTTAATTCAGATTACGGTCTACATTATTTTTTCCTATCAGTACAAAAGTTATACGTTTATGAGTTGCATGTATGGCTTCAAAACGATAAGTAGCCCATTGTATATCTGTATGTACGTCCATTGGGAAAAAGTCTAAGGCCCCAATACATTCTAGCAACACTATTGAACGGTGATGATACGTTGACCCTTTGCGTGTCGGTAGCGCTTTTAGTCGCAATGATTCTTCTGTCAAAAAGGTCATTTAAATGACGGGGCACCGAAAAGAATCTGAACAAATTGTGACCCCAGCTGGGTTCGAACCCACGACTTTTTGGACGCGAGTCGCACGCCACTTTACCACCTGTGCTCCCCAGCTCCCCTTCATCATGGTCGATCTTTGTTCTGTTATAATGTGTCATCGCTGACTGCGTTAACCACTAACCAACCAATCCACCTGCCTCGCGGACAACAGCAGTTACATTCCCACCACTGCAGCAACAACGACGACAACACTCGCAGCTGCTGCCACCATCAACGCCGCCGGCGCAATAACTCCTGTTATCTCTGGCTTCAATATCCGTTTTATTTGGGTTTTATTCCTTGCGGGGACTTCTCAGCCATCTTTTTTTTTGTCATCGGCGACGGGCGTAGAAGTGTCACAAGCTTCTGCAGCCGCAAGGGGGCCACGAGAATATGTGTCGGTTGCTGGCACAGACTTGAAGCAATGAATGTCTGCAGACTGGGGTTGTTGTGCGAGACTTGAACCTCATCCCTGCCTGCCTTGAACTGATGTCCCTTGAACTATCACAGCCTTAACGCCGACATTTTCCGCTTTTCCAAGCCATAGGGGTATAATGACGCTAGTAAGAGACGTGGATCCTCATAAGCCCCCGCATTAGCGGGGGCTTATGAGGATCTACGTCTCTTGCATTTGGGTGCCGTCCCTGTGATCCGGCAGTGAAGGGATTATGTTTATTCCTTTAGGGACTCGTGTCTTGTCCGCTGAGCGAGAAAATGAAGAGATAAAGTCAGAATAAAGTCAGATGAAGACAAACTGAGGAGGCGGGGAAAAGGTGGGTTGTGGACGTTTATTTGCGGCCAGCGCAGCACTAAGAAATAAAGCGTTTTAATTGCAGTGCATTAGCTCTCGCTGTTTAGGATTGGGTCAGGTTTCATTGTATGACACAACGTCGGCTTGTAAACCCTAGAAGAATAAGATTGGTTGTGGTTTCGTTGTACAATGTCCAATGCCCTCGATCCCCTTCCCCCCTCCCCCCCTTCATGGGCCCACCGACCCCCCCCCCCCCCCCACATCCTCGTCTTCCTCTCACCCCAACACACACACACACACACCACACACACACACACACACACACACACACACACACACACACACACACACACACACACACACACACACACACGTTTTACACACACACACTCACACACACACGCACAGACACATATACACGCACACGCACACGCAAACACACAAACACGCGCATAACACACACACACGCATAACAGACACACACATAACACACACACACACGCACGCAGACGCACACAAACACACACACACGCATAACACACACACACACACACACACGCATAACACGCACACGCATAACACACACACGCTCAACACACACACGCACACGCATAACACACACACACACACGCACGCACGCACGCCCCCCCCCCCCCACACACACACACACGCACGCACGCATACATACACACACGTACGCACGCGCGAGAGCTCACATCATTCACGCTTGGTACACGTTCACATTTTGGCTAGCCGAGTTTAGCATGTTATATTGTCTTTATAGCTCTGCCCAGAATGACTGGGTACTTTGTCCTTGCTAGAGATATATTTTACAAATCCGAGCGTAATATGTGTTGTATTTTTCTCTGAATTCATATGCCTTTGTTAATTTTACGACGTCAAGCGAAGTACATGGCATTGTTTAATAAAGTAATTAATCGACAGAAGTCACTTAGCACCTATTAGCCGTTTCCTGCCCACTTTTGTTGTTTTTAACCGCTTCGCTGCCGAGAGCAAGTGAACACAATCCAACTGCAAGAGACATAGATCATCATAAGCCCCCGCGACTGCGGGGGCTCATGAGGATCTATGCCGTTTGCTGACTCCACTCTGTAGCCATAGTTTTTCGTCGACTGAGGATCTTGCCGATGAATGAACAAAGATCTCGGAAACGTAATATGCGTCCACTGGCAGTAAAGGGGTTAAAAACATAACCTATTCAGTGTACCTGCGAACACCCCCCCCACATGCAAAAGACATAGATCCTCATGAGCCCCCACAGGTGCGGGGGCTCATGAGGATCTATGTCTCTTGCAGGAATCCGTCATATCCGTGAGACTTGAATCAGCTTCTTTTGCTGTCTTCATTCAGACCCGAATCTGCGAACACCACACAAATACAAGAGACATAGATCCTCATGAGCCCCCCGCAGGTACGGGGCTGATGAGGATCTGTGTCTCGTGAAGGGCACCATTTCTATCCTTGTAGCTCAAATCTCCGCATCTTGCTTTTTTTCCCTTTAAACCCGCATGTCAGCCACGCCATTATTTTATCCGAGACAAAATGTGCTCTATTTTAAGACTCAAAATGTTTGCACGTTGTCAGTGAATGGATTAAAACTATTAAGCCAAACGGTCGATGTCTCTACTGTTATTTATGCATGTCATTCCGGTGCCAGGTTTGTAGGTGCAGTGGAGTGTGTTTGAGATCTTAAAATATTCAGACTTGTTCCCTCAGCGCCGTGTTTGTGTAGTCCTGCAGTCGAGTTGATCTCATAATTTTTTAAACACCCTGACTTCCGGCGCTTTTGTATAGTCCTTAAGACGTCTTGTTTGGAGCTGTGTGAAGGTGGTGGGTGGTAGGGGGGTGATGGTGGTGAAAGGGTGGATATTGGATGCTGGTGTCACGGTTTTTGTGGTAACTTCGTTGTGTCGATCAGAAATCGCAGAGGTGTTTTTTACCCGTTTATTGCCAGTGGGATGAAAATTATGATATGAAATATTTGTTAATTGAACGTCAAAGAGCCCCCTGTCCAAGAACATTGGTGTGCAAATGTCAGCAAGAGGCATAGATCCTCATGCGCCCCTGCGAATCATCTATGCCTCTTGCAGTTGGACCAAAGCCGTTCACCTTTTCTCGGCAGCCCACTACGGCACCGGCCTCCACGTGGCGTGGGTGGGTACTGAGTCTCCTCAGTCACTGACTGAGTGGGCTAGCGAAGGGGTGCCATCTTTGTCTAGGATTAGGACTTGACGTCAGCAGATATGTTGTTCAGTCTTTTTCACAGGTCCGGTTTTTAAGGAGCTGTGCTAACCCAGGTCTTATTATGTTGGATTGGTCCTTGAAAATACTCATTAGTTTTTGGTCCTTTGGATCCCGAGTGTCTGCTGTGCTTTGAGACCCGTGTCGGGGGAGAAGAGGATTATGGCGGCTGAAACACTCCACTTTGGCCTTGACTTCTACTTAAACGGGAGGCTAGAAGTACCGGCCTAGTCAATCGGCTCTTGTCACGTTGAGCCCTATCCCACTGTTGACATGCAGGTTGATATACGGAACACCATGCTATAGCCTCTGCTGCTGATTAGGTGCTTTACGCCAGTATTCCCTTGCATTGAACAATGTGATAGAAGGCGGTGGCTCAGACGGTTCAACCGGGCTTAACCCCTTAAGTATATCTTTCGGGCATTCTCCATCGTGCGTCGGCTGGAGACCCGCCGACAGATGCACTTTCCCTTGTTGGGCTCGGTGGTGGGCGGGGACCACCGGGGGATGAATATCTCTACTACTGTAATAATATGGAAGGGCACAAAAGCGACACATAGCCACCGACATTGTACTTGACAGCGACTCCGATTGTGAGGAAGCGACGCCTCAGGCGTCGGCCGTCTGATCTCGCTTCCTCATTGTTCATAGCAAAGTGCCTGTTTGCAAGCTGCATCCTTTCCTGGTGGGGAGACCCTCGGGAGCCGTGTTGGCAGGCCTGATGTCCAGCGCCTCAGGTCTGGTGAATTGCTGGTAGACTGCCGCACCCGGGCACACTCCAACGGGCTGCTGAGGCTCTCTTCCATCGGAGACACTCCAGTGGGGGTCACACCCCACAAAACGATGAATTCTTATAGAGGCGTGATAAACAATCAAGCATTGGCAGAACTGTCGGAAGATGAACTTGTACGGAATCTTAAGTCGCAGGGAGTGACTTACGTCAGGTGCTTTGCTTCCAAGCGAGGTAGTAGGGAGATCCGTTTCCCTACCATCATCCTGACGTTTGGCACCCCAATCCCTCCTACTACCATCTGGGGAGGTTATTACTCCTTGTAAGAAATGCCCCCGTTGGATATCCGAGTGCAAGATTCAGTTGGTGCGTGTGGAGAAGGGGCTGTCCTCTGCAGACGAAAAAAAACAACAAAAAGCAAAAAAACCAAAAAACAAAACCTGCTTGAAGGCCCTGGTGCATCAAACTCTAGTAGCACCTCTGTCTTTACCTTCAGTGCTGCAGTGGCAGGCAAGCGCCCCACCAAAAGTTTCTCATGTCAAACCCCAACTGCTTGGTTGGGGGCGGAGCCTTGGCTCCTCTCGCCCCTGGAGAGTAGCCCTCCTCCAGTGGTGACGAGGAACCAGGGAACGCAGAAGGCGGACACTACCGGTCCGCTAGCACCGCCTTCTGCTGCCTTCTGCGGCCCCTAAGCTCAGCCCCCAACCAAGCCTGTCTCTCTACTACAAAGGCTTCTAGCTCTGGTCAGCCTTCTAAAGCCGATAACTCTAGCGGCAGGAACGTTGCCCAGAACTGACCAGAAGTCCAAGAAAGCTACGGGACCGCAGCTGTGCGCACGGGCCTAGAACGGGGACACTGATGTCACCCTTCAAATAAATATGCTGCATTGGAGGAGCAGATGGAGGGAGTGGAAGCTGACACTGAGATAGTGCTGCGGCAGCCCCACTCCCCCCCCCCCCCCCTATCTCCGAAGAACCAGAGGAGGCCCGGAAACAGCCCTCCCCCTCCCCCCTCTGTTTCTTCGACTACTTCCAAAGTAAAGGAAAAGTGGGTCAGAAACTCTTCTCCATCACATAAGACCTAATCATGTACTCTCTGCTTCATTGGAATTGTCGTGGTTTTCACGCACACTTTGAGTAGTTACGTCTTTTAGTCAAGTCCTATAACCCCTCAGTAATATCTCTTCAAGAGACTTAACTGAAGACTTTTGACCCTGTGTCTTTTACACCCCACCCGGGTCTGCCCTTGGGGACTTGGGTGGGGTAACTACTTTTTAGTTCCCAGGGTCACCCTGGTCGGCTAGCCCCACAGGGTGGGTTTTTCCTTCTATTCTGGGGCATGTGTTTCTGTCTATCATTGGTCCATTCACCAATATTTTTCTTGTTTAAACTCACCTTTCTGTCTGCGCTGCCTGTAGCTCTTGATATTGGATGTGTGTTGCTAAATGGTCTAAGGTTTATTTAGCGTATTAGACCGGCTGGCGACATACATTCAATATTCTGTTTTTTTTTTTTTTTTACGAACAGGCAGGCATGTCCTGAGAAAGTCTTGCTGCTGTCGGGACGTTAAGCAATGTACAATCAATCAATCTGTGTCTTTTACTGGTTTTAAAGCTATCCATTATGGCTCTGATTCGGAGAGGCGCTCCGGTGGAATGGCTCTTCTAATTAGTAGCCACATTTTATGTAGCCCCGTTAGCATCGACACCTGTCTTTAGGCTGTCGCATCTCGGGTTACCTTAGAGAAGACCATGACCATTCTTATGCAGTGTTTACCTTCCACCATCCCTGCGGGTATGTAGTAGTGATATTTTTAACTTAGTAGATCAGCTGCCCCCTCCCTTTATTCTCATGGGAGATTTTAACGGTCACGCTCGCCTGTGGGGTAGTGACCACTATGATGGCAGAGCACAGATGTTAGAAGATGTGTTTTCTCAACTTAACTTATGTGTCTTTAACGATGGATCACCTACCTACTCTACTCCAGATCCAGAATCTAGTTATGTTCTAGACCTCACTGTGTGTGTTTCTTCTCTCTTGCTGGACTTTGACTGGAAGGTTCACGACGACCTGTGTGGTAGTGACCACTTCCCAGTAGTCCTGTCATTGGTCAGCTGTGAAGAGGATCCACCAGCGGGGCGCTTGAATCTCAAAAAAGCTAACTGGCCTCTGTTCGCCTCGCTCTGTCAGTCTCGTATTATGGAGGTGGTCATGTCAGTTGATGAACCTGTTTCTTGTTTTACTTCTATTTTGTTGGACGTAGCAGGTGAAACCATCCCTAAAACATCCACATCAGTCCCTCGGAAGCCGAGAGTACCATTGTTCAATGAAGAGGGTTGCATAGCACCCCAAAACGCGCAAATCTGTTTAGCGACGTGCTTTTCGTAATCCGTCGCAACCGAATATTTTATCTTTTAAAAGACATAGGGCGAAAGCCCATTACATTTTTAAACGTGAACGTCGTGCTTCCTGAAGACGTTTCGTCCCATCTTGTATCTTCTAGGACTCCGTCCCAGAAAGTCTGGACGTCTGTTCGAAGAATTAGAGGCAGGGGTGGCTCGGTTTCTGTCGGCCATCTTAGAGACGGTGCCAGCTTGGTCACAGGTAAATAAAGCTGTGGCCAATTTGCTTGCCTCCACCATTGCCCATAACAGAGCATTATTCACCCTTCTTCCAGAGAGAGAAGGAGAAGCGAGAGTCTCGTATTTATTGTGATTTTAAGTCGAGATAACTCAGAAGACTATAATACCCCTTTTACATTATCAGAATTGCAGCAAGCCCCGCAGAAATGTAATGACTCTGCTGCTGGACTAGATACCATCCACTATCAGCTCCTAACGCATCTGCCTGAGAAGTAACTCCTTGTACTTCTCAAGGCCTTTAGCCATATCTGGATAATTGGCCATTTTCCGCCATCTTGGCGCCAGGCTGTGGTTGTGCCGATCCCCAAGCCGGGTAAGGATCCTTCGACCGGCACTACCTGCCATCGCTTGACATCATGTTTATGTAAACTATCCAGACCAAAAGGTGACTGCCAAGCGTGTAATGCGAGAAGTACCAACGGAAAAGAACACGCTTAGAAAGACGGTTCACAGTCTGTAAAAATGTGTTGTACCCGTCTTTTCTAAGCGTGTTTCTTTCTCCGTTGGGTACTTCTTTATGTAAAACTATGGAACGCCTGGTCAACGCCCGCCTGGTGTGGCATCTTGAGTCACAGGGTCTCATCACAGACCTAGTTGCCTGCTCGGCGTTAAACCCAAATAACTAACTCATCACAGACCTAGAGTCCTGTTTCCGGCACTTCCGTAGTACAACTGACCATCTATTCCGCTTTGAGTCGTTCATTCGAGATGCTTTTGTTAACAAGCAGCATGTCTATGCAATTTTCTTCGATCTTGAGAAGGCATATGACACTACTTAGAAGTATGGTATAATGTCTGACTTGTTGGACATGGGCTTTGAAGGGCACCTGCCCATTTTTATTCAATTCTTTTTTGTCTGACCGGTTGTTCCATGCCCGTGTGGGATCCACCCTCTCCGACTCCTTTGAACAGGAGATGGGTATCCCGCAATGCAGCATTTAGTCTCCTGTTTTATTTAGTATTAAAATCAATAACATTGTAAAGGCCGTCAAGAATTATTCTGAATGCTCTTTGTTTGTTGAAGACTTTGCTTTGTGCGCACGTGGTCGAGGACTTGCGTCCCTGACAGGCGCTTTCAACTGTGCGTTGATCGCATCCAGGGGTGGGTGTCTCTCAACGGATTCGATTTCTCGCCCTCCAAGACAGTATGTGTGCATTTTACTAACCAGACGAACTTTTTATCAGAACCTAGCCTGAGCATTGCTGGAGTGCCAATTAAGGTGGCCGAGCAGGCAAAGTTCTTGGGGGTCATCTTTGACCAAAGACTGAACTTCTGCAACCATATTAATTACCTTAGAACCTCTTTGTCTGAAGACTCTCGACTTTCTTCGTGTCGTTGGTCGTACTGACTGGGGCGCAGACCGCACTGACTTACTTCGACTGTACCGGGCCCTTGTTCGGTCCAAACTGGATTACGGCTCTGTGGTATGTGGCTCGGCTTCCAAGTCTGTTCTACAGCGTCTGAACACAAATTACCATCAAGGTCTGCAGATATGTCTGGGGGCCTTCAGGACGTCTCTAGTTCCTAGTCTATATGCCGAGGCAGGAGAGCCTTCTCTCAAGCTCCGCCGCATCCGCCTCATGCTCAGCTACCTTCTGAAACTGAAGGCCCATCCAGACAATCCTGCCTATGATTGTGATTTTAACCGCCGTCCGCCGTTCGCAGAGATTTACGATACTCATCCGGGAGCTGTCCGTCCGCTTTCCTTCCGTGTCCGACCTCATCTGCAGGCGGCCGGAGTGGACCTGGACAAAGTTTTGGGAATCTCTGCAACACCTGGCTATTACCAGATACCGACTTCTTGCTGGACTTGACCGCCCACAAGAAGGGCTCTACTCCACCAGCCATATACCAACAGAGCCTCAATAAATTCCTTTCAAGTTTTCCTGGCTATTGTCGTATCTATACGGACGGGTCAAAGTCTGAGAATGGGAGCGTGGCTGAGGCCGCAGTGTCCTCTCGCCATCATAGACGCCCGTCTAAGCACCGCCTCCCAAACCTTTCATCTGTATTTAGTGCAGAACTGCAAGCGGTTCTGCTGGCACTCAAGCATGCTTATCGGTCTAGGGAAAGGCACTTCCTGATTCTGTCTGACTCTCTTTCGGCCCTGCAGGCCCTTCAGGGCGCATGAACAGACCACACCCTGCTTGTGCAGATTAGAGAGATCTACGCAGACTTGATGAAGGAATATTATCATGACATTTCAAATACAAACGATTTTGAATTTCCAAAAAAACTTCAGTAGCTCGCTTGAGCTTGCCCTTAGCAACACTTGAATGTTCTGTGTTTATGTACAGTGTGTGAGTGAATGCGTGTGATTCACGTGAGCATGCTTGTTGGGTTCAGTTCGCGGCGGCGCTTTGAGCCGATTTTCAATTGGGATAAAGCGCCTATTTAATGCGCTTATTATTATTATTATTATTATTATTATTATTATTATTATTATTATTATTATTATTATTATATTATGACATTTTTATTTTTGTCCCTGGGCATGTGGGCATCGAAGGCAACAGGATAGCAGATTCTGCTGCCAACCATGTCCGCAATGACCCTGTCCCTGACGCACAGACTGTTCATAGTGATTTTAGACCTGTGATTAGTGCGTATATAGCCCGTGAGTGGCAGTTCGATTGGGACAAAGAGTAAGCTAACAAGCTGCATAAAGCCCTTCCTAAGTTGTCCGACAGTCTACCTTATCGCCGCGGCAGCCGCCGTGAGGAGACTATCCGTGCTCGGCTCCACATCGGGCATACGTATGTTACGCACTCTTATTTACTAAAACAGGAGGAGCGTCCATGCGACGAACAGTATTCTGTTAAACACTTTTTGCTGACTTGTGCCGATCTAATTGACACAAGATATAAACACTTCACAGCAGACTCCTTGAAGGTTTTGTTTCGGGATGTAAACCCAGATAAAATCTTCAGTTTTCTGAGAGAGTGCAATATTTTAAATAAGATTTGAGCTTTCATATACTATGTTAATTCTATTATTTTGACCTTTTTGAGAGTCTGTAGAGGTTTCCTTTAAGACCTGTGCGACATTGTAGCATGAAATATTTTTATGATATATTACTTATTGTACATTAAAAGCTTTCTTTTAGTCTGGCTGGCCAGATTTTTTACACATCCCGCCGTGACATGACCTTAGTCGCCTGCTCGGCGTTAAAACCAAATAACTAACTAAACCTTTTCTCGGCAGTAATTACCCATTCAGCCCTGACGCACTACAGCAGGAGATGGGTCGACCATGATAATTCAAGTATAGTGCCAGATTGGCTTGGCATCTCCTGCAAGTGGTGCATAGTCATTAGATGACGCCTCCCAAATTTGGGGAATACGGCCGTCGGGCTGATTGAACTATAGACCCATCACACATTTTTCGCGGATTTCACTAATCAGATGTGAATGTCTGTCTCTAGTCACGGATATGAAAAAAAGCAGTGACGTTTCACTACCTTTTCCTTGTCCCCCTTTGCTTGAGAAAATAGAAAGAGTCAACAAGAGCGATAAAAAAATCTTTGATCAGTGTCTCGCCCAACATTTCTCGCTCTCCATCGGCACAGACTCTCATCTGCCTCTGCAGCTGCTGGGGCTCCCGCGAATCCATGCTCCTTCCTAAAAAAATCTTGTGCTCTACGTATTCCTTAAATAGAGACGCTTTTTCCTGTGCTTGAATGCGCGAAGCGTTGACTTCACTGTTGACGCTAATAAGATAATGGGTTTTCATTGTTGCGTGGCCACTGTAGAAATCGACGTCTTTTGTCGAAGAAATGCCGGGAAAACAAGGCGAAGGAGTCGTCGGCCGAATAAACACAACTTAACCCCGTCGCTGGCGAGAAAAATTGAGCACACAACCCGACTGCAAGAGACATCGGTCCTCTGTCGCTTGCAGAAACCGATTTCCTTGGAAGGTTGCAGCATTGGGTCGTTGAAGGAATAACGATTTCCTGCAAGAGGCGTTGATTCAGACTTGAGCCAGCAGTTGCAGAGGTTATTGTATATCTATGTTCCTGCAGATTCAAGGGACTGACTCAGTTTCGCGGCTGGTGACTCTTATTAATAATAATAATAATTTATATTTATATAGCGCTTAACCTCCAAATGAATGGTGCTCTACGCGCTTTACAAGATAAAAAATTACAGAACAAAAGGTACAAGAAAGAAAATGCTACAATAAATGTTACAAAACCCAAAGTGACACATATCAAAAAGCTCACACTCACACGTACACACACACACACACCGTTACTTTACTTTACTTTGCTTTCTTACATTACTTTCCTTATTTGGTTGTTGTCATCCTAACATTTCTGTAGTGAACACCCGCAAATCTTCAAGGGGCATGCGTCCTCAAGAGCTCCCGCAATTTGCGCGGATTCTCATGAGGATCTATGCCTCTTGCTGACACAACTGATGTCCGCGTTTCTAAGATGAAGGGGCACATCTCGCGTTCAGTCATCTGCGGTGCTTGAAGTTTGAGACGTTGCGTTTGACTACGCGTGACATTTTCGTCGTAAAAGCCAGCTTTAACCGTTTCACCGCTGAAGCACGTTGAACACGGACTAAATCAGCGCCAGCTGGAAGTCCTTGTCCCTTCAATAATAGCAACTAGCACGTTGGACACCTCCCAAATGTAAAAGGCATAGACTCACATAAGCCCCAGCAGTCGCGGGGGGCTCACGTGAGGCTATGCCTCTTGCTCGTCTGACTAACGTCTGTGTTTCTTAAGCCCGTGCTTCTTTAGCGCTTTTTTTTTTTTTTTTTTTTTTGTAGGAATCATCGCGACAAAAACCGCTACCGACACGCAAAGGGTTAAGCGGATTAAGTAGTGAGTGGTCAGTCACTCGGCCATGGTCTGTGAGATATATTTCGAAGCTGCTGGCTTTGACCGGGTTAAGAATGGCATGTCAAGAAGCTTTAATTATTAATTTATGTGTTCACTTCCAACGACTTGATCTACAAGCACGAGGACCAGGAGTCGTGACTAATTAGAATGTTCTGACGCGATGATTTGATAAAAAAAAAAAATTATAGATGCTTCAAATATTTCTAATCCAGACCCCCCCTCCCCCCCCCCGCCAAAAAAAAAAAGAAAAAAGAAAAAAAAAAGAAGAAAAAAAAGGGGTTACGTTAAAATCATTTTTTTTCTCACTCACAAGATAAGTAATGACTGATTTTGTATATTTGTTTGTTTATTTATAAAAAATGGTTTTAATATTAGTGAGAAATATATTATATTAATAAGAAATATTAATATATTACCTTGTAACTGTCATTTCGAAGCGTGTTTCTTTTTCTCTGTTGAGTTCTTCTCTCCAGATATTTTGAAAGTGCATGGTATCACTTCTGTGGTGACGAAAACTTTAAAATCTTACAAACCAATCTACCTCAAAAACAACAAATGTTATCAGAAAGTTCATCTTCGGTCAGAAACTTTGTGAACTTCAGCACAAGGTTTGTTGCTCACGTTGATATAGAAATAGGCGACGAGGTAATACCGATGTGTGTCAGACATGTCTGCTATTAATCCCTTCTCTGCCAGTGATCACGCATTTCTCGTCCCCACTCTGACCGACATTCGCGTGAAGAAACAGAAGTAAATAGGCATAGAGAACATTGGGACTAGCAAGAGACATAAATCCTCATGAGCCCCCGCGACTGCGGGGGCTCATGAGGATGTATGTCTCTTGCAGATGGGGTACCGTATGCCTTGCCCCGCCAGATAAGATGTTAAAAAATCAAAACTTGTGAAAGCATAAGCATAAGTTTTATATGTCATAAAATCTTTGTCAATGTTTCTATTTCAAAATCACTCGAAAAAGAACAAATAAAAAACAAAACTGGAAAATTAAATGCACTGGGCGCCCTGCAATCCCAGCGCCAGTTCTATCAAAATGGAGGAGCATCGAAGTCTATTGAAATGAAAAGCAGAACAAAATTAATGCACTAAACCCTTCGCTGCCGAGAAAGAAAAAGAAAATCTGAACACGATCCAACTGCACGAGACATAGATCCCCCTAGCAATTGCTTTGTTGTTCACTCACAGTGCCGGTCGGCATATCAGATAATGCTTTCAGCTCCGTTACCTTCCCAATCACATTTAAAAGCATGAAAGCTGAGACGTTTTAAGGCGGAGCAAAGTAGGGCTGGAGTTCTCAGCAGACGTCTAGCAATCAGACAGTGCTCGTGGACTTTAAAGCAACCTGCTTCAGGCAATACAGATCTCTCTTTTCTCAGTGTTCTTTTTGTGTTTCTGACAACAATGTTACACAAAAGTTGGGAATGTCGTAAATTTAACCCATTACATCCTGAGGCTGATGTTTTTTTTTTTTTTTTTTTTTTTTGTAATTTGCTTGTTGTCCGATGAAGGCTTCATTACAGATTAGGAGATAGATCATCATTTTATTTCAAGGGTGGTGCCAGAATAGCTTGGCGCCTCAGGCGCCGAGCTATTCTGGCACCACCCTTGAACTATCACAGTCAAATTAATTTCAGGCCGTCAAGGATGAAACGGGTTAAAGACGTTTCTGTTCTTCTTCTCCTGTTGCCCCTATGAGAGTTCCACAGACTTGCATATTTAAGTGAAATCAGACATTTCTGTCACGTGGATTGTGACAAGTGCGGTGGAAAGTTTTAGCTGAGGCAATACATTATTGAAAACCCGTTGTATCAGCGAAAGTTAGCAGTCGGAGCCCCCTCCGTGAAGCAGTTCGCTTTAAAACCTTCACTGCCGTTAAAAAAAGGTGTACACGATCCAAGTGCAAGAGACATAGATCCTCATGAGCCTCCCCCCGCGACTGCGGGTGCGCATGAGGATCTATGCCTCTTGCTGAGACCAAGTTGTATCCATGATTCTTAGACGGTGTTGGCTTTTGGTTGTTGAATAAACCAAGATTTCAGACACAAAACTGTACGTACTGTGACAGGGAATGGTTAATATCAGGGTCCATGTTTCTCTCTTAAACCCCATACTAATATCCCGAAGTGTCCGATGTTCACATCGCCGAAAATTAATTCGCGAAGTGGACATCGCCGAGCTCTTGCATCTTAATATGTCGAAGCATTCTGTACGACCGCAGTCCACCGAGGGCCGCCATATTTTGCGGCGCATTCGTTCGCACGCCTGCTCGAATCGAATTTTTTCTCGATGTTGCTGCCTATACCATCGCATTTTTAGTGTTTTGGTGTGTGGTGGGAGCCTTTTGAAGTGACCAAAGTAGCTTCGCCGAAGTCTCCGATGTGCCCTTCGAACACTTCCCGAAGTGAAACTTCGATATGTTAGGACGCGTCATTAAGGCAGAAAGTCCACTTCCAGAGTTGCAGCACAGGGCTAGGGAACCTATACGAGTTAAGCCCCTTGACCGCGGCCGCTCTTTAAGAGCCGAGGTCTCGGGGCTTAACTCGAATATAATTCCCTGGCCCAATTTATACAGCAGAAGTTATTGCGGAGGTGAGAACTTGCAGTACTTTTTGTCTTCATCATATTTTCCCGGACGCGCTTCATAAAAAAATCATACCGCACTTTCGCCATTTCCGTGATTGTCTGTCTGCAAATCGGACGCGGAGACTGTAATTTATAACGAGCAGGAGTTTAGAACTCTCGCGGCGAGATTTGTCTGATTGGGTGATTGTGGATGTGCGTAGTTTAATGTCACGGTTGCTTGCGATATTTATCAGTTGGAGTGATTTTTCTTGTTTTGTTGATTTTAACGTCCCAGTGGCGATGTTCGTCTGATTGGCTGATTTTTGCGTTTGATTTAACAAATCTAATCCCTACGACATTAAAAGCGGGATACGGACTGGGGTGGATAGTTCAACGGTAGCGCCATATTAGCTTGGCGCCATAAAGGCGGCAAGCTAATCTGTCACTACCCTTTAACTATCCGACCCATCTCTCACATGGTGCATTTAGTCTTTACAGACACCGCACACACTTCAACGTCACAATTAAAGCCTTCCCTGCCGCTGTACGTACATTGTTGTTTCTGAAATCTATGTTCATTCAAAGACCAAAAGCCTCGGCCGTCAAATGAACGCGGTTGGGTCTCTGCAAGAGGCATAGATCCTCACGAGCCTTCGCAACTGCGGGGACTCATGAGGATCTATACCTCCCTGCAGTTAGGTGGGGTTCGGCAGTCAAGGGGTTAAAGGTGTGAATATTGCGTACAATGTCTGGTCAAGTACAAGATAGGAAGTTGCAGCGAAACGAAACGACCCCGATGACATGATGCGGCAGTTTTTGTTGGTCAGACCATGCCTGTCGCACAAAGGACCTAATGTTTGTAACCAGCCACACTGGAGACTTGCTGCATTCGGATACACGGTTTTATGTCGCGTATGCGGATGCGGCACGTTTCCAATGAGTTACATTCTGATAGATATGTGTCTTGGTCTGTAACTGTCGGACCCTGCGAATTCCCAACACGAAGTTATCACATTGTGCCTTAGGGTCGCAATCGCCGAAATTGAAACTGCAAAGACTCTAAAGACTAATGTACAGTTCAGGGGATATATTGACCATGAAAGTTCAAGGGTGATGCCTTAAGGCTCCAAGCTATTCTGGCACCACCCTTGTACTATCATGGTCGATCGATCTCTTCTTACAGTGTTTCGGCTAAAACACGCGCAGTCCATCGTGTTTCAGAGTTTGAACATACGTGTTTCAAGGTATATGTTAGTTTAATTGCTTGAAAGCCTATAATAAATACGACATCTATTAGGCGCACATCCGCATTTGAGCCGGACTGGAAATTTGCTTCTGACAACATCAAAGGCTGTTGTCTTCGTAGAGGCACTGTGCGCAGCATTGGCAATTTAAGTCGAGGCATCCGGTTATTTAAATGTCAATCGTCTGCACTGCTTTAAAAATACTAGTGCTCTGTCAATATTGTCTCCCGCATTGAAATCACCATTTGAAAGAATCTGCATATTTGTCGTCTTGTTAGAATATTCAACTCTACGCCTTATGCTCTGTTTATGAAAACTGTTTTCCCCCTTATCGTTTTTTTCATCACACATCTGATCAGCATTGCTTGCCGTCTCAGTTGGAAGTACTGTGTCTACCGACAACAAGGTTATAACAGATTGTCCTCTTGGCAACACAAGCACGCGCACGCGAGTCACCGGGGACCAGGAGAGCCTGGGAGGAGACTGTCGTCGGAACGACCTCCGCCGCAGAGATATAATATGAAACATTAATGTGCAGTAACGCTTTAGATCAATCTGACAGTCATGGTTACTCTGGTGTGGCGGACAATCAAAGAACAGGCGCTAGCAATCGCCAGCTAAAAATACCTCCATGAATCGCACATACATGTACAATCATGAAACCTTTGGTTCAAACATGTATTAGTTCTCCAGTTCATTTTTTCTTTCAGATGACTTCTGTTCTCACGAGTAAGAATTAAGCAAAAACAAATGTGTAAATTTCACATTGTGTATAAAGTGAAATGTTTGTTTTTAACCCTTTTGTGCCAGTGATAAAGAATTACACATGTGATACGACTGCACACAGACCGACATTCGCGTGAAGAACACAGATGTAAATGGGACCAGAATACGCATAACGAAGATATATCTCACAAGAGACATACATT
This sequence comes from Semisulcospira habei, assembly GCA_036245525.1. Taxonomy (NCBI): domain Eukaryota; kingdom Metazoa; phylum Mollusca; class Gastropoda; family Semisulcospiridae; genus Semisulcospira; species Semisulcospira habei. The sequence goes on from BTPG01000002.1 coordinate 151,441,935, forward strand.
CTCATGACGCCCCACGACTGCGGAAGCCCATGATGGTTTATGTCTCTTGTAGCTAGGTAGAGTTTGTTTTGTCCCGGCATTTAGGGCGTTAACTCACTCGAGACGTTCCGCCTACGGATACGCAGCCATAAGAAAGAAAAAGAAACTGAAACTAGAAAAATACAGCTCTAATAGTTCTGTAGTGAATAGCAGATATCGGGTTTCTAGTTCATATACTGACGAGCAAAAGATATGCGACAAGTTTTGAATCATCGGAAACAATTTAGTGGTTACGATGATCCCAAAAATGTTGCATTTCTTTTGCTCGTCAGTATATGACTTCTTTCCGTTTAAGAAGCTCATCAGTAAATGTCTCTTTGAAATCGGAGGGTGTGGTTTCAGCCATAGGCGCCCGACGAGAGCGTTCTGATCAACAAACTACAGTTTCCGCAAGTCGAGTCAGCCCCCGCGCGGGCGACATATGCTAAATAGTACAAACGCTATTGAACTACAGTCGACCTCGCTTATAAAAAGTACAATCACTGTTTACTGCAGTCGATCAGGCTTATAAATAGTACACTCGCTATTGTATTAGAATCGACCTCGCTTATAAATGGTACAACCGCTGTTCTAGTGCAGTTGGCCTCGCCTATAACAAGGCCAATTCAGCTGAATTCAATTCAGTTTGGATATAAGGACATGCTCGCGAAAGATCCAAGGTAAAATATATACACATACAGCTAACTTCGCTTAAAACAAGGTCAAATATAACAAATTTCGGACACAACGACATTTTTCCAGGATCCCGACGGCACTTTTTCTATATAAATTACTTTGTTTTATAATAAACTTGAAGTATAACAATAGGAAAAATTGGGTCCCCCGGCGATTTATTTAATCCTTTTAGCCCCATGGTCCCATTTCTCAAATTTGGAGGTGTTGCAGGGGATGAATTGACCATGATAATTCAAGGGTAGTGCCAGATTAGTTTGGCGCCTTCAGGCGCCAAGCTAATCTGGCACTACCCTTGAATTATCATGGTCAAGCCATCTCATGGTGTAGGGATCCAGGGGGCTAAGAGGGTTAAATCGAAGTTTACTGTATTCAGTATGTGATATCATTCACTCACAATGTCGGCCTGTCAGATGACGGTGTCATCTCTGTTACCTCCCAAATCGCATTTAACCCTTTCACTGCCGAGAAAAAGTGAACACGATCCAGCTGCAAGAGACACAGATCTTAATGAGCCTCGGCGGGGGGGGGGGGGCCATGAGGATCTATGCCTCTTGCCGAGACCAATGTGTATCCATGTTCTTGGACGGTGTTGACTTTGGTCGTTGAATGAACCAAAATTTCAGAAAGAAAAAAAAAATGTACGTACAGTCTACGTACAGTGGCACGGATCGAAGGGGTTAATTAAACCATGATAACTGAAAGGTAGAGCATAATAAGGTCGGAGTCTCAGCAAGAGGTTTAGCAAATCACGCGCACTGGGAACTGAAATCGTAGATCAGATGTGATGAGAAACCTTAGGAAGCATTCCCACGAACACAGTCGTTCTCCTCCAGAGCAGAGGGTGGAGAAAGGCAGCGAGCGTTGGGCAGATTTGAAAGATCATGAGACATCCATATTAAACCAGATCCAGAATTCCTTCGGGAAGACTTTGGATGGGTGGGGTGGAGCACGTATGGGCTTTTCCGAGCCCAGAGATCCAAATTTTGACTGAACTCAACACGGACTGGTAATGACGCTTGTGGTTAAAGCTCTGTATCTAGCGTGGGAAAGAGGAGGGAGGTGGGGTGGGGTGGGGTGGAATGGGCGGTAAGAGGGGTGTGCGTGTGGGGGGGGGGGGGGCGAGGGGGGGGGGGGGTGGGGGGGGGTGGGGTAAAATGCCAATACGACGCCTTCAGGACTGGATGCCGGAACTGAAACGGAGCATCCGGATCGTGATCAAGGAGCGAGGCTCGTCAGTCGAAGACAGCATCAAAGTTTCTGCCGGCGGGCTCATCTCGTAAAGCGGATTAACGCTCTGGGTCGTCTGAGCCTTTCTTGTCAGCTTGATCCCCCAACCACCACCTTTACTCCCGGCACGTGTGCTGGTCTGTGTTTTTGGACCTTACGGCTTTCAGTCGTTAGATCTAAAAGCACAGACCAGCACATGCATATTATGGACTAGTCACGTACGACGTGTTTTTTTTTTTTTTTTTTTTGGTCTTTGTCCGCGTAATAAGGAAATAACCTTGAACAAAAAAATAAAATAAAGCGTGATCGAGTAATTGTTGAAACATAAGGCAGATCCAGAACAAAGAAGTTTAAATTAGTTTGTGCCAGCACCAAAAGCCATATGCAAGAGGGGTAGATCCTCATGGTTCTCCCCGTAGACTGCGGGGGCCTATGATGTTCTGCGTCACTTTCTCGTCTGATTCACTAATTTTATTTTATTGTATTTATTTTATTTTATTTCAATGCTGAAGAAGGTTCAGGCAGTATAAGATTATTGACCGCGCAAGTGTAGGCTGAAATTCTCATGACTTCCCTCGACACATTTCCCTCGATTAACTCATTCTACCCCAACACCGAAATCCTTAAACTTTGCCTTTGTCCTCTGAAGACTGCATTGCAGTGCAGGACACATATCTACCATGATAGTTCAAGGATGATGCCAGAATAGCTTGGCGCCCATAGGCGCCAAGCTATTCTGGCATCACCCTTGAACTATCACGGTCGATCCTTATCTTCCTGTGGTGTGTCTGGGGTAGAATGAGTTAAGGAACACATACTGCACGTGTAAGGCTTACTTACCGTTGCCATCAGGAAACATGTCCTCCGATCCTAAGCCTCTTCCAGTTAACCTTTAGTTTCTTGCAGAAGACAGCTTGGAGTTCGCGAGTTCGCAAAGGAACGTGTGCGCGTATTTTGTGGAGAGATGAAGACAAAACCAAACATTGCCCCAGTAAGCAAAGGTCTTCGGGCCCAGGACGGCGCAGTGACGGTGACTGGCAAGCGAGTAAAATGCAGAGAAACTGTTTCTTTCTTTCTGTGAAAATGTCTGTGAAAATTTCTTTTTCTGCTGTCTTTCCAAAGTTTGTTTGTTTATTTTGTCGGCGAGTTCTTTAGGGAGACATCTTAGGTTACTGTTTCCGCAAGTTTTCTTTTCACGATAATGTGAATAAGATCCACAAAGAAAGTGAAAAACAGAGGCTTACAATTAAGAATCTAAATCTGTAGACGCTGTAGTAACCCTTTCGTTGCCAATGATCACGGATTTCTTGTCAGAAACCACTGCACACTGATCGACATTCGCGTACAGAAGACAAACTGAATGAGACCAGAAATAGACATAAAGAAAACAGGATCAACAAGAGACATAAATCCTCATAAGCCCCCTAGCGACTATGGGGGCTTTTGAGGATTTATATCTCTTGCAGCGGCTTAACCTTCGGCTCCGGCGTTTAAGCGGTTAACGCCTTCACCGATGTTTTTTTTTCTGCTGAAATCTGTGTTAATTCAACGACCAAAAGGTACGGGTCGACGTCCTAAGAACATAGATACAAACTGTTCTGTAACAAAATATCTGATTTCACCATAGGCAGTCCTTCATAACTGACAACAGACGTAGATCCTCATGAGCCTCCGCGACTGCGGAGGCTCGTGAGGATCTATGTCTCTTGCAGTTGGATCGTGTTCTTTACCTCGGCAGTGAGTAAGCCTTCGGCATTAAAAAAAGTAAATAAATGAAAAATAAAATAAAAAATGCGTGAAGGAAATACTAGTAGGACAGAAATGGTTTCTAAATTTAAAGAAGACAGAAAAAGACGTGAGAATTACAATCTTTGTTGCGGACTTTGTCAGTAGATCAGGAATTACTACAGTTCCTCCTCCTAAACCTCCTTCGTGCAAGGTCCCCTACCTGGGTCTGCCCTGGGGGCCTTGGGTGGGGTTAACTACTTTTTAGTTCCCAGGGTCACTCTGGTCATCCCCACAGGGTGGGTTTTTCCCTCTATTCTGGGGCATGTGTTTCTGTCTACACTTGGTCCATTCCACCTGTATTTTTTAAACTCTCCCTACTGTCTGCGCTGTCTGTAGCTCTTGATATTGGATGTGTGTTGCTAAATGGTCTTAGGTTTATTTAGCATATTAGACCGGCTGGCGACATACATTCAATATTCTGTTTAGTTGTTTTTTTTTTTTCACAAGCAGTGCAGGCACATCCTGAGAAAGTCTTCTTGCTGTCGGGACGTTAAGCAATGTACAACCAACCATCCTTCGTGCAACAAGCACAGAGTTGCCTCCAAACTACGTGATTTAATGTTGATCTATGCATCATTTACATCTGTGTTCATCGGGTGAATCTGTTTTGCCAGCGCACAGTGTACGATCTTTCTCGTGCGTACGAACTGACTTCGCCGCCACATGTACTTACATGCTTGTGTACATGGACGTCCACATGCACTGTTGTATCTATCAGGCAACCCCCATATGAATATCATTAGCTCTATCACTGCTGAGAAAAATTGAACACAACCCTACTGCATGAGACATAGATCCTCGCGGGGGCTCATGAGGATCTATGTCCCTTGCCGAGACCAGTTCCTTAGGGTTGCGGCTTTGGGTCGTTGAAAGCAACAGAGATTATAGAAACAAAAATAAAGGTACAGTGGCAGGCAAGGGATTAATTGCGGCCTGCCCTTATGAACAAGAGGCATAGAGGCAGGGCGCTCTTGAGAATATATGCCTCTCGCAGATAGAACGGGCCGGCTGAAGGCCTGCAGACGAGCTGAGGCAAATCTAGTTGCGCGACCCACATAAACATGTTACCTCAAAGCATCCTTTGCCGAAACTCTTCCAATAATATCGATTGAACCGCAGAAAGCCGCGTGGCCTTGTGCAGTCTCGGCGCCAACCCTCCCCCCACCACCCCCGCACCCCCCCCCCCCCCATAGAAGCATAGATCCTCATATGTCCTTGCAACAACAGGCGCTCATGAGGATTTATGCCTGTTGGTGGCACAGATAAGTTCACGTACAACCACAGGTTGGTTGAGGTATTATTTCGGGGCTAAACTCGTTTAAAACCCCACAGCCGCATTTTCCGAAGGTGTCACCTAACGACTATGTACCAGTTGCAGCAGATGGATCGACCGTAATAATTCAAGGGCGGTGCCAGATTAGCTTGGCACCTGACGGCGCCAAGCTAATCTGGCACTGCCCTGGAATTAACATGGTTTATCCATCTGCTGCTGTAGCGCTTTTGGGATAAATTTACGGGTCACAACTCAACCACACTGGTGAGGATTAATAAGGTACAAGTTATAACTTATTTTCTTTTCTGCTGACAATGCCGCCGCCATAGGGATCTTGATCTGAAGTCGGATGATGTACAACAAGACGCGCTATGTAGGCTAATCCGCTGGCCTTCGATCGGATGTGTTTTGCATCAATAGAACCATTACGAATCGCACAATGTCAATGTAACTTGTAGGCGAACACCACACGTCTATTTTTGTTGTTGTTCAAGCTTTCACTGACGGGACGAAGCAAGCGTTATCCCAGTTCAGGAGGCATAGACCCTCATGAGACCCCGCAGTCGCGGGGGCTCATGAGGGTCTATGCCTCTTGCTAACGCCACTGTGTCTCCACGTTCCGTGGACAGCTGGGGTCTAACTTTGGCGTAAAATTAACAAAGAATTCAGCAACGCGGTCTCTCCCCTGACAATGAAGTGGTACACCGCTGATTTTTCAAATAGAAATAAATTATTAATGTATAAAAAAAAAACGCATTGTTTAAAAAGAAATCGCCAGAGACGCACGCTCAATAGTCAATTCAGAATTCCGGTACTCGTAATTGTTATCAGAATACCGTGTTTTCTCTCTCTTTGTCTATTGTATGTTAGCCACAAAGGAAAAACATGACGACGTTGAAGTCAATGTATAGACACCGTACACCGATTTAGTATTGGGTTATGTACTGCGATGGAAAGATCTCTGTCGATGGAAGCCTTCGCCGAAAAAAAATCATTTCAAAGAATATATTAGTTAACCCCTCCACTTCAGAGAAAAATATTGAACACTATCCAACTGCAAGAGGTATAGATCCTCGTGAGCCCCCGCAGCCTGGGTCACCGGGGCCCATGAGGATCTATGCCTCTTGCTGAAACCACTCTGCTTCCAGGTTTCTTTGACGGATGGGGCTCTTTGGCTTTAAATTTACAATGATTTCAAGAACGCAGTATGCGTCCACTGGCGTGAATGGGTTAACACAGTGCAGTCTAGACTAATCTGCGTTATTGTAAGGTTTCCGACCTGACAGCCGGCCGTTAGTTACACAGTCACAGACCCAGCAATCAGACACATGTTCCCTTTGATAAATGTCTCGTCGCGAACCCTTCGCCAGACAAAGTGTCAGAAAATCAGAAAGCAACTTGTCTGGCTAACTGGTTACTACGTCTGACGTTTCCCACTCTAGACAGAGTCGGTCTCCCACTGGTTGTCTGCCTCCATTCGCTACCGCTGATTTAGCGGTAGCGAATGGAGGCAGACACCCAGTGTCAGTCGGTCATATAATTCGTTCCTCGGAATCTTCAGTCCTTGTAAAACCTATATGTTTGGCTCCGTTTTTGAATGGCTTTATATCGACGATGTTCTGCTGTCCTGCACTCATTGTGTGTGTGTGTGTGTGTGTGTGTGTGTGTGTGTGTGTGTGTGTGTGTGTGTGTGTGTGTGTGTGTGTTGGCGTGCGTGCGTGCGTGCGCTGCACGCACTTACTGGAAAACTGGTGTCTTGTAATATTGTCTTTGCATGTGCTGTAATTTTGTTAATATTAGTTGGATCTAATGTTAGTCAATTGTAAAGCGCTTAGAGCTCTTTTTTTATGGTTAGGCGCTATAGTAAGTTTACATTATTATACAGAAAACGGTGCAAGCATACGGGTTGATGTACCAAATAAAATAAACACGGTTTCTTCGAGTGAGCTTTCGCGCTCCCTGCGCCCACTCAGTAATACTACATGTATTGATGGTTCACCGTGCGCGCGAGGACTCACCGGCAGAAATGTGACTAAGGACAGGACTTGGCTGACGTGCAGCAAATAAAACGGAATGTAAACCTTTCTGGCTTGATCAAGGCATTAACCCCTTCCCTGCCACTGTACATGCTTTTTGTTTATGAAATCTCTCTTTCGACGACCAAAAGCCACAACCCTCAAAGGAATAGATATACAAATTGGTCTTAGCAAGAGACATAGATCTTCATGAGCCCCCGCGGGTTGTGTTCCTTTCTGACCCGATCAAGGCATTAACTCGCAAACAACCGTATGTAATAATGTTTTAGTATTATTCCCACAATGCATTACTGAGAAAGAGCATGTCAACTTTTTCTGATCATTGCCACGTTTTTTATTCGCATTCTTTTCTAGTTCCATCCATACCTGGTCTTTGAAGTGTCCATTAGGGTTATGATTTTTGTTTTTGGCTTCAAAGCATCGAATATAACTCGCACTGTATGGACTCTCTCTCTCTCTCTCTCTCTCTCTCTCTCTCTCTCTCTCTCTCTCTCTCTCTCTCTCTCTCTCTCTCTCTCTCTAAAAGGTCTGTGTACCTAATCATTTATCCTTGAGAAATAAAGTTTCATTTCATTTCGTTTCATTTCCTTTCTCTCTCGTATCATCCCATTTATGTAGTAGGTGTAGCAACGGAAAGTTTGAAACCTGGTCCTGTAACCAATAACTGTTACCGCTGAAAATAGAAGGTTAAGTGTCATCGTCATTCTGTCTGACTCTCTCTCTCTCTCTCTCTCTCTCTCTCTCTCTCTCTCTCTCTCTCTCTCTCTCTCTCTCCCTCTCTCTCTCTCTGTTTCCTCCCCCCCCTCCTCCCCTCCCCTCCCCCCCCTCTCAACTCTTTCGGTCGTCTTTCTCCAGATACGTTTGCACGCTGCTTTCTGTGCAAACGTGCGATTTCCGCCATATTTCATGCAGCTTGTGCTAAATCACAGCGAATTGTATGGAGGCTTCATAAATGCCAGGGGGGATCAATCCAAGCAGGGGCCATAACCCCCAGTTTTAGATGACATGAGCGCAATCTGCCCAGTGCGACTCTGGCGAGCATTTCCATAGTTGGTAGTATTCTAACTCTGATAACCTCCCTCTGTCTGAGAAACAGAGGATGATGTTGTCAACAAAAGGCATAGATTCACATGAGCCCCTGCCTTGCAGGGCCCTTGTGAATCTGTGTCTCTTGGAGCCGAAAGGGTTGAGACACGGGACTCATCGGATTATCGCCCTGTTTTACGATGCTGTCAGAACGGTACTCTCTCCCCCCGCTTTTATCAGAATTTCTGATGTCATTCTTCAGCGTGTTTATGTCCATATCGGAGACAATGTTACAGGCCGGCACGGACTGAATCAAAGAACAGACCTACAAAACCGAACAGTCTGTTTCCAAACCACCCAAAGAGCATCAAGTGCCCGCCCGCATCCTGTGGCTGGCGTCGGCCCGATCAATTTGCGCTCTTTCGCTAGGCCATACTATGCACCCAAAAGTCTCACTGTTCGGTGTAATCTGCAAAGTATGAACCTAACCTTTACCGCCGAAAATGCGACAAAGCAATCCCCCCAAACGCAAGAGGCATAGGTCCTCATGAGCCCCCTCAGTTGCGGGGGCTCATGAGGATCTATGCCTCTTGCTGATCCGTGCTTTTGTAGCCATGTAATTGGACTGATCATGAATTGTTTTGGCCTTGAATTAAGAATGATTTGAGAAACGCAATCTGCCGACAGTGGCGGCGAAGTCGATCAAAGTCGCGGTCAAAGTTTTTGAGATTTGGATCGACAATTACGTCCTTTTCCATGCCATAACCCTTTGGCTGCCGGTCGCGATTTTGGTCCAGGTGATACTTGTAGGACCAAAATCGCTACCGACAGCCAAAAAGGGTTAACGATAGGTTAGGGTCGACGATATAGTAGTGCTACCAAAGAAACACGTGTGTACGAGTATTTTATAGTGCTTCCAGCTAAGCCTGAAATGATCGTGCACTAAAATTATACGTGGAATTCATGTCATTTTGGGAGCAAAAAAAATCATGATGATTCTTGCGGCAATTATGGATCTTTACACAGACCTTGTTCGAGAAACTCGTTAGTAGTATCTATTTCCAATTCATAGAATAATCGACAAAAACAAATTTTTAATAAATGCCGCCAGGGGGGAGGGGGGGGGGGTGGGGGGATCAATCCAAGCAGGGGCCATAACCCCCAGTTTTAGATGACATGAGCGCAATCTGCCCAGTGCGACTCTGGCGAGCATTTCCATAGTTGGTAGCATTCTAACTCCGATAACCTCCCTCTGTATGAGAAACAGAGGATGGTCTTGTCAACAAGAGGCATAGATTCACATGAGCCCTAATACTGTAAGACACTGTTCAAGGCTGCCCTTGGCAAAAGACAGGAAGTCTATTTTAGTGAAAAAATAAGATTTCGAGTTGAAATATACTGAGGAGCCAAAGAAAAACGATATTTTTGGAATCATCGTAAACACTAAAGTATAAAATGGGAAACTTGCTTTCAACGGAAATGGATTTACTGTCTTTTTTTCCTTCGCAAAGAACGCTACTTCTTTGTCGTAGGGGTTTGTCGATCCCCAGCTTTTAATGACATGCGCGACAACCACTGCGCCACCGCGTGCGCACAGCCACCACACATACTCAATACAATACGGTTTTGTACTGAGTGTGTGTGGTGGCTGGGCGCACGCGGTGGCGCAACGGTTGTCTTGCGTTTCAGTGACAGCTCTATGCTCAGCCCCCCCCCCCCCCCCCCCCCCACACACACACACACCCACCCCCCTCACCCCATACTTTTTGTTTACGAAAATCTCTCACGGACAACTTCTCCCTATAATCTCTTCTTGTGTCTTCTCTCGGCCTCTCCGCTCCGCCACCCCCCACCCCCACCCCCCACCCCGGACCTACCCCCCCCCCTCCACCCAACCCCCTTCTCCCTCCCCCGTGCATCATTCTAATTCACAGCCATCTTTAAACTGTTTCCTGCGCAAACACTAGTAAAATGCGCTGCCAATACTTGTGAGGCTGCGTGACAGGCTTTAACTTTTACTGCAGCATCTCTTGATGAGCGGCCCAGGCTTTGGAGAGATGATTTGCATCGCTTTATTACTCCTGTCGGTATCTTTACACCAACAATCACGACTTTATTGTTCTCCATTCCCAGAGCTATTCCCTGACTGGTAAGACGCAGAAGGAAGCTAGTCTCTGCAAGCAAGAGGCATATATTCTCATGAGCCCTCGCGACAGCGAGGGCTCATGAGAATCTGTGCATCCTGCAGGTGTGAGAGTTTGGTGAGGGGACACTTAGGTTTGTGGAATAACCCGGAAAAATCTTTTTTTTTTCAGTCGGGTGATGTAAATAAGACATAATCTTTAACAAGCAAGAAGCATAGATTCACATGAGCCCATGCCACGCAGGGACCCATGAGAATCTATGCCTCTTGGAAGTAGGAGATTTTGGACAGGATGATGTTCCACTCCAGTTCTGTGGACGATGTAAAAGGCTCAGAGCTTTGCGTTTTTCCTGTCAGTTTCAGAGCAAAATGTGTCTCACGTTTTAGGGTTGTTATCGTTTGTATGCTGAGCAGAGCACAGTGCGAGTGCTGTATGCTGAGCAGAGCACAGTGCGAGTGTAGGGAAGCAGATCGAGCGCAACAGAGTCTTGGTAGTATATAAGTCTTGACTATTGATAATGAAGAGTCGTGCCTGATCATACTGTGTGCCTCTTATCCAGTCGTAATGATAATCAAGCAGCACTCTTAACTCATGCTGCCCGCGACACACCACAGCAAGATATCAGGCGCCAAGCTATTCTGCCTCCACACTTGAACCATCATGGTCGCTTTGTATCTGAACTGTAATGCAGTCCTCAGAGGATAATTCCAAAATAAGGGTATTTCGTACCTCGGGCACAATGAGTTAAGCTGTCAGAGTTGGGGATTCCATTTAATTCACGTTGAAAATTGGAAGAAATGCACCGATTGCTGGAGCGTGCGGTATGAACTGGAGTTAGCATACTTCGAATATAACAAAACGCTATGGGTCGCATCTTTTGTTATATGCGAAGTTTGCTATAAGAGAAGTTATTTAGGGGAAAGGCGGTAAAGTTGAAACAGTCGGATATATTGAAATAGTCCATGTCCAGACATGGGAGAGAAACAGACTCTTTGACTGTCTGCGTCCTTGGGGCTACCTCCCGTACTCGGATTTTACCTACTAAAATGGTGCTGATCGACAAAATGATAAAATGGTAAGCAAATTAAAAAAAAAAAAAAAACCAACAGCTTACATTATAAGTTTTGTGTCTGAAGAATCGTCGTGATATGAATATTCTGGTTGCTTATTTCAGTGGAAGTAGTGTTCAACTGAAAGCTACATTGTGTAAATTCTGAACAACTTGATTCCCTGCCCACTGTTCCATAATTATTATCGCTAAGGTGAAAAGAGACCGATTGGGAAAAAGCGAAAAATCAACACAGGACATTATTTCAAGTGTCTATTAAAACTCTTAATAATCATTGTTATCAGGGAAGGATCCAGTGGCGGTTCCGGTGGTTTCCAACTTTTGAGGGGGAAATTCGACCGCACACAAAAGGCCTCCCGACGCCAGAGCTTCCTTCCCAGTGGCCTGAAAAATTAAAAGCGGGTGGTGGAGTTGGTGAGGGGACACTTAGGTTTGTGGAATAACCCAGAAAAATCAGGTTTTTTTCTTCAGTCGGATGATGTAAATAGGACATAATCTTTAACAAGCAAGAAGCATAGATTCTCATGAGCCCATGCCATGCAGGGACTCATGAGAATCTATGCCTCTTGGAAGTGGGAGATTGTGGACAGGATGATGTTCCACTCCAGTTCTGTGGACGATGTAAAAGGCTCAGAGCTTTGCGTTTTTCCTGTCAGTTTCAGAGCAAAATGTGTCTCACGTTTTAGGGTTGTTATCGTTTGTATGCTGAGCAGAGCACAGTGCGAGTGCTGTATGCTGAGCAGAGCACAGTGCGAGTGTAGGGAAGCAGATCGAGCGCAACAGAGTCTTGGTAGTATATAAGTCTTGACTATTGATAATGAAGAGTCGTGCCTGATCATACTGTGTGCCTCTTATGCCTCTTGGGATGGGGTGGGGGGTGGGGGGGGGTGGAGGTGGTGGTGGTGTAGAGTGGTATCAAGCAGCATTGTTAACTCATTCTGCCCGCGACACACCACAGCAAGATATGGCTAGACCATGATAGGCGCCAAGCTCTTCTGCCACCACCCTTAAACTATCATGGTCGATCTGTCTCTTGAATTGTAATGCAGTCATCAGTGGATAATTTTAAAATGTGGGTATTTAGTACCTCGTGGCACAATGAGTTAAGCTGTCAGAGTTGAGGCTTTCCCTTTAATTCACGTTGGAAATTGGAAGAAATGCACTGATTGCTGGAGCGTGTGGTGTGACCTTGCGTTAGTATATTAGTATAGGGTGGGGGGGGGGGGGAGGGTGGAGAAGGGGGGGTGTGTGGAGAGAGTAGGCGCATTTCCGACCACCCGCCGAAAAATTACACGACGAGGGTGGAGGAGTAGGTGGCGGGGGATAGGCGCGCCGGGCGTCTGTGACATCCTCTTCTGCCTTCTCACCATCCGCCAAAATAACAAAAAGCGGAGAGGGTGAATCTTTTTGCATGCCACAACTCTAAAACGCCACATTGATGGAGGCAACAAATATGCTATACGAGGACGCAGGCATGGGCAGACGATCACATTTTGACACATGAAATGAATGCAATCATAACTCGCCAGGCACATTCTTGACGTGGACATTTTTTTCACCAGGAGAGACTGTACTGAATTTTGTTTTGGAGTTGTGGGGGAAAGAATGGATAAAGAAACACTTGCTATGGAGGTATTCCATTTAACTACACGACAGCAGCGCAGCAGGCGACACGGCAAGAAAGCAGCTGAGCAGTCGTCAATAAAAATCGCTTTGTGTGTTTCCACGTGTCAGCGCGACATGCGGCATTGCGCCCCTTTATAAGATGTTTAACTCATTCGAAACTTGCCGCCTCTGGATACGCGGCTTATGCCGCGTATCCGGAGGCGGCACGTCTCGAATGAGTTAAAATTCTTGCGATTTTTTTTTGTCAAGCACTGAAAACCACATTACTTTCAGAGCAAAATCGAGGCTGAATCTCTTTTGAATCGCTCGATTGAGCGATACAGTTTTCTCGCGCCCTTGTCGCACCGCAGTCGTGCCGCTGTCACGCCGCACATATAGAAACACTCCTTTATTTCTAAGTTCTCGAATCGTGTCGCTGTCGCGTCGTTTTATGGAAACACCCTCTAACTCATTCGAGACGTGCCGCCTACGGATACGCGACATAATTGATTGATTGATTGATTGTACATTGCTTAACGTCCCGACAGCAACAAGGCTTTCTCAGGACGTGCCTGCACTGCTTGTGAAAAATAAATAAATAAACAGAACATTGAATGTATGTCGCCAGCCGGTCAAATACATTAAATAAACCTAACACATGGGGCCTAAATAAAGCTAAGACCATTTAGCAAAACACATCCAATATCAAGAGCTACAAGCAGTGCAGACAGTAGGGAGAGTTTTAAAAAGGCAAATACAGGTGAATGGACAAAGGGTAGACAGAAACACATGCCCCAGAATAGAGAGAAAAACCCACCCTGTGGGGCTGACCAGGGTGACCCTGGGAACTAAAAAATACCTAACCCCACCCAAGTCCCCCAGGGCAGACCCGGGTGGGGACATACGCGACATAAGCCGCGTATCCGGAGGCGGCACATCTTGAATGAGTTAAAGCTGTTCATGAAAAGCCACCCTGAAATAAGTCTTATACAACCTGAGCAAACTTCGATCGAAAGAACCTGTGAAGTAAACTTTTTTTTCCTGGACTATTTTAGACACCGATCGAAACTCATGAGTTCATCTGCCAACATTTACAACATGAACGACACAAGTTATCTTCAGTCCAGAAGAAAAGTCCAAGTGTGCCTAGAAGAACGGGGAAGCACCTAAGGATGTCTCCTACCGTCGGAAGCAACCCCTGACGCCACGTTCTACGCCAATCCAGCAGTGAGGATTATAACCCTTAACTGCTGCTTCCCGTGCTGTGCCGATCCTGTGAAACGAAATTGCAGTGACCTCTTCAGGGCGCAGGGTCATGGGCTGGTGATGTGGAGATCCCGAGTCGCCCATGCTGTAGGATCCCCCTATCGGCTTTGCTGGTGTGGTCCAGAAGAAAGGAAAGAACCGATTCGTCTGGTATCTGGTCAGCTGCAGGAACTGCTAAAAGATGCCTGAACTGGCATGTAACCGTGTTCGGGACTCCACTTCGGATTTTCCTGTCAGGTTTACTTCCTTTGCCTTTGCCTCTCCTGAGGCGCCCACAAAATAGTGGAGGTATTAACCCATAGCCTGGTTCATGGGCATCAGGGCGTGACCGCACACGGAAATAAGTCTTAGACAACCTATACCAACTTCGATCGAAAGGGCCTCTGGATTAAACAGGTGTTTGTGTTTGTTCTTTTTTTACTCTGGACTACTTTAGACACCGATCGAAACCGTTCAAAACTCATGGGTTCACAATCTACCACCATTTACAACATGAACGAAACCGGTTTATCTTACGCGCAGAAGAAAAGTTTAAATGTGCTTGTAAGAACGGGGAAGCACCTATGGATCTCTCTCACCGTTGGAAGCAATCCATGGCGCCTCGATCTATGCCAATCAAGCAATGAGACTTATAACTTTTGAGTGCTGCTCCCGGTGTTGAGCCGACCTGTTAAGCGACAGTGGAGTGACATCTCCAGGGCGCAGGCCTGGGCTGGTGATGTGGGGATCCGGAGTCGCACATACTACAAGATCCCCCTCTCGGCTTTGGTGGTGTGGTCCAGAGAAAAGGAAAGAACCGATACATCTGGTATCTGGTCAGCTGCAAGAGCTGCTGGAAGATGCCTTAACTGGCATGTGACTTCTTTGGGGGTACACTCCGGATTTTCCTTTGGGGATAACTCACTTAGCAGTTGCCTCTTCTTCCGAGGCGCCCACAAATCAAACTGTTGCACGGGCATCAGCGCGTGAATACACTATAAAGGGGGGGGGGGGTGGATGGGAGGGCGGATGCTGGTGTAACTGGTGAAAATACGTTTAAAAAGCAAAAACAAACAACAAAAACCACCATCCCATCATACTGGAGCTTGATGTGCATGTGTATGTACATCAAGCCCAGTATTATTTTTTTCAATGTTGAATGGCGTGTATGACGTACCATATGCGTCTTGAGGTCAGCCAAGAGTACCTTCAGTGTGTTTAAAAAAGAAATTGACGTAAAGGTCTGTGTAGATAATATGGAACAGCAGGCGGGCAATATGGAACAGTGTTCCATGTTGCCCGACGTGGTGTTCCATTTTACCTGCCCTAGGGTGCAATACAAAACACAATCACTTTTTAAAAAAAAATAATTTCACGTTCTTCTACATATTTATTTCAGAAGCTTTCATTTTCTGCTCCTCATCTGTTTGTTTGATACACCAACCAGTGCTGAGTCAAAACATGTCTTACATTTAGTTTTGCCTTTTTTTGTTTAGTGAGCACTGACACTTTTCCTCAGGTTTCCGTATTGACCCCCTTTACATACATTTTTTCTTACAAACTTGGAGTCGGAACCACAAAATAAACTTCATTTTGTCAGACATTTGTGGAAATTTTTTGAATCATTGGAAACACTTTAGTGTTTCCAATGATTCCAAAAATGTAAACAAATGTCGTATTCTTATGCTCGTCAGTATACATCCGACCTTGTTACGAGGGAAGTGTGCTGTGTGTTCCGTGGACTAGAAATACACCCAAAGCTTAACCGAAGATCAGGGTGATTGGCGCGGGCTTATTGTTCCATCGATACCGGGGTGGGAGGGATTTGTTTATCTTAACCGCGGAAGGGTCCCTCCTTTAACCCTTTTCATCCTGATACACTATTGATTGAATGAATTTGACTAAGATAGTTCAAGGGTGGTGCCAGGATATCTTGGCGCCTGAGGCACCAAGCTCTTCTGGCACCGCCGTTGAACTAGATACCCTAGTGATTGAATGCATTTGACTATGATAGTTCAAGGGTAGTGCCAGAATAGCTTGGCGCCTCAGGCGCCAAGCTATCCTGGCACCACCCTTAAACTAAAACGGTTGATCTGTCAACTCATCTGCAATATAGTCTTCATAGGACACTAAGCAAATTTAAGTCAGCCTCAGGATGTAATGGGTTCATTGCACACTCAATTTATGCAAAGCTGACGATCAATGCTATGTCCCTTCTGCAGCTCTACGCTAGTGTCACGGGACGCACCATCACATTGAGTATGCTAGCTAGAGGTATGCCGTTAGCAAAAATAGATTCTCATGAGCCCCTGCACATACAGGGGCTCATGAGAATCTACGCCTCTTTCGGCTTGGAGGATGATGTATGGTTCTGTCTGCCCGGTTCTACAGAGGACTTTGTTCATTAGCTCTTGTTTACGACGTCATGCGGGGTTTACTGAGGAATTTGTTGCTGGTGTAATATTGCGGCACGAAACAATTTGACCTCATGCAACTCTCTCTCTCTCTCTCTCTCTCCTCTCTCTCTCTCTCCTCTCTCTCTCTCTCTCTCTGAAAAAAGGTCTGCGCACCTATTCTTTTATCCTTGGAAAATAAAGTTTCAATAAAGTTTCATTTCTCTCTCTCTCTCTCTCTCTCTCTCTCTCTCTCTCTCTCTCTCTCTCTCTCTCTCTCTCTCTCTCTCTCTCTCTCTCTCTCTCTCCTCTTCCAGGCAGTTTATGTGTGTGTGTCTGTGTGTCTGTCTGAGTGCTTTCGTGTTCGTGCGTATGTGCGTGCGTGTGATGTTTGTGCGTGTGTGTATGTGTGTGTGTGTGTGTGTGTGTGTGTGTGTGTGTGTGTGTGTGTGTGTGTGTGCAAGGACATGATTGAAAACAGGTCTATGTACCTAATCATTTATCCTTGAAAAATAAAGTTTCATTCATTTCATTTCTCTCTCTGTTCCCCCCCCCCCCCCCACACACACTTTTAGTCTCAGACTATGTATCGTGTATATAATTGTTGTTTATCTGTAGAAGTAGCAACGGCAGATGTGAAAAATGACATTGCCTCGGGCTCTGTCAATATCGTTTTCGTTGTCAAATAAAGATTCATTGATTCATTGATTCTCTCTGTCTGTCTGTCTGTCTGTCTGTCGTGTGTGTGTGTGTGTGTGTGTGTGTGTGTGTGTGTGTGTGTGTGTGTGTGCGTGCGTGCGTGCGTGCGTGCGTGCGTGACGCGCGCGCGCGCACAAACAAATTGCACGTGCACACAAGCATACGAACGTGTACAGACATCTGCTCTAGGGAAGAGGCAGTTAGATATTTTTTCTTGAAAGGCGAGATTTTCATTGTATTACAGTGGAAACGTCGCTTTTCACATAAAGGGACATTGTCTATTGCTATCCTAGGATAAAAATGCACACACCCGCACACACACATGCACGTTTGTATTATATGTGCACAATCATAATATTATATGTACAGGCACCAGTATCCGCGAACGCCTGCTCACGACTTGTCACTATTTAACCCCTTCAATGCCGAGAAAAAGTGAACATGATCCAAGTGCAAGAGACATAGATCCTCATGAGCCCCCGCATTCGCGAGTGCTCATGAGGATCTATGCCTCTTGCTGAGACTAATTTCTATCAATGTTTCTTGGACGGTGTTGGCTTTTGGTCGCTGAGTGAACAAAGCTTTCAGAAACAGAAATGTAGGTACCGTGGCAGGGGAGGGGTTAATGTTCTGCTGAGAAACAAAATCCAGACCATAAAGGCGACTGCCACACATTGGTTGTAAATTACAAACCAGCACGCGAATAAACGCCTGTATTTGCTGTATGATGTGTATTAACTCATTCAGCCCGACGGCCGTATTTCCAAAATTTTGGATGCGCCATCTAATGACTATGCACCAGTTGCAGGAGATGGATCGACCATGATAATTCAAGGGCAGTGCCAGATTGGCTTGACGCCGACAGGCGCCAAGCTAATCTGGCACTACCCTTGAATTATCATGGTCGATCCATCTCCTGCTGTGGTGCGTCAGAGCTGAATGGGTTAAACATAAATATTGACAAAATTATGTCGCGTTTGCATTGCTTTTAAAGTTGGATCCATTACCATACGCCACACCCAGTCAAAGAGAGTGCTGACGAGACAAAGAGATAGAGAGATAGAGAGAGACAGGAGTGGGGGAGAGAAAGGGGGTGGGGGTGGGGGGTTTTGAGAAGGAATAGCGGGGCGAGGGAAGAGGAAGGCAGACGAGAGACGACGGAAGAGATAACGATAATGAATATGATAGCGACACTTTTCATTGAAAAATGGTTAAAATACAAAGTAAAGTCTTTTTTTTTTTCAGTCATGTCCATGCTAAATCTTTAAATAAAAATAATGCAGTACATTCAAAAATCATGCGAGAGCGAGAACTAATAAACGAATCTTTATTTTGCAATGCCCCTTTTTTTTTTATTACAATCTGTCCTTGTTAAGCTATTCAAACAATATAAAAACAAAATCTTGAACTAGCATATCTGATCTGGATCCCACAGCTGGCACACAGTTTTAAAATAAAATGTAATCTGTTCAGTTAGTATAAAGCTACTGTAATAAGATGTTATATAAACGCGTTTTAAAGGCACTAGTAGCAGGAATGGATTTAATCTTGGGTGGTAGTTCGTTCTAAACTTTCGTATCTGAGAACAAAAGGCTGGTTTTATAATACTATGCCTAGGGAGGGAGGGAGGGAGAGAGGGAGAGAGAGAGGGAGAGAGGGAGAGAGAGATGGGTCCTCTCACACTGGCTGTCACCCTCCATTCGCTGCCGCTGAAAAGCGGCAGCGAATGGGAGTGAGACGACCAGTGTGGGGTCAGGGTTGGCCGTTACAGTCGCGGAGCGTCTGTCAGAGGCTGATCACGGGGGCAGGGTTGATGTACGGCAGTTTTATCCCTTCCCTTCATAATTTTTGAAGCGATCTGGGCTTGCAATCGCCCCCCTTTTGACAGCTCCGCCTCCACCCCACCTCGCTCCTCCTCTGCAACGCTAGATCATGGTGATCAACCGGGACTAGCCGCGAAAAGCTTCTGTCCTCTTTTCTTTAACTACGGCGTGTGAAATATATTTTTTGACGCACCCTTTTGCTTTCAGGATCGAACATGGCGAACGTGTTCAAGATAGTTCAACCTCATCACTGACGAGAAAAATTGATCACCACTCAACTGCAAGAGGTTTAGATCCTCATGAGCCCCCGAAGTCGCGGGGGCTCATGAGGATCTATTCCTCTTGCAGTTGAGTCGGTGTTCATTTTTTCTCGGCAGTGATGAGGTTTGGGGTGGTAGTTCGTTCCAAGCTTTGGCACATGAGAACGACTGCGGGGGCTCATGAGGATCTACACCTCTTCTTGAAACCATGGTAACGGCTGGGGATTTTTGAAAGTGTTACTAAAATTTAATTTAAGATTTCGAAAACACAGTCTGCATCCACTGGCAGTTGAAGGGAATTAAAACGCAATTAGTTAGTTGGGTTTAACGCCGAGCAGGCGACTAAGG
This sequence comes from Semisulcospira habei, assembly GCA_036245525.1. Classification (NCBI taxonomy): domain Eukaryota; kingdom Metazoa; phylum Mollusca; class Gastropoda; family Semisulcospiridae; genus Semisulcospira; species Semisulcospira habei. The sequence goes on from BTPG01000002.1 coordinate 151,461,585, forward strand.
CCATCTCCCGGCGGTATCACAGATACATGGACATGCATCCACTCTGGTTGTCTCACTCGATTCGCTACCGCTTTCAGCGGTAACGAATCGAGGGAGACAACCAGAGTGAATACATGTTATCGCTGAAAATGGTAGCGAATCGAGGGAGACAACCAGTGTCACGTGTCTCAGGACTGGTCACATTGTCACACTCATTTGGAGTCGAGAACATTTTGCCAACAGAGACTTGTTTGGTTTGGTCCGTTTCCAGTTGGGACTGCCGAACTGGAAGAATTGTAAAGACCGTGTTTGTGCGAGTCGTGAATCATTTGCAATCCGCTCATCTTCCGTCATCTCTCTTTTCCTGCATAACGGCTACAACGGCACCTTTTGACCCCACATCAGGCCCTGTCGGCTGCAGGAGGCACAGATCCTCATGTGCCACGGACCCACGTCAGAATTTTTCCGTCTCGCGAGAAACATAGATTCTCGTGAGCCCTTGCAACAGCAGGGGCTCATGAGAATATGATACCTCTTGCTGACAAATTTGGTTTCATTTCGGAAGGTCCAGTATGAGAGATGGGTGTATGGACAGACGAACGGATGGATGGATTGATGGTGTGCGTGTGTGTGTGTGTGTGAGTGAGTGAGAGGGTGAGTGAGATTCATCTTATAACACACACACACACGCACGCACGCACGCACGCACGCACGCTATACATAAATGCATGGGGTACATGAAAGTATTAACCATCAAGGTTTGTTTAAATAAATGCCCAGTGATGTTATGTTTGGCTCATCAGGTAATCGAAAAATTTCGTTTTAAATATTCCAAGCGAGGCTATAGTCTTCAAATGTTCAGGAATAGTGTTCCATACCGGGCAAACGGTCCAGAAAATGATAAACTAGTTTTAAAGAGGTCAATTCTAGGCAGAGGTAGAGGTAAAGTATTGTACCTTGAGGTCCGTTCGCGTTCTTGCTGTGGTATAAATTTGGTGGTTAGATACTGAGGAGTCATGTTATTTAATATCTTGTGCATGAGGATGTATTTGTTGAAACTAAGTTGTTGACGCAGGCCGAGAATGTTTAGATGTGTAAATTTGTATGTGGTAGGAATGGGCCGCGTATCTATCATTTTGACAGCTCTTTTATATATAGAGTTTAACCTATTCATGTGAACATCACTACAACCGTTCCACACTGTGGAGACATAATCAACTTAAGACTTAATATGGGCATAAAAAAAAGTTTACGAGTATGTGTATCCGTTAGTTGTCTAAGCTAGGACAACAGGAAAGTGTTTTTAGCAATGGTCTAACAGACTGTATTTATATGCGTCTCCCAACATAGTTGTTCGTCAAAGTGTATTCCCAAGAATTTACTCTCTGTGACTTGTTCTATCGGTTTAGCGTTCAGTTGTAAATGTAGCTGTGCTCGTCGTTGTTGTTTTTGTCGTGTAGTGATTAAAATACTCTGTGTTTTACCTAGAGAGAGAGAGAGAGAGAGAGAGGGAGAGGGAGAGAGAGAGGGGGAGGAGAGAGAGGGGGAGGAGGGGGAGGAGGGGGAGGAGGGGAGGGAGAGGATAAGGGAGAAGAGGGAGGGAGGGGGAGATTGAGGCGGAGGGGAGAGAGGGCGGGATGGGGAGAGGAGGGGAGGGAGAGGGAGGGAGAGGGGCGGGGGGGGGGGGGCGGGAGGAGCGGGGGGGGGAGAGCGATGGGGATGGGGAGGGGGAGTATGGGGGAGGAGCGGGGGGGGCTGGGGGGGAGCGGGGTGATGAGCGGGGGGGGAGCGGGGGGGGGAGAGGGGGAGCGGGGGAGTGAGAAGGGGGGAGAGAGAGAGGGGGGAGAGAGAGGGGTGGAGAGGGGGAGGGGAGAGAGAGAGGGGGGGGGGGAGAGAGAGACAATGATTCTTTATTTTACAACGGTGAAAGTTTTGGTGAAACCATTTTTCGAACTTTCCGAGAGAGAGGGGGGGAGAGAGAGAGAGAGAGGGGGGGGGAGAGAGAGAGGGGGGGGGGGGAGAAGGGGGGGGGGGGGTGAGAGAGAGGGGGGGAGGGGGGCAGAGGCAGGCAGGCACACCTTGCTAGTTTTCACCTCTGCGCCGGTATTGAATAAATGGCTTGTTAGTTTAGAAAACGATTCGTCGTTTTATTCGCTCGGTTCTATTCGCGGGAGACAATAGAAATTCTTTTTGCATTCCAGGTGGGGGGAGAGAGAGAGAGGGGGGGAGAGAGAGAGGGGGGAGAGAGGGGGGGAGAGAGAGAGGGGGGGGGGGAGAGAGAGAGAGGGGGGAGAGAGAGAGGGGGGGAGAGAGAGAGAGGGGGGAGAGAGGGTGGAGAAGGGGGGGAGAAGGGGGGAGAGGGGGGGGGGAGAGGGGGGGAGGGGGGCAGAGGCACAGGCAGGCAGGCACACCTTGCTAGTTTTCACCTCTGCGCCGGTATTGAATAAATGGCTTGTTAGTTTAGAAAACGATTCGTCGTTTTATTCGCTCGGGAGACAATAGAAATTCTTTTTGCATTCCAGTTTACTTTGTATTGACGTTACCTTATTGCTATAATAGTAATAGATCTATGACGTTACTGATTACAAAAAGGTGTAACAGAAAATGTTCTTGACTTGCTCAGCACATGCACTTGATATTCATAGGTCAACCGTCAAAAATACCAAAATCAAACAAAACTACCCGGTACCCAAATATAGACCATGGACATTACAAGAACAAGACTAAGTTTCCTTGATGTTAACCTTTTGGATGTCGGTAGCGGTTTTAGTCGCAATGATACCTGCAGGAATCATCGCGACTAGAACCGTTACCGACTAAAGCTGTTACCGACACTCAAAGGTTTAAGAATTGAATAATGTTGCTTTAACATGTTTGAAAAGTGCTGCATCCGAACACGCGGCTTTATGCGGCGTATCCCGTTGCGACACGTCTCGAATGAGTTAACACAGCACAGCGAGAGACGAATCAGCCGTATTAACCCTAATTTACTGCCAGATTAGGTTGGCTCCTTTCAAGGCGCCAAGTTAATTTGGCACTACCTTTGAACTATCATAACTGATCCACACCCCACAGCTGGTACACAGTTTTCACAGAGGTTTCCAAACATTGCGAAAGTACAGGCCACAGAATGTTAATCCTGCTCAGAAGAAAAAGCCAGCGAGTAGCCTGAATCCAATCTCTCCTATTTCATAATCGTATAATGTCTGCCCTTTCAAGTCGCCGTCATAGATGCTCCAGTCTGTCTGCATTTTGTACGTCACGTGAATACAACCCATTTCAACCAATCGCTCAACAGCAGTAGATGGGTTGACCATGATAATTCAAGGGAAGCCGCACCAGATTATCTTGGCGTCTAACGGCGCCAAGCTAATCTGGAGCTACCCTTGAATTATCATGGTCAATCCATCTCCTTGAACGTGTGCACAACCGTCACGTAACAACTCCAAATTTGAGAAATACGGCCGGTCGGTTAAATGGGTTATACGTCACATGACTGTTTAAAATAAGGTTCAGTTTCCGTTCATTTTGATCCGCCTCGCACGCTTCTGAGGCAATGAAAGTTATTCGGAAATCAGAAGTAGGTCAAAATTGCATGCGGTTCGACGAAAACAGTGGGTTAAAAGCCAGGACACACTTAGGATACCTAATGTTTGTCCTGGCTGTTAGAAAATCGTCTATTATACGCTTTTTGTCCACAGACCTGAATGGCAATGATAAACATGGTAACTTGCAGCTCATTATAATTACGTACTTTTCCGATTGCAGAGCATGCTGGCGTGAAACAGGCACTTACTCCGTCACACACTGAACACTATCGACAGCAAACGGAGCCACGTGAGTATTTTAATATAATCAACAGCTTATACTCGAGTATCTATATCTGCGTGAATGACTTAATTAATTTATTTGTAATGCTAGTCGCAAAGCGGAAATAGCAGCGCAAACGACGCAGACACCTTCATCCCTCTCGTCCGATATTTCTGGTAGGGTTTCTTGCCTTGCAATACATCTGCGTGCTGCCGGGCTAATGTACGCGACATAACGTCATTGGTTTGTGTGTGAGTGTGCACCTGCAACATTTTTTTTTTTGTGTTGTTGTTGACTGCCCTGACTTGCGTTTAATTTTGGTATCTCGAGGGCAGTCTGTTGACATCCAGATCGTGTCTAAGACGTTCTTGAAGTCAGCACCGATCACCTGCGGCGATCGAGCGAGCTGCATGAGTGATGGAGTGTGAATCCTGCGCCAGCCACTACGCAAGGTGCTCCGCTATAGCGGAGCACCTTGCGTCGTGGCTGGCGCAGGGTTCACAATATTTCAATCTAATGGTTCCCGTGACGAGTTTACTAACTCGTCTCTTTCGTTGTAAGTGAATGGGACTAATCGGGTTTTTGAAAATAAAACACAGTGAGCAGCTTGCTTGGTGACTGACGCCGGACTAAACTCACACGTGCAGCTGGCCTATGGACCCGATCCACCACCTCCGTTTTACTGCCGAGCCCGTAATTTGCAGAAAATATGGTTGGTGGGTTGGTTGTACATTGCTTGACGTCCCGACAGCAATAAGACTTTCTCAGGACGTGCCTGCACTGCTTGTGAGAGAAAATAAAACCCTAGAATATTAAATATAATTATGTCGCCATCCTAGTAATATGCTAAATAAACCTAAAACATGTTAAGGACACTGCACCTTCTTGCTAATTTATCATATCCTAAATCTGTCCTATATAGTCTAAAAAGCTGGGATTGTAACACTAGAAAAGACTTAGTATATGAAATAAAACATATTATGAGCTGTATTATGTCCAGAGGAATAGGGATCGATTTTCTTTGGATACTGCGGAATTTATTGGAATGAAATTTATGACAGACAAGCAATAAAGGGAGCTATAAATGAGAAAACTTAGCAGTTTGTAATAATATGCAATTATCTCTACATGAAATGTACTCTGTGCTAAACAGTTTTTTTACAAAGATGATATGAAATATACTTATCATGTTCCACCTTGTTCAAGTAAAACAGCTTCATTGATATACAGGTTAAGATTACATTCTTTGAAAACAAAATTCGCAAAAGACATCAAATGCGAGTGCTTAAGCCCCATCTCCGTTAAACATTTAATCTGTGAGTGTCGTATTACAATGAATCTGTTGGAAAAAAAAACAACATAATAGTTGATCACTTAGCAGAAAATTTGCATGACATCTTACATAGAAATATTGCCATTCCAATAGTTAATATAATAATTCATAGTCTGGTGGGTAAACTATTATAATAAGTAATTTGTACGTGTGGTTGGATGTAAATTATTGCTATTCTTTGCTATTCACAAGTTGTGTGTTTGGTTGATTTTTTTAATTTATTTGTGTGTGTGTGTGTGTGTGTGTGTGTGTATGTGTGTGTGTGTGTGTGTGTGTGTGTGTGTGTGTGTGTGTGTGTGTGTCTAATATCACCAATGTGTGAAAAGACGTTAAATAAATTCCTGATCCTGATCTTTATCATATCTTAGTTTACAAACAAACAAACAAAAAAAGGAAAGAAGAATCCAAGGCGGAAAGAAACACGCTTAGAAAAGACCGTTACAACACAACTTATTATTGTTTTCAAAATAGACATACACACACGTGCACAGTTGGCAAGTGTTCGTGATGAGGAAGATGCAAATCAATTTCGCCACGAAGAGATAATTTCTGTGTCGTGTGTGGAAAACGAATGTCGATTCCGTTCACGTATTTAGGTCGTGTTGCCGACATGAGATCGACAGACAACAGGTCGGACAGGACATATCGTCGAACGAAATAACATAGACGCGCGTGATACTGATAGGCTCAAATGCACGAATGACGACAGGTCTGACGACACCCGGTCGAAAGTGATTACTTGCAATAAAAAGGAAATTACTTCGCTCTTAGCCCTTTGACTGTCGGCAGCCATTTTTGTCGCCACGATTCCAGCGGGAATCATAGCGACAAAAAGCGCTACCGACAGCTGAAGAGTTAAGGATGGGATTCTTTGGATCATGCATCCCAACACAGTTGGAACACTGCCTGCAACAGAAGTAAAACTGTTGCCGCAAGGGTTTCTCGTGAAAGGTCGAAATAACGTCTTTTCTTTCAATCGCGTGTTCTTTTCTGTTCTACGTTGTTTTCATCTAATGGTGAGGAAGGATCTGTGATAATAAACGTCGTGTGTCGTGTTTCATACTTAACTCATTCAGCCCGACGGCCGCATGTCCTAAATTTTGGAGGCGTCATCTAATGACTATGCACCAATTGCAGGAGATAGATCGACCATGATAATTCAAGGGCAGTGCCAGATTAGCTTGGCGCCCGACAGACTCCAACCTAATCTGGCACTACCCTTGAATTATCATGGTCGACCCATCTCCTGCTGTAGTGCGTCAGGGCTGAATGGGTTAAAAGGTTTTCAGCCTCTATTTTCTGTGTTCCTTTGTTTGCAACAGATACTGCTGACATTTTGTGTATGGGTTATTGGATTCTATGTTAGAGAATCTACAGAGCCATTCAGTACACTACCAAACGTCACCAATAATCGTAAAAAGCCGTGTACGGATGATTACTCTGCATCAACGTTAACCATCGTCAGTACATGCCAGGTTAGGTCAATCTTAAACTTGCCACGCCCATCAAATAGCGTGTTGAAATCTGCCCTGGGGGACTTGGGTGGGGTTAACTACTTTTTAGTTCCCAGGGTCACCCTGGTCAGCCCCACATGGTGGGTCTTTCCCTCTATTCTGGGGCATGTGTTTCTGTCTACCCTTGGTCCATTCACCTGTATTTGTCTTTTTAAAACTCTCCCAACTGTCTGCACTGCCTGTAGCTCTTGATATTGAATGTGTGTTGCTAAATTAATGGTATTGGCTTTATTTAGGCCCCATGGCGTAGATTTATTTAACGTATTGGACCGGCTGGCGACATACATTCAATATTCTGGGTTTTTTTTTTTTTTTTTTTTTTTTCACAAGCAGTGCAGGCACGTCCTGAGAAAGCCTTGTTGCTGTCGGGACGTTAAGCAATGTACAATCAATCAATCAATCGCTTTTTCTGATTGGATTTCTACTTACAGCTGAGACAGAGACGCACGCTTAGCTGACGTAGGGGACCTACCGGACCAAGTCGGCAACACTCTATTGCGTAATGTATAGAGAGAATAGTATGTGTAGTCTGTGTCAGTTTAACCCTATTAGTCCCGGATCCCTACAGCAGGAGATGGCTTGACCATGATAATTCAAGGGTAGTGCCAGATTAGCTTGGCGCCTTCAGGCGCCAAGCTTCTTCTGCTTCTTCTTGTCGTTCGCAGTGGGCTATACGGTCAGTCCAGCACCGGCGATGAATGACGTCGTTTTCTCCAGGTCTTCTCGACTGCCGTAGAGTTTGGTCTTCAGTGGAATTGGCGACGGCCACACTTCTTTTCTTTCATCGTCCAGTAGGGGGCATCTCTGGAGAATATGTTCCGCTGTTTGGTCTTCCTGACCACAGGCGCAGGTTGGTGATGGCGCCAGCTTGAGCTTTCTGTTCATGTGAGCGTTCAGTCTGTTGTGGCCGGTACGCAGTCTGATCAGGACGACTTGCTGCTCTCTGGTCATTGTGTGGTAGTCCTCTCTGTTTGACCTCGGCCTCATCAATGCCTTGATGATTTTCTTTTGTTCACTATAGCTGACGCTGTTTTCTTGTTGATCTTCTGTGGCCCCTTCTTTCGCCAGCTCGTCTGCCCTTTCATTTCCTGGTACCCCACAGTGGGCTGGTATCCACTGGAGAACAACTCTCCTGGTTTGTCTGACCTTCTGCAAAGCTCTGGTCAGCTGGGGGAGCTTGTCGTTCTCGAGGGCCTGAAGGACTGAAAGGGCATCGGAGAAGAAGACAACTTGGTAGCATGGGTCTGTGGAATTCTGAACCATGGAGGCGGCCTGCATAAGTACTTCTGTTTCTGCTTTGTAGTTTGTGCCGTGTTTGCTGGTGGCTACACTGGATGTGGCTGTATGTCCCACAGGGAACTGGATCAGGATGCCAGTGCCTCCAATGGAAACTGCATTTGTTGCTGATCCATCAGTGAAAATGTGGATCCATGCCTCCTTTGGGTACTGTTTGTCGATCAGGGCTAGGGTGAGTGCCCGTCGAACGGTGTCATCCTGAATGTCTCCTGAGGCAGCATGTGGGACACTGGTGCAGATCTGGATATCTGGTTTGTCCACTGCCCAAGGGTTTTCCGCTTCTTCTGTGATCAGAGGTAGAGTGCTCTGTGGAAGGACTTCCCTGTACTGTCGAGAAAGTCGCATGCTCTCATGGACAAAGCTGCTTCTTTTGAGCCGGTTCTTGGTGAGGTTGGTCAGTCTGTGCTTCATGAGGTGGTCGGGCAAGCACGTGAGCTTCTCAGCCTGTACCATGGTTTTGGCTTCTCTCCTCTGGCTGAGAGGTTAGATTGTGGTCAGCTTCTCCATTTCCTTGATTGGAGTGGATTTCATTGCACCAGTGATGAGTCGAAGAGCCTGGTTTCGGTCGAGGGTCTGCAGGTTCGTCTTGGCTGAGATTGACCACGCTGTGGAGCCGTACTCTAGGTGGGGCCTGACTGTTCCCTGGTATACTGTCTTCAGTATCTTCTCGTTCGCTCCACAGGTGGTGCCTGCCAATTTCCTGAGTATGGCCAGCTTGCGCCGGGCCTTCGCCTCTGCCTGTGCAATGTGTGGGTTCCAGGCCTGACGTCTGTCGAAGGTGACACTAAGGTAGGTAGCTTCTCCATCCTTTCTCAGAGGGGTTCCACCAAGCTTGATGGTTCCGGCTTTCTGCTTTGGGGACAATGTAAAGAGGATGGTGGAGGATTTCTCCTTGTTGACCGAGATGCACCAGTCTTCTGCCCATGCATTCAGCTTATCTGCCGCTAGCTGCATTCTGTAGGTGGCAGTACTTGCATGCTCCTCCTTGCACCAGGTCACAAGGTCGTCTGCGTATAGGGCAGCTTTGATTCCCTTGGGCATCTCAGACACCAGATCGTCGATGAAGAGAAGGAAGAGGGTAGGGGAGAGGACTCCGCCTTGCGGGACGCCATGACGAAGGAGGAATTTCTTGCTTTTGGTCTGGTCGACGCTGACTCTTGCCCTGCGGTTGAAGAGTTAGGAGCGTATCCACTGGAACATGTTACTGGACACGCCTTTTCTCAGCAGTTTGACAAGCAGCCCATCTTTCCAGACCTTGTCAAAAGCCTTCTGAAGATAAATTCAGGTTACAAAGACCAGCTTCTGCTCCTGCAAGGCATCTTCAACTTCCTGCGCCAAGTAGGTGACCTGGTCTTCAGTGCTGCGGAACTGTCGGAAGCCAGCTTGTTCAAGGGCGAGGAGGTTCCTGGATTCCAGGTAACACCTGAGGCGCTCGTTCACAATTCTCTCCAAAGTCTTCACAACACAGCTGGTGAGGCTGATTGGGCGATAGCTGGTGGCCTTCTTTGGATCCTTCCCTTTCTTTAGAATGGGGATCATGATCGCTTCTCGCCAGAGTTGTGGTAGCGATCCTTCTTGCCAGCTGCTGTTGAGGACCTCAAGTAGCTTGTTTTCTGCTGCACTACCAAGATGGGTTAGCATCTCGTTGGTGATGCCATCTGGACCAGGAGACTTCTTCGCCTTCAACTTTTTGAGAGCTATATGAAGCTCTTTGTGTGTAAGTGGTTGATTCATGGCGTCCACTGTTGCTTGTTTGGCAGGTCTCTCTCTTTGCTCTCTTCTTGCTTCTCTCTGCTTTTTGGGGCTAACATGGAGATTGCTCTCAGCTGCATAGCTTTCAGCAAATTGGTTGGCAGCATGCTTTCTTGTTAGTATCTTCCCATTTTCTTCTAAGGTGATGTTTCCTTTGCTCGTGTTCTCATCGTTCGACTGCTTGGTCAGTTTCCAGAGCTTTCTGCCGTCCTTCTCAAGGTTCTAGGAGCTTGTTTTCTCTTGCCAGCTCCTGCGTCTTGCCTGTAGCTTCTTCTTGAGAACTTTGGCTTTGGCTTCCTGGAGGCGGATGTTGTTTGCCTGTGATGGGTTAACTTCTGCTTCCCTTCTGGCATCTGCTAGATCATCATCCAGTTTCTGCAGTTCATTGCTCCAGTAGGGCTTATAGTCTTTTCTAGCACCTCTGGGTATGGACTCACGCGCTCCTCTGAGGATGCTCATGTTGAGGTCTTTCACCACCATGTTGATGTCTCGACCTTCGATTCGAATGTCTTTGGTGAGTTCGCTGGAGCGGTGTCTAAAGAGGAACCAGTTCGCTCTTTTGTAGTTCCACCGTGGGAAGGTTGCTTCAGCGCAGGACTCCGTGCCCAAGGTCACAAAGACTGGCCGATGGTCACTTCCACCTAGCTGTTCTCCGACCACTCTGCTGGCTTGCTTGTGCATGTCTACTGTGCAGAAGGCTAGGTCAGGAGTCGATGTAGTGTGCCATCTTCTGGAGTAGAACGTGGGGCAGTCAATGGGACTGTTCAACAGAATGAGATCGTTGTCGTCCTGTCAGCTCTCCACCTCTTCTCCTCTCCGATCCAAGTGGTCGTATCCCCAACATTGTGAGTGACTGTTCAAGTCGCCCACCACAATGAAGTTGGAGGCCTTAGTGGGGATCGTGTCAAGGGTGAGTGGTCTGTCGTTGGGGCAGTAGAAGTTGACCAGCTGGAAATCTGCTGTCTTCGTCTGGATCCGGATCACTTGGTACTCGGAGTTCTCCATGTGCGTATCAATTAAACAGGCATTGATGTTGTTCCTGATCAGGGTCAGGATTCCTCCCTTGCTTCGATCTGTTCTGTCGGACCTGAAGCACTGGTAGCCTCTCACTTTGAAGGACTTTTGGGGTGTCAAGTGCGTCTCCTGAATACAGCTGATGTTGATGTTCTTCTCATGCAGGATATGCTCCAACTCGGTCTTCTTGTTCAGAATGCTTTCTGCGTTCCAGTGCATGACTTGAAAAGGTCGCTGCTGACTGTTTGTGGTGGTGCCAGTAGCTCTCCCCCCCCCCCCCCCGCGTCCCCTGGGGCGACAAGACGGACGGGAGGGACCTCCAGTAGCTGAGGCTGGGTCCCTTAGAAGCATGGGACCCGACGCTGCTCCATCCTGGAGGGTCCTCAGTGGGCGAGCGCCATTATCGTCAATGCTAGTTGGCCGTATAGTCATGATTGCGGGTTTGCGTGGATCCATGGTTTATCAGAATGCGCCGTGCGGCCCGGGTCCTACGTCTTCAGCATTCGAGGTTTCTGTCGGGGTTACCTCACCCTTAGCTCCTGGTATGCGACCTTCCCTGGGAACACAGGGTGGCTAGATCTTTATGCGGATCTTGATCGCATGATAAATCCGTCATTGGACACATGGGGAAATTCAGTGGAGGTAGCAGTGCCACCTGCTACCCCGCCCCGTCCTGGTAAGCTCATCGCCATTTGGTCCGCGACTGCTTGCGCAGCTAACCTCCATATCTGAAGGCCGTTCCTCTATCCGCCACCCGGGGACGCCCTAGGTTGGGGATGGTCGCCCCACTAAAAATCCCACACTGGGTTAACTCATTCTACCCCAGACACACCACAGCAAGATAAGGATCGACCATGATAGTTCAAGGGTGATGCCAGAATAGCTTGGCGCCTACGAGCGCCAAGCTATTCTGGCATCACCCTTGAACTATCATGGTCGATCTGTGTCCTGCACTGCAATGCAGTCTTCAGAGGACAACGGCAAAATTTGGGGATTTCGGTGTTGGGGTAGAAGGAGTTAAGGAAGTTCAGCATGTCCTAGGGCGCCAAGCTAATCTGGCACTACCCTTAAATTATCATGGTCAAGCCATCTCCTGAAATGGTACATAGTCGTTAAGCAACACCTCCAAAATTTGAGAATTATGACCTTAAGGCTAAAAGGCTTAGACACCGGCCCGCTCGTTGACGCTTATTTTTTTTTTTTTCACGGGTTACCTAATCAAAAACCGTGTTTTCTTCACGTAGTACGGAAGTTTGCTGGGCAATACGGCGGTGATTATGAATCCCGATAAAAGCTGTCAGCAACATGCGACCTTGCTAATCTTAAGTTTTGCCCGTTTAACTCATTCTGCCTGCGACACACCACAGCAAGATGGCTCGACCATGATAGTTCAAGGGTGGTGGCAGAATAGCTTGGCGCCTATAGGCGCCAAGCTATTCTGCAGTCACCTTTGAACTACCGTGGTCGATCTGTCTCCTGAATTGTAATGCAGTCCTCAGAGGCTAACTAAAAAAAGTGGGTATTTCGTACCTCTGGCACAATGCGTTAATAAAATAGTTTCAGTGTGTGTTCGGGAAATTCGTCGTATCCGATGTTTACTCTGTACTGAATCGCATCAATTAAACTATAGACGAGCGGCGTCCCTTCGGCGTCTCTTCGACAATAATATGTCGGTGCAAAATAAGCGAAGGTCTTCGGGCCCACGACGGCCGCAGTGGGCCCGCGCACGGCTGTGCGCGGCCCGAAGACGCTTTGCTTCTGTTGTGGTGCGGCTGAGCCTCACCCTTGAGTCTTCGACATTGTGTCACAGTCGCTTCCTCATTTCGTCATGCAGACGTAATGTCACTGTGACAGGTTTCCCTCGCCGTTCCGTTGTTTACACTTCAGGTTCTCGACTGTCTGTCCTAGATCGTTAGACTGGAACCCTCTTCCTCCATGACAGTACAACGGCAAATCACGTTTAACCCCACCACTGCCAGTGAACGTACATCTTGTTTGTGAAATCTCTGTTGCCCCTTTTCCTATCACTTTACGTTCATTTTTTGTTTGTGGAATTTTTGTTCGTTTAACGACCCAAAACCAGATACTTCCAGAAAACATGAACACAAATTGGTCTCAGCGAGAGGCATAGATCCGCATGAGCCCCCGCTGTCGTGGGGGGGGGGGGGGGGGCTCACGAGGATCTGTCTTGCAGAACGATCGTGTTCACGTTTACTCTGCAGTGAGGGGTTTAACTCATTCTACCCCAGACACACCACAGCAGGATAAGGATCCACCATGATAGTTCAAGGGTGATGCCAGAATAGCTTGGCGCCTACGGGCGCCAAGCTATTCTGGCATCACCCTTGAACTATCATGGTCGATCTGTGTCCTGCACTGCAATGCAGTCTTGAGAGGAGAGGGGCAAAATTTAAGGATTTTGGTGTTGGGGTAGAATGAGTTAACTCAACGCAGCAGAGCTTTAGGTGTCCTGGTCAATAAAAGTGGCACAAATGCATCGCGCCTGAATTGATCAGTGTTCGGGTTGTACTCCATGGGCAATAGCTGTCCCTGTCCCTTACAACATGTCCTTATTAGGGCCGTCCGATATGACTCCGGTACCGTGGCCGTTAATCCTAGAACTAGCAAGCGACCAATCGGCCCCAGCCGTCCAAGGAACATGCATACAAGTGGTTTCAGCGAGAGGCATAGGTCCTCATGAGCCTCCGCCACTGCACAAGAGCTCATGAGGATCTGTAAACCCTCTTGCAGTTGGATTTTGCTCAGTTTTCCTCGGCTGAGAAGGTGTTAATACCATCGAGACATGCCGCACACATATAGCGTGCTAGAAACGCTAGAGTCTGCTTGCTCACTCATGCAAGGCGCGCCGCATCAATAGCTGCGATTATGTCGTACAGCGTTGCCGAAGGCAACGCTATGCGACACTTCCGTAGCTATTCATGCGACGGGCTCTTAAATGAGTTAAGTCTTTTCTTTTTTCTTTTTTCCCTCCTGTTAAAAATTGCACAATTTCTTCAGAACAAAGCCTGCGTTACTTTTTTTTTTTGGGGGGTGGGGGGGGGTGTGGGGGTGGGGGGGTGGTGGGGGGTGTTCAGCGGCCGCAGCGTGGTCTAGTCTGCAAGAATTGCCAGAAAGTAATTCGATTTGGGGTGTTGACCCGTCTGGCACCTTCCTTGGCGAATGAGCTGTAAACTCAATCTACTCAATGTGAATGTGACTGACCGCTCCAGACTCCAGCAGTTACCATCACTCAATCTAACCAAACTGTATTTGTATGTCTTGTAGTCTTGTGAATTTTCCAGCAGTCGTTGCCATCAAAGTCTAGTCCAGCCAACGTTTCCTTATCTTTTAACCCCTTGACTTTTGCCACTGCCGGTATCGTCAGTAGCACACAGAAGTTAATTGGTGTCTCGTGTACCATCCTTTCGCAGACATCCCCCATCCACACCCCCCTTCGATATTTTTCGATTGTCGTGTCAGTATTGTTTTGACGGCTTTCTTAAGATTCCAGGGCTGTTTCAAAAGGGTCTTAACCCTTTGCGTGTCTTTAGTGGTTTTAGTCGCGATGATTCCTGTAGGAATCATCGCGACTAAAACCGCTACCGACACGCAACGGGTTAACTGAATAAGAGATACATTTTCTTGCTTGATGTGTTTACATGTACCTTTGCATCTCCTGCCTCAGACAACGTCAACGCAAAGCATTATTTTCATTCCTCTGACCTGTTCGGGCAGAAGAGTGTAATGATTTGCGCAGACCTATTCTGCGGCGGAGGATGACCGGCTCAAACACGTATGTATATTGTGTGATCAAGATCATAAATACCAAAGATTGACAAAATTGTACTGAGTGACAGAGCTTTGAAAATTTCGTGTGTTTATGTCGTGCAGCAAGTTTCTTTTTTTTTTTTTTTTTTTTTTTTTTCATTCAACGACCAGCACCCAAAAACCGTCGAAGAAACATGAATATAAATTGGTCTCAGCAAGAGGCATAGATCCCCATGAGCCGAAGCTTCGCGGGGGCTCATGAGGATCTATGTCTCTTGCAGTTGGATCGTGTTTTTCACTGGTAGGCCTAATGCCTGAGAATGATTTCCGCATATAGATTTTGTTGTTTGATTTCCGCATATAGATTTTGTTGTTTGATTTCCGCATATAGATTTTGTTGTTGTTTTTATCTTGTTGTTGTCTTTACAGTAGTTTTGTTTGATGGTTGTTAAACTGTATGTTTTTGTTGTTGTTTTTGTTGTTGATGATGGTGATGTTGATTTTGTTATAGTTGTTGTTGAAAGCGCTCGCCCACGTGAAATTCTTCTAATTGAGACATTGCGCAACCTTAAAAATGTGTCAAAGAAGAGTACAAATTCCCCATTGACATTTGCTTTCGGATGGTACTTTGAGTTTATCGCATTAAAAATACGGTAGACTTTGATATGGGGCTGGTCGGAGCGCGTTCCGTAGAATGCACGCGGGCGGGCGTACCCCGCACTCTGGTAAAGAAGAAAGCAGATACAATAACGTCACGTCTAGCTACGCAAACCTGCTAGAGAACGTACATTTGGCACCAATCGCTGCGCGTGCACGCTCGCGCGCGCGCGCGCGCGTGTGGTGTGTGGTGTGTGGTGTGGTGTCGTGAGGTGAGGTGAGGTGAGGGAGTGAGTGAGTGAGTGAGTGAACAACTGTCTTTTGTAAGTGTTCCCCCCCCCCTCCCTCCCCCCCCCCCCCCGTTGGATTCTTCACTGCATTTTACACGCTTAGCAGTCACCCTTTTGGTCTGGACTGCGTATTAAACAATACGGTAGACTTTGGGATGAAACCCTCATCTTGTTTCTATTTATCCAGTTCTCCTTTTTTTCCCTTTGATTTGCACTTTCTTGTTAGTTTTAAAATTGATACCCAGAACAGACAGGACCGCCATCTTGACCCCGCCAATTTCGTGCCCTGCAATTGACACGAGGGGCGCAACTCGATTAGCCTGCACAGTAGGGGTCAAGACATTCAAAACCCAGTTTGAAAAAGAAGAAAAAAAAGGAAATGAAGAGAAAGAGAGAAAAGAAAAAGAGAAAACGACAAAGAAAAATTCACGAAAAAAGAAGAGAGAGAGCAAAACAAAACAAACTAATAAAGAACAATTCTAGAAACCACGCCTCATTCAGAACCATACACTGATCTACAAGGGGCATAGAATCTATGCCTCTTGCTTGCCGCGGTTTACTCTCGCTCATTGTGAAACTGAGGATGTCAATACAGTTAGGACTGAAAATTAGGCGCACAAATAGGACTGAAAAAGAAAAAAGTCTGAAAAAATTAGACCCGCAGTGGCCACGACGCTCGGCAAGATCGGGAGAAGACGGAGACCACTGCTACTCAATTCTGTGACTTATCTCAGATGGGGAGATATCTAGATGGCTCCGGGTATGGTCCGCAAGAGGTAAAGATTCTCGTGAGCCCCTGTAGGGGCTCAGGAGAATCTGTGCCCCTTGCAGATGGAAGTTCACGAATGAGAGACTGTGGGAGATCGAACGCGAAACGTGATTGGGATGTTCAGGACTATCTGTAAAGGTTTTGCGATCACGGATACCCTCAGGGTCTGTGGCTGTCTTCAAAACGTACGTCTCTGTGTCTCTCACTGTGAATACACTTGTGTGCCGGTCTGTGAGTTTTACACTTCCCAGCGTTTTGGTCTATGATTTCAGAACTTTCGGGTCATGGAACTCACTTTTCAGTAAGTGAATTTATCTCCGGAGAGATGTTACATTTTTCAGGGGTTGTTGTGATAGTCTATTTCTGGTCAAGTCTTGATTACTAATTAACTAGTAATTATTAATACTGCGTTGAAATTGCATGTAATACAATACAGAGAAATTAAATTATGCCTGACCACCTGTTATGCAAATAAATCAGAATTTTCATTTCGACCCATAAAATGCGAGCTTTAGCGAACACTCCATCGGTCAAACTGAGCATGAGTGATTTTTGCATTAGTTGGTGTAATTCAATTTATTTATACAACTTTTTGAAAATCAGATACCCAGAATCAGCTTCTAGCAAGGACAAGATTAAAAATAGGTCTGTGACCTAATCTTTTATCCATGTAAAATAAAGTTTCACTCTCTCTCTCTCTCTCTCTCTCTCTCTCTCTCTCTCTCTCTCTCTCTCTCTCTCTCTCTCTCTCTCTCTCTCTCTCTCTCTCTCTCTCTCTCTCTCTCTCTCTCTCTCTCGCTCTCTCGCTCTCTTCATATTGTAGTGGTTTGTTGAAATTGGGTCGCTCGCTCTCTCACCCCACCTCAATGGCTGATCCTTTTGCAGCATTGCATCGAAACAGTCAAAAGTGCGGCGGAAAGCGCACAATCTTTAGCATCACACATGAATTGAGACAGCCGCGTAACACATGGTTAAGAAAAGCGCATGTGTTGTATAAAACGCTGTAGTCATTCTTCATACATTGTATGTTGTTTTTTTTTAATCAATGACAACCATCACTGTGGTCAAAAGAACGAAAGAACAAAGAAAATAGTCGTGATGGCCATGGGCTTGAAGCCCAAATAGCCTTCAGTTCAATGCCCCAAAACTCAAACATGACTCGACTCACGAAACGCAGTTACCTTCAGCTATCAAGGTAATTGCGTTTCGTTAAACGAGTCATGTTTGGTACAGAAGTAACGTGTGAGACAAGTCTTCCTTGTGCTACCAAAGAAGTCTCGTCACATACGTTACTTCTGTTCCGTCGGGTAGAGGAGAGGTCCACAGATGTGCTAGTGTGAAGAGACACCCCAGCACTGCTACACAATCTCATCGCGTTTCTTGCTCTGCTCAACATAGGACACTTTCCATCTGTCAAGAGGCATAAATCCTCATGACTCCGCGCAGGAGGCAGGGGCTCTCATGATATTTGCTTCTTGCCACAATTCATTTTTTTTTTTTTAAGTAACAGGAAATGGTTGCCCTATGCCAGTGCTACTCAGAAAAACAGGTTGTCGAGGCTTCTACGTTGAGTATCTTATTTTTATTTCCTACCTGACATCCAGCTCCTCCTGATTGCATGAGGCATAGATCCTCATGAGCCCCAGTGATTTTATCTGAGACGTTGTCGCATTGTTGTCGGTGTTCCTCGAGAAAAATGAGGTCATCTGCGATTCCAGATCGCGTATCTTTTTACCCTGGCGTGCGCGTGATTTGCGCGAGCCAAATTAATTACTGCCCCCAGGGCGCGTGACATCTGCGTGCATGCGCGCGACTCGCAACTTCACAGGAATCTGATTGTCATGTGATAGGCATAGAGAAAAAACGAACGGACGGAGGGAGGTGATATTGATAAGGTGAGGCGCGGGGAGGGGGGGGGGGAGGGGGGGGGTAGGGGGGGGAGGGAAGGGAGAAGGGGGGGGAGGGGGCTGAGTTTGTGTGTGTGTGTGTGTGTGTGTGTGTGTGTGTGTGTGTGTGTGTGTGTGTGTGTGTGTGTGTGTTTTAAGCAACTATTCCCTCAAAAGTGAAGTTTTAAAGAAAATCCGTTTCCCTTACCCAGCTAGTGGTCTTTGCGGCTTAAAAAAAAAATAAAAAATATAGCAGGTGATTATTCTCTTACAGCTTGAAAGATACTCCATTCCTCTAAAATAATATTTCTCTTAGCAGCGCAAGTTTGTGAAGCTCTCTGAAAAAAAGGACTGCTGGGCTTTCATCTCCGAGTGGAGAGGGTTGTGAGGTGGTGGTGGTGGTGGTGGGGGGGGGGGAGTAGCGGGGGGGGGGGGGGAGGTGTCATTAAATAATCGACAAATCCTGCTGTCCCGATGATCTTCTCAACGTGTAAATGAGATCAGGAAACGCATGTTGCAATGCCTGCAGCGGCTTCCACAGGCCCAGTAATCCTGCTCGAAAACTGTTCCCATAAATCGGCTCTTATCCCAGAAACAGTAACTATTAAAGAAGAACCGCGCTGTCAGTCAACATTTTGTGTGTGTGTGTGTGTGTGTGTGTGTGTGTGTGTGTGTGTGTGTGTGTGTGTGTGTGTGCCGTGTGTGTGTGTGCCGTGTGTGTGTGTGTGTGTGTGTGTCGTGTGTGTGTGTGTGTGTGTGTGTGTGTGTGTGTGTGTGTGTGTGTGTGTGTGTGTGTAAAGAGTTTCCAGAAATGCGGATCACCTGACGTAACACGTGCGAATACGCGGTAAATAAAATTAGCGTTACAAACATGCTGCGTAAGCGGCATGTTTTGAACGCTAATTTCATTTGCCGCCTATTTGTAGGCGGCAGATCTCAACATTTTAATGAGTTAGGGCCACAGGGTTACTGAGCTGGGTGGCTGTTGCTTCGATGAGGCGTGTGTTCCCTGTAATGACAACATATCAGCATGCATCCCGCAGGAAAAATTCTACAATAACAAGATTAAAATAAAAAAAAATGTTGCGTCATGTTTCTCGTTTTCAAAACAGAAACTGGATTATAGAATTCTACCTCACTGACCTGACTCTTTCGCCCGCGGCAGTTTTTTTTTTTTTTTTTTTTTTTTTTTTTGTCTGCTGTATTGGTAATTGGACGGAGGTTTCGTGACCTCACAAGTTCTAAAATTATCAGATCATCAGTTTAAATCCTAGTCAGTGCCCGCATTCAACACTTGTAGGCTCCTCATTAAAGAGGGAAGACCCGCACAGGCACGCTAAAGGTCAGAAGCTACTCACACGCGTATGCTGGCGCGCTCATGCACACACACACACACACACACACACACACATGCACGCACGCATACGCAACGCACTGACGCACACATTGACAAGCAAGCAAGCACGTACACGCGCGCACGCATGCAGAAACACAGAAGCAAGCACGGGCACACAACACGCATGCACGCACGCATACGCGCGCACTGACTCGCGCACACACTGACATTCACGCGCACACTTACGCATGCACGCATTGCGGCACTCACTCTCTTAACCCCTACGCTGTCAGTGATGTCGAATTTCGCGTCTGAAACGACTGCACACCGGTCGCCTTTCGCGTGAAGAACACAGACCTAAATGGGTCTAGAGTAGGCATGAAGGACATAGGACTAACAAGAGACATAAATCTTCATGAGCCCCCGCGAATCGCGGGGGCTCATGAGGATTTATGTCTCTTGCCGCTGAGTAGCGTTCGCTTTGCTCCGACAGCTAAGGGGTTAGCACACTCGCATTCGCACACACAGTGCCGTTACTATACCATGGAAGTAGGCACGCACGCACGCACACACTACAGTCGAAGCTGCCACGGTTTATCGCTCCATCTGTTCTTCCGCCAGTCTGTCGGCTTTCTGCTGCCAGACTGAGATGGATAGACCATGCCAGCGCAAACTGAAGGCGTTCTCTGATTCAGTTTGCAGCACGCGTTTATGTCAGTCTCGCATCGTCCCGTGTGTCCCGCCCGCAGTTTTGTCCGGGTGTGAAACGTTTAACCCCTGCCCTGCAACTGTCCGTACTTTGTGTCTCTGAAATCTTTGTGCATTCGACGACCGAAAGCCGCAGCCGTCCAAGGAATGGGGATACAAATTGGTCTCAGCAAGAGACATAGATCCTCATGAGCCCCCGCGACTGAGGGGGGCTTATGAGGATCTATGTCTCTTGCAGTCGGCCGTTGTGTTCTCGGCAGTGCCGGTTTAAATATTTCGTATTGAATCTCAAATCTGAATACCACAAACAATCCACAGCCCGACGACCCCCCCTAACTCCGGATATTCGGCCCGTTAACCTAATGCCAACTGGCGTGTTCTGAAAACATTAAAGTGTACTGATTTGATCAGCCAATCCATTCAGTAGGGGGAAGAAATTCATTGATTGTTATCACAGCCAGGCCAGTGAGCACAAGAGGGGCTGGCCGATGTCAGCCGCAGTTGGCCCAGTTCGGCCGTCGGACGGGCGGCCAGGTGGATGAGTCAGCGTAGTCCTGCGCCAGCCCTTAAGCAAGGTGCTTCGTTAAAGCGGAGGACCTTGCTTAGTGGCTGGCGCGGGACTACGCTCACTCATGCAACGGGTCCCGATTTCTCACTGGGAGACCGTAATGTACTTGTGATGGGTGTCCAGTTTGGTTTCTTGATTGGTCTTTTCAATTCTCCTTTCTTTTCATCTGAAAGTGGCATAGATGCTCCTGAGCCCATACAGCCTGCAGGGGCTCATTAAATCCAAGCCTGTTGCTTCCTGAATTAGTATGATTTACGTCTATACTTACTTTCCTCGGCGAGGGGTCTGAATATTTTGCTCAGTAAAATGCGGAGTACAGCATAAAAAACTACAAAAAAAACAAACAAACCAAGATCCTTGTGTGCCCCTCAAGACTGCTGGGTCTTACGAGGATTCATCACTGAGTGTCTCTTGTCTGCAAAGATGAGTCTGATTTGCATCTATGTACGTCAGATGATTGACGTCAGAAGTGTTGCACTTATCACATATATTAAATATTTTGTATCCAGAGCCTCATCGTGCGACTGAAAGGCATAGAACTTCACGATCACATGAAAACATCGTCGTCTCACGATGACCTCGGCCTTGTAACGTTTAGATTAGTGTATTCCAAATGTAGGATATGTTTGTTCGGTGTTGTCAGCAGGCGTCAAACAGCGATTGCCCGCGGAGTGTTTTGACTTCAGCTTTGACCAGTGGACCGGCGAAACAACACTGATTTTTTTTTTCCATTCAGGCCTACGGTCACCGCCTTCCATCTGCAATATTTTATCTTGACGAGCAAAAGAAATGCGACATTTTTGGAATCATCCATTGGATGATTCCAAAAATATCAAATTTCTTTTGCTCGTCAGTATAATGCATCCTCATTAGCTTATGAAATTGAAAATCAATGCTATTTTCGTGCAGACAGAAACAGCCTGCGCTGAACACAGTTTAACCCTAAGACTGGCACTATATTTGAATTAGCATGGTCGATTCATCTCCCGCTGTAGTGCGTCGGGCTCTGATGGGTTAAACCCTCAGATTTATTTGTTTTTTATTAGAGGTGAGCGTAGAAATGTACAGAAATTAAGTTACATGGACATAAAACGTTTCGCCAACACATTAAATGTATTATCGGATGGGGGAGGGGGGCGAGAAGGGGTGGAAAGGGGGGGGGGGTACACAGTAAGCATGGGGCGTGGTCCTTGGCCGACGTTGGTCTGATGGCTTTTTTTTTTTTACTGGGTAGGAACTAAATCTACAGACTCCCCTAAGAGTCGGGCCAGGGATTCGGAGAAAAAACAAACAAACAACAACCCAAGAACAGCATAGTTAACCGTACTATTCACCCCGGCAGATGCGTTCCTCAATCAGAGGATTCAAATGGGAGCCGTTCCCCCATAACCAGCAAGAGGCGTAGATTCTCATGAGCCCTTGCATCCGCAGGGGCTCATGAGGATCTATGCCTCTTGCAGATGGAAGGCGATTTTCTTGAGGGTGTGTAGTGTAAACATGTTAGACTGCAGGAAGCCAATCCCTTGAGTGGTCGCTCTCTTTATTCTGTGTTGTCGGGTCGTTTTGTCTTGACTGCAAAAACACACAAACTCCGCAAGGCGTGTGCATTTAAAACCAAGCATCCGTGAACACCCCCATCCCCCCCCCCCCGATCCTGACCCCCTGGTTCCGACCACACACAACGCGTACGAAGAAGACTGGTTCTTGTAAATCAGTCATAGGGGGAAAAAAATATACGTGATTTCAGTGACAGATATAGGCGTCTGCGTCGAATGTGACACATATAGTGCATTGAAAAGGCGATATCGCCTTTTCAGTGCGCTATATCTGTCGCATTCGAGCATTTTTGTTAATTCTGTAAATCCACCGAGTATATCAAATTCTCGCATTTTCAATGACTTCTACATCTACACGTTTAATCCATGAAATGCGTCAAGTCAACGCAGTTTAACGTATGCAAAATCACTATTTCATAAAATCCCCGCGATTTCATTGTCAGCTTTGCTTTGAATTCTAAGTTAGAATTTCGCCACCGAAAACTGGATGATAGATTGTGAAAGAGAATGAACATGCTTTTGTGCATTTTTCCCTTGTGGAAAATTTTCACTTGTCAGTTGATGGGGAGAGAAAGTGAGAGACAGACAGAGACAGAATTTTCCCTTCTATAGCAGGGCTAATCAAATCAATGCCAACCCCTCTTTCCTTCAAATTCGCTGAGGAACATAAAAGACTTCTAAAACACGATTGTCTGTTTCATGCAGTTTGCTTCTGATGAAAAACACCCCTTGTGGTACCCCCCCCCCCCACACACACACACACACACACACACTGACACACACACGCACTTCCTCTCCACCCTTCACGCACGCCCACACGCACACACGCGCACGCGCGCACACACATTGCAGGTTAGAATGATCAATGCAGAATGCGTCGTTTCTTTCTTCGTAGGAGAAATCAATGATTCAAACTGCGCCTCAGGTCCCAGGAGTTGAGGTAACAAAACAAGGAGACCGCAGATGTTGTGCCCTTTCACCTCTCCCATCCAATTTATAGGTCAGTCCCCCCCCCCCCCCCCCCCCCGCCCAATTACTACCTGTTTGTGAAAAATACAGACGTAAATCAGACACGCACAGAGATGTACATTCTCATGAGCACCCCCTGCAAATTATGAGGATTTTGCCTCTTGCCAATGGAAGTTTTATGTTTGCTAATTCGATGTGAGAAATACAGATATTAATTGCACGCACCCAAGAGGCATAGATCCTCATGAGCCCCGAAACTGCGGGGGCTCATGAGGATGTATGCCTCTTGCAAATGTACGGGAAGATGGTGGTGGTATGGGCTTATGAGGAGTCTTGCTTCGCGCAAGTGTTGTGGAAGTTGATGGTTTGGCTCTAGCTGTCCTCGGAGACACCTTTTTATGTTCTTTGCCCCTTGCATTCCCAGCTTACTCTGCATCCCACAGCGTACGGCGCCCACGGACCATCAAGTCTTTGATCCCCACTTGATTCCCCTCTCCAAGGGCACAGGGAATGCTTCCGTGTTGTGCCGACCCCTCTTTCTATTTCTATACACGCTGTCGGCGAAAATTTGAGGACATACTGCGTCTGCAGAACACAAATATAAAACAAACGAAACATACAACTCGAACATGTGAAAAGTCCGTGGGCTAACATTGGACGTAGTTGTCCCGCGCACTGAGGCTGGCCTCTTTTGCTCTGTGGCAAGAATCTGATTTTGTGACGATCTTCTTTTGGCTGAAGGATCTCTAGAAAATCTGCATTGTGTATTTTAC
The DNA here is from genome assembly GCA_036245525.1 of Semisulcospira habei. NCBI lineage: Eukaryota > Metazoa > Mollusca > Gastropoda > Semisulcospiridae > Semisulcospira > Semisulcospira habei. The sequence goes on from BTPG01000002.1 coordinate 151,485,503, forward strand.
ACATGGGGATGCGGGGCCGGCTAATAAAAAAAATAATGTGTTTTTCGTGGATGGAAGAGGTCTTATCAGTGAGGAACCATTTCACCCCTTGACTGCTACTGAGGACACCGTTGTGCGGAAAGGGTGCATCTTTTCCCGCCGATCGGCATCGTCAATAGGTTAATCTTTTGCGAGCTGTCCAAACGACACCAACAGCCAAAATGTTAAATTCAGAAGAAGATAACACCCTCTAGAGACTCGTACCTTAACCCTCTAGTGCTCAACGAGCTGCGTCAGACATTTGCTCCTTGGCTGGTCATTATTTTTTTTCCTTAAATCCACTGGTCCGGTCAAGAGTACGAAGACTCTCGAGTGACCACGAGTCCGTGTGTGAGGATCGAATGGCAGACGCTGCTGGGTTTTCAGACAGGCGACGCACCCAGTAAGGCAAGGTCCTCGGGCCCACGAGGGCCGCAGTGGGCCCGCGCCGGCCGTGCACGGGCCCACTGCGGCCGCTGTGGTCCCGAAGTCGTTTTCAGCTACTGGGGCAATCATATTGTCATAATCTTTGGGTAGAATGCGCGGAAGCCACGTTCAGATTTTCGCTTTAGATCGGCGCCGCCCCTTGAGTACACGAACCTTTGGTGAATTAACCTTTTCGGGCGCATGCCACACCGGCACGGTCACTGGGATCAGACGTCGGACATCAGATCATCAGCGGCGGCCTCAATACTCTCTAATGACCGCCCTTCTGTGGTGCAGATCTGAGAGATGTCCGGAGGCCCCGGTCAAGGGGCCATCATCATCATCCATCTGTGAAAAATAAATGCCCTGTGGCCGCAACGGTCCAACCCACTCTGTTCTTTTGTACCTCGCAGATTTGCTGTTGGTGTTGTTGTTGTTGTTGTTGTTGTTGTGTGTGTGTGTGTGTGTGTGTGTGTGTGTGTGTGCGTGCGTGCGTGCGTGCGTGCGTGCGTGCGTGCGTGCGTGCGTGCGTGCGTTTTGGTCTAGAAGTCGTAAGGTCCAAAATCATAGACCTGCACACATTTGATCAAACATTTCTCGCGATTACAAGATTTGCCATGATTTGGCAAAAGAGAGTAAGTCTATTTTGAAGAAAGGCGATATTTTCTTTGTATACAATGCTAAATCTCGCTGTTATCAAAAGTAGATATAGTGACTTTTGCCAAATAGTACTAGGGGTCAGAAAAAGGCCTCGTTAGGCAGGAGGATCTACGCCCTTTTGCAAAAGGACGGCACTTGCTCGGTGTCTAGACATCTTCAAGAAGTCGGTTTGTCCTTGGGTACCATACTAACTCTCCAGTGACTAACCGTCTGTGTGTGAAATGCACAGTGCCCGAATACTGTCCTACAAGTTTTTTCTTCCCCTAACGATTTAAGGAGATGTACTGGTCTATTACTTCCGTCGGGTGCGTACAACTGACGCGATGTCCTCAATGCCGCGTCAGAAGTAGATAGTTTTTGACAACTGAAATGACCGGAAGTTCTTCTTGCAACTGCCGTGCGCGGGCTACCTGCGGCCGTCATCGTCCCTATGTTGTTTGCCTCACGTGGTCACATGGTCAAGCGTTCTCTTTGCTGACCCACGTTCCGCAGGTGGCGGAATTCTATTTCGCTGGGTCAATTGTGACTAATACATGAAAATCCGTCGTTTTTGCAGTGCAGATAATCGTAAACTTCTGCGGACGACAGACCCTTCACCATTAAATATGCTTTATTTCTGACTGAAATTCGATACCTTTTATGGACGATATTTTATTTTTAAAATTAATTTGGTTCGAAAATAATTGTGACAAACTTTACGAGTTGAATTTTCAACGAACAGTAGTGTCAACGTTTGCAAATTTAGTGTCGTCTATATCCTGGCCATTGTGCTACATTTGGCACTGTAAAGAAGAACACGCCATCTTGTTCTTACCGACCAGGGTCGAGTTGCCCGTATTTTTCAATAGTCAGTACCTGCCTGTCATAGTTCCAACACCTTTGTTTGGAACTGGTTACTTTTTTTTTTTCTTAGCCCATTGCAAAAAAAAAAATAAAAAAAAAAAAAATCGCTGCAATCCAGAGAGACAGTTGGTTGGCAGTGAAGGCCTTTGAAAAGTTTCCGGCAACTGTCATCAGTTTTGTAGAAAGAAAAATGCTTATTTTCTCTTTTAATTGCTACCGTTTCGCACTGTTTGCGAACATGTAACTGGTTTATTGTGTGGCGGAGACGAAATGTTGAAACGGCGGAGCGAAGTTCAATGCACAGCACCAGAGTGCAGGACTCTGGGGACCAAAATTTGCTTGTTCCCTCCCGTATTTAGCGGCAGCAGAAGACAGCATGTGCAAGCGACATAGATCCTCATGAGCCCCTGCAATTGATGGGGCTCATGATGATCCATACCTCTTGTTGGCCCTGTTTACGTCTACGTTTTTCACGAGAAACAGGTTGTAAAACGTTACAAATGCAATTCTGGTCTTACCGCCTGCCGTGTTTCGTGAAAGAGTGGATTATTGTCAGTGTTACGAAGAACGCCCTCAAAGGTCCTGACAATTTTAACTGCTTTCATTTGAACATGTTTGCAGACAAAATAGGCTGCATAATCTGTGCACACACTGTCACGCGCAGGATAGTTCGTTTAAAGCGTTTGCGGTTGGAAAAAAGCAACACCGTCCCAGCTGCAAGATGAGATCACAAGCTCCAATGTGACACATGTTGTTTGCCATTTTCTGTTCCTTGGACGGATTATTTCGATTATGTGGCTTTGAATTTGCCTTGGTTTCGAAGACAAATGTCACTTTATGTTTGCTGGCCTTGGATTGTTGAAATGAAGAACGATCAATAATTAATCCTTCGGTTGTCGGTAGAGGTTTGTCAGGAATCATCCTGCAGGAATTATCGCGACAAAAGCCGCTAACCGACAACCATTCAGCCCTGACGCACTACAGCAAGAGATGGGTCGACCATGATAATTCAAGGGTAGTGCCAGATTACCTTGGCGCCTGTAGGCGCCAAGCTAATCTGGCACTGCCCTTGAATTATCATGGTCGATCCATCTCCTGCAACTGGTTCATAGTCATTAGATGATGCCTCCCAAATTTGGGAAATACGGCCGTTGGGCTGAATGAGTTAATCCTTTTTGTTTCTTCAGATCTTGTTTCTAAAAGTTACGTTAATTCATCGTCGAGGAAAACGTGGAGACATGAGGCATAGTGCGGGCGTACTATGTCAACTGCAGATCGAATTGTGTTCGCTTTTTTTTTCTTCTCAACAGTAAAACAGTTAAAACTATGTACAAAAAATGTGTACTTGTACAGTACGACCCATTGCGTAACAATAGAGAGGTTACGTTTACGAACGGCTCCCATCAACCAAAGATTGCGAAGTCACTGCTTTAATTGATCTGTCGGTCGTAAACGCGTATTTAGTTACACAGTTTTAACCGAACAAAAATCTAGTCATTGGACAGCAGCAAAGCATCAAGATATGGCTAGACACGTTCAATAATTGTGTTATCTGTGAATTTAGACCTTGCGATTGAGAACCGTAAGGTTAAAATCACAGAACTGCAGAAGTATGACAACTAGCTCTGTTCCTTGTTTTTTTCGTATCGCAGACTGTCGACAGTTTTGTTGTCAGTGTGCCGACATGGAGACTTCAGGGTTTGCCACGTCGTTTCTCGTATTGTCCATTGAGGCGATCAGCTGAAAACATGTGAAGACGGCCCGGGCTGACTCTTGTCATGTAACCCGAGTCACAGTTGTCTGCCGATCACTGAGATACCTGAACCGTGTCAGAAATCAATTAACAATACTATCTCCCCTGAAGGGGAAAGACAACCGCATACGACTTCTAAGCGAAAGGAATTAGTCAGGAGGAAAAACTCTCAAATGGCTTTCACACTCTGAGGAGATCTATACTTCATATCTATATCTGCAAGAGACATAGATTCTCATGAGCCCCTGCAAAGCAGGGGCTCATGAGAATCTATGTCTCTTGCAGGGGGAAGGGGTTCTGTAAGGACTGCACTCAATCTCACAATGAATCAGCAGACAAGAGACGCACTGACTCGAGGGAGAAAGACGAGGAAGACTATTGGATGAAAGGCAAGTAATCAGGAATGCAGCGAATTAAGTGACGCCTTACATTTGACGTGTCTGTGACACGTGACTACAAGAGATCACCGGCGCTAAGAAAAACAACCACAGCACCAGAACGGAGTCCGTTTTCACGACAACATTGAAATGTCAGTCTAACTGCGAACCACCTTTTATCGATAGGATGCATAAAATCTCTTGCTGGTATGGTTTCATATAGCCTGGGGTTTCGCGTTATCAAGGGATGGGTCGACTGAGTTTAGGTTAGATATAAATGACGAGGAACCCTTATGATCTCATTCAATCAGCTATATGTATTGAGTTGTATGTGACCTCTTCGACTGAAAGGGCGTGCTTTGAACAATATCATGTTCTGTGAAGGAAACGGCCACGAGAATTTTAGTGTTCGGCTGGTAAATAGTATCTCAGTCCGTTGTCCCTTCCATGCACATACATTGATTGTACACTTTCTACTTTGCATATTGTTAATACATAATTTCACTTTAACAGAACTATTGATTCTGTTCTGTTGTTGTTGGTGTTGAACATTCAGCATTTATAACCCTGGGGGCTTGTGGGACGAGTGATCTTAGTCCTGCGCAAGCCACTAAACAAGGCGCTCCGCCTTGCTTAGTGGCCTGCGCAGGACTAAGCTCACTCATGCAACTGAGGCCTGGTCCTTAGTGTAAGAGAGTCGTGGAGGTTTAGTGTTGGACTGCGTCAGTCGAAATGGTCAGGGCGGTTCGGCATAAGACTGCTATTGGACACCATTCAGCGAGATCCCCTCCTGGCATCAGTTCTCCATCCCCACTAATGCCCACGTCGATCTCCACAAAGCCAAGCGTCCACCGGACAATGAACTCTATCTACCATTTCCGTCCCATTAACACGGCTATAAGTTTATGCGAGCAAAAGGCATAGATCCTCATGAGCCCCCGCGAACGCGGGGGCGCATGAGGATCTATGCCTTTTGCAGGTCCGTGGCGGTTCTGACAGATAGCCCGCTGGGTTTCAGTGTTCAGATGACCAGGGCGTCCTGCTAAGCAGCTACCGTTTCACCTTACTAGCTTTCAGACCACCGTCGACAAGGACTAACAACCACCCTCCCACCTCCTGCCCCAGGGATATGTCAGGACCCTTCCGTGCCGACGTGATATGTTGCCAGACGCAGACTTTTGCCGTTCGCTTGGGACGGTCGGCTGACCAGCTGGACATAGGAGTAAAATGAAGAGGAAATACATTTTGTGTTTCAGCGAACCTCGTCGAACAAACGCCTGATAAAAACATCTGAGAAAGATGTACAATAATTCAGAAACGGAGGCGTAGATTCTCATGCGCCCCTGCAACCTTTGGGGGGGGGGGGTCCATAATGGTCTATGTCTTTCGGAGACTGAGGCGTTCTGTATGTCAACAACCAAAGACCGACCTTGGGGACAAAGTCCGAAAGTTGTATGTACACATGAGAAAGATGTAAAGTGACTCTGAAACAGCGCATATCCTAATGTACCCTCTCCAGGCTCCAGGATCGTTGTTTCTCGGAGATAATTTTGCAGTTCAGCAACCAACGACTGACTGATGATCCACGTCGTTTAAGATCACCCTCAAAGCCGAAAGGGCACCTGAAAATCGATGTACAGTTACTCATCAAGAAACATAGATCCCCATGCGCCTCCGCAATCTGCGGGGGCCCATGAGGATCTGTGCTCCTTGCAGATGTTTGACGTTCGCTGTACGAACAACCCACATCGATTAAGATCATGCCCAAGCGCCAAAACTGAGGGCACCTGAGAAAAGCTGTAAAGTTTCGCAGCAAGACGCATAGATCCTCATGCGCCCCCGCAGGTTGCGGGGGCTCATGAGGGTCTGTGCTTCTTGCAGCTGTTTGGCGTTTCCTGTTTGAATACCTGGCCAGCGTTTGATGGCTCCTTTCTTTTTACCTAGACGGCGTTGTGTGCACACACAATGGCGGGAATGTTCCTGGAGGTTTCGACTTTCGCTTTTGCCGACAAACGGCGGGAGAGATTTGGTGGATAAAAAACAAATTTGATCCCCGACCGCATAAAGACGGCCGCGCGAAAAAGCGAGTTTATGGGAAGAAAATAGCTTAGCCAGACAATGCTGATCAGTAGCGCTGATATCTTATATACCTGCGTTATTATCTACCTGCATTAACTTAATCAGGTACGGACTAAACGCAGATCGTGACAATGGACCCCAGTCTGATCTTTATCTATCATGTTTAAAGCTGAGGTGCAATGAGAAAAATCCGCCCAGCGCGTGTTTTTAAAAGACTGTACAGGGCCCAGCTTGGGCCCTGCCCCTAAGTGGGTCAAATCGGTTCGTAACTCAGTTGACGGAGTTGGCAACTGCGTATCCCGAGCTTGCAAAACTCTCGGAAAACGACAGACCACTTCCTGTTGCACGGAAATCATCGCGATTAGCAGATCGGACAACAGCAGACGATTCTGTGACACTTTGAATCTGACCGACAGCCAGGGATTTTACGCGCTGGGGACTATGATGGCAGAATGTACGGCTGTACATGCTGTAAGTATGACTCTTGACACTTTGTAGTTGTGAACGAATTTTTTCAACACGTACCTCCAGTCCAATATAGGCTAATATAAATAAATAAAGAAGCATTGTGATGTACAACCAACACAGTAAATTGGATGAGAGAGAGAGAGAGAGAGAGAGAGAGAGAGAGAGAGAGAGAGAGAGAGAGAGAGAGAGAGAGAGAGAGAGAGAGAGAGAGAGAGAGAGAGAGAGAGAGAGAGAGAGAGAGAGAGAGAGAGAGAGAGAGAGAGAGAATCGACTGTTTACATAGATGCCAAAAGATACAAGGTCGCCATGGGTCGAGCTGAATTTTAGTAGCTGCCCTTCGTATGGAGAATTTTTTTCGCTGTAGGCCACTCCAGATGAAAAGATATAAAACAACAAACACAAAAAGACAAATAACCCCTCCTTCCTCACCCTTCCGATATCGAATAAAGCTTCAGGCTGTGCTGTGTAACTTACGGATAGCTCGGCCTGGTCCATATCCAGTGTGCGTCCAGCCAAGACACAAATGGCCTGCTCTGTCCGTCGGGTGGTCGAGTGTCGTCTGCTACTGTTGCTGTCAGTAGAAATATCGCTGGTTTAGATCAGTGATCGCGGTGCCCACTCCGCGCTGCATACAGGAAGTGGCCTGTCTTTTTCACGGGAGTTTTGCCAGCACGACAAACGCAGTTGAAAACTGAGTCAACTGAGTTCCAAACCGGTTTGCCGAAGTTAGCCGAACGTTCACGACAGGGCCCTCGCTGGGTCCTGCAAAGTTTTTTTAAAACACGTGCGGGGCGGAGTTTTTTGACTGTTTCTCAGCTTTAACCCGTTCAGGGCCAGATGAGTCAGACTGTGTTTCTGCAGTCTTCGTTAAATCAACCCCAACAAGCCCTAATGTTACGATTGTGGTTATGTTGTTCTGTGAGAGCATGCATGTGTTATTCGTAGGAAACGATCCGATATTTATTTGAGCTATCATGTTTATGTATCACGTACCTTTTCAATAAGATTTTCTATCGTTCGCGCAGATAGCGGAATTGGTTTTGTTATGATACGCTAAGTTTAGTCCGGAAGCTTCTAGCAAAGTCGCACGGAGAATACTTACTTACTTACTTACTTACTTACGCCTGTCACCCCTACCCGGGTATAGGCCGTCGACGAGAGACCTCCAGCGACTCCTGTCCTGTGCTTCTCCTTCGATTTTACTCTCTTGATGTTTGTTTGGAGGTCTCGATGCCAGGAGTTTCTCGGCCTACCTCTTTTCCTCTTTCCCTGGGGGTTCCATGACAATGCTTGCCTAGTGATACTGGAAGCTGGCTTTCTCAGACTGTGACCAATCCATCCCCATCTTCTTCGCCCAATTGCACGGAGAATAGCGGTCGATTTTTGTTATGCGTAGATTCGCTGAGAATAAACCAGAACGTTCGAGCAAGGTCGCGCTGTCTAGTGACCTCGTATGTGTGACGTCGGGGTGTAGGTAACATTTTGCAACACAGTAGCAGAGCCGCTCTATTTTTAGTCATATTTGTTTTCTGTGTGCGTGAATTTAGCAGCCAATCAGTGTGTTTTATGAAAGGTCGTGAACGGTCTACCATACCGCCTCTTGTGTGACGTCATTACACACTGGGATTTGGGGCTGAAATTAGCAGTCGAATTTTTATAGACTATTTTAGTTTATTCTAGAATGTTCTTTTTATTTAATATTTATGAGTTTCAGTTACGTGTTCCGTTCTGATTGATTGCGTTGTGTGAATTTGTTGGATTTTTATGGAAAGTTGTTTTACTATAAAAGATGGTGCTAGGAAGCACGTGTGTACATTGTCATGCATTGTCAGTTGTAGGGACACACAGTTTATCGTAGGTACGTGGCCCGTATAGGGTGTACTTGTGAGGGACGCAGCGTAACGGTGGTGTACGTTGTGAGAGAAACACATTGTGTCGCCAGTATTGACATTTCGCAGAGTAGACATTGTATCAGTGTTAGTGCATTTGGGAATGCATTGTGTGGAGATTGCATCGCTGAAATAAAATATTGATGGAACTGTTACTGCAGTGTTGTCTACAACCTTAAGCCACGTGTGACGGGTTGCAGCTGAATGAAGTTTCTTTAAAAGAACCTTATGTGCGTGCGTCTGGTATGATATCATACTACGACTACGACTCAACAAGTAACATTTTGGCACCTCCGACGGGACTTCTTCAGTTGGCTCAGTGGAAAGGGTAGCGGGAGAAAACAGCCAGCAGTGAAACGCAGAGATGGCGACATCGCAAATGGAGACATTCCTGAAAATTGGAAAGGAATGTGGACTCGAAGGAGCTCAACTACTTGAGTTTGTAAAGGAGAGAGAGGAGAAAGAAGAAAAGAAATGAGAGAGAGAAGAAAAGGAGAGACTGGAGAGAGAGGAGAATGAAGAAAAGAGACGAGAGAGAGAGAGAGAGAAGAAAAGGAGAGATTGGAGAGAAGAAAGAGCTAAAGAACGTGAAATCAGGAAACTCGAAATACAAGCAGAAAAGGAAGAGAAACAGCGAGGAGAGGCAGAGAAACAACGAGAAGATGAGCGAGAAGAGGCAGAGCGGCAACGTCAACACGAAATTCATCTAAAGCAGATGGAGATAGAAGCACAGAGCCAGAGAGCTACTGAAGCAACAAAGCAGAGAGCAAACAACCCATGTGCCAAAGCTACCACCTTTCGCAGAAAATTCAGATAAGATGGATGCTTACCTAGAGCCATTCGAGTGCTTCGCAAGCAACAACAACTGGAGACAAGAGACTTGGGCTATCAAACTGAGCGTACTTCTAACTGGCAAAGCGCTTGAATTTTACACCCGCTTGCCAAGAGAAGAAGCCGAAGATTATACACAGTTGAAAGCAGCCCTGCTGAGACAGTACGACTTCACTGAGGAGGGTTATAGGCGACGATTTCGGAACTGCAAGCCTGAAGAAGAAAAAACACCCGGCCTATTCATTGAGAGAATCAGGAGCTACCTGGAGAAATAGATAGAGCTGGCTGGTTTAAACAAAGAGTACCAGAACCTGTGTGACCTCATCATCAAAGAAAAGTCCTCAACGCATGTTTTAAGGACCTGGCCGCCTACCTCAGGGAGCAAAAAGACCAGTCCCTAAAGGCCCTGGCCGACTTCGCTCAAAGATACCTTGACGCCCACAACATGAAGTTCGGGCCCAGTAAGCCGCAGCGTGTGTCTGCACCAGCAGAGGAAATCCACAATGTCAGAGACACCCCGAAATACAAGCCGGTGGAGAACCTGACATGTTTTCTCTGTTGAAAGAAAGGTCACAAAACGATACGGTGTCCTTCTAAATATGTTCCCGAAGGCGACAACATCAGAAGATCCAACCAAGATCGCGGGATAGCAGGCAGAAGCAGTACCACGTCTCAACACAGAGCCGCCGCTGTATTAGCCAATGATGTGACGTCATCCAGTGACTTTGAATCTGGAGAAAGGCGAGTGACACTGGATTTGATTGAATCTTTAAAAAAAAATGGAAACATCCCAGTAGAAGATGGGGCTACATTCTTACCTTTTTCAAACATTGCGCTGCCTGAGAATGAAGTGCCGAACATGCCGGTGGTGTCAGGATTCGTCGGAAACACACCAGTTAGAGTGCTGAGAGATACCTGTTGCAGTTGCATCATCGTGAGAGAGAACCTAGTAACTGAAGACCAGAAGCTACAGGAGTGGACAAGCCTCATCTTGGCCGACGGAACTGTGAGGATCATCCCCCTTGCCAATGTCAGCGTCAACGCCCCGTACCTGACAGGAGAGGTGAAGGCGTTGTGCGTGAAGACACCAGTCTACGATCTTATCATCGGAAACATGGATGGTGCCAAAAACACAGACGATCCAGATCCAGAGTGGAGACCTGAAACATGTGCTGTTACCACAAGAAGTCAAGACAAACCACAACTGGCGGCATCGGTGCGTCTTGCTGATGACGAACGACTAGACGACGAGAACCTGTTTGACCTTAATGAACTCCGCCACAATGAGGATGTAGAAGACATCCAGTTCGGTCAGAATCTGACCCAAACTCAACGAGAAGAACTTCGAGTCCTGACTCAAGAGTTCAAGCATCGGTTTACACCTGACCCAGGGACAACAGACACCGTCCAGCACGAGGTTGTTCTGACATCGAACGAGCCGGTTCGCGACGAGCCATGTCGTCTGCTTCGCAACACGAGAGAAGGACTGAGGGAGAATGTTGGGGAGACGCCGGACCTGGGAGCCGTCAGAGATTCCAGATAGCCAGAGGTTATCGTGAAGAAACCAGAGAGATCCAATTTGGTGTGTATGGACTTTCATACATTCCGTAAGCCGACAGTGTTCGACCCAGGACCAGTAAACCTTGAACTGTGTGAACTGTACCCCATGATTTGGCGATGTTCCAGAAATGAACTTTCACGTTAAATTTTAGTCTATCAAAGGGTTCGCAGAACTTTAGAGCGGATTTCCTGAGCAGAGCAGTGAACATTTCTGTGTCCAGAACAGTTGAAAGAAATATTTCGGTGTCCATGAGAGTTTAAAGGGACATGTCTGCGCTCAGGACAGTTTAAAGGAACTGTGAGACAATTATTTTAAAGTAGTTGATTTGATTTCATTTTGATGTGAAATTCTTATTATTTGTGGTTTTGTGTAGGTCAATACAGCCACAACCGTATTTTGAGACTTGAGAAGAAATTATTGTGAAATCTCATTATAAAAAGGGGGGTAATGTTACGATTGTGGTTGTGTTGTTCTGTGAGAGCATGCATGTGTTAATCGTAGGAAACGATCCGATATTTATTTGAGCTATCATGGTTACGTATCACATACCTTTTCAGTAAGATTTTCTATCGTTCGCGCAGATAGCGGAATTGGCTTTGTTATGATACGCTAAGTTTAGTCCGGAAGCTTCTAGCAAAATCGCACGGAGAATAGCGGTCGATTTTTGTTATGCGTAGATTCGCTGAGAATAAACCAGAACGTTCGAGCAAGGTCGTGCTGTCTAGTGACCTCGAATGTGTGACGTCGGGGTGTAGTTAACATTTTGCAACACAGTAGTAGAGCCGCTCTATTTTTAGTCATATTTGCTTTCTGTGCGCGTGAATTTAGCAGCCAGTCAGTGTGTTTTTTGAAAGGTCGTGAACGGTCTACCATACTCTTGTGTGACGTCATTACACACTGGGATTTGGGGCTGAAATTAGCAGTCGAATTTTTGTAGACTATTTTAGTTTATTCTACAAAGTTCTTTTATTTAATATTTATGAGTTTCAGTTACGTGTTCCGTTCTGATTGATTGCGTTGTGTGAATTTGTTGGATTTTAATGGAAAGTTGTTTTACTATAAAAGATGGTGCTAGGAAGCACGTGTGTACATTGTCATGCATTGTCAGTTGTAGTGACACAGAGTTTATCGTAGGTACGTGGCCCGTATAGGGTGTACTTGTGAGAGACGCAGTGTAACGGTGGTGTACGTTGTAGAAACGCATTGTGTTGCCTATATTGACATTTTGCAGAGGAGACATTGTATCAGTGTTGGTGCATTTGGGAATGCATTGTGTGGAGATCGCATCGCTGAAATGAAATATTGTTGGAACTGTTACCCCAGTATTGTCTACAACCTTAAGCCACGTGTGACGGGTTGCAGCTGAATGAAGTTTCTTTAAAAAGAACCTTACGTGCGTGCGTCTGGTGTGATATCATACTACGACTACGACTCAACACGTAACATCTAGCTTCCCAAGCAAGATGGATTCAAAGTGGTGCCAACAAGAGGCAAAGATCTACATGAGCCCCCGAACTTGCGGGGGCACATGAGGATCTGTGCCTCTTGCGTGTCAGGTGGCGTTTAGATATTCTCGGCGCCAAACGGGTTAAGTTTAAACCTCGTGCTTTCTCTCAGCCTTTCTCTCTCTTTTAATCATGAGCCAGATCAGGTCATTGGCGAGCAAGAGTCAGATTGTCATGTGTCCTTGCGGCTGCAGGAGCCCAAGAGAATCTATGTCTCTTGCAGGTGCAGCTGGCAGGTTAAGAAACGAACGAGAATCTCCGTTCCATCAACGTCAAAGTGGAAGGTGCGACTAAGTGATACAAAACCCGGACGTATTTCACGGCTTCATTTCCATTGTAATGAACATGTATGATGAGAGGGTGTGGAAAATGCTTTTTAGTTCGTTGTAGTGGACATCACGGAGGGATTATGTAGTGTAGATAGGGGCATTGGGTTACCACGCCCCATCAATTATTTACGAGTATCTGAAACCCAAGTGACTATTATCATGAGTATTAGTAAGATAAAACGGACACGAATCAGTTATGAGTATTACCATTAATAATAGTTTGAAAAATGATCCCTCTGGTATTAAAATGGTGTTAAATAATAATAATTCAATAATAATAATAATAATAATAAATGGTATTTCTATAGCACATTTCTCATATTTATACTCAATGCGCAGGCGAAAACGAGACACACACACCATCACGGACACATACTCGCGCGCGCACACACACACACACACACACACACACACACACACACACACACACACACACACACACACACACACACACACATACACACACATACACACACACACACACACACATATATATATAGAGCGCATTATCTCATAGGCCCCCTATATACATACATACAGAGTCTGCAGTGGGTGCGTACAGAAATGCGGTACTAATTACACGAAAGTCTGCGAGAAAAAAATAAATTTTGAACTGCGTAAGGGTGGAGGCATTTCTGAGCTCAGTTGGTAAGGAATTTCAAATTAATGGAGCAGTATATTAGTGTTAACCCCTTCTCTGCCAGTGATCACGATTTGCCCTTAAAAAGACAAACACAAGGTGAGTGGGTCCCCAATATTGGTATGAGGGACACAGGACTCCGAGTAACAAGATATATAAATCCTCATGTGCCCTCGCGACTGCAGGGGCTCATGAGGATTAATGTCTCTTGCAGATGGATTGGGTTTCGCCTTGCCTCGGCAGTTAAGGTGTTCATGTATGACTATTTGGGATCATTGTTGCTGAATTAAGGGTTTCAGAAACGCAAACTACACTGAACCACTAGTTGTGAATGGGGTTAGAATAAAAATTAAAAAAAAAAAAAAAAAAAACAAACAGGCGGTTTCGTTATTTATAACGTCGAAAGACTTCATTAACCCTTTTGGCTGTCGGTAGCGCTTTTTGTAGCGATGATTCCTGCAGGAATCATCGCGACCAAATGCGCTACCGACCGCCAAAGGATAAAATAGACACGTAGTTAGATTCACTTGCAGTACTACAAAGTGAATTAATCCCAACTGACATAGACAGAGCGGGTGCTGGTGAACACAAATTTAGATGAAGTTATTTATGATAAGCACGGTATTTTTAACCCATACACTGATGAGAAAAAGTGAACACGATCCAGGTGCAAAGAGGCAGAGATCCTCATGAGCCCCCGCGGCTGCGGGGGCTCATGAGGATCTATGCCTCTTGCTGAGACCAATTTGTATCCATGTTGGACGGTTGTGACTTTTGGTCGTGTAATGAACAAATATTGCAGAAACAACAGTTTACGTACAGCGGCAGGGACGGGGTTAAAGTGTATGCTTCTAACGAAAGGTCTTTTGTGTGCCCTCTTGTGGATGTAAACCGACGTGTGTGTGTGTGTGTGCGTGCGTGCGTGCGTGCGTGTGTGTGTGATTGCGCATGTCACTTGTGTTCACTCCACAAAGATGTTATCGTTCTGCCTGAGCATTGAAATCGTTGTCACTTGCACGCATGCGCAATCCTCCGGGGAGAGACGATTGTCTTTCAAGCATGCGCTCTCCAAAATCGGCCTACACATCAGCACTCCCCCACCTACAAGAGACATAGATCTTCATGTAAAGTCCCAGGTGGCTAATAATACATTAACACCTCTCAGTCAAAGACAAGCACATTTTCATCTGAATTTCTCATCCGGACGCGATCTGAATTTTTTTTTTCTCCCTGACTGAGATAGTGCCGACTAAATCTTGCCGGCACCGACTAAACTTTGCCGGCTGTAATTCAGCTCACTTCCCTTTAGAAGAGTTTGGGGTGTGGGTAAACGAAATCGATTCATGCAAGAGTAAGGCATAGATTCTCAAGAGCCCTTGCTGATGAGAACCTATGCTTCTTGCAGAGACAATTGGCTTAGCTGCTATTGTATTTAATTTTTATTTTAATCTGGTTCTGTCATGACTGGTTGAATTTTCGATCGCTCCCTTTTGCAGATCAGGGTGCGAGTAAATGAAGTCGTTTCTTACGAAGCAGGGGCCCATGAGGATCTATGCCTCTTGCATTTGGAAAGATTGAGCAGCTGCGTCCTCGTATGGATCTCAGCTCTTTGCGGACAAAAATAAAACTAATTGCTGGCATGCATGCGCTTTAAGCGCCGGTATTGCATCGGGAAGAATGATGTATTACCCGGGGTCGGAGCTCGGCCGGCCCATGAATCTGTCACTTACTTAATGGCCGCTAAAGAAGCAATCTCTTAATTAAAGCGGAAGTGACGTGACAAAAAAGCACGCGGGCTTCCGGGTCTCTGGGAGTTCTCGCCCTGTTTTGTTTTGGCATTCCCTGTCCATTTTTGTTTCGTCTCTCTCTCTCTCTCTCTCTCTCTCTCTCTCTCTCTCTCTCTCTCTCTCTCTCTCTCTCTCTCTCTCTCTCTCTCTCTCTCTCTCTCTCTAAAGAGATTGAAGATATTAATAACTATCGTCCAATCTCCCTTCTGTCAGCTTTGTCAAAACCCCTTGAAAAGCACATTCAAAAACATCTCCTTGATTTTCTGGAAAAAGGTAAATTACTTAATATTCACCAGTCTGGTTTTAGACCGAAACATTCTTGTCAGTCAGCACTGACACATATTGTAGACAGCTGGCTGGAATCAATCAATAAAAGCCTGATGTCAGGAGCAGTTTTCTTAGACCTTAAAAAGGCGTTTGACCTTGTGGACCATGACATTCTCCTAAATAAGCTAACAGTTTATCACTTGGACGCAACCGCTATAGAATTCTTCCGATCATATCTCGAAGACAGAAAACAAATGGTGTACGCCCATGGAAGATTCTCTAAGCAAGGAAATGTAAAATACGGCGTCCCCCAGGGATCTATTTTGGGCCCTCTTCTATTCATACTATTTATTAATGATCTACCGTTGCATATCACTAATTCTGACGTTAATTGTAATCTATTTGCTGACGATACGAGTCTTCATGTTTCTGGCAAAAAAACGACGGACATTAGCCATAGTTTACAATGCAGTCTCAATGAGGTATCTGACTGGTGTAGACAGAACCATATGGTTCTTCACCCAGCAAAAACAAAGAGTATCTTAATCGCCACGCGGCAAAAACATCAACGCCGACTACAGCCATTACAATTACAATTAAACGCTGAATCTGTTGAACAAGTCACTGAGCGTAAATTCTTAGGAATACATGTTGATGATCAACTGTGCTGGGAGACCCATATAAATGCTGTTTGTAAGACCATTGCTAAAAACACTTTCTTATTGTCCCAGCTTAGACATGTAACGGATACAAATACCCGTAAATTGTTTTTTCATGCTCATATAAAGTCCCATGTTGATTATGTCTCTACAGTGTGGGACGGCTGCAGTGATGTCCAAATGAAGAGATTAAACTCCATATACAAAAGAGCTGTAAAAGTGATAGATAGACGCCCCATCCCTACCACAGACAAATTTAGATATTTAAACATTCTCGGTCTACGTCAGCAACTTACATTAAACAAATGCGTCTATATGCATAAGATACTGAATAATATGACACCCCAGTATCTAACCACTAAATTTATATCTCACCAAGAACGTGAACGGACCTCAAGAAACAATACCTTACCCCTACCACTGCCAAGAATTGACCTTTTTAAAACTAGTATGTCATTCTCTGGTCCGTTTGCTTGGAATTCCATCCCTGCACATTTGAAAACTATTACCTCAACAGGAAGTTTTAAAACAAAACTTTTTGATTACCTGATGAGTCAGACTTAGTACGTTTCTCAGGTACTGTAATATTTCCTGTACCTCACGTATTTCATACAGATGGTTTTTATATGTGTGTGCGCGTGTGTGTGTGTGTGCTCGTGTTTGTTTGTGCGTGTGGATGTATGTGTGAGCGGCGCGCGTGCGTGCGTCTGTGCATGTGTGTGTGATGAGTATTATTATTTTTTCTGTATAAAATGATGCTATTGGGTTTTGTATGTACATATATATTTTATAGTTTCCCTTCTTTTTTATCCTGTAGATGTTAGCAACGGCAAGTTTGTAAAATGACGATTTGTTTTCTGTCAAAACTTTTTACCGTTGAAAAATAAAGTTTCATCATCATCATCATCATCATCTCTCTCTCTCTCTCTCTCTCTCTCTCTCTCTCTCTCTCTCTCTCTCTCTCTCTCTCTCTCTCTCTCTCTCTCTCTCTCTCTCTCTCTCTCTCTCTCTCTCTCTCTCACACACTCTGCAGGACAGTTTGGAAGATTGGCATTGCTATGCCTAAAACTTTTTATCCAAAACAAAAACGTTTCATCATCATCATCAACATCTCTCTCTCTCTCTCTCTCTCTCTCTCTCTCTCTCTCTCTCTCTCTCTCTCTCTCTCTCTCTCTCTCTCTCTCTCTCTCTCTCTCTCTCTCTCTCTCTGACTTTGAGATTGCCAATTCTGCATGCAGAGCAGTTCCTTTCATTAAATCCCCAGGCGCCAATCTATTTCGGCGCCACCCTTGAACTATCATAGTCAAATTTATTTCAAGCAAAAGTGTATCAGGGTGAAAAGGGTTAACAACAACAAAAACAACAGCCACACTCACAGCCACGCACACAGTCACAGACCCCCCTTCCCCCCCCCCCCCCGTCCCCTCCCCCCCCCCTCCCACACACACACTCTGATCTGACATCATCGCACGCACGTACTACGCACACAAACTCTGTCTTTCTGTCTCTCACTCTTCCGTTGTCTCTCTGTCTCTGACTCTGTCTGTCTGTCTGTCTGTCTGTCTGTCTGTCTGTCTGTCTGTCTGTCTGTCTCTCTCTCTCTCTCTCTCTCTCTCTCTCTCTCTCTCTCTCTCTCTCTCTGTGTGTGTGTGTGTGTGTGTGTGTGTGTGTGTGTGTGTGTGTGTGTGCGTGTGCGTGTGCGCGTGTGCGTGTGCGCGTGCGCGTGCGCGTGTGCGTGTGTGTGTGTGTGTGAGTGATGTCCCATTCTGCGTCTCACCCAAGCTGCCTAGCCGGCCATACGCTCCGGTAGAGTTTACCAGATGATAGTCGCTCTCTCCAAACGGCTATTATTTAGCCGTTTGGAGAGAGCGACTATCATCTTGTAGGCTTGAGCCCTGTCTAACGGCACTATTCCCGCTCGCATATGTCGGCTCTAGGCGTGTAATATGGGACGCTAGGTCCCCATTGTCACATTGGGGGCAAACGGTACACTGGCGGCTAAGCTTGTTAGCACAGGCGTTTGACGCGAAAATCCACAGATTAGCGCGTACAGTGACCAAACAATCAGCACAAGATCATCCAAGCCGAGTCGGTTATGAATTAGCAAATAACGCATTTAAAGTCCCCTAGCATCAATAGCTGCGGAAGTATCGACGCTTTCGCAGCTATTGATACTGGGGCGCCTTGAATGACTGAGTTTAAAAAAATAACGCACAACTGCCTTGTGACGTTAGACGACACTAAGTCCCATTTTTGTGCAAAATTCTGTTGCCACTACAATGAAAATCTTGCTGTTCACACAAAATCGCGCGGGCTCATGAGGATCTGTGTCTCTTGCAGTCTCTTGCAGCTGGATCGCGTTCATTTTTTTCTCGGCAGTCAAAGGGTTAACACGGTTAGTAATAAATATATATTTTACTCCCCGTGTTAATAGGTGGCCATTGATGGAAACGATCATCCCCCGTGGCTTTGGTAAAAATCCGCTCTTAACCTTGCAGTCGTAGTGAACTCTTTGACAGCTACTGGGAAAAAATCGTACAGATCGCACATGTATGCGTGTGAATCTCATTATTTCCCTATTCCTCTGTCTTTCTATTCTCCGCTGGTGTAAAATTTTGTTAGAGGAGGACTGTCGCCCATCCAGCCATTCCCACATCAGTAGCCTGTGCCCTGTTTGAGGGTACAGGGTAGATACCGTCGAGAGAAAGTTAGACGCGAACCTAGACAACTTTACCAGATTGAGAAGCATGGATGCGAAATAGACTCGACCAACAGCGGCCAGCAAGAGACATAGATTTTCATGAGCTCCTGCAGTCGCAGGAGCTCATGAGAATCTGTGCCTCTTACGTTCGGCAGGGGCTGGCAAAACGTCTTGGGGCCCACCACGGCCGCAGTGGGCCCGCGCATGTGCGCGGGCCCATTGCGGCCGTGGTGGGCCAGAGGACCTTTGCATACTAGTACTGGATATGGGCATCGACTGAAAAAAGGCAGGACAAAGCGGTGAACTTAGCCAGGGCGGCCGTCATGAGATCTCATCGGAAGCGGGGTTTCTGAGGCGGAAACGCTTTGATTTGGACAGACCGACTCGCCTGCAATATGGCGGATATATTTCTTTTATTCATGCTGTTTTTGTGTTGTGCCGTTTGGTGGTTAATTGGGGTTTAACGTCCATTCCACAAGAATTACCGCAGACGGCAAGTTACAGTAGTGTAGGAACCGGGGAAGTCGGCCCACTGACCCTCCCCCCCTCCCCGCCCCCCCCCCCCGCCCCCCCCCCCCCCGGTCCACCCCCCCCCCTCCACCACCTTTCTACCCATTCAAAATGTAGGGCGGGGCGGGGGGGAGGGGGGAGGGAGGGAGGTAAAATAGCCCTTAGAACACCCATCAACTGCGGAGAGGAAATAAATGAAATGTAACATTTTGAGAGAAAAAAAAAATGAATTATTTTAGGGTTGGGTGTCTACCCGTGATCGCCCGGAATCCCCCCCCCCCCCCCCACACACACACACTCTCTTTTTTTTTTCCTTTTTCTTTCCTTTTTTCCTTTTGGTTTGGAGACTGGAGAGTACGTGTCAGGCACGTCGGCCGGGTCTCCTCATTGTTGTGAGATGTTGGACGAGGCATCATTCTCATCCTTCTTCCTCCCCCCACCCCCTTCCGTTCCTCCCTCCGTTGAAAAATATCTTCCTACACCGCTGAGTTAAGCCAGCCAGACATAACTGGTGAATACGAAATACCGATAACAACACTAATCAGTTACATATACATGTGAAGATCAAGACAAAGACGGTGAGTTGCCATGTGTTCCATATTACAACAATAAAACATTGGAATTTGCCTTGGCGTCAGGTATCAGCTACAAACAGACACACTCACACACAGCTAAGCCAACTAATAATAATCTGAGACATCTAACAGCAATTAAACTAAGACCGTGATTAACCCTTCGTCTGTCAGTAGCGGTGTTTGTCTGGAATCATCGCGACAAAAACCGCTGCCGACGGACACAGGTTTAACACATTCTACACCAAGGACTGAAATCCCAAAAATTGAATTTGCTCTCTGAAGCATTGTATTACGATTCCAGAGACAGACCCAGCACGACAGTTCAAGGGTGGTGCCATAATCGCTTGGTGCCTATGGGCGCCAAGCTATTTTGGCGCCACTCTTGAACTATCATGCTCGATCCATGTCTTGCTGAGGTGTGTCGGGGCTGCCGAATGAGTTAACAAATATTGCTTGTTAATCAGACAAATGCCATTAATCACAACATATCACACAGTCAAATACAGTTTGCACCTGGGAATAATCAAGGTCAGGTGTATAGCGGCTATTGCACGTTTGATATTGCACCAAAGCGCTAAAATGCTAGAAAACGATGTGCAAGCATGTCTTTTAGCCCTTTGCATATCGGTAGCGTTTTTTTTCGCGATAATTCCCGTAGGAATCGCCCCCACCCGGGCCTGCCCTGGGGGGGGGGGGGGGGGACATGGGTGAAGTCAACTACATTTTAGTACCAAGGGTCACCCTGGTCAGCCCCACAGGGTGGCGGGTTTTCCTCTCTATTCTGGGGCATGTGTTTCTGTCTACCCTTGGTCCATTCCACCTGTATTTTCCTTTTTTAAACTCTCCTTACTGTCTGCGCTGCATGTAGCTCTTGATATTGGATGTGTGTTGCTAAATGGTCTTAGGTTTATTTAGCGTATTAGACCGGCTGACGACATACATTCAATAATCTGTTTAGTTTGTTTTTTTCACAAGCAGTGCAGGCACGTCCTGAGAAATCATGTTGCTGTCGGGACGTTAAGCAATGTAACAACCAACCGTAGGAATCATCTCGACAAAAACCGCTACCGACACGCAAAGGGTTAACTGATTGCTCTTGCTTTATATCGCCAGGCGCTTGATGTTAGGGTAAAGGCATTAGTGGTGTGTAGCTAGGGAAAGTATAGGCCTGATGCAAATCACTGCTCAGCGCCATAAATTATACATCATACGCCCAACTCCCTTTGCTGTAAAAAACGAACAACATTTGTAAATGAGCAGCCGCAAGTGTATAACACGCTTATTATCACAAACACCCTGTGCTCATGATTGACTGTCATTCATTTACGTGTGGCTCGTTCAGCCCCGTCAATGCCGAGAAAAATGAACACGATCCAACTGCAAGAGGCATAGATCCTCGTGAGCCCCCGAGGATATATGCCTCTTGCTGAGACCAATTTACATCCAAGTTTCACGAACGGGTTTTGTCTTTGCGTCGTTGAATGAATAAAAGACCTCAGAAACAAAAATGTATCTACAGCGGCAACGAAAGGGTTAGAGTATTTGGTTTCAGGAAAAACAAAGGGGCTTAGTCAGTCGTTAGCGGTGTGTATGTGTGTGTGTGTGTGTGTGTGTGTGTGTGTGTGTGTGTGCGTGCGTGCGTGCGTGCGTGCGTGCGTGCGTGCGTGCGTGGGTGCGTGGGTGCGTGCGTGGGTGCGTGCGTGCGTGTATATAAAATCATGACGGTGTAATTTAGTTCCCAGGGTCATCCTGGTCAGCCCCACAGGGTGGTTTTCCCCTCTATTTTGGGGCGGCATGTGTTTATGTCTATCCTTGGTCCATTCCCTGTATTTTCCTTTTTTAAACTCTCCCTACTGTCTACGCTTCCTGTAGGTCTTGATATTGGATGTGTGTTGCTAAATGGTCTTAGGTTTATTTAGCGTATTAGACCGACTGGCGACATACATTCAATATTCTGTTTATTTATTTATTTATTTATTTTATTTTCACAAGCAGTGCAGGCACGTTTTGAAAAAGTCTTGATGCTGTCGGGACATTGCAATGTACAACCAAACATGACTGTGTATACTGCTTTACTATTATTATCAGTTGTATCTTTTACCGCAGTATTTTTCCTCTGTTAATCCTAATCATTCGCCCTCACTTGGCTCGCTGACTAGTGGTGGTGTTCTTACAAAACCAAGCGCCAGTCAAACGCTCAACACTGCCAGTCAGCAAACAGTCATCGGGCTGATGTTCGCCTCAGTCCGCACGCTCACATCCGTGCGAGGGCTGACTGCGGACGACTTCGGCCTCATTGCCTTGTACCTGGCGTGCTAGCAACATCCGCGTCCGACCCTGCGCGTGGGTTTGTTTGCTGGCGCTTACAGGTTTGCCCGTCAACAAATTTTCCTTTCATGCGTAGCTCCGGCGGCTGTGTGTAAGTTTCTTTTGCCGATGGCTCTGCATCAGCAACCCTTGCGGCCAATCTCGTCCATCTGCAAGAGGCACAGATTCTCATGAGCCCTTTTATCCGCAGAGGGCCATGAGAATCTGCGCCTCTAGTTGGCAGATGATGGCATTATCTTGATTCCCATAATATGAAGGCAGTATAGGTTTTATACCGTGATAAAGCCGGCAAATCGTAAACGGCTGGTGCATTTTGCACATTACGTCCGCCAGCGTTGGCCCGCGCACTTGCGTATGCGGGCCAACGACGGCCGACGTCGGCCGGATGGCGTTTTGAGAGTTGGGTACGCTATGAAGTTGCCATCATAACTTTCCGTGATTTCTTTGTGGCATGTGGCTTTGGAATTAGACGTGCACGTTTCGGCTTTCATGTCCTCCTCAGGAAAACAAAAACAAAAAAAAATAAAAAAAAATCCAGACAGAAAAAGAAATGATTATTATCATCACCAGCAACAGCAGCAAACAAAATTACCGTGGCATGTGTTAGGTTTAATCAACGCTACATATTTTCAATTTGTAGTTTCAAATAACAGCAGGCACAACGCATTTTGCACGCTGAGCAGGCAATGTGTTTTAATTTATTTATGTGAAAGTGACACTCAGTGTCATCTTTTTTTTTCCTTTTTTTTTTCTTTTTTTTTTTTTGGGGGGGGGGGGGGGTGGGGGTGGAGATCTCATTGTATCAGTGAGCGTCTTCCAAGCATAAAAAAATGGATTCATGGAGTACAGCAGAGTATGCATCTTTCAGAGGGATGCATGCAATATTGCAGGATGCAGCAGATGCAAGGTTATTTAACCTCGTCGCTCCTGCGAAAAAATTTAACACCAGCCCACTGCAGGAGGTAGATATCCTCATGAACCCCCGCGTGTGTCGCGGCTCATGAGATCTGTGCTTCTTGCTGAAATCGCTTTGTATTCATGTCCGGCCTTTGACGGCTGGGGATCTTTGAGGATCCATGTCTCTTGCAGTCGGATCGTGTTCACTTTTTCTCGGTGAAGGTGTTAAAAAGCTTACATTACAGTTCAGGAGACAGATCGACCATGACAGTTCGATGAACTGCAGGCACGAAGCTATTATGTAACAACCCTTGAACTATCATCGTCTATCAGTGTACAAGTACATGCATCTTGTTGTTGTTTTTGTATCAGATCTGAATCAATCAATACCGGAGTTTACGATGTTGTCAACTTTTATTGAATCAGAATATTCTTGAGTAAGCCCTTCCCGACCAACGGACGTATGCCAACGGACGTACACTTTGCTTCTGAAATCTGTGTTCGCTGAACGACCAAAAGCCACAACTGTCCAAGGCACGTGGACACAAAGTGGTCTCAGCATGAGGCATAGATCCTCATGACCCCCCGCAGCTCATGAGGAACTATGTCTTTTGCAACCAGATGGCGTTCAATAGTTTCTCTCAGCAGTGAAGGGGTTAACTCATTCGAGACGTGGCCTTAGTCGCCTGCTCGGCGTTAAACACCAATAACTAACTCATTCGAGACGTGCTGCATTCCAATACACGGCTTAATGCCGCGTATCAGTCCGAATGCGGCACGTTTCGAATGAATTATACAACCAATATGTTTGTCTGTCTTCTGAACTAAGCCATCGCACCGGAATATTTCTCACAACAAACGGTCAAAGCAAGAAAACGTATGTTGCGCATGCACTAGAAGAACCCGTCTTGTTTCTTTTCTCTTCCACGCGTTGTTTACGCAATTTCCAAGATGTTGCTGCTACTCTTCCGCCTTGCAGGAAGTTTGAAGAATTTACACGTTCCTTTCACTTTCAGAGACACGGGAACACCGTTTCAGTTAAAATGTCTGCTTACATACTAGGCACGACAGACGGCTCTTACTTGCTAGATCGGCCGGGGATGTCAGGTCACATTACATAGTCAAACTCATTTGTCCAGTTCAGGCAGTAAGAGGACCGGTGTTTTTTTTAATAATTTTTGCCTTGTTTGAAAATTTGTAGTAGGGCTGAATGTTAGAATTTGCTGGAAATTTCTGGTTAGATGAGAGGAGACATGTTTGATTCATACCATCCTGAGCTTATCCAGTGGACAATTGTGGGCCTATGTTGAGTTGCCGTTGACGTAGTGATTTGAGGGGCACGCTGATTTCAGCTGTGCTTGGGTGTGGGGTTGGTAAGGAATCGGGTTCATAGCCAAGAAATGAGACTGTCAATGTGCTGTTTTTATTGTTATTTTGTGCATGGCAAATGTGCAGCTGGTGGGCAGTAGTGTTTTTTAGGGGATTGAAATATTAGGGGATGCCTGGGACTGACTATGGCTAAGAGACTGTACAGTACGGAAACGGCACTGTGTTCCGTGGTGACGAGCCTGGCATATGGGCAGTACCCAAGCCGCTCATCAGGCCTGAGCCACCACGGTCGGTGAATTTAGAATATGTGGTGTTGGGAGTGCAAGTTATCAGGAGGTCGACTTCCTCCAGGTTGCTGTACACTGATGCTGTCTTTCTCATTCTCTCTCACTCCTTCACTGCCGAGAAAAATGGGAACACAATCAAACCGCAAGAGACATAGATCCTCGTGAGCCCCCGCGACTGCGGGGGCTCACGAGGATCTATGTCTCTTGCTGAGACCAGTTTGTATCCATCTTACTTGGACGGTTTTGGTTTTTGGTCGTTGAATGAACAACGACTTCAGAACAAAAATGTACGTGCAAGGAAGTGGTACTTAAACATAAAATTTTAACTATAATACACTTGAAATCTTGCTTTTCACAAAAATAGACCGACTGTCTCGTACTTTTATGTGGCAGAGGTATTCTGTTGCGTAATCTCGTTACGTCTCGGTTCGCCTCGCCTGATCTCGTCTCAGTATA
Organism: Semisulcospira habei; assembly: GCA_036245525.1. Taxonomy (NCBI): domain Eukaryota; kingdom Metazoa; phylum Mollusca; class Gastropoda; family Semisulcospiridae; genus Semisulcospira; species Semisulcospira habei. Next base: position 151,510,678 of record BTPG01000002.1, read on the forward strand.
GGTGTTTTCTCTTATGTCATACCTTTTCACTCCCGTCCTTTACCCGTATCGTGCGCGATCTAATATTATCTTAATTTGCCTCTTATTGTGATGATTTTGTCTCAATGACGCATTGTCGTCTGAACTCACTTTTCCCCTATCCTGTCTTCAAGTCTTTTCGTGTCTGGGGGTGACATGTCTTGTATGGTCTGGTCTGGCGTTGACACGAACCGATTGAGGACAGAAGAGTAGACCTGAAAAGATTCGAAAGTATTTTCATGTCCGTCTATTCTGTCCTCTTGTTTCCCTGACAGGTAATATTAATCTCTTCAGGTATTTGATGCAGCTAACATTAGCATATGCGTATATTGTCAACCAAAAGAAACGCGACATTTTTGGAATCATCGGAAATACGAAAGTGTTTTCGATGATTCCAAACATGTCACCTTTCTTTTTCTCGTCAGTGTAAATAAGAAATAATGAGATAATATGTCTAAGTCGATCTTATTTATATCCAGACATTTTAAACGTCACCACATTACCTAGAATTTTTGCCGTGACCTTTTAATCAATGATACCTTCTATACCATCGCTGTTTCAACAGTAGACGGCGCTTTACTCTTCTCCATTAGCACGGACAAGTAGTTTTTTTTTTCTCAGTGGAGTTAATGTCATATGGAGTGGGGTTACTCGACAATGGAAGAAATCGACCCCAAAGTGTTAAAAGCGGCATACCTCATTTTTTAAAACTTTAACCTTTTCAGCGCCAGCTGTCGCCGATTGTGTCTGCAATCTCCGTCGATTCGACACCAAAAACACCCTAGCTGTCCCAGGAAGTTAGATTCCAAGTGGTGTCAGTAAGAGGTTTAGGTCCTCATGAGCCCCCGCAACTGTGCGGGTTCATGAGGCTCTATATCTCTTGCAGTTGGGTAGTGTTCACATTTTCTCATCACTGAACTGACTGAAAATGTTTAGTTATGAATTACCGGCTGGTTGTTTTCTGTTTGTTTGTTTGTTTACATTTTGGAAGGAGTCTATGAAGACTCCCTGTGTTTACTCCATTCGCTGAAAGAGACCACGAATTGCTTTTCTAAAACGACAGCACACTGACAGACATTCGTGTGAAGAACACCTATGTGAATGGGGCCATAGATATGCATAAAGAACACAGGACTCATAAAAGACATAAAGACACAAATCCGCATGAGCCCCCGTGACTGCTGGAGGTTTATGTCTCTTGCAGATGGGTGGGTTCACCTTGCCCCGGCAGTTAACAGTTTAAATTACGGAAGCCCTTCATTCATGCGTCAGTCCCAGTCAGTCAGTCAGTGTGTCAGACGCTGCAACAACAAAAAAAAAAAAAAAAAAAAAAAACTCTAGCCGCTGCACTGTTTCTTGACTGTTTCTTGCAAAAAACTTCACAGAACCCTGGCATATTTTGTGTTAGTTTCTACTTCACACAAACGCACAAACTGTTTTTGTTTGACCCGCCGTGAGATGGCCTCAGTCGCCTGCTCGGCGTTAAATCCAACTAACAAACTGACTAATTGTTTTTGTTTGACACTGAACTCTCACATAACTAACCTTTTGGGTGTCGGTAGCGGTTATAGTCGCGATGATTCCCTGCGGGAATCATCGCGAATAAAACCGCTTCCAACACCCAGATGGGCTAAGCTGGATGTGTTCAGTCTTCACGTTGATAAAATCTCAAGCCAAGCTGACCGTCAAAATGTTAGGTAATGGCTGTTTAAACACGTGCAAGCGGACTCCGATAATCAGACACGGCGACCGCGCAATGAATGTGTTATAGGGCGCTACAGAAAACACACGACAGAAATGGGAGTATCAGTAGCGATCGTGTTACTAATGCTCATGGTGTAATTAGCGAATAGGAGAGATTTTTCTTTCTTTCATACTCCCACTGAACACGGTTTGTGTACCCAGTCGTATGCTGAATACGAGATTACTAAGACTCTTAGGTTGAGGAGAAGCTGAAGTGCTTGCAAGAAAATCATAGATTCTCATGGGCCTTTGCGGCTGCATGGACTCATTAGAATATATGCTCCGCCTTTTGCAGATTGAAGCCGGTGGGTTATCGACCTGTCTCGGTTTCAGCACTGGTAATGGCTGAACATAACCTGCTACTGTAAGAACGTAATGCCGAAAATTGTTGGATACAGTGATCGGCACAAATTATCGCTGCCATTATTGTACTACCGGCTTGTACCGTCTTTTTTTTTTTTTTTTTTTTTTTTTTTTTTTTATTGGGGGGGGGGGGGAGGGTTGGGGGGGGGGGGGGGGCGAGGGAGGGAGTTCCAAACGGCTACAGTTGTCCATGCTCGGGTCCATTACAGATCATGTAGGCTCTATGGCCTTTTGCTTACAATAGTAACCCCCTCACAGCCGAGAAAGAAGTGAACACGATCCAGCTGCAAGAGGCATGGATCCTCATGAGCCCCCGCGACTGCGCTGGCTCATGAGGATCTATGCCTCTTGCTGAGACCAATGTGTATCCATGTTTCTTGTCCGGTTTTGGCTTTTGATCGTTGAACGAACAATGATGCCAGAAAGGAAAAGGTACTGACGTACATTGTCAGGGGAAGGCCCATTTCCTCCGAATATTGATGATGTAAACTGAACCATTCACTCCTAACAAGAGACATATATCCTCATCAGCCTCTGAAGCTGCAGGGGATGACGAGAATCTATGCCTCGTGCAGATGTTTGGGCATAGCTGATGAATAGTAGTCCTGATGGCATTGCATTTTAGCGGAAATACACATGACTTTTGTTTGGCATCGAATTACGAGCGAAAGTCATTTTGCGCAAAATGTATATAATATACTCGTTTGGTATGGATGAACAATAATTGCGGTGCTGATGGCATTGCACTTTAGTAACGTTTGCTTGGCATCGAATTACGAGCCAAAGTAATTTTGCGCAAACATTATATACATAATACACTCGTTTGGTATGGATGACTCGTGAACAATAATTGCGGTGCTGATGGCATTGCACTTTAGTAACGTTTGCTTGGCATCGAATTACGAGCAGAGTGGATTTTGCAGAGAAAATTAAATATACATAATAATACTCGTTTGACGCTGTTTGCTGTAATTTCTAAAGATTCTGTCACGAGTATTTTCACATCCTAAACATTGTCTCTAAGCTGTTTACAACGAAACATGTTGATACTGTATTAATTTTGGTGTACGTATTTTTTTCTGATCTACGTGTGAACATGTTTCTTATCAAAAATTGTTAAAAGACGCATGCATGTACAAATTTGAAGTATTCCCAGCCCTGGTGTCCCAGTGCGCAAAGTCCTTGGAGCCGACGTCAGCACTATGGCCTTTGGCGCATTGGGGTGGAGACCTAGGAAAGCAACGGCAGCAACAATATAAACAAAACACATCTACAATGTTTTCACCTCAGACAAGCACAAGCACATGCACCTGGATTCCCCGTCAAGCAGAGACTTGAATATAAACTGGCAACCCTGGCATACAAGCACTTTGACAACACGCTCCCCCTTTTTCTCCATTCCCTTCTCTCATAACCCTTCTCGTAGCTCAAGTTCAACCTAGAATTAACTTGAAGACTGCAGGCGCTCGTTCTTTTCAGTAACAGAGGTCTCTCGTGTGTGGAACTCTCTACCTCCCCATGTCCGTCAGTCCCCGACACTGTCAGTCTTTAAAACCAACCTGAAAACGTATCTTTTTTTTACATTTTGGCATATCAGTGTTACTTTGCTGTGCCTCCCATCACCAATTTGGATGATGTGACTGTAAACAGAATGTGTTTGTTGTGTGAAAGGCGTTTTTCCGTGGTGGTGATTCTTGTTCTTGTATTAATTCGTGTGTGTGTGTGCGCGCGCGCGTGTGTGTGTGTGTGTGTGTGTGTGTGAGTGTGTGTGTGTGTGTGTGTGGTGTGTGTGTGTGTGTGTGTGTGTGTGTGTGAGTGTGTGTGTGTGTGGTGTGTGTGTGTGTGTGTGTGGTGTGTGTGTGTGTGTGTGTGTGTGAGTGTGTGTGTGTGTGTGTGTGTGTGTGTGTGTGTGTGTGTGTGTGTGTGTGTGTGTGTGTGTGTGTGTGTGTGTGTGTGTGTGTGTGTGTGTGTGTGTGTGTGTGTGTGTGTGTGTGTGTGTGTGTGTGTGTGTGTGTGTGTGTGTGTGTGTGTGTGTGTGTGTGTGTGTGTGTGTGTGTGTGTGTGTGGTGTGTGTGTGTGTGTGTGTGTGTGTGTGTGTGTGTGTGTGTGTGTGTGTGTGTGTGTGTGTGTGTGTGTGTGTGTGTGTGTGTGTGTGTGTGTGTGTGTGTGTGTGTGTCGTGTGTTGTGTGTGTGTGTGTGTGTGTGTGTGTGTGTGTGTGGTGTGTGTGTGTGTGTGTGTGTGTGTGTGTGTGTGTGTGTGTGTGGTGTGTGTGTGTGTGTGTGTGTGTGTGTGTGTGTGTGTGTGTGTGTGTGTGTGTGTGTGTGTGTGTGGTGTGTGTGTGTGTGTGTGTGTGTGTGTGTGTGTTGTGTGTGTGTGTGTGTGTGTGTGTGTGTGTGTGTGTGTGTGTGTGTGTGTGTGTGTGTGTGTGTGTAAGAGTGAGAGAGTGAGAGAGTGAGAGAGTGGAAGTGGGGAAGGACGCTATTGAAAAGCGCTTCGTCATATTATTATTATTATTATTATTATTATTATTATTATTATTATTTTCTGATCATGGACCTTCTGTACTTGAGACATCAGTTTTAGACGATTCTCTAACCTAGAAATATATCTTAATATATTTTCTAAACTGATGTCAAGCTGCAGGGTCTCATGAGAATCTCGTAAACCTTTCAACGTAGAGAAAAATCAGAACACCACCCAAGTGCAAGAGGCATAGATCCTCATGAGCCCCCGCATCTGCGGGGGCTCATGAGGATCTATGCCTCTTGCTGAAACAACTTTGTGTCCATGGCTGTGGGTTCCTTGACGTTGAATTTACGATGATTTCAGAAAAAAGGTCTGCACCCACTGGCAGTAGAAGGGTTAATTCTCTAGCTAGCAGGGACTGGTCCTGTTGACATGATGAGACTGAGGGCAGCAATCTAAAATTAGTCTAGGACAGAGTGGCATAGGACATTCGATCGAAGGAGTCCCAAATTGGGTCAACGAAAATAAAAAGAGCAGAGAGCAGATCTTCTTCCTCTCGCCAACAAAGTAATCACATCACAACTAATGAATCGCACCAGGGGATACGAAACTGCGGCCTGGTGGTCCGGAGACGGCTCCTTTTCAACAGTCGGTTTCAAATGATACGATTTACTGTCTTTCGCTTTTATTATTTTTTGTTTAACATTTCTTTAAAAGAATAATACCGTTTAATGATTCTGGGCATCATTTTTTGTTTATTAGTTTATTTGTTTATTTACTTACCTGTTTAATTCATTCGAGAGGTGCCGCCTCCGGATACACGGCTTATGCCGCGTATCCGGAGGGGGCACGTCTCAAGTGAGTTAACACGCTAAAACAATTAACCCTTTCCCTGCCAACAAACGTCCTTTTTGTTTCCGAGATGTGTTTTCACTGAACGACCATAAGCCACAACTGTCCAATGAACATGGCTACAAATTGGTTTCAGCAAAATGCATAGATCCTCATGAGCCCCCGCAGTCGTGGGGGCTCATGAGGATCTATACCTCTTGCATTGGGGTGGCGTTCAGTATTCCTTGGCAAGGAAAGGCTTAAACACAATTCAATACGCAATTCTACATCACGTACTAAAATGTGTTTGGATCGGGTCGCGTGATGCCAGCACGAGATGTCGCTTCTACTTCCGAACTCCTGTGGAGGAGTTCGCAACTAATTTCTTGCGACACCATCGTAACCGAAGAGCTAGACTTAAACCCCAACCTCTTCTCTATGGCCGGTGAGCTCGAGTTCGCAGAAGTAAGCGACTTATCTGTTTGCTGCAATATCCGTAGATCCTCACGATCCCATACGTGCATTTTATCTCAGCCAGACCTTCCGTCTACAAATGGCATAGATTATCATAAGCCTTACCCGCTTTGCAGAAAAGGAATGAATTTTTCCCAACCCATATACACGCTAAGAAAGACCTATACATCTGAAGACACCGGGCCCAAAGAACGAATTGTCCAGATTAGTTGGCTGTCCTCACAGTTCAACAGGTCGACAATTATTGTTCAAGGGTGGTGCCAGGATAGCGTGGCGCCTACATGCGCCAAGCTGTCCTAGCACCACCCTTGTACTACCAGGGTTGATCCATTTTCTATTGCAGTATATCAGAGTTTAATGGACTAAACCTGTAATTGTACAGAGGCTCAGGAAAATCTATATACTTTACACGAACACAGAAGAAGATGCTGAATTGTTTAAACCTGTGGCTCGTCAGGATCTGCCTGCGCCTCCTTACCCTATGGAAGAGGTTCATTTTGGACAAATTTTTAGCGACAGGCATTACGGAGAGAAAACTGAAGACGAGCTTCAGAATCGATCCCAACCCCTTCACTGCCTGTGGACAAGAAGCATCTCGCCAAATAACTCGTCTGCAAGAGGAACGCCTGATTTAAGTTGGTCAGCAAAAGGCATGGATTCTCATGCGCCCCCGTGAATGCGGGGGCGCATGAGGATCTATGCCTCTTGCATTTGTTGGGTGATGGCTGGCGAGAGGATCAATCCTAATAGCAGGGCCGCCTCATCGCCACAACAATTAGAGGTCGTTCAGCTCTCTGTGTGTAAAGAGGGGCACGAGTGGTGTGTGCTGGTCGACAGAGTGAGACTATAGAGCGGAGGAGGGAGAGGGGGAGAGAGAGAGGGAGAGGGGAGAGAGAGAGAGAGAGAGAGAGAGAGAGAGAGAGAGAGAGAGAGAGAGAGAGAGAGAGAGAGAGAGAGAGAGAGAGAGAGAGAGAGAGAGAGAGAGAGAGAGAGAGAGAGAGAGAGAGAGAGAGAGAGAGAGAGAGAGAGAGAGAGAGAGAGAGAGAGAGAATGCTATTGACATAATGTTCCGTTTTCAACCTTCCGAAGGAAAAAAAAGGATAGAAACAAATGCATCACAACTTTTAGAGTAGAACAAAATTCTGTTATTAATAAATCATGAATTATCACAACAATCGATCAATGATTTTGTCAGGAATTGAATCGATCAATCGACGAATTATCGAATGAATGAATAAATGAATGAAGCAACCCAACCCAACCGAACCCACAACAACCCAACCCAACCCAACTCAAAACCACAACACCCAACCCAAAACCACAACCCTCAACCCCCACAACCAACCCACAATCCCCACAACCAACCCACAACCCCCAGAACAAACCCACCAACACCCACAACCAACCCACAATCCCCACAACCAAGCCACCAACCCCCACAACCAAGCCACCAACCCCCACAACTAAGTCACCAACCCGCCCACAACCAAGCCACCAACCCCCGCAACCAACCCACCAACCCCCACAACCAATCCACCAACCCCCGCAACCAACCCTCAACCAAAACAACGATCAATTGACTCGCGAATCAACGAAATGAATGAGTGAGTCAGTTAGTCAGTTAACTAATCAATGGAGAGAAATTTTTATTTCTACAGCCTTTTTCGAAGTTATTATCATACCTCGACCCAACTTCCATCTTTTCCGTGGTGCTGCTTGACTACACATAAACATGACGGAGATTGGAAAAATAATATGCCTGACCTGCAACCTGTCCCTTTGAAACAAACAATAACAAAATCGGAAACAAATTTGCGACCACACGCACACGCACACGCGCGCACACACACAAACACGCTCGCTCACACGCGCGCGCAAACATGCACGCACGCACGCACGCACGCGCATCCACACGTACCCACACGCACACCAACTTAGAAAATAAAATAATTGTAGGGGACTCAGCCTGCCAGTTTTGATGGCGCAATTCGTTCCACTGCCGGGCCCTGGAAATCCAGTTAAGACCTGTCCCAGCCTCGCATTTCTTGCCCTAGGCTTTTTCTGTATCTTCTGCCGGAGACGCTTGCCTTGTTAGAGTGACTCCTTAACCCTTATCATTCGGAATACACTAGTGAGTGAAATAAGTTTTACTAAAATAGTTCAAGGGTAGTGCCAGAATAGCTTGGCGCCTCTAGGCGCCAAGCTATTCTGGCACCACCCTTGAATTAAAGCCATTGGTCTATATCCTTATCTGTAAGTACTATAATGTAGCTTGCATATGGCAGTGTATAAATTTGAAGCTTTTAGCCTCAATATGGCATGGGTTAACTCCCTTGGACCCTCATGTTTCCAATCTTTTCTGGCACCACCCGTGAAATGTCACGATCGATTCGTCGTGTTCTGAAATCTACATGCCAGCTTAAACCATTCAACCCCGAGGTCGCATTTTTTAAGGTGTCACCAAACAACCATGTACCGGTTGCAGGAGATGGATCGACCATGATAATTCAAAGGTGGTGCCAGATTAGCTTTCGATCTTTATTATTCAAGGGTGGTGCCAGATTAACTTGGCGCTTTCAGGCGCCAAGCTAATTTGGCACCACCTTTCAATTATCATGGTCGATCCATCTCCTGCTGTCGCTTCGAGGGCTAAATGGGATAAACATAGATCGAACCACGATAGTTCAAGTATATTGCCAGAATAGCTCGGCGCCTTTGTCCGAATTCGGATTTGTCAGTTAAGCTCTTGCCAGATTACTTTCAAGACTGACCATGAGAGTTGGAGGGTGGTGCCTGGAGACATTGCACTATTAGACGGATCGACAAAGACTAGAGGCGCCAAGCTGTTCTGGCACCACCCTTGAACAGTCACTTAATGGTGCAATGTAGACCAGTGTATCTGCCACACCAAGACCAACAGGCCTTTCAGATATTCTAGCACCACCCCTGAGCTATCATGGCAGGTCTTTCACATTCTGTAGGCTGCCCTGTGAATGCGAAGACAGTTTAAGTCTATTTTTTTTGTTGTTGTGAACAGCAAGATTTTCATTGTATTTCAATGAAAATCTGGCTTTTCACAAACTTCACTGGGCGGGCTGAAATGTATCACGGAGCTGACGTGGTTACAGAATCACGTCGACGTGGCATGTCTTAGCAACCATCAAGTTAAGCCGTTTGCTATCGATTGTCCGCCATATCTTGTCACGGCCAACGACGCCCAATGCACGTTTCTGTTTTTCTCCTTTCTTCTCTGCCCCTGATCATCCGACCAATTACGGAAGCCGTTTCTCCCGGCACTGTCGATTCACGTGATTGTCCCTTCTTCCGGTTTGGTCCCCCGCTGTCCTATGTGTTCAGGCAGCTTCACGGCTGTGTTAACCCATTACATCCTGAGGCTGATTAAAAAAAATATTTACTTATTTTCATATGAAAGCTATAATAAAGATTATAAGATAGATCAACCATTTTAGTTCAAGGGTGGTGCCAGAATAGCTTGGCACCACCCTTGAACTATCGTAGTCAAATTTACTTTCACTCAATAGTGTATCAAGATGAAAAGAGTTAATAAGCGTAGTTTAGTTTTCCTTTTGGTTGTCCATGCGGGTTATTTCCTGGTGTGTGTGCTGTTTTTGCTTTCAGCTGGGAAACAATACACAGTTTATTGTTTGCAGACCGTATTTACATCTCAAGTCAGCAAGACCTTTGGCATTTTCCCTGCCTGGGCAGCCATATATATCCAGCTTGTTATCTAGATCGAAAGGGTAATTGTCAAACGTGTAGAATTCAAAGGAAAATCGCAACAAAAAAGAATCAAGTTTAAAGTGGTCAATTACAACGCAGTCTCTTTTCTTACAATTTCAACTGTCCTTTGAAAAAGTGTTTTTCGTTGTTCGCATTTTCTTCTTCTTTGTCAGTGACAAAGTGATAAAACTAGTAGAGAGAGAGAGAGAGAGAGAGAGAGAGAGAGAGAGAGAGAGGGAGGGGGAGAGAGAGAGAGAGAGAGAGAGAGAGAGAGAGAGAGAGAGAGAGAGAGAGAGAGAGAGAGAGAGAGAGAGAGAGAGAGAGAGACAGAGAGACAGAGAGACGCAGAGGCAGGCAGGCAGTGTACCTGTGTGTTCTCAGAAAAAAAAACTATCGGACCGAAGTCGGTCGCAGTGGGCCCGCGCTCTGTCGTGCGCGGGCACTGCCACTGCGGCTGACTTCGGCCCGATGACCTTTGCGTACTGGCTGAGACTCAGTGTCAAAGTTGAGTAATTTGACTTTGAATGGGTGTCTTAAAAATCGTACATCTGCATGCGAACAGTGAACAGCCTCAACCTTACAATCCCTTCCCTGGCCCCCTTGACCTTGGTACACGATTTTATAAACTTTTAAAACCGGGGATTTCTTTTAATCGATGGCACAGACTCGAAAAAGGTCTTGATGGAGGAGGAGAGAACTACCAAAGACATCTCCAGCCGAAAACTTAATTACTCCCCTTAATAAAAAAAAAAAAAAAAGACGACGAGGCAAAATTTCCGTCTTTCCTGCTTTAAAGGGTGTCCCTCCCTCTTCAATCATCAGTTTAAGAATGTCCCATTCTCCCCTTAATTCGCTCTGCTTCAAGCCGGCTGGGGCTCCGAAAATCGGTCCATCCCCTGCGCTCGTCCGACTGCAAGAGACGTAGATTCTCATGAGCTCCTGCTGTCGCAGGAGCTCATGAAAACCTACCCCTCTTGCTGACCTAGGTCTGTTCTAGCTCTTTCTCAATCTAAGGGGGGGTGGGGGGGTTGGGGGGGGGGGAGTACTTCGAATGAAGTGTGAAACTAGAATGGGGATCGAAAGACCGGAACATTCGCGGGCCACAGAAGCAAATTGTCGGAAGCTCTTTACAGTCCTCGCCTTGTTACGAATTACATTTCACACACGGGCCATTCTTCATCGAACGCCCGAAGCCCTCCTCGAGGTCAGTATTAGCAGGGGGAACATAGATGGGTATTGGTACTAGTATGCTTCGTGGCAGCCTGCGAGGCAAGGATCTCGACACAGCCATGAAAAAAGCGAACCCAGTAGAAAAAGTAGTGATATCCGTTTTTTTTCAGATGCTCATAGTGCCGTCGAGCTGGAAGCTGGAGCTTTGAAAGCCTTCTGCTGTTTAGCGCTACTTTGTGTTCAATCCTTTACTGAGAAAGAGGTAATATGCGAACCATGAGAATCTGTGCCTGGAATGCACAAAAAAAAAAAACCTCTTTAAGTTCCCCTCAAAGTTCTTCCAACTTCAAGTTTAGGCCATAGAATCCGGTCCGGCACAACATACTAAGGTTGACACTCTCGCGAGTAAACACCCTACGATTTCCTCCGTATGTGGGACTAAGATGTAGATCACTAAAGGCAACAGGCATAGATTCTCATGAGCCCCTGCATCCGCAGGAGCTCACGAGAATCTATGCAGCTTGCAGGTGTTGAGTATGCGCTGTTGAGATTCGATCGGCGGTGGCCTTCAATGCTTCGTGATTGGAGGAGGAAGTTTGGAACAGGAAAGGCTTGGCGGAAAGAGTTTGAATAAAATATTTCTTCTTTTTTTTCTTCTTCTCTCTCTCTCTCTCTGTGAGCAAAATGGCTAAATACAGCTGTTCCGTGGGGTGATTATCGGTTTAAAAATTACTCATGCGTAATGACTGCTTACCGCGCCTCTTCTTTTTGTTTTGTTAAAATCGTTTTCTTCAAGATCGTGTTATTATCATTACTTTTTAAGCGTGTGTGTGTGTGTGTGTGTGTGTGTGTGTGTGTGTGTGTGTGTGTGTGTGTGTGTGTGTGTGTGTGTGTGTGTGTGTGTGCGCGGGCGTGCAGGCGGGCAGGCGAGCGGAGTGCGTGTGTGTGTGTGTGTGTGTGTGTGTAGCGTGCTTGTAATGTTGCAGCATTTTATCCATTTGCTGCAGTTAAAATTCGACCCAATTATTGTTCGACCCATCCATCAGATGTGTTAGAAATGTTTTATTTTCAAATAATGCATCAAGCTTCGAAGTATTTTTGATGTAGATACACAACCCACACGTCATCATCATCAGTTAATAATTGTCGTCATCATCATCATCGTCGTCATCGTCATCGTCATCATCATCACCACCATCACCATCACCATCCCCGTCCCCTTCTCTCTCTCTCTCTCTCTCTCTCTCTCTCTCTCTCTCTCTCTCTCTCTCTCTCTCTCCCCCTCTCTCTCTCCCTCTCTCTCTTTCTCTTCTCTTCTCCCTCTCTCTTCTCCCTCTCTCTCTCCCCCTCTCTCTCTCTCTCTCTTTCTCTTTCTCTTTCTCTTTCTCTTCTCTTCTCTTCTCTTCTCTTCTCTTCTCTTCTCTTCTCTCTCTCTCTCTCTCTCTCTCTCTCTCTCTCTCTCTCTCTCTCTCTCTCTCTCTCTCTCTCTCTCTCTCTCTCTCTCTCTCTCTCTCTCTCTCTCTCAATATTAACATGTTTTCGAATAACTCTGCTTGGGAGTGCACCATGTCTATGTTTGGTTTAAAGCAGCTAGTTAAAACAGCAACTCGTGTTAGTCCAACTTCCTCCACGCTTATAGACCACATATATACAACTACTCAATCAAGGGTGATGGCAGTAGACGTGCTTCAGGTAGGGATTAGCGATCACTACCCGGTGTGCTGTTGCTTGGCATTAAAAGCGGATAATTCATTCCGAAAACATCAGCACACGACTATTAGATACAGATCACTTAAACACTTCAACAAGGAAACATTTCTTTGTGATTTAAGTAGCACACACTTTGATACAGTGTACTACCATAATGACCCCAACGATGCTTTGTCTGAGTGGTACGGATTGTTCCTTGGTGTTCTCGATAAACACGCTCCATTCAGAGAGAAACGGGTGAAGAACCCCCAGCTTCCCGCCTGGTTAAGTAAGGAAATCAAGGATGCCATGCAGCTCCGAGATGACTATAAAAGAAAGAAGGATTTTGTTGCTTATCGAAGGCAAAGAAACCATGTTAAACATTTAGTGAGGAAAGCTCAAAGGTCACTTTTTCACCGTCTTATGAACGGAAAGAAAGATGTCGTATCTGTGTGGCGAGCGATCAATGCTTTTACGAGGTCCAAAAATACCGCACAATGTACACAGTTATCAGCTGATATCTTGAATCAGCATTTCCTCTCGGCTGCCAGTACGTTGCTAAAAAATACATATTCTGGTCAGTCTTCAGCTATGTCCGAAAAGCTAAAGACGTTTTGTGCAGAACGGCTGGACCCTGATACGTCATTCAGCATTCCGCTGTTAACGATATACGACGTGGGAAAATCCATCTCGTACTTAAAGAACAAACGTACGTCTGGCCATGATGGTATTAGTAGCTCAGTTCTGAAAATGGCCCTACCGTATATTGTAGATACCTTGACATATATATACAACCTTTGCATAAAGCAGGGGATATTTCCATCTTCTCTAAAAACAGCCAAAGTGATCCCACTACCTAAAACGAAAGACCTTGCCGACCCTAACAAGTTCAGGCCCATTTCGCTACTGTCAACACTGTCGAAACCGATAGAAAGACACATTCACACACACTTACAACATTTTCTAGAAAAACACAAACTCATACATCCATTACAATCTGGCTTTCGGCGGAAACACTCCTGTCACACAGCATTGGTACACCTTGTTGACAGATGGCTTACTGCCATAAACAGCAGTCAAATGACTGGAGCAGTATTTTTGGACCTTTCAAAAGCATTTGACCTCGTCAATCATGAAACTTTAGTTCAAAAACTTAATGTCTATCAACTAAGCGCAGACACACTTGCCTTCCTTACGTCATATCTGCATGGGCGTACGCAGTATGTCTACGTGAATGGTAAAAGCTCACCTGAAGGGGTGATAGAGCACGGAGTACCACAGGGATCGATTCTTGGTCCATTATTGTTCTCTGTCTTTATAAACGACCTTCCATTACATATATCTGACTCCAGTGTAACTTGCAGTCTCTTTGCAGACGATGGAACACTGGACGTTTCGTCATCAGACGTAACATGTATGGTGAAGATTCTCCAAGACAGTTTAAATGAGATATCTGAATGGTGCAGACATAACGCCATGATACCTAATCCCACTAAAACCAAATGCATGCTGATTACCACACGGCAAAAGCATCAGTTGAACCCCCCTCCCCTTCAACTAACACTTAACGGCCAGCCTGTGGAGCAAGTCAGAGAACATCGCGTGCTTGGAATCAACTTAGACGACAAGTTGTGCTGGCAAGGCCACATTACTAAACTGTGTAAAATAGTATCTAAAAATGTATTCCTCCTGTCGAAATTGAGACATTTTGCTGATGAGCCAACAAGGAAACTCTTCTACTATGCCCATATTCAGTCACATTTGGATTATGCCTCATCTATTTGGGACGGTAGTAGCGATGCTAATTTAAAAAGTCTGAACTCGCTCCACAGAAGAGCCATTAAACTTATTGTTGACAGACCCTCAGAAGTAATTAATACTGACAATAAATTCAAGCTTTTAGACATTTTGCCACTTGAAAAACAGTTTAAGTATAATAAGTTGGTGCTCATGCGCAAAATCACCCTATCAGAAACACCAGCCTATCTCAATAGTTTGTTCCACTTTGCTCATACGAGGTCCAGTCGAACACCAGGGAACAATCTTGTTGTACCGATGCCTCGACTGGACATTTATAGGTCGTCGTTGTCCTATTCTGGTGCAAAGTTATGGAACTCCATTCCTGCGGATGTTAGAGCCGCGCCATCGCTTAAAACTTACAAGACCAAGCTGTTCAAACATCTAGACAAAACTTAATTTTTCTTTTATTTTTTATTTTTATTTTTACATGTAGCACTCCATGCCTTATGCGGCATTTCCCGGATAGTCTGCATTCTCTTCTAACATTTATGAACGCATGTAATATACCGCTGGCATTCCAGCAAGCCGCATTATGTAATATCCATGACCCCATGGGCTCGGCTGGCCAGACGGGATGCCGTCCATAGACACAGCATTGGGCGCTCGCGAGGCGTGGCAGTGCCGTGGTTTCTTCGCGTCGACCCGCGCGCGCGGTGGTTGCGGGATCGCTATACAAGTCTAGTCTAATTCCATGGCAGACTATAGCATCTAGCTGTGCGCGGTTTAGTGGCGCGGGGAGGCCGCTATCGCGTGTGTGTGCGGGTGTGTGTTTATTTGTGTCAGTGTGTGCAAGTGTATGTGTGTGCACGCGCGCATTCCTACGTGCTTGCGCACGCGCGCGCGCGCGTGTGTGTGTGTGTGTGCGAGTGTGTGTGTGTGCGTGCGTGTGTGTGTGTGTGTGTGTGTGTGTGTGTGTGTGTGTGTGTGTATGCCTGTTTATGTTTGTTGGAGTGAGCCGCCGTGTTGATTTTTATGAGAACAATAGCGGTTTTATGTACAAAATCCTTTATACTTGTTATATTTGCTGTAGTATAGTTTTAAGTGATAGAATGTATGTGTACATGATATACTGATGTGTGCCACATGTGTGTGTCAGTGCGTGTGTGTGTGTGTGTGTGTGTGTGTGTGTGTGTGTGTGTGTGTGTGTGTGTGTGTGTGTGGAGGGTTGTGCAGGCTTGGCTTGGCGCCTGTAGGCTACAAGCTAATCTGGCACAAACCTGTGCACGCGGCAATTGCACACCGGCGCGCGTGTGTGTGTGTGTACGCTATTTTGTTTTGTAGTGTGTAGCAAGGACAAGAATGAAAACAGGTCTGCGCACCTATTCTTTTATCCTTGGAAAATAAAGTTTCATTCATTCATTCTCTCTCGTTGACATTGATGCTCGAAAACTATTCTTTAACGCACACATCAAGACACATTGTAATTATGCTTCCAATATCTGGGACGGCTGTGGAGACATTCATTTGACAAAAATTTAATTCGCTTTACCGGTGAGGTATTAAGCTTATTCTTCCTGGTTCGTCCCCTACTGATGAAAGACTGAAGGCCCTTAATATCCTACCACTTAATAAACAATTGGAACTTAATAGATGCTTACTTGTGCAAAATATTCTAAACGATGCCGCCCCTCCCTATCTCCGCGAGCTGTTTGCCCACACGAATAGAGAGAACACGAGGAACAGCTTACTCCATCTCCCAAAACCGAGAATCGACATCTTCAAATCTAGCATATCATTTTCCGGTGCTAAGTCATGGAATAATTTGCCCTCTCACTTAAAGTCTATTTCAAAGTTATCTACCTTCAGAGCTCGCGTTCATAAATATTTGCTGTCGTTGTGAAAGTTCTTTCTTTCTGCTTAGTATGTTGCTCCAGCACAGCAGATTGCTGCAGGTTATGTAATAGTTCGACTGTCTGCATTAATATGTAAGGTTCATACGAGTGTGTGTATATA
Organism: Semisulcospira habei; assembly: GCA_036245525.1. Taxonomy (NCBI): domain Eukaryota; kingdom Metazoa; phylum Mollusca; class Gastropoda; family Semisulcospiridae; genus Semisulcospira; species Semisulcospira habei. The sequence continues at coordinate 151,526,927 of BTPG01000002.1, forward strand.
TATATATATATATATATATATATATATATATATATATATATATATATATATATATATATATATATATATATATATATATATATATATATATATATATATATATATATATATATATATATATATATTGGTTTAATTTCTTTCTTTTTCTTTCTTTGTTTTTCTTTCTTTTTTTCTTGAGGGTGGGGGGGTGGGGGGTGAAGAATGGGTCTTTTTACTTATATGTGTTTTATCTTTTGCTGTATCGTCTGATATATTTTTATATGTGTAGAGTAGCAGGACAGTTTGGAAGATGGGCATTGCTATGCCTAAAACTTTTTATCCTGAATAAAACGTTTCATCATCATCATCATCATCTCTCTCTCTCTCTCTCTCTCTCTCTCTCTCTCTCTCTCTCTCTCTCTCTCTCTCTCTCTCTCTCTCTCTCTCTCTCTCTCTCTCTCTCTCTCTCTCTGTGGTTGTGTGTGTGTGTGTGTGTGTGTGTGTGTGTGTGTGTGTGTGTGTGTGTGTGTGTGTGTGTTACAGTGTGTGTGTGTGTGGCATTCTTATATATTACGTGCGTGTGTTGTGCGTGCGTGTGTGTGTGTCAGTGCGCGCGTGTGTGTGTGTGTGTGTGCGTGCATGGACATGGTTAAACAGTCTCTGTACCTAATAATTTATCCTTTCATTTTTCTCTCTATACTCTCACATTACACGTCCATCTCACGAGGCCAACAACAACAGCAAAACAGCCGCCAACACACGGAACTGAACATTTTTTCCTTTGTGTGTTCGTAAATTCTGTTGTGTTGGTAACTTCTTTAGATAGCCGGATTTCCTCCGCAGCTCTAGCATGTTATGTATCAAAACTGTCGACAACCAGCGCAACAGGAAAGTGGAGACTAGAGGCACGCACCAGGAGCAGATGTGTCTCAAGTCTGCTGTTTTCAGAACGGAAGCCGACCGAGTGTGAATGGGAAGGGTCTAGATTGGTGATAGCTTGTTAGTCAGCGCTGCACGCCAACAGAACCACGTCGTATCACCGAGCAGACAAAAGAGGAGAAGGCTGGCGACGGCCGCGGTTGACCCGCGCACATTCGTTCGGCCGCTGTTCCCATTCACAGCCGCGGTCGGCGTCAGCCCGAGGACCTTTTGCTTGGATTGTGGTGAGAGAATTTGAGGCCTACATGTGACCCTGCCAGTTCTGGCGGCCCTTTTGTCATTTAGCCTACGGCAAGGCACTGACATGAGTGACGCTGCTCTTCACTGTTGTGACAAATCAGTCGCTCGGGAGATCAAAACACTACAGCACCTATTTCTCTCAGGTGCATCATTTTCTACTCGCCCTTCAGTGGTTTGGAGCTTACGGATAATAACACGGGACAGGCGCAGGGTGGGGAGGGGCGGAGAGTGGTGGTGGTGGGTGGTGGGTGGGGGGGAGGTCGGGTTCGTGGGGGGGGGGGGGAGGGACTGACATGGGAGCCAATAGTATCTACTGAGCGTTAATCATCACATCCATAGCGTGGAACTCGTAAACTGAAAAGTGCAGCCGAGTTTGCTTAATATATTATTATTATTATTACATGGTATTTATATGGCGCATTTCTCATATTTATAATATAACTCAATGCGCAGGATGTGGCCGCGAGCTGGACCAGCGAGCACGCTCACGTGAATCACAGGCATTCACTCACACACTGTACGTAAACACAGAACATTCACGTGGTGCTAAGGGCAAGCTCAAGCGAGCTACTGACGGTATTTGGAAATCGTTTTGTATTTGAAATTTTATTAAGTTCGCTGAAACTGATACCAAAGTGAAAGATACCAAAATATATAGTCTAGCAGCTTTTCGCAATTTCTGCAGACTAAGTAGTTCGTCAAAAGAGTAACAATGGTTTGCAGGTACGAAACGAAAGTACTAATGCCATATAGTTTATGCATGGCAACAATATTTGTCCTTAGGATGGAGACATTTTTGTAGAAGTGTTTTTCGAAAGCTATTTTTCGATGTGAGGGAACCAGTCCTCGTACACGGCCCAGACTAAGGTGCAAGACATTTTTTTTGTGCATAACATTGAAAATTTCGAGTATACAAGTTACACGTTTATTCCAGTGAGTAAATTAAAATCATCAGCAAGTAAACATGCAAACATATTTACGATAAAATAATTTAAAAAGTAATATTTTTAATGCTGTAAGCATACTCGCGTCGCTAGTTTCAAAACGGCGGTCAGCGAGATGCCTTCGAAAGAAGTCAATCAGACGCGCACGGTTAATCAGCTTTACTTTGCTCCTGAAGTGAAACAGAGATTATTTTGGATTTGAACTTTGAAGTACATCTTATCAACGTCAAATACGTTATTTTTCCTGGTCTTGAAAACAGCCTTTCCCATAGAACTCGGGTCTCATTTGTGGGAGGAAAGCATATCGAAAGTAAACTACCTTAGTCGTGCATGTTGTGCATTGTGTCTGCCGACCATCTTCAACATTCTGCAGACTTTATGTCCGGATACAACATGCATGTTGTTCGTCCGTTTTCCAGCCTAACGGCTCTAAGTGTAGGTCTGCTCTTTTGTTATTAGTGGAGATGGGATTTGTAACTGGTCAAGCAATTCTTATCCGACTGGTCTTAAGCACAAGCCAGGCAGAGTGAAATCCATCTCCGAACCGTTTCCATCTAAATCACCTTGTTCAGCTAAACACCTAAATATAAAAATTGTAGTTTTTGCAACCCATTCAACCAATCCACACTCAAGTACTCACAAAACCTCACTATGATCAAGCTTTATCGGTACTGCATGAGACACAATACAGTTAGTAGCCCTCTCCATTGTATTACATGTTTTATTTATTTATTTATTATTCATTCATTTATGTATTTACTTACATATTTATTTATTATTTATCCTTTTAATTATGGATGGAAGGAATTCCTTGATGTACATGATCGCTGGTGGTATGGTGGTGGCCACGAAGGAGAGGAAATTATTTTTCAATATGCATACATCTGTGCATGTTCATAATCTATCTATAGGTCCCAGATACCCCCGACTTATTTTATTTATTAATTTATTATTTTTTAAAATTTATTTATTTACTTATTTGTTTGTTTGTGATGTATGTTTGCACATACACATCAGCATACAAGATGAGAACATACATGTACACATATATATGGTAATAGGCGCATAACACCTGCTCCCCACCCCACATACAAAACCACAGAACGCCCATTAAAAGACATGCAAGTCTGTGCATGTTCATAATAAGTATCCTTTACTTGGTATTCATGTCCCAGGTATCTTTGATTTATCTTATTTTATTTATTAAAATTTATTATTTATTTTTATTTGTTTGTAAATTAGGTTTTATACATATGCTGATGTTCTCATACACATACATGGTAATACTGCCCACTCCCAACCCCACTCCACAACAACAGAACACCCACTAAAAGACAAGTACATCTGTGCATGTTCATAATCTATCCTTTACTCAGCATTCATATGGCCCATGTATCTTGACTTACTTTATCTTATTTATGTAACAGCTACGAGATGACATTAGTCGCCTGCTCGGCATTAAACCCAAATAACTATTTATTTAAATTATTTATTTATTTACTTTTGTTTGTTTGTAATGCAGGTTTTGTACATACACATCAGCATACAAGAAGAAAATATACACATATATATAGAATTTTAGATGGCAATAGGTGGCATACCGCCCGCTTCCAACCCCTACCCAAATACACACACAAAACCGTAGAGCACCTACCCAAAGACATGCACATCTGTGTATGTTCATAATCTATCCTTTACCTAGCATGCATATGTCCCAGGTATCTTAGACTTACTTTATCTTCTTCTTCTTCTTCTTCTCGAACGCCGTCACACTTGGAGTTTGGCTCTCAAAATGAAATCTGTGGTCTTCTGTAGCGCCTCCACAGGCCCGTACAGTTTCTCTTGTAGAGTGGCGGGCTTCGGCCATATCTCCTCCCTCAGCGGCTGGTGGTTCCCACAGTCCTGGAGGATGTGCTCTGCGGTCTGCTCTGCTTCTCCACAAGGGCACAGGGGAGATGGCACGAGGTGGAAGCGTCTGTGCAGGTGGAAATTGAGTCGGTTGTGCCCGGTCCTCAGACGAAAGATGGTCACCTGCTCTTGTCTGGACAGCTGATGGTAACTGTCTAGGGGCCGTTGTGGTGGTCTGTACACAGACTTAATGATGGTCTTCATCTCTGTGAAGCTGACTCCATTTTCATCTTGTTCTTTCTCTGCGCCCACTTTTGCCATTCTGTCAGCTTCTTCATTGCCGTAGATGCCACAGTGTGAAGGGATCCACTGCAGCACCAGTCTGGTGCACTTGATGTTTTGCAGTGCCTCTTGTAGACGTGGCAGTTTGCTTGCTGTTGCTGCCTCAAGGACAGACATGGCATCAGTAAGGAAGACAATCTTTGCATCAGGGTCTGCAGTGCCACTAAGGGTGTTAGCTGCGCGGACTAGGGCTTCCACCTCAGCTCTGTAATTTGTGCAGTGAAGGCCTGTTGGTACTGCCTCTGCCTGCCATTTTCCGTTTGGGTACTGAATGTACACCCCAGCCCCTCCATCCTGAACTGCATCTGTGGCTGATCCATCGGTGTATGCCCGTATCCATGCTTCCTGGGGATACTTTTCTTCGAGCATGGCCAGTGTCAGGGCTTTCTTGCTCACAGTGCTGTGCTCATCTCTGGTGGTGATGTAGGGTACCGTGGAAGAGATGGTGATGTTTTCTGGCTTACTTTCCCAAGGTGGAAGGTCGCTAGCAGGATTCAGAGCCTCTACCTGCGCAGGCAGCTTTGCCTGGTGTTTTCTCTGCAGTGCTCTCGTCTCCTTCACAAAGCTTGATCTTTTCAGTCTCCCTGAGGTTGGTTGTTTCATCCTAGCGTTCATAGGATGGTCTTTGGAAGACTTGACCTTTGTGGACTGTATCAAGGCTTTGCAATCTCTTCTCATGCGCAGGGGTGGGATGCCCGTTGTCTCTTCCATCTTTTCAATTGGTGTGGATCTCATTGCGCCGGTGATGATACGCAGTGCCTGGTTCTGAACTCTGTCAATGGTCTGCTGGTGTGACTGGGCTGCCGTCAACCATGCATTAGATCCGTACTCAAGGTGTGGTCTCACTGTGCCTTGATATACATTTTTGAGGATCTTTTCATTGGCTCCCCATTGTGTTCCAGCCAGTTTTCTCATGATGTTCAGCTTTCTTCTAGCTTTCGCTTCTGCATTCCAAATGTGCGGCTTCCACGTCAGCCTCTTGTCAAGGGTGACTCCCAGGTATGTCTGTTGGTCTTCATACCGCAGCGGGGTGTTGCCCAGTGTTAGGTTGCCAGCCTTTGCCTTGTTGGAGAGAGAGAAGAGTGTGGCTGATGATTTTTCTGTGTTGATGGTCACACACCAGTTGTTGGTCCAGTCTGTCAGCCTGTCCAGGGCTAGCTGCATCCTGTATGTAGCAGTTGTTGCATACTCTTCTGTGCACCAGAGTACCAGGTCGTCTGCGTACAGGGCTGCGTGTACTCCTTTTGGTAGCTCTGGCACAAGGTCGTTGATGAAAAGTATGAACAGTGTCGGTGACAGGACTCCCCCCTGTGGCACCCCCTGACGCAACAGCACTTTTTGGCCACAGTACCCATCCACTGTCACACGGGCTCTGCGATTATGCAGGTATGACTTGGTCCACCGGTACATATTCCCTTCCGGATGCCACTGCGAAGGAGTTTCACAAGGAGACCATCCTTCCACACCTTGTCGAAAGCCTTCTGTAGGTCACTTTATCTTATTTATTTAAATTATTTATTTATTTTGTTTGTAATGTAGGTTTTGTACATACACATCAGCATACAACATACAACATGATGCCTCTGTGCATGTGGCCACCAGTACTATTCTGTCAGATCTGTCGCACCCAGCCAATGATCTCTTCGAGCTTTTGCCCTCTGGCCGGCGGTTCCGTGCTTTGAAAGCCAGAGCCTCTCGATTCAGGTGCAGTTTCTTTCCAGAAGCTGTCCTCAGTACAGCACCATCCATGGAACAACGTGATTCCATGATTTGTGACATATGACTGATTAGTGTTTAATATTGTGAGCACCATTCATTTGGAAGTTAAGCACTATATAAATGTACATTATTATTATTATTATCTATCGTTTAGTGCTCTATACAGGATGATCGCCAACTGAGTGTATGACATGATGAATGCCCTACAAGTGAGGATGTATTTTACTGTCGCCATGCCACACAAAAATCCTTATAACGTTTTACTTTGTGAATAAATGTCTTATACATGTACATTGTCATAGGTGCCATACCGCTCGCTCCCAACCCCACTCCAGTCACACACACAAAACCGCAGAACACCCACCAAAAGAATGTATATCTGTGCATGTTCATAATCTATCCTTTACTTAGCATTCATATGCCCCAGGTATCTTTGACTTACTTTATCTTATTCATTTAACCATCATGAGGGTGGCCGTAGTCGCCTGCGTGGCGTTAAACCCAAATAACTATTTAAATTATTTATTCATGTTTTTGGGTAATGTAGTTTTGTACATACACATACACAGTAATAGGTGCCATACTGCCCCGCTTTCAACCCCACCCCACATACAAAACCGCAGAACACCCACAAAAGACATGCACAATTGTATACTGATGGGCATTAGTGGACTGTAAAACCTATATACATGTGTATATAGAGATTTGAGATTTAAAAAGTGGCTTGTATTGACTGCCTGTATTTTAGCCTAACCTAAAAATCTCATGTTAATCACACTGCACATGCAGCCATCAGTTCTGTGAAAAGTAATGTTGGCCTCATGCAGTGATGCACAGGGGCACCAAAACTTACAGATAAGGCCACACCTGATAACAATAACATAATTAATATGCATACTCAGCCACTAGTTCTGTAAACAGCATCTTTGTAAACAATACTAGTGGCCAAATGCACACATACATTATAGATGACGCCACCACTGATCACTTCAAACATTTAGGCTGCCCAGTTCACATTGATAAGGAAAACCGCAGAACACCCACAAAAGACATGCACAATTGTATACTGATGGGCATTAGTGGGCTGTAAAATCTATATATAGAGATTTGAGGTTAAGAAAGTGGCTTGTATTGACTGCCTGTATTTTAGCTGCTCACCTAAAAATCTCATGTGTACAGTTAATCACACTGCACATGCAGCCATCAGTTCTGTAAATAGTACTGGTGGCCACATGCACAGGGGCACCAAACTTAAAGGTGAGGCCAAAACTGCCACCTCAAACAAAACGATACCTACACACACATATAAATGATACAGTCAACCTCCATGTGCGATAGTCAGGACAGGTTTAAAGTATGGGACTGTAAATCTTACAGCGAAATATCAAAGCCAGTAAGAAAATTTAATATAACAGCAGCAAGTACATGTATTTTGTAAATCACTCAAATAAAACATGAGAACTCATCGAGGCCAATGGTGTTATGATGGGTGATGGAAACACTGAAAGAAATAGTATGTGCACAATATTATAAAGTATGTGCCTCCCCCCCCCCCCCCCTCCCTTTAAATGCCACCACTGATCACTTCAAACAATAGGCTGCCAGTTCACATTGATAAGGAAAACGACAGAACACCCACAAAAGACATGCACAATTGTATACTGATGGGCATTACTTGCCATTAGTGGGCTGTTAAACCTATATATAGAGATTTTAGGTTAAGAAAGTGGCTTGTATTGACTGCCTGTATTTTAGCTGCCCACCTAAAAATCTCATGTGTACAGTTAATCACACTGCACATGCAGCCATCAGTTCTGTAAATAGTACTGGTGGCCACATGCACAGGGGCACCAAACTTAAAGGTGAGGCCAAAACTGCCACCTCAAACAAAACGATACCTACACACACATATAAATGATACAGTCAACCTCCATGTGCGATAGTCAGGACAGGTTTAAAGTATGGGACTTTAAATCTTACAGCGAAATGTCAAAGCCAGTAAGAAAATAATATAACAGCAGCAAGTACATGTATTTTGTAAATCACTCAAATAAAACATGAGAACTCATCGAGGCCAATGGTGTTATGATGGGTGATGGAAACACTGAAAGAAATAGTACGTGCACAATATAAAGTATGTGCCTCCCCACCCCCCCACCCCCCTTACTTTAAATAGCTGTTCATCACAAAGCATATCTCATTCATTTGATCACTCTGTGTTACCTGTCTCCGTTTTCTTTCTCGTTTTAATCCCCAAATATATGAGTGTCAGTGCTAATGCCAGCTGCTAAGAATCTTGCAGCAAACTGCAATAATGCAGACAAACTTTAAACTATGCAGCAGCAAAATAGTTCATCTTTTGTGCAATAGGCTACTGCTAGCAAGATAGGGTTTAATTTTAAACAAAGCATTGCATGAATTTCCAAGCGTGTTCACATTGTGCTGTGTATTTTTTACGTGTCAAGTGTACTGTACCATCAGTGATCACTGATCGAGACTGCATGGCACTGATCGCACATCACAACATAGCTTGCCAGTACAACTGATTGAATTAAGTGTTACAGTATAATAATAATTAATCAAGTTCCGAAACTTTGTTCAGCCATGACAGTTACAACCTAGTGGTGTGGCACTCTTTTACAGCATGCAACATGTTGCACTTCGGACATAGGTTTCGAAGATAGCCTTTTTTTTTTTTTTTTGCTGTGGTGTCGAAATGAAACGGGCAAAGCGATGGTAGAGTGAATGAAAATAAACGTGACAAACCTTTATCAAGATGTAAAAATGCACAAAGCAACGTTGCATGTTCGCCTTTTTGGTAAACAAACACGCTTCTGTAGAACAAATCAAAAAGAACTCGCCGGTACATCGAAATTCATCGCAGGGAAATCCGCGTGTGCCGATGTTTTGATCAAGTGATCAGTTTGGGATACCTTATTGTTGAGTAACAATATTTGAGTTCAAGGCAAGCCTTTTCGTAACTGCTCCTTCTCTTAATATACCTAAGTGTGCAAATTTTATTAAAAAAATAAATGAAATCCTTTTAAGTGACATATAGTGCATACTCTCACTGAATACAGGAACAATGAGACCCGCGTAAACTACTGATCCCCTGGGAACATGGCTGCGAATATCCTGGTTTCGTCTGCAGGCAAACTAGAAACAAAATGTGCTACAGAAAAATGTCTCCATCCTCCGGCGGTTTAAAACGAGTGCGCATTGCTTTTATTCAAACTAGACTTCATTTTGATATACCCAAACCTTTGTTACTCTCTAGAAAATCACTATATCGTAAACGGCTGATCGTCTATCAAGGGCAGCTGCTAGACTAATATAGTCCGTTTGACATCGGAGCGCACACTCTCCCCGATCACTTTGTGCCAGTGGGATATAAAAATGGAGTAACGAACAAACGAACGGAGCGCACAACGGTTTTTTTCCCCCTAAAATATATCGGTAAAAAAAAAAAAAAAAAAAAAAAAACACTTTTCTATACCACATTAAGAACAAATATCATGTAGTGCTGATGGTAAAATAATTTGTGAAAAGACGAGAGCAAGCCTTTTTCAATACCCTAATAGATCCCCGGCAGGAAACGGCCAGATTTCAATATCGAGGTGAAGCGTGCAGACTTTGATTTGAAAACTTGGTCCACTTTTTCATTCAAGTGAAAATGAATCTTTCTAATTGGACTGAATATAATTATCTGGGGCACATTTAGGGATGTAAAAATCAGTCATTTCGTGATAGAAAATCGACTTTTGACGACTGTACTGCAAAACGAACACATTGTTCGAGTTTCTTGAAAGTAAATCGTATTATTAGGTCAACCTGCACTGAATGATATTTGTATTAACCCATTCAGCCCTGACGCACTGCAGCAGGAGATGGGTCGACCAGGATAATTCAGTCAAGGGTAGTGCCAGACTACTGCTTGGCGCCGACATTATCATGGTCGATCCGTCTCCTGCAACTGGTGCATAGTCGTTAAATGACGCGTCCAAAATTTGGGAAATATGTGCGTCGGGCTGAATGAGTTAAGAGTGGTACAGAAAAGTGGTTCTTTGTAAAGATATTTGCGAACAAACTGTGTGCTCTCCGATGGCAAGACCGAATGTAATAATGGGCGGATAATGACGACGCTATTTATAGGTCCCAAACCACACATTTGTGTATGCGAATTACTTTGCTTACGTCAAACTTCGATATTTCAGGCTGCTACGAAACTCAAGTTACAAAACTTGAACCAGTCATTGTTCCGTCGTTGCTGAAATTAACCCCTTCGCTGCCCGTGATCAAGGATTTCGCGTTGGAAACCACTGCTCTCTGACCGACATTGGCGTGAAAAACACAATGCAACAGGGACAAAAAACTGATAGACACAAAGAACCCAGGACTAACATGTCTCTCGCAGATGACTCGAGTAGTGTTCACCTCGGCCCGGCAGTTAAAAGGGGTTAATGCTGCGCCGGCGCAATGCCGCAACAAGTAGCTTACGGGTTCAATCAATATTTAATACGGGCTTTTGTAATACAGCTGAGCAGATTCATAACCCTCTACTTTCCAGTTCATTGTTGACGTGAGCTGGTTACGTCATTACTGACGAGTGGCCTTGCTTACGCGATCCAGCAATGATCGCTCCGCTGGCAGACGATGAGTTGACAATGATCGCGGCTCGAAAGTGGCTGGCACATGTGGCGGGGATTTGAAGGATTTAAATCTCTTCACTGCCAGCGGACGTAGATCGTGCTTCTGGAATGATTATTAACCCATTTAGCCCCGCGTCCCTGCAACTGGTAATAATCGTTAGGCAACACCTCCAAAAATTGAGAAATGGGACCTTGGGGCTGAAAGGCTTAATTGAACAACAAAAGAACCACAGCCGTCCAAAGAACAAAGTGGTTTCGACAAGAGGCATAGATCCTCATGAGCCCCCCAGCAACTGCGAGGGGCTCATGAGGAACTATACCTCGTCGATAACTGGGTGGTGTTCAATTTTTCTCGGCAGTGTAGGGGTTAAATGAGGGCGTATGTCAACGTACATTATTTAAATCTCTTCTGTTTACTATTATTTATATTGAGCAGAAGATATTCGCCCATTTACTGCCAGTTGTGGCGTTTGTTTGTCCTCAAAGTCATCTGACGTTCTGGTTAATTCAACGGGCAATGCGGCGCCTCAGCTGCCCAGGAAGCAGGGACCCAAAGTGGCATCAGCAAGAGGCACAGATGCCCATGGGCCCCTGCAACTGCGCGGGCTCATGAGTGTCTATGTCTCTTGCTGTGGCTCGTGTTTAGTTATTTCTCGGCATGTACGTTGATACACACCACAAAACACCGACTTTCTCGGGATCTACAGTCTAAGCCTTTAGGTACCAGCGAAGTTTTTGAGCCGGAAGAGATTCCAAAGCGAATGAGTCAAACAAGTGCCCCTGAGCTAGCCTTCTGACTATCTTGGTCAGTTCATACGATTCATCGCCCTCCAGCGGCGCGGTGTGCGCGTGTATGACGGAACGAGTCTGGAATGTTGAGTCGGTTGACGCCTTGCACTGAAACGGCTTCGTCGCCGCCGTGGCTTGAGTCATGATCCTTCAGTAACCATGACTACACAAGACTGGTGTAACTTTTATTACAGCGCCACCATTCCCGGTCTGCGAGCGTGTCTGCAAGTGGCGCAGATCCGCATGGGGCCCTGCCTTCGCAGGGGCTCATGCGGATCTGCGCCACTTGCTGTCGAAAATCAAGACAAGGTACATCTGTGCTTCTCGGAGGCAGCAGGGGATAAGCGTTTCTGCCGGGGATTACATTGTCAGAGCAGTGTAAGATTTACGAATGTCAGCACGGAGTATCATCGAGAAGACGGCGTCATTTATTAGTCGAGCTTGCAATCACAAATTCATATACATTCACGTGACATTTCAAGTTACTGCATCCGGCAGTCTTGCGGTGAAGTCGATGAAGTACGCGTCATACTGATTTTCCACGCATCCCGCCAGTAAATGTATCTAATAACCGAAATCCAGACTACGAGGGTGAATTTATTTTTGCGTTGCCGCCACCGCGAGATAAATACATTGTTCGTTGTTGTTCACCTACCCCATTAATCCTAAGGCTGAGTTTTAAAATTTGCTTATTGTCCTATGAAGGCTACATTACAGATGAGGAGATAGGTCAACCAGTTCAGTTTAAGGGTGGTTCCAGAATAGCATGGCGCCTGAGGCGCCACGCTATTCTGGCACCACCCTTGAACTATCATTTCCCCACCCGGGTCTGCCCTGGGAGACTTGGGTGGGGTTAGGTATTTTTTAGTTCCCAGGGTCACCCTGGTCAGCCCCACAGGGTGGGTTTTTCTCTCTATTCTGGGGCATGTGTTTCTGTCTACCCTTTGTCCATTCACCTGTATTTGCCTTTTTAAAACTCTCCCTACTGTCTGCACTGCCTGTAGCTCTTGATATTGGATGTGTGTTGCTAAATGGTCTTAGCTTTATTTAGGCCCCGTGTGTTAGGTTTATTTAATGTATTTGACCGGCTGGCGACATACATTCAATGTTCTGTTTATTTTTTTTTCACAAGCAGTGCAGGCACGTCCTGAGAAAGCCTTGTTGCTGTCGGGACGCTAAGCAATGTACAATCAATCAATCAATTGAACTATCATTGTCAATCTTATTTCAAGCAATAGTGTATTAGGGTGAAAAGAGTTAACTGATTCCGTACACGCCGCATGGTACTGATTGTGATAATTATTCTTGTTGTCCCGATTGTATTAACTGTCTTTGCTGTTTCAGTGTCCATTGTGAAAACACACAATTTTTTTATATGACAAAAACGCCAGGGAACCCATATTTTTGTTGTTGGCTATAAGCGAATTAATTGTCGCGGATAGAGCATACTCGGGGTTTCTAACAAGATGGGATGAACCATAACCCACAAAGTCCCTTCTATATGAGAGCTGTCATCGCTACCTTTTGTCTTTGACTTGATTCTGATGTTGAAATATCTCCTTTTGAAAAAGCCTCGCAGATTTGCCAATGCGTAATAGTGAACTCTAGAAGGGGCGCGCGCAGTGCATACGCGTCATTGGTTTGTCAAACGAAATTTGTCATGACGTATTTTTTTGTTTTTACGTAAGTTTATATTTAACGTGATATGAGATTCGCTTTCGCTTCAAGACTTGGGAAAATGGTGACAACACTAAAATTTCACGGTACAATTTCAGTCTTGCTATAATTTGCGTGAAATCAGGTTGACTTTACCTAGCTACATGCTATACTCAGTACACCTGCATTTTCTTCTGAAAGCGTGTCGATGTGTGTCATGCGTGTACGTGTGCGTGCGTGCATGCGCGCGCTGCAAACATCCTGAAAAGGCATAGATATTCATGCACCCTCCGGGCACTTACGGATCTATGCCTCTTGGAGATGCGCTCATATGTGTCATTGGTTTGTCAAACGTCATTAATTTTGTCATGACGTATTTTTTGTCGTTATGTCATTTTATATTTAACGTGATGTGAGTTTCGCTTTCGATTCAAGACTTGCGAAATTGGTGACAAAACTAGAATTTTACGGTACAATTTGAGTCTTGCTATAATTTGTGTGAAATCAGGTTGACTATACCTAGCTACATGTACACCTGCATGCTCTTCTGAAAGCGCGTCGATGTGTGTATATGCGTGTGCGTGAATGCATGCGCGCGCTTCAAACATCCTCAAGAGGCATAGATGTTCATGCGCCCTTCGGGCACGAGGATCTATGCCTCTTGGAGATGCGCGCATGAGAGAGAGAGAGATGGAGAGAGAGAGGGAGAGAGAGAGAGAGAGAGAGAGAGAGAGAGAGAGAGAGGGAGAGGGAGAGAGAGAGAGAGCATATGTCTGCGTGGTGACGAAGTTGCTTCTTCTTTTACGTCACCTGCACTGTCTGACTTTTCTACTATTTTAATTATTTTCTGAAAAGAATTACTTTTACTAAAGAAGTTGAAAGGATACAAAGCTGGCTAACAAACTCATATAATGTCTTTTTCCAAGCTAGCTATATGCAAAAGTTCAAGTAAATATGACAAACATTACGGATTCTAATCTGGGTCAACCGACTTCCTATAAACGGTTGTTTAGGTCTTCAATGAGAAATTCAATTACAATATGCTCGGAGGCTCTCTTAGCCACCCACTTAGGAAAGTATTTTGCCAAGTTTCAAGCTTGTGTGTACAGAAATATCGTATATTCTCTTGTTTACATACATATGCACATACATACATATATACATACATACATACGCACATACGGCGCTTCGCGCCAAATGTACGTTGAGCAACGAGGTTAGCGTAACTAGACATGACGTAATTTTTATCTTGTTACTGCAATTGTTAGAGGTTTAACCTGCCCGCCTTTGACATCATGGACATGCTATTAAATTCGCTCCACCGCGACCCGTCCTAAAAAACGTCCCTTCTATAAAAGAAAGGGACTTAAAAAGAGATGTTATATCTGAATATATGTTATTATAACGGACCTGGTTAAAAGTATAAGCGAAGTGTATTGTGAACTAGAAGAAACTACCAAGTGAGTAGTAAAAAGCACAGTCATCGGAGAGAAATGTGCAGTATCACAGATCTGCTTTGGTCAAAGCACACACAAAAAAAGATAGGAAAGATTGGGTGCGCTAAGCCGTTCACACCGGCTAAATATCTGGACCCCCCCCCCCCCCTTAGGGGACCTAGATTTATATTTCCATGCACCAAGGGGCTGGAAATCCAGTGGATATGTGTGTGATACGCCCTCTTTCGGGGGAGGGGGGGAGGGTGTGGGGGGTGGGGATATGCATTGCTTCCAGTCACTTGCTTAGCCCTTACTCTTTCCTATCTTTTTTTGTTGTTGTGTGCTTTGACCAAAGTAGATCTATGATCCTTGGTCAATAATGCACAATTCTCTCCCCTGACAGTGCTTTTCCTACTCACGGTAGTTTCTTCTAAATTACAATCACTGGCAGTTAACCCTTCTGGTCTAGTATTGTGAAGTATGTTCTCCTTTTAGTTTCTGTCCCTTCTAGAGAACCATCGGTACGACGAAGCAAGTGAGAATGTTGATGATGATAAATGTTCGACCCGTGACTACCAGCGGACAGCAGAATTACGTCTTTGAAAGCAGGAATAATTCAACACTGAATAATGCCGTCAATTCAAGGAACGCGGAAATGACTAGGGTCGGGGGCTCATGAGGTTCTTTGCCTCTCGCCGTTGCGTGGTAGTGTCCGCATTTCTGGGTTACCACAGCGGTTCTGAAAACATAAGGCATATGATGGCTTTCGTTTGATATGAAGGATTGTTTTCTGAATGGATGTAGATTTCACGTGATGTGTCCTGCCGGGAATTTGACAGAAAAGATATGGTAAAAGTATCAGGTTCCAATCAGCTACATATATCTTGTACGTCAAATCGTTTTACCTTTTTACTTGTAACCAGTGTTTTGCGCCGAAAAAAAAATCTGAACACCACCCAACTGCAAGAGGCATAGATCCTCATGAGCCCCCGCAGTTGCGGGGGCTCATGAGGATCTATGCCTCTTGCTAACGCCACTTTGAATCTCTGTTCCTTGGCCATCTATGGTTTTCCGGTCTTGAATTAACGAAGATAGCATAAACGCAGTTTGCCCTGAGCTGGCACTAAACGAGTTAAATACCGTATCAAGCAGTTTGGTTCTGGAGTTAGACAAAAGATGGATCGACGCAAATGGGACCCACGTACAGGGCCGGATCACGCTTGACAAATAAAAGAGTTGTACGATTGATGACGTCGCCATTAATCGGCGGAGCAGCGGGAGCCGAACACGATCTGCAAGAGGCATAGATCTTCATGAACCCATGCACCCGCAGAAGCTCATGAAAATGTGTGCCTCTTGCTGGCTGAAGTGGCTGGCCGTGGAACTGTGCTCGTATAATTATGAATGCATTCAACAGAAAATACTCAGAAGTCATGCAGGTCTTAGTAAGAAGGTCACAGAAACACCGTTTGTCTTCAGTGTTTTGTCGAATCAAAGTGGCGATTAACTCGTTCAGTGCCAGCTGACGCAGACTGTAATTTTTGCAATTTTCGTGAATTCGACGCCAAATACCCACAGATGCCCCAGGAGCGTGGATTCAAAGTGGTGTCAGCAAGAGGCCTAGATCCTCATGAGCCCACGCAACTATAGAGATCTATACCCTTTGCAGTTGGGTGGCTTTTATATTTTCTCGGTACTGAACATGTTAAAAGAAATGACTGGTATTCAATTAATGGTGTGAGCGTTATGTGACGTTCCTTTTGAGGCATGAACTACGATCGTTCGTTCGTTCCTTCCTTCGTTCATTCATTTCACAATCTGGATAGCTGAGTATCATTAGGAGAAATTGTCTCCTGACTGAAAGTTCTTATACCACTTGAAGCGGTGTGCTTCATGGCAAGCTTTGGTTGCTTAAATTCGCCAATACAATGGTTTATCAAATGTGTCTTGCTGAACAAAGACTTATGCCTTTCATTTCACAATCCAAGCCAATACAATGGTTTATCAAATGTGTCTTGCTGAACAAAGACTTATGCCTTTCATTTCACAATCCATGCCAATACAATGGTTTATCAAATGTGTCTTGCTGAACAAAAACTTTATACCTTTTATTTCACAATCCAAGCCAATACAATGGTTTATCAAATGTGTCTTCCTGAACAAAGACTTATACCTTTCATTTCACAATCCATGTGAGTAGGCACACGTGACAGAGGGTTTCTACTGCCTAATGAGCGTAACGGAAGGAACTCTTCTGCGTAAAAAGGAGAAAAAGCGCAGAAAAGTATTTCCTTTTACGACAATCAAATTCATCATTTAAGTACGCCTTTTTGTCCAGCATCAACTCATTTAGCCCGAAGCACAAATTTCCCAAATTACGGAGGCGTCATCTAACGACTATGCACCAGTTGCAGGATATGGGTGGACCATAATTCAAGGGCAGTGCTAGATTAGCTTGGCGCCAACAGGCGCCAAGCTAATCTGGCACTGCCCTTGAATTATCATGGTCGATCCATCTCCTGCTGTAGTGTGTCATGGCTGAATGGGTTAAAGCAAGTACTAAGTTACATGTTAAAGTCCCCTCGCACCGTAGTGATCGGGGGCTACAACATTATTATTAGACACGCCTAGAGTATTTATAAAGAGATATTGCGAACTATTGACCCCTTACTGCCTGGGATGGGTCACTTTAAACATGGATGAATTTACGGTAAGACACGTTGTTCCAGGGTCTTTCACACTATTTGTTCAGCCCACCTACCCACATACCCGCCTTTTTTCACTTTCTACAATCAAATAGACTGTAGAGCAAACAAAATGCGACATTTTTGGACATAGTACATTTCGTTCTCTACTGCGGAGGTCTCCGTGAGTTTCATTGAAAACAAAATCCATTCATTGTCCAAACTACTGATTGAAATATGGAGGCCTCACATGCCCCATACTCACTAAGCCCATAATCTTCCCACCACTCTCTTGCCACCTGCTAAACTCCCTCTATAATTGCTTCCTAGTCTGTTCATAGTCTGAGAGGCAGGTTTCGTCTCTCCCACCCCCCCCCCCACCCCCCCACCCCCCCACTCCTGTCGGGTGACTGTGCTCTTCCGTGTCGCGTACTCACACGGGTGTAGAGTCCCGCACTAACAACTCTGTTGACTGTCCGAATTATGCGTGGGGAGGTATAGGTAAATGGTCCAGGTTTTCCCCAGCCAGAGGTATACGTTCGAATGAGTTCCTGCACCCGCAGGAGGTCATGAGAATCTATGCCTTTTTGCAGATAAACGTCCTTTTGAAGTCTTCGTTCTGAGAAATAGAGTTGTCAACAATGAACGTAGAGCCACTTCGCTGTATATCGAAGCGGATCTAGAGTCTTTGGTGTTAATGTGCTCGATCCCGACGCGCAAGAGAAGCACGGATTATCATGAGAATTCACTATAATTAATGAGCTGAGCGGTCAAAGGTCACGAAAACGAGGCTGAATAGGATACACAATGGCGACTGCTGATGGTTGTGAGTGTCGGGACCTTCGATTTGTGCCTTATTTTGAGCATCAGGAAATGAAAGACTACATCATACATGGTTCAAAGGTTCCCTTTATGATACATAGATAGAAGAAGCTGCAAAGGGACATGACATTTGGTTGAATACTAAATCTTTTAAAAGCTTTTTTTTTTAGGGGGTGGGGGATGCTGTACATAATACCATAATTATACGAAAGATCTTGCACCTATCTGTGTGATCATTCAAACACAAACAATTAGTGTTATTTATCTGTTCGTTTCCCGGGTTCACTAGAGATAAAGTGCATGCTCACTGCGCAAGTCTGAAAACTTTGTATAAATTTATTTAAGCATGAATCATTGAATGTGTAAATATTTGTCAGTTAATACATTTCTCTTATTTGTAATTGTTTTATTGTAAATAAAGATTTTGTTTGTTTATTATTATTTTGTGGTATTGATAGTATGTTGGAAATAACATTTTATGGAAACTAAACTGAAGTTGGCGTGTCTCTTCTTTCAGGTTTGTGCGTCTATTTCCTCACATGTATGTAATGCAACTCAAAACCACAACTTTCATCAATCTTTTTATTTCCATGTTAAGCAGCTTTTAGGTAATGTTTACCAGTCGCATTGAGCACAATCGGGAAAAAAATGTATGCAGTAAATAAATTCACTGTTTAAATTGACATGAACCATCACATCACACAAAATATAGCTTGGACTTGGCCTGGTACTGACCCTAGTTTTCAGCCCGTAAAAAAGTTTAACATTGGATTTTTTTCGGACACTATCATGTCTTAACACCAAATGTGGCATGATGGTGTATGGTCACAAGACCTTAAAAAACATTGTCACTGGGTCAAATAATGTTGCCTAAAACTAAGTAAAAAAATCACTATTTTTCACGTATTTCCAATTTTCGCACAAATTATTAACAATGGTTATTATAACTATATATGCTATGGTAGGGCAAAGTAAGGCCTTTATTTTGATAGCAGTTTGGATGACCTTGTTTCGAACATGCTAATCAAAGAAACAGTTTTCCGTTGCCACATTGCTATATATAATAATAACATTTACATCTATTAAAAAAAAATCATCACGAGTTTTTATAAATGTTAAAGTGTTTGTAGAACAAGTCGAATGTTTAAATTTTGTAGTTGGCCAACAAACGCAATACATGCTAGCATTAACAAATTTAATAACGCACTGCCGTGATTGATAGGCTTGTAAAGTTGCAACAACAATTGTCATTGTAATAAAAACGTGTATCGTCTTTGTTGGTCAACTACAAAATGTAAATATTGACCTAGAAATACTTCATCAAAACACCTAGGCACAGGACGATCGTCTCAAGTTGGCCTTTGGTCGACACTTTACTACTGGTAGTAGCCCCGCCATGATGACAATCCTGCCCAGCCTCGCTTTCGTCAAACGACCTTCACCTCATTAGCTATGTGCATATTGCTCGAATATAGTGCATAAGTGCCTATTGTTGACGGAAGGGCATTGTTTAGCGACCATTCAACGGAAGCGCTTGGTTGGTTTGGTTGGTTAGTTCGGGGTTTAACGTCCACGGCACCGAAGTGATAATGCACGGCCCTGACGGGCGGGTTATGGGGGACAGGGAAATATATTGCCTATGGCGTACGACCTGAACATTTATCAACTCAGGCGCACTCCAACTGTGCCACTTTGATTTACCAGGACCTTTCAACGGACATGTTATTGAACAAGCCCGTCTTTTTCCCCTGGATTGCGAGTCCAGCTACAGGGGCCGGGACGGGATTCGATCCCACGACCCGACGATTCCCTTCGCTCTCCTGCTCCGACGCTTAACCGCCTGAGCTATTTCGGACTCTAACAGAAGCGCTTTAAACAAACCGCTCTTTTATGTCGCACGGCGTATCGCCTATTCATTTGAATTTTCTCAGTTTTATTCAGTAAGATTTACGGTAGGCACCGGTCGCACAATGTCACAGTAGACAAAGAAAACTACGGGGAGATTTTGGGACTACGACCAGGGTACTGTACTGGGACATGATGGAAGATGAAACATGTAGTTCCGAGGCACTAGGCAGCAGGAGATGGATCGACCATGATAATTCAAGGATGGTGCCAGATTAGCTTGTCGCCTCTCTCTCTCTCTCTCTCTCTCTCTCTCTCTCTCTCTCTCTCTCTCTCTCTCTCTCTCTCTCTCTCTCTCTCTCTCTCTCTCTCTCTCTCTCTCTCTCTCTCTCTCTCGTTCTCGCTCAGCCGTACACAGATCTTAACTGCGATGATAGCTCAATGCAGCGTGAGATCTGGAGGGGCGTTATGCTACATATTGTTCGCTTTTACAACTTCAGAATGTACGGAAGAAAAAAAATCCTTTAAAGGGGCACACCTGAACTTTTTGAAGGCTTCAGTTCGCGAAAAGCTTTTACTGGGCTTCAGTATACATACCCACTTAAACATTGACCACCCTATTGTCCCACCAAATGTTTTCTTTAGTCCGTTCAAAGCGAAAAGAGACCACCGGAATCTTGTGACTGGACACCATCAAAAGATTGCTTGTAATAGGCGATGGTAGCTGACGTCATTACTATTCTATACGACCTTAGGTCACGTTCGTCTGTGCAGCGTTAACCTACGTGCTCTCTGTTCTGACATACGGGTATTAAATAATCAAGTTAATTCATTAACATGAGAGAGACGTTTATTTCACGTTTATATGTTAATTCCTAGCATACATGCGCCCAGCCTGTGATCCGATCCAATGATTTACTGCTTGAACCTTGCCACCTGGAGCAGTGGGCAGGCAACACTGTCACGGGGTTTCACGGAAGCTTAGCTGTTATCGGACTGCAAACACAATCTTGGCCCGTCCCCGGAAGTCTTGTCAGCGGGCTGGCCGCCGCGTCAGGTCAGTCCTGACAAGGCATATCAGAGTAGGAGCGAAATAGCGTGCTGGTCTGTTATTTGAGACCTTACAAATGAAAGCCGTAAGGTCCAATATCACAGACCAGCACACAGGTAGTCAGTCATCTAGGTGCAAACGTTCAATAATACGTCCTGCATCAAGTTAATGACGCACATGCGCCCGGACCAAACTACATCTGACGGTCGTGTCTCTCGCTGCAAAACCCACACGTAAGGCGCACACATTTTTCAATCGTTGGACAGTCCGATTACCCCTTGTTTACGTCGAAACAGGAGCAATTTGGACCTACATTTGCAACGTCTATTAACCTGTTTTACCCCATGGCTGTATACCCCAAATTTTAGAGGTATCGTCTAACGACTATGTACCAGATGCAGGAGATGGATCGACCATGATGATTCAAGGATAGTGCCAGATGAGCTTGGCGCCGTCAGGCGCCAAGCTGATCTGGCACTACCCTTGAATAGTCATGGTCGATCCACCTCCTGCGGTAGCACGTTAGGGTTAAATGGGTTAAGTTACAAATGAACATGTATTGGTCACGAGACAACATCTTTCAGATTCTTTGGCGAATTACTTTTCGAACCAGGAAGCGAAAACGCACCAACGCAATCGAGTAAAAAAAACCAGCGTGCCTATCTTCCTTTATGGGTCCTTTATGTCCGTTGAAAGGTCCTGGTAAATCAAAATGCCACAGTTGCAGTGCGCCTGAATTGATCAGTGTCCAGGTCGTACTCAATAGGAAATCGATTTCCGTGTCCCCCATAAACCCGCCCGTCAGGGACGTCCATTATCACCTCGGTGCCGTGGACGTTAAACCCCGAACTAACCAACCTTTATGGGTTAAGGCCCGCCATTCATGCCGATTGTGCGCCGATTTTGAAGCCGATTCCGATCCGATTGCGATCGGATGACGTCATATATCCGATCCGATCCCACTCGGCTGCGAATCGGGTGTTTAGAACCTGCTCTATTTACCCGATCCGAATCGGTCCCCTATTGTAAGCTTCAACCAATCAGAGCGCCTCTCGTAAAGTACGTCGTTTCAGTTTGAAAATGGCGGAGGATCAGTACCACCTTCGTTGCCGATGTCTCGCCCGCCTCTTCCCAAATATGATGCAAAACTGCTGATAATGCAAGCACATCATCATCACTGTCAAAACTAGCAGCCAGTTTGCAGAATAGGTACGACTTCACTTCGGTTCAAACCGGTCGGCTAAAAAAAAAGTCGGGAAATGTGTTGGTTGGTTGGTTAGTTCGGGTTTTAACGTCCACAGCACCGAGGTGATCATGGACGGCCCTGACGAGCGGGTTATGAGGGACAGGGAAAGCTATTGCCTATGGAGTACGACCTGAACACTGATCAACTAAGGCGCACTCCAACTGTGGCACTTTGGTTTAACAGGGCCTTTCAACGGACATGCTATTGAACAAATCCGTTTTTTTCCCCCTGGATTGTGAGTCCACCTACCGGGGCCGGGATGGGAAATGTGTGGCAGTGCACACGTTTTTATAATCCGGCCCGATGACACTCCGATTCGAAACTGCTCGAGAATCGGCCTCAAAATCGGCATGTGTGGCGGGACCTTTACTGACGTGCCATGAGTAGGCCAAGATCGCCTTGAGCCTCCGCCAATCCCCGACGGTGTGAAGTTTGGTTTCATGCTGACAACCAAATGTTGAGGCTGTCAAAGCGAGTGGTAATATTGATGTCAATCGACAGGCTACCGAATTCAGTCGATCTAGAACCAGCTGCTCCCACCACATCTTTAACCTAGCATAAGAGGCATAGATTTTCATGAGAATGAATGTCATTTTCTTGCTGTTGATGATGGCCGTTTTTTTTTTTAATTTAAAAAAAGCGAAATATTATTGTCGTTCAATAAACATATCGCTTTTCTATTAAAAAAAAAAAAAAAAAAAAAAAAACCCATCCCTGATGACTTTTGCCAGATATAACGGCTGGACTGTACTTGCCACACGAATTCACGTTTTGTATAGTGTTGGCTGCTCGGCTATAAATTGTATATCGTGTGCCGGCCTATGACTTTCATCGTGCGCGTGCTGTTCTGTGCTTTTGGGTCTTACGGCCCTACGGCCGTAAGGTCCAAAATCACAGAACAGCACACGCCATCGCTCCTCAGAGAGAGGCGGTGGCCTGGTGTTGAGTGCGCGACCCGGATTCCAGTGTCTCTCTGGGCGCTTGTCTCTGGCGCTGTTGTCAGATACTGTTTGGACAAGGTTTGGACCGCGGTGGTAATTTGGACAGTTGCTTGTTTGCGTCTGAGAAGCTTTTGTTCACGTGCCCCTGGGCTGCTCGG
The DNA here is from genome assembly GCA_036245525.1 of Semisulcospira habei. NCBI lineage: Eukaryota > Metazoa > Mollusca > Gastropoda > Semisulcospiridae > Semisulcospira > Semisulcospira habei. Next base: position 151,550,215 of record BTPG01000002.1, read on the forward strand.
TGTCAGGAGACATAGGTACTACAGCTGGCAACTTCCAGCAATAGGCATAGATTCTCAAGAGTCCCTGCTTTTGCAGGGGCTCATGAGAATCTATCTCTTGCAGGTATGTGGAGGGTCGTTATATGGACTGCGCGGGCAACACGACATGCAGAATATTGGTGTTAATTTTGTCGGGCTGCTTGTTCAGTGAGGACTGTGTGATATCTAACGGCTCCCAGCGGACCCTCGCTACGGACAGTCTCTGCAAAACTGTGTGACGTCACGAGTGATCTCGAGGATTGGCCAGAATGCTGCAAGGTTACCCGGCCCGTCTCAGGTTTTGTAAATACGTCACTGGTCGCGCGCAGGTTGCTGGGCTATAGTTGCAGGAGAAAAGAATGCCACGCTCGGAGAAATTTTTTTGCTGCTTTATCCAAAAGTTAATTCAATGAAAAATCTAGGCCGTAGTAAACACCTTAATTCTGAATAACTCCTTTGAATAGGGGGAGGCGGAGGTATGGGCGGCCCGTGTGTGTGTGTGTGTGTGTGTGTGTGTGTGTGTGTGTGTGTGTGTGTGTGTGTGTGTGTGTGTGTGTGTGTGTTTCACTTTCAAGGCCCACTACCGCCGTAACTGTTCGACATAAGCATCTGTAACAGATGGTTACGAAACGCTGCATACAGGTCTAGTTATGGTTCATTTAGACACAGGACAATTCAGTTCAGCACACGTCGATCGTCTTTATATCAAGTAACCTAACATTGACTGCACTCCGTTCTGGCTATAAATATAAAAGCTTTCAGTATGAGAAACAGCTGCAAAATAGATCAACACACTAACGGCTGCGCAGAATAAACTAGTGCAATTACGCGTATGCTTTTGATGCGTGTCCGCAAACTGCTGTTAAAGTTTAATAGTCGTGTTCACAAGGCATAACGAACACAAATAGTGCTGAAATCTGTCTTCCGATTTATGTGTAATGGTACCTTAATTCTACCAAAAAGGATCTTTTATTTATTTATTTTTTAAATTTATTAATTAATTAATTATTATTAGATTATTATTATTTTGTTACTTATTATTATTGTTTATTTATATATTATTATTTTTATTTTTTAAATTTTTTTTATTATTTGTTAAACATTTTTAGTATTTTTTTATGTTTATTTTTATTTTTTTTTATTTATTTTTTTTTTTAAATTTTTAAAATCTTTTTTTGTGGGGCGAAACCCCTAAACATCCCCCCTCCACCCAAGATCCTCTCCCAGGGGATGTGGGGTGGGGATGTGAGATAAAGTCTTCATTAAAAAAAAAATGCAAGATCATAGCGAGCCTATATATATATATATATTTTTTTTTGTTCAATTTTCATATTGCGTTTTTCCTCTGATATTTTCTTTATAATCTTCTTTTCTCGCTCATTTTGTTCAGAAGATGCGAGACTTGTTAGGCCACTAGAGAATAAAAATCAAAGTTTACTTCCTTAGTTTAAAAACGGTCCTTATCCGCTGTACTCTCGCCGCGCTGTACGAAGATCAAAGCAAGATTCAAACGAAGATGACTGCCCACGTGCAGCACGACCCATCTGCAAGAGGCACAGATTCTCATGAGCCCCTGCTTCAGCAGGGGCTCATGAGAATCTGTGCCTCTTGCTGGTCAAGACCCACCTCAGCTCTGCCTCGAATTCAGGTGGCATTGTGTACTCAACCAACGACTGACTAAGGACAATGGAAAATTTTGCTCGCAGTGCACAGGCACATAATATGTAATGAAAACTTTAATGATTTCCTGTCATCTGTAATATTTTGAAGGTTTTATCTGATGTTTTATTATTGTTTACAACTATTTTTGTGGCTCGTTCGAGACGTGCCGCATCCGGATACGCGGCATTGCCGCATATCCGGACGCGACCCGTCTCGAAAGCGTTTGTCATGAGAAGGAAAACTGAGCCTCAAAAGCACTGCAATAGATAAAAGCCTCCCACTGTTCGCATCTTAACGTCATTCCCCCACCCCCTTGAAATAACCCTGAGAAGTAATTGGTGCATGTTTGAATCTACTTGTATTGAATGCCGTAAGTGTTTGGTTTTGAAGTTTTAACCCGTTCAGTGAGATGGCCTTAGTCGCCTGCTCGGCGTTAAACCCAAATAACTAACTAACCGTTCAGTGACAGTTGACGGAGATTGTTTTACTGCATTCTTTGTTAATTCAACACTAAAACGTCTTAGCTTTTCCAGGAACATGGATTCAAAGTGGTTTGATTAAGAGGCATATAATTATTCTCATGAGCCGGCGCAGCTGCAGGGGCTCATGAGGATCCATACGTCTTGCAGTCAGAATTTCTCGGCGCTGAACGAGTTAAATCCATGTCATGTAAGAAGACATCATATATTGTATTAACCGACTACGGTTATGTGAATCGTGTGCTAATTTCATTACCTGATCGAGTGTGGATTATAGTTATATTGTATGGTCTGAAAAGTATTACTACAGGATTAACCTTTTGGTCGTGGAGAGAGCATTCTCAAAATAGCGTCACTGACAACCCAAACATTAAATAAGGTAAGAGAAAAAGTTTTTTTTTAAAATATATGTTTGTTTAATTTATTTGAACCTTTTTTCCAAGAGAAAAAGTTTTTAGGACCATGTTGAAAAACGCAGTTTCTGTACCGTGTTGCTTCTTTGGAAAAAAAAGTTTTTGCGCAAGAGGATTTCACGAAACAAGTCCATTATTTTATATCAAAAGGATCGAACTAGGCGTAAAATAAGAGATCTGAAAACGATGAGAGAGAGAGAGAGAGAGGAGAGAGAGAGAGAGAGAGAGAGAGAGAGAGAGAGAGAGAGAGAGAGAGAGAGAGAGAGAGAGAGAGAGAGAGAGAGAGAGAGAGAGAGAGAGAGAGTCCAGTATTGTTTGTCCTGCCATTCAATGTCAGGATTTTGCCTTTTCTGCTTTTCCTGTTGACTCTTTCACGACGAACCCTAACGACACCTAACTTCAAGAAGCATAGATCCTCATGATCTCCCTTCAAATGCGGGAGCTCATAAGGATCTATGCTTCTTGATCACCGTCCGATTTGCGTCTGCCTTAACGAGACGGAGGTGACGAATCTCCGATGGTTGTGGAGACACATTTCTTGCCGCTTTTCTTGTGAGTTCAGCCATGTCCTTTTCCCTGTCGCAAATCAATAAACCTTTTATGATGTCCCTTAATAAATGCATCAAGTACTTCTTACAATGTTGTCTTGGCGTCCGATTTTAATTAAAGGAGCTTTTGAGCGAGCGGATAAGAATAAAAGAGTATATGATTACAATTTTTAAAAATCTCGTCAAAAGAAAAAGATATTTTTTTAACCCATATCATACTGAGACTAAAAGCTTCAAATTTGCACACTGCCATATGAAAGCTACATTATAGTACTTACAGATAAGGATATAGACCAATGACTTTATTTCAAGGGCGGTGCCAGAATAGCTTGGCGCCTAGAGGCGCCAAGCTATTCTGGCACCACCCTTGAACTATTTTAGTCAAACTTATTTCACACACTGGTGTATTCCGAAAGACATGTAAAAGATGCTTTTATTTGTTAATCCCGCATTCAGACCTGCCGGCACACGCACACGTATTCAGCGTGATAGCTCACATGTAGTGCAGGATCAGTTTAGCGCAATCGCCACACTTATCTGGCACAACCCTTGGACTGTCAGTTTGGGTGGAAACACACCAGGTGTGCCGATTGTCTTTTATTCACACTCAAAGCTTTTGTTGTCAAGCGACTGAAATGTCTTGGTGGATCCATCTCCAGCCAAACATACAGTAAACAAATTAACAAATCTGCAAGGAACCCAGTGTATCTTGTTGTTATATCGGAAGTTTGTTATAAGCGCAGTAATATACATGGAAAGAGTGCTGTCGGGACCTTTGAACAAGTGTTGTTATATCCGACTTTTGCTATATCCAAACGTGTTAAAAGCGGAGAAGACTGTATCTGGATATCATCCGTGGACATAAACCAGATTCATCAAACAATTTAAGCCTCAGGGGCTAGTGGCGAAATGCTTGTTGGTCTGTGATTTTGCACCTTGTGGCGTGAAGTCGCAAGGTCCAGAATAGCATATCAACACACAGGCTATTTATTTATTTATTTATTTATTTATTTATTTATTTATTTATTTTTATATTAAAGAAAAATAGAAACAACAACAACAACAAAAATACACAACGCCACAGCGGTACACAATCGACTTTGAATAGTCCTCTTTGACCAGTGTAGCTCAGTCACACACTAGTGCCCTTTTGTGTGTTTTGAAAAGAGAGAAAAAAAAAAGAGATGAAGAATGGGAGGAAAGAAGCTATTGATGAATAATACAGGACACGGGAGAAGGGCACTAAGCATTGTCTGGAGCTTACGGCAAAAGTCAGAAGGTTGTCGTAAAATAAGAGTCGGAGGGATTTTTGACCCCTCGCCGGGGCAAGGCGAGCAATACCCAGCTGCAAGAGATATATCCTCATGAGCCCCCGCGGTCGCAGGGGCTAAGGAGGATTTATATCTCTGGCTAGTAATGTGTTCTTTTCTGCCTATTTTTGCTCCACTTATATCTGTGACAGTGTTCTTCACGCGAATGTCGGTCGGCGTGCAGTCGTTTCAGACGCGAAATTCGTGATCACTGGCAGCGTAAGGGTTAACGTGAACAGACGAAAGTCAGAATGTCGTCCATGAGTTCATACTCTGTTTCTTTCCCCTCCCCCTCCTCCCTTCCTCCCTCTCCCCGCACCCCGGGGTTCTTTCTCCGGGTACTCCGGCTTTTCCTCCCCCACGACTTTGGTATCAGATTGAGCCCACTTAATCAAATTTCAAATACAAACGATTTTGAATTTCCAAAAACTACAGTAGCTCGCTTGAGCTTGCCCTTAGCACCACGTGAATGTTCTGTGTTTATGTACAGTGTGTGAGTGAATGCGCGTGATTCACGTGAGTGTGCTTGTTGGGTTCAGTTCGCGGCGGCGCTTTGAGCCGATTTTCAATTGGGATAAAGCGCCTATTTAATGCGCTTATTATTATTATTATTATTATTATTACCACACTACCCCCACCTCAACTGTCAAAGGAAAAGGGTGGTGCTTACAAGCAAAAATGAGAGAGAGAGAGAGAGAGAGAGAGAGAGAGAGAGAGAGAGAGAGAGAGGAGAGAGAGAGGAGAGAGAGAGAGAGAGAGAGAGAGAGAGAGAGAGTCATAAAACACGATTTTAGTCTGGCTGTGGTTTTACGGTCTACCTCTAAGACAGATTCACGCCTCCTCACGGATTTACAGCGACATTTGTAAATCTCCGCACCCGATTTAAAGCAGATAAAAATCAGGACTGAATCAGAATGAATACCGCTGACTTCCAGAAAGACGGCATTTTAGTGCTGTTTGTATAAATACGAACTATGTGCATACATATCCCTTCGTGTCGGAAAACAAATAACAACATCACCCAAATGCAAGAAGATGAGCCGCCGAATATATTGCATGAAAAACAAGAAGCTCTTACATCATGCTAACCGGACGATTGTTTTATCATGATGACTTGACCCATTCTGTCTGATCGGTAAAGATCACCATCATTTAGATGACCTCCTTCCTGGTAGCTTGACACCCCACCCCGGTCCGCCCTGGGGAACTTGGGTGGGATTAACTATTTTTTAGTTCCCAAGGTGACCCTGGTCAGCCCCAAAGGGTGGGTTTTCCCCTCTATTCTGGAGCATGTGTTTCTGTCTACCCTTGGTCCATTCACCTGTATTTTCCTTTTTTAAACTTACTCTCCCTACAGTGTCTGCGCTGCCTGTAGCTCTTGATATTGGATGTGTGTTGCTAAATGGTCTTAGGTTTATTTAGCGTATTAGACCGGCTGGCGACATACATTCACTTTTTTTTTTTTTGACAAGCAGTGCAGGCACGTCCTGAGAAAGTCTTGTTGCTGTCGGGACGTTAAGCAATGTACAACAAACAACCTGGTAGCTTAACCCCTTCCTGCCAACGGACGTACATTTTGTTTCCTGAAATCTATGTTTATCATTGAACCACCAACAGCCACAATTGTCCAAACACCCTGGACACAAAGTGGTCTCAGCGAGAGCCATAGATCCTCATGAGCCCCCGCGAAAGCGGGAGCTCATGAGGATCTACGCCGCCTCTTGCGTTTTCTTTTTCTCGACAGTGAAGGGGTTAAGATTATTATCATTCAAATTACCTCGATCTGTCGCACGGGTCTCATGTGAATCTGTGACCATCAGTTTCTAAAGTGAAAGTTGCTGACTATTGTCATACATTCGTAGTAATGGTCGGCATCTACTGAATGTTCTGGCAAATAGCCCGGTCACAGGGTCATCGCGGCCCGCGCTTCATCTGACATATATATTATAGCCGGTTCATGCGGTGTGTTTGGGACTCGCTAATGTTTTGACAGTGGGGGGCTCGCATCTGCAAGTTGCTGGCTTTTCGGCGCCCCTTATGCTTTGACATAATTTGACTCATTGCTGTATGCGCATTGCGTTACGCGCCGCGGTAAACGGCGCATTGTCGACGTGTTTTGTCTAGCATTGCTTTCATAGCCGCGCTCTCGCAAGAATCGCTGTTGCTACTGCCGTCAACGTAGTTTAAGCCCGCAAGAGGCATAGCTTCACATGAGCCCGTGCATTCGCACGGGCTCATGCAAATTTATGCCTCTTGCAGATGTCAGGATTTGGGTGAGAGAGTGAGAGTGTGCAAACCGTGATTGACTGCTTATGTGTTCTTGTGTTACTTTTCCTCTACCTCCAGCAGGGGCCAAAGCCTTCATTTGCATTCTTCCCACTCCTTGCCAGCAGATGAAAATTACACGCAACGTAATGCCCTGTGCTGGTTTGTGGTTTGTGACCTTGCGGCACCCTGACTAGGCCGTAAAATCCAAAATCACATCCCACGTTTTTCGCCCTTTTCTTTTAGTTCTGAAATGCAGTTTTGTGTTTTAGATTTTGTCTTCTTTTTCGAAGTCTGTTTTTTGTTGTGTAGACTTGTGTCTTTTGAGAGGCGACGAGGACTGAAAAACTTGCAGCAAATGTTTACGTTTTCGGAAGAAAAAATGTACAGAACATATTTACCAGCTTTGTGTTTTTGGCTCTTTATCTTTCTGGATGGCCGCCGCCAATTTTTTTTTTTTTTTTTTTTTTTTTTGTCTTGTTGTCCCCATTTTAAGTTCTTTTAAAGACGCCTGAAGGCAATTATTTAGGTCGTGAAGGAATTTAGGTCATGCGGATTTTAGCTTTACTTGAAATGGCTGAGGAGGGTAGGGGAGAGGGGGGGGGGCGGGTGTGGGTACGTAGCAAATAAATAAAACTTCATTGATTACATATCATCGTAATTGTTATCATCATCGTCGTCGAGAAGAACCCAACGGGGAAAGAAGCACGCATAGAAAAGACTGTTACAGCACAATGTGGTAATATTTCGGGTAAATAGTACACTTTTCAATATAAACAAACATTAGCGACTGAATTCTATACTTGTTTGTTTGTCTATATTGAAAATATTAATAAATTGTGTTTGTAACTGCCTTTCTAAGCGTGTTTCTTTCTCCATTTGGGTTCTCCTCTGCAATCTATACGCTTGACATTTACCTTTTTGGTCTGGTTATCATCGTCGTCGTCGTTATTATTAGTTGTTATTATTATTATTATGTTTTTTTTTACCCTTATCATTCGGAATACAGTAGTGTGTTAATAATTTTGACTAAAATAGTTAAAGGGTAGTGCCAGAATAGCTTGGCGCCTCTAGGCGCCAAGCTATTCTGGCACCACCCTTGAACTAAAGCCATTGGTCTATATCCTTATCTGTAAGTACTATAATATAGCTTGTATATGGCAGTGTACAGATTTGAAGCTTTTAGTCTCAGTATGATATGGGTTAAACACGAATCACTATATCTCTCACGTAATTGTTTGCTCTCAATCCATAATTACACATCCCAGTTTCCACACACCAACTAAACCAGCGCACGTTTTTTTTCTTAAATATTTATTTTGATGGTCATAAACGCAATAATAGTTCTTCAAGTCACACACGGCGAAATGGAATGAAAATGGATCCAGACACCCCCACCCACGGCGCTCGTACCGGCTGGCTTCCACCCGCGTGGGTAGACAGTCATCAAGCTCGTGAATTTTCATCTGCAAGAGACATAGATTCTCTTGAGCCCCTGCATCCTCAGGGGCTCATGAAAATATATACCTCTTGCTGACAATGGGTAAGTCCCATTTGCATAGCTTCGCAGGCGGAGGCCATTGTGCTGAAGTCTGGGTGCTTCTGAAGATGAACATTTTTATTCTTGGTATTTCGCTTAAGGAAGACAGATTAGGTGCTTGTGTTATGGCGCTTTTGCATGAAGAGGAATAGATCTTCGTGAGCCCCTGCTATTGTGGGTGACATATGAGGATCTATGCCTCCTACAGATGTGAAGGATTTAGACAGGTTGAACACATTGTTGTGCTTCCCTCTGTTTTATCATTCCGCTGATGAATGTGAAATGACGCCACTCAGTAAGCGCCAGGATTTTACGCAGTTTCGGCTGCCAAACATTCTAGTTTCCCGCTTAGTAATGTGACAGGCATTTCTCCAGCAATAATCGAGCCAGAATGACAAAAACACCCCCTGTTTTGAAGGAGACGAGATGCACGTGCTTAATTTTGAACTTTTCGCCGGGAGCGTCCATTTTGTCAAAGCAGATTTCAGAGCAGCAACAGAAAGAAGTTCAGATTTAAATGTTTGTGGTCACTGGTGTGTCTTTTTCCACAGTGTAGGTGACTGCAGAGAGGTGGTACTGACATGGTTATAAGCAAATTTTAACGCATTGGAGACGTGCTGTATATTCAGACACGCGGCTTTTTGTCGCGTATCTGAATGCGGTACGTCTCATGAGTTAATCGGGCCAGGCCAGAGTTAAAACCTTTGATTTTTACCCACTTTAACATATTTAGCCCTCATATTTAGCTGACATCTTTGTTCTATGTGACAAGCGTCGAGAATTAAAGAAAAAGAAATCAGAGAAGGAGCTAAACAATACAGGGAAATTAACCAGGATATCAAGTAAAGCATGAAAAAGGCAAAAAATAAGTGGATTGAAGATCAGTGTAAACACGTAGAAGAAACTCTGAACAAAAATAATAGCAAAAAAGCATACCAGCTGGTCAAAGACCTGACCAGTGTAAAACAAGGACGCTCCTCGATCATTCAAGATAGTGAAGGGAACTGTCTTACGGAAGACCAAGACATACTGAAGAGATGGACAGAGTACTGCTCAGATTTGTACAACACCGAGCTGCAGGGGACCCAGGCATACTTGTCAACCCACCCGTGACCAACAATGGCAACTATCCCATCCTCCGAGAAGAAGTAGAGGCTGCAGTGAAGTCGCTGAAAAAAAGGGAAGGGAGCAGGAGCAGACAACATCCCTGCAGAGCTAGTCCAAGAAGGGGGAGAAGACACGATAAGCGCCTTACTAACAATCTGCAATAAGATCTGGCAGTCAGGGGATTGGCCCACACCATGGACCCAATCACTTATAATAACTCTCCCCAAAAACGGCAACTTTCATCAATGCCAGAACTATCGCACGATCAGTCTTATATCCCACCCAAGCAAAGTCATATTAAAGATCATACTGAACAGGCTGAAGCCACAGGCAGAGGAAATCATAGCTGAGGAACAGGCAGGCTTCAGACCAGGGCGCAGCACAACTGAACAGATCTTCAACCTGAGAGTTCTATGTGAGAGATACATCCAGCACCAGCAGGACCTCTATCATGTCTTTGTGAATTTTAAGAAAGCGTTTGACAGGGTGTGGCATGCAGCCCTTTGGTCCACCATGAAGCTATACAACATCAATGCCAACCTGATCAAAGTCATAGCAAACCTTTACAACAAGGCCACTAGCGCAGTCTGCTTCAACGGCAAAATAGGAAACTGGTTTAGGACTACAGTTGGAGTCAGACAAGGCTGCTTGCTCTCACCTACTCTTTTCAACATCTTTCTGGAAAGAATCATGACGGACGCTCTGAAAGATCATGAAGGAACTGTCAGTATTGGAGGCAGAACAATCACGAACTTGCGCTTTGCGGACGACATTGATGGCCTTGCAGGAACAGAGAAGGAGCTAGCTCAGCTGGTGGAAAAGCTGGATAGTACAGCCATTGCATATGGGATGGAAATCAGTGCAGAGAAGACCAAACTGATGACCAATAATGCCAGTGGCATTGGCACTGAAATCATGGTTGGAGGCCAAAAACCAGAAACAGTTAAGAAATTCAAATACTTAGGAGCCATTGTGACAGATGAGGGATCAAAACCAAAAATACTGTTCAGGATTGCGCAGACAACAACAGCACTGACAAGATTGAAGACCATATGGAAGGACAGAAACATCACACTCTGCTCCAAGATCAGACTGATGCGCTCCTTAGTCATCTCAGTGTTCTTGTGTGCCTACGAGTCATGGACCCTCAAAGCAGACCTTGAAAGGAGGATACAAGCCACTGAAATGAGATGTTTTCGAAGGCTGCTTAGCATCTCATACAGAGATCACATCACAAACGAGGAAGTGGGAAGCAGAATCAGGCAAGCCATCGGGCCCTATGAAGACTTATTAGCCATTGTGAGAAAACACAAACTGAAGTGGTATGGGCTTGTCACGCGTTCAGCAGGGCATGCCAAAACAATCCTGCAAGGCACTGTGCAAGGAGGACGAAGGAGAGGAAGACAGAGGAAAAGATGGGAGGACAATATCTCAGAGTGGACAGGACTGAAGCTGGGCGATACGCTGAGAATGGCAGAGAACAGAGAGGATTGGAGGGAGCTGGTTGCCAAGTCATCAGTAGTGCCCCAACGGTCGGCAAGACTACGGTTTATAGATAGATAGATAGATAGCCCCAACGCACTAGTACAGCAAGAGATGCATAGACCATGATAATTCAAGGCCAAGTGCAATCAGGCGCCAAGCTAATCTGGCAATATTATCATGATCGATCCATCTCCTGCAACTAGTACAGTTGTTAGGTGACCTCCCAAATTTCTGTAATGCGGCCTTGGTGTAAAAAAAAAAATGGTTTGAGACGCGTCTAAGAAAATAACCATCTGAGCAAAGTTCCGGAAGATAACGGCAAGTCATAGTGAATCGCAGAAGATTTATTCTTACATCAAAATGAAGTACAAATATTGCAGCAATGATTTCGTATGAAGAGACAACTAAGGAGAGAGGTTGAAACCCCTTTAAGTATACGAAAAATGAAACACGCTTCGTATCTGAAATCCCTCCGTTGTCGACATCGTCAGAGGAAGGACCTCGCATCCGAAACATCGTTTCATTTCTATGTAATTTACCCCCTGACTGCCGAGAAAAAAAGTGAACTCGATTTTACCGCAAGAGGCATAGATCTTCATGAGCCCCCGCCACTGCGGGGCTAATGAGGATCTATGCCTCTTGCTGAGACCAATGTGTACCCATGTTTCTTGAACGGCGTTGCATTTTGGTCGTTGAATGAACAATGATGTCAGAAACTAAAATTTACGCAAAGAAGTACCCAAAGGAGAAAGAAACACAATGTGCTTTGAATGTGTGAAATGATATGACAAAGAATACAAATTTACGCACTGTGGCGGTGGAAGGGGTTTAAGGGTTTTCAACCTCGCTTTTTAGTTTTCTATTCTTATACCAGATTCTGGCAAAGGAAAACAAAATAGGTAGTGCCTCTTAAAATTAGCAGTAAGCAAGGAACTGTTCGGTTTCGCTGTCGCACTTATCCTCGAAGAAATAACTCCAGACTGAGAACGCAAAATAATGAGGTTACCGCCGAGAAGAGCACCTTTGCTGGTTCAATAAGAGACACATATCTTCACCACAGTACAAGCTTTTATTACACATTAATCAGAGGACATACATAGACTACCGCTTTCACCCCCCCCCCCCCCCCATCTCCTCCCACCACACATGCATCAGTCCACTGGCGGCTATGCGGTATCTAAGGAAACTTATCTCATCCTGCCCGTGACACACCACAGCAAGATATGGCAGGACCATGATTGTTCAAGGGTGGTGGGAGAATAGCTTGGCGCCTGTAGGCGCCAAGCTATTCTGCCACAATCCTTGACTGAACTATCATGGTCGATCTGTCTCCAAAATTGTAATGTAGTCCTCACAGAATGACTCCAAAATGTGGGTATTTCGTACCTCGGGCACAATGAGTTAACAACCTCGATAAGAGTGACTTAAACATAGTCGTCACAGAGTCTCTGTCTCTGTGTCGCTGTCTTTGTGCGTGTGTGTGTGTGTGTGTGTGTGTGTGTGTGTGTGTGTGTGTGTGTGTGTGTGTGTGTGTGTGTGTCTCTCTCTCTCTCTCTCTCTCTCTCTCTCACACACACACACACACACACACACACACACACACACACACACACACACACACACATACACACCGCGCGCTCACGCACGCACGCACGCACACACAAATTATAAACATTGTATTGTTTGTCACATCATTTCACACATTCAAAGCAATTTGGCTGCCCTGTACGGCGTAATGTCATAATGCACCCACGTATGAACGCCAATGATTTAATACGCCTGCTGTTTACAACCTATTACTGTTGAGTTGTCTGTGTCTATTGCTGTCATTAAGAAAAGACTGTTTAAACCAAGAACATCTGGCCCTGTACCGAAGGCCTTGCAAAGGCAAGGGCATTAGTCCGTTTTGTGTAAAGCGAAATTTTCATTGAATTACAATGAAAATCTTGCTTTTCACCCAAAAATGGACTTACTGTCTTTGGCCTTTGCAGGGCAGAATACTTCCAAGTGAATCATGCCTCGTGCAGACGACGTGTGGACTTCCTGCTTCGTCTGACCTACAGTCTGCATGCATCAATCGATCGTTAAAAAGTTATGCTCTTTAGCTCTAGGGTCATCATGCTAGCTCACCTTCGTGGTGACAGAAGCTCAGTAGCTGAATGCGCATTCTCATCTCCAGTAGCAAAACGTCTTCGTGCCCACGACGGCCGCAGTGGGCCTGCGCACGGCCGTGCGCGGGCCCGGCCACTGAGGCCGTCGTGGGCCCGAGGACCTTTGCCCGAAAAAGATGACATTCATTCAACATCACAGCACAACGAACAAGACACTATCCTATACAACACTGCCGTCAGACGCCTATGTGCCCAACTGTTCTTCCAGCCGTGCCAGCCTCAGTTTCTTTGATTTACGGTTCTTCTGTCTTCAGTCTCTCGGCGAACACCCACCAACTGCCAAAGGCATAGATCTTCATGAGCCCCCGCAGAGTGAGGCTTGTGAGGATCTATGCCTTTTGCTGACGGCATTTCAGTCTCCTCAATTTTAGGACACTATGTACCATCGAATCTACAATGGACTATTTTGACTTTTTTTTTTTTTTTTTAATCGATAAAATCTACTGCTGAAAGTCACAAAGGCTGTAGGGATTCTTGATTCGTATGCGGGGGCTCATGAGCATCTATGCCTTTTTGCTAGTGCCGTAGAAGCGTATGCTTCCTCAAGTTCAAGTTAGAGCACTATGTTCCTTTTAATCTAGAATGGTCTAAAAAAAATTGTAAATCGACAAAATCTATTGCTTAAAGTCACGGTGGTCTGCAGGGATTCATAATACGTATGCCTTTAGCATTTAAATCTGTGTTCCTCAAGTGTTAGTCTCAAATTTATTTTTGCTACGTTGAGCCAGTCTACGAGGGCATAATTATACTGTCAGTTACAAGGACAAAGTCTCACCGCTGACAGTTACAAAGTTGCGTGAATCAGTCATGTCTTGAAGGAAAATAATGCACACAGGCTCTCTTTGTGCTTTTGTTTAACGGTAATCACGGAACTGGTCCCATCATTATGCTAGTTTTTTTGGTGTGTTGTTTGTTTTGTTTTTGCGGCAATGTGTTCTGCGTTAGGCTTGACTCTTACGAAGTTGTGCTTAGCATGCGCTGATCTGTCATTTAGGACCTTACAGTTCGTGAGCCTGTAAGTCCAAAATCACATACCAGCCAACACGATAATGAGAAGCCTGGGGAGTCTGTCTGGCTTAATTTTATGTGTGTATGTGTGTGTGTGTGTGTGTGTGTGTGTGTGTGTGTGTGTGTGTGTGTGTGTGTGTGTGTGTGTGTGTGTGTGTGT
>BTPG01000002.1:151566880-151624380 GCA_036245525.1 Semisulcospira habei
CGTGGGTTCGAGTCCCCGTCCAGGCCCTGGTAGCTGGACTCGCAATCCAGGGAAAAAAAGACAAGCTTGTTCCATAGCATGTCCGTTAAAAGGTTCTGGTAAATCAAAGTGGCACAGTTGCAGTACGCCTGAATTGATCAGTGTTCAGGTCGTACTCCATAGACAATAGATTTCCCTGTCCTCCATAATTCGCCCGTCAGAGCTGTGCATTATCACTTCGGTGCATTAGACGTTAAACCCCGAACTAACCAAAAAAAAAAAAAAAAAAAAAAAGGCGGCCGGAGTGGACCTGGACAAAGATTCGGAATCTCTGCAATACATCACTCCACCCTAGCTATTTATTACCAGTTCCTCACATCGTGCGGGCTTTGACTGCCCACAAGGACTCTACTCCAACAGCCGTATACCAACAGAGCCTCGGTGAACCCGTTTCAAGTTTTGCTGGCTATTGTCGTTTTTTTACGGATGGGTCAAAGTCTGAGGATGGGAGAGTGGCTGCGGCCGCAGTGTCCTCTCGCCATCCAAGACGCCCATTTAAGCACCGCCTCCCAGACCATTCATCTGCATTTAGTGCAAAACTGCGGGCAGTTCTGTTGGCACTAAGGCATGCTTATCGGTCTAGGGAAAGGAACTTACTGATTCTGTCTGACTCTCTTTCTGCCCTGCAGGCTTTTCAGGGCGCAGGAATAGAACACCCCATGCTGGTGTCGATTAGAGAGCTTTACGCAGACTTGATGAAGGAATATTACATCATTTTTATTTGGGTCCCAGGGCATGTGGGAATCGAAGGCAACAGGATCGCAGATTCTGCTGCCAACGACGCCCGCAATGACCCTGCCCCTGACACACTAACTGTTCATAGTGCGTATATAGCCCGTGAGTGGCAGTCCGAGTGGGACAAAGAGAAAGCTAACAAGCTGCATGAAGCCAACAGTCTCTAGGCGCCAAGCTATTCTGGCACCACCCTTGAACTGAAGCCGTTGGTATATATCCTCATCTGTAAGTACTATAATGTATCTTGCATATGGCAGTGTACAAATTTGCCACTAGCAATGTGTGGTAAGCAACAATTTGCCCCCTGCCACATCGGCTTCGTGGCACACGTTTCAATGTACGCGCAATGTTTTGTACTGACTGACCTGCCATTACTATATATAGGGTCGAATCACGACCCTTTCCCGCGAAAAAAAATTCTAAAAATAGATTTCCGAGCGCAAATGCCTACTTCCGGTGACATGGCACTGACCGTCGAAAATGCCGACGAAGCACTGCAGCTGGGGAAAATGCAACATGTACCCTCATATTGAGTTTCGAGCTAAAATATTATGCTGTAAAGTGTTCTCATAATTCATCTTTTTAGATAATATAATTTTTGTATGCAGTGAAAAATGAATAATAAATAGCTGGTAAATTTATTTCAGATTTGTCTTAGTGGTTGCTTTTTGTTTTCTGACTATGCTTACATGTACTGGAAAACACTGATTTTCAGCGTCAACAAGTATTACTCGATTTGCAACACAGATAAAATAACACACATGACATGGACAAAGATGTCAACACTGAAAAGTAGAACACTATTAAAAGAATTTATTAAATTGGTGCAAAATAAATACCTTATGTTACAGACAAAATGGGAAATCAGTCATTCGTGGGAAATGCCTAAGGCAGTAATGAGCATTTTTTTTTTTAACTGAATGACAAAATACCACTCTTTTTGTAAATAATTGCACTTAGAAATTATTTAGACGGAAAGATCTGTAAGTTGTTCAATTAAATTCTCTGAATCGAAATACATCACTCATTCCGTAAATAATTGAAAATTGTCCTAAACCGGGCATAGCTGAATTTGTCTACAGGCATTTCCTGAGAATGACTGATTTCTTGTTCTGACTGCACACACATGCACAGCGGCACACACACACACACACACACACACACACACACACACACACACACACACACACACGCACACGCACACACACACACATACAGGGGTGGCCAAATCTTTTTTTTTTTCTGAGGTCATCTGGCGGACTAGCTCAAGAAAAAAAATGAATTAGTCCGCAAGAATCTTAACAGAGTCCGCTTACTAATCCCCAAAAATCAGAATGCTTGTACAATGTTAGTAAAAAAATGAAGGAAAAAAACATTTAATGAAATAACACATTTAATATTGTAATTGTATTTTTTTCTATAAGTTTTCTTAAAATAAAAAAGTTTATATTTCTCACCAAAAAATTACTTAACACAGCGTTAGATAGGCCTACCTTCTAACTGCATATGGTAAAAAGCATCAGAAAAGTATCGCTGTAAATTAAATGAACATTTATTATTTATCCACCATTGCTTAAAATCTTTTGCAAAAAGTAATCGTTTAAAAAAAAAGAAAATTCGCTTCATCTGTTGTTTTCTTCTTCTTCTTTTCTTAAGGATCGCTTTCTAAAACAATACAGTGAGCCATCACAAAAATCAAAACAAGAGTCCTGTCGTCTGCTAGCAGAAAGTCGTGAAAGTTATCACATGGTCACATGACTATAAATAAAATGGTGATAATTTCGAGAAGTAGACGACGCTTGTGTTCGTCATGCCTTACAAATCGGCGAAAAAAAATTAATAGATGACTGGTCATATAATAGATGACTGGTCATAATTTGAGGGAGTCCGTTAGGCAGTACCAAATCTAGAATGTGAGATAATCCGCCGCAATTCGAGATCACATAAAATATATAACAGTATTGATATTATATGACTAAGATATATTACACTATTATCATGTCTTGTCTGTTCAAAAAGTCTAAGATCGACAGCTACCACCCAAAACACAAATTAAATTCTTTTACAACATAGTTGGACACCGAGTGTTGTCACCGGAAGTAGTTAAAACGAAGATTTTTACCGATCATTTACGAAGATGACGTCGCATGAAGCAGACGCCTTAATTTCGTGATTCGTCCCTATGGAACAGCTCTCACGGCGCGCCCGGTTGAAATATTCGGAGCTGCAGGAGTCCCATATGCATGGGAACTCTCGGACAAGGTTGATCAATTTACTCACTGGAGACGTGCCGCATACGGATACGCAGCTATTCGCAGCGTTTCCACATGCGGCGCGTCTCCAATGAGTTTACAGTCTCAAAGCCGTCGGCCGTCGCTCAGCTTCTCCGCCATTTTTCCCGGCTCGCCGGAAGATGAAGAAACGGGAAGTGGCGCAAGAACACCGCTGATTGGCTGAGAGGCGGCAACATTGCTCTAGAATTGCCGGCTACCACAAATGAATAGACTCGGTTTGTATCGGGTCGCAATTTGTGGCGGCAATATTGTAGGCGCCCCTAATTGAGGCGGCAACATTGCCGCCACAAAATTGCGCCCGGCAATAGGTGTTTGTGGTAGCGTGGGCCCGGCTTCTAAGAGGCTGGGCCCACGCTACCAGAATTTGCCACTAGCAATGTGTGGTAAGCAACAATTTGCCACCTGTCACATCGGCTTCATGGCACACGTATCAATGTACGCGCAATGTGTTGTACTGACTGACCTGCCATTACTATATATGGAACAGCTCTCACCGCGCCCGGTTGAAATATTCGGAGCTGCAGGAGTCCCATATGCATGGGAACTCTCGGACAAGGTTGATGAGTTTACTCACTGGAGACGTGCCGCATACGGATACGCAGCTGTTTAGCAGCGTTTTCACATGCGGCGCGTCTCCAATGAATATTACAGTCTCAAAGCCGTCGGCCGTCGCTCAGCTTCTCCGCCATTTTTTCCGGCTCGCCGGAAGATGAAGAAACGGGAAGTGGCGCAAGAACACCGCTGATTGGCTGAGAGGCGGCAACATTGCTCGAGCCTTGCCGGCTACCACAAATGAATAGACTCGGTTTGTATCGGGTCGCAATTTGTGGCGGCAATATTGTAGGCGCCCCTAATTGAGGCGGCAATATTGCCGCCACAAAATTGCGCCCGGCAATAGGTGTTTGTGGTAGCGTGGGCCAAGCTTCTAAGGGGTCCAACAGTCTACCTTATCGCTGCGGCACCCGCCGTGAGGAGACTGTCCTTGCTCGGCTCCACATCGGGCTACGAACTCTTATTTACTAAAATAGGAGGAGTATCCATGGTGTTATGCCTGCGACGAACAGTTTTCTGTTACACACATTTTGCTGTCTTGTGCCGATTTAATTGACAAGATATAAACACTTCACATCAGACTCCTTGAAGGTTTTGTTCCAGGATGTACCCCCGGACAAGATCTTCAGTTTTCTGAGAGAGTAAAATATTTTTAATAAGATTTGAGCATTCATAGACTATGATAATTTTTATTATTTTGACCTTTCTGAGAGTCTGTAGACGTTTCCTTTAAAGACCTGTGCGACATGTAGAATATATTAAAGATTATACTTACATCTTGTCTTAAGACCTTTCTTTTTGTATGGCTGGCCAGATTTTTACCCAATCCGCCGTAAGATGGCCTTAGTCGCCTGCTCGGCGTTAAACCCATATAACTCTCTCTCTGTCCCTCCCCACCCGGGTCTGCCCTGGGGGATTTGGGTGGGGTTATGTATTTTTTAGTTCCCAGGGTCACCCTGGTCAGCCCCACTGGGTGGGTTTTTCTCTATATTCTGGGGCATGTGTTTCTGTCTACCCTTTGTCCATTCACCTGTATTTGCCTTTTTAAAACTCTCCCTACTGTCTGCACTGCCTGTAGCTCTTGATATTGGATGTGTGTTGCTAAATGGTCTTCGCTTTATTTAGACCCCATGTGTTAGGTTTATTTAACGTATTTGACCGGCTGGCGACATACATTCAATGTTCTGGGTTTTTTTTTTTTTTTTTTTTTTTTCACAAGCAGTGCAGGCACGTCCTGAGAAAGCCTTGTTGCTGTCGGGACGTTAAGCAATGTACAATCAAGTAAATCAATCTCTCTGTCCCTCTCTCTGTGTCTCTCTCTGTCCCTCTCTCTCTGTCTCTCTCTGGCTCTCTGTCTCTGTCTCTCTCTGTCTCTGTCTCTCTCTCTCTCTCTCTCTCTCTCTCTCTCTCTCTCTCTCTCTCTCTCTCTCTCTCTCTCTCTCTCTCTCTCTCTCTCTCTCCCCTTTGTCCTCTCACTCTCACTCTCCCCCCACCCCCACCCCCTTCCCTGATCAAACTTTTATGACATACCCTTTTCTCCATTGATTATTTTTTTGTACCCGACAACTGCCCTTAATCCTATAGGGAAAAATACTCCATTATGACAGCGGCCACTGGCTTAAAACAACCCAGTGCCGTGGGAGTTTTAACAGCACCCCGCCACAAAACCATTGTTACCGGACTGGCAGCTTCGCCAAGTGCCGGATGGACCGTATCGCTCAAGGTTACTGCTTGATTAGCTTGGCGCCTACTGGGCGCCAAGCTAATCAGGCACTGCCCTTGATACCAAGGCGCGAAACTGTTTAAGGATGGAAATTGAACTTGAAATGTTAAGTTATGTTATATAACAAAACATTTCAAGTTACGTTATGGTATTGACGGTACGGTACGGTGTGGTGTGGTATGGTGCAGTACGGTACGGTGTGGTATCGTGCGTTATGGTGTGTCGTGGCGTGGTGTGGTGTGTGGGTTGTGGTGTGTAAATATTATAATTTTATACTGTTATAACAAGTTTTTATAACAATAACAGTCAAGTTAAAACCTTGGCTGCTGCTCACGGAAACTGCTAAGCAAAGAACGCGTGGTTTCGCTAAAGTCTTGTTTACCGAACAGTATTTGTCAGTGGCAATCAAGGGTTGAGTAGCTGTAGTGAAAAGTGAACCGTTTACAATCCGTAGGCCTTGCGCAATGTTCAGTCCGTCTTCAGTGACTTGTCTACGTCTGGAGATAATGGACTCACGTGAGTTATGACATTCTGGAAGCTAGAGACTTGAAACGGGATGAAGTTCTAACGGATTCCGGTCTCCGAGGACTTCCAGACGTGTTCCTGCCTAGACAATGCTGACGTTACACGCCAAAAGCCAGTAGGTCCGTTAAAAGAAAACAGAGATTCTCATTTAATCCATAAGCTAGCCAGATCTACCGTGCACTCCCCCCCCCCCCCTCTCAGTACTCAATAAGATGGGTTTCAAAGTGTACCCTAGTATGTTCTGAGATGTTTTAGCCATGTTCCCCGAAAATCCTTAGGACACACCAGAGATATAGCCGATGGCGCAAGGGTACCCCCATTCACGCTCTTCGCAGGTGCTAAAATGAGGTTCAGAAACATTTTCCTTTAAATAAATCATAATTCATTCCAGAAGCCCAAATCAGGCAATATTATGTTAAAGCACACCTTCTGCATCCTCTGCAAAAAAACAGAATGAAAAAATATTAAATCTCTGGCTCACAGTGAAGGTATTTGTGCACCCAGTAAAGGGCCATTTCCGCGAAATCGCAAAAAAATAAAATAATAATAATAATAATGTGTCAGTTGCCTTCAGACATTTTCTATAGGACTGGCAGTCCATTTTCAGGCTTTCGTCATTAAAACAGGATGTCTCAATTATTATAAACTTGACTAGGTGATGCTGTGATCACTGAGTGCTACAGTGGTTGATTTTGTATCCCTACCCCCAAGTTGTAAAAATTCACAAAAATTAATTAGAAAAAATTGCTAAAGTTATTCCATTTCATTTTGACCTCTCTTTAGCTATTAAGTTTCAATAATGTGAGCATAAAGTACAAGAAAATTAGGAAAGTCGGCATCCTTTACGGTACATTTGTGGTGAATGATAGCTTTTTCCCATTTAAAATTGCCGAATTGGGAAACGTACGTTGTTTCCGGTGCCCTCAGCAATTTTGTGTACAACCGATAGGTCTTTGTTAGGTTTTAATGGTTATGATAGAGTACCACAGTTACTCCCAACCCGATTTTATGATGCTGTGG
Source organism: Semisulcospira habei (assembly GCA_036245525.1). NCBI lineage: Eukaryota > Metazoa > Mollusca > Gastropoda > Semisulcospiridae > Semisulcospira > Semisulcospira habei. The sequence continues at coordinate 151,573,769 of BTPG01000002.1, forward strand.
TGCATTTAGGGGCCACAGTGGCTGATTCTGCTGCCCTACCCCCATTTTACCAGTACGCAAAGTAACGCAAAATAATAATAAAAATTGCTTACGTCATACCACTCTGTTTAAATATTTTTTGTTGCCAGTTTTCTTAAAAATGTATGAATATTAAGCATAAAAATTTGTGATCATTTCATTAATTTCAATCTGATCCATCAATTTAATTGTAACTATTTTTGACTGGCTGGTCTTTTAGGTGATATTTTACCTAGCGTAAGGCGGGTCTAGTAAGGTCTCCCCTTTTCCTTTCATTTATTTTCGTCTAGAAATGTGTAAATATGAATATGCATAATAAGGTTTCATGGTTCCTAACCGCAGCCAAAACAATGTTATCAAAATACTTTGTTTCCACATGTCCACCACGAGATCACCACTTCCACCTCCTTCTTCTGCAACGTTCAATTCCTTGATGGCCGTCTTTAAATCTTATATTGTTCTGGCTGCCAATAAGTGAGCTGTCAAGAGCTCGGCAGCATGTTTTCAGAGTTTGGTGTACAGGGGCGTGTCTTCTGGTCAGAACTGTCAGCCGACCGCTTCTCTGTATGGACAGGTTTGGAGAATGTGCTGAGGAGAATGATTTTCTACGCCAAATTAGCATATCATTTCATTAATTTCAATGTGACCCATCAATTTAATTATAACTATTTTTGACTGGCTGGTCTTTTAGGTGATATTTTGCCTAGCGTAAGGCGGGTCTAGTAAGGTCTCCCCTTTTCCTTTCATTTATTTTCGTCTAGAAATGTGTAAATATAAATATGCATAATAAGGTTTCATGGTTCCTAACCACAGCCAAAACAATGTTATCAAAATACTTTGTTTCCACATGTCCTCCACGAGATCACCACTTCTACCTCCTTCTTCTGCAATTCCTTGATGGCCGTCTTTAAATCTTATATTGTTCTGGGCTGCCAATAAGTGAGCTGTCAAGAGCTCGGCAGCATGTTTTCAGAGTTTGGTGTACAGGGGCGTGTCTTTTGGTCAGAAATGCCAGCAGACCGCTTCTCTGTATGGACAGGTTTGGAGAATGTGCTAAGGAGAATAATTTTCTACGCCAAATTCGCATAGGGCTGTTTTCGCATGACCCAGTCTCACGAGGTGAGTCCAGCAGGGTCCGTACGGTCTGTGAACATTTGTGAAAGTTGTTGAAAAATGACAAGGCTTTTTCAGGGCCCTGGAAAGTCTGTTAATTTCACTGAGTCCTTTACCTTAAAGTCTGTGCAAGTTTGTAAAAAATGACAAAGTGATGGCAAACTTTTGTCTACTTCTTTATTTTCTCCCCCAGTTTGTGACTATTCCATTGCGAAAGATCCTGCTGACGCTTGTTGCAAGTGATTTATATTTAGCTCTGATCATAAAGTGACTGCATGGCCTTTCTGCCGAACATTCTGATTGGTTGTTTACGCTTCTACCGAGCTCCGCCATTCGCTAAGCGTTCTTTTATTTTGGTATCTCTTCGTGCATTAGGCATGAAAGCTTCAATTAATGAGCTGCTGATACAGAGAGATCTAATTATATTGTGTAGACCTTCAGGCTTCAGTTTGGGTTTGTAAAACGTTCATGAAACGTTTGTGAACTTTCTTCCCTGCTTTTCTGTATGGACCCAGTCCAGAGTAATCGGTGCGTAGATGAAAGATGGTGGCCTGGCTCTCCCTGTTGAGCTTCTTGATGTCGTCTGCCCACGGGCTGCAGGCGCCATTCTGCAGGTACCAATCAATTTGTTGCTATAGTGTCTTGGTTTCTTTACAGGAGGTTGTGATCTTGAGGTAGTCTCGCGCCTGCTTTGGCCAGGCTGTGTCAGCCTCTCCATTCCCAGCTACTCCAGAATGCACTGGAATCCACTGCAGCACTATGTTGTGGACAGGGCATCCAGCCTATCTTGAAGCTTCCTGGTGAGATCAGTGGATCAAGCTGCTGCCTTTCCCTAGCTAGTGCTCTGCTGCTGGGTTGAGCACCTACAGATTTGTACGATAGTTGGAGCTGCTGCCGCCAGCTGGTAAGGAGAGGGAGGTAGTAGTGGAGTCTGCACAACAGATGTACACGCCACTTACTTCATTCCGCATGGCGTCTTGTGCGGTATCACAGCTGCTCTGAGGTTAGCGCTTGTGCATAATCTCCAGCGAGATGGCTTTGTGCAGTGCCTCGACCTTTGGCAAAGAGTCCTGGAACATTGTTTATGTTGTCTTAAAGGCTCTTTCGAGATGTCCAGGTATCTGAAGCTAGCTCTTCACACATCTTTGGGCTTGGTTCCAGGACGTCAGTTTTAGCCCTTTGCAGGGCCTTGAGTTGGCGGTTCAGACTTGGGCGTTTCTGACGGTTCTTGGTCTGCTCCTGTAGTCTCCCATACTGTCGGTGTTTAGTAAGTCTCTTCATCGTGTGTGCTGTTCTGCGTTTCAGTGGCTCCAATGCCCTCCATTTCCTAAATTGAGGTGTTCCAGATGGCTCTAAGAATGTCACTGCATTATGAGAATGACCCATGTTTTGCATCTTGTCAAGCCTGGCTTTTTTGGGTTTTGCAGGCAGTGTTTCATGTTGTCGATGTATCTTGGTACCGCACTACTGGTCTGACCGAGCAGGTGTTTGCTTGTGCCAGATTGCTGTAATTTGCGCCAATGTGGTCCCCACCAGTTTCTTCATCAAAGACTTTTTATTTGCAGCTCTAGCTTCCATGGCTTCATTGTGAGGCCTCCACGTGAATCCAGTAATTTATTTGTTGCCAGTAAAGTTAGCCTGTCTGTCTTTGGTACTGAAAGGTCTCCAGTTTTAAGGTGACCTCTTCCATCTGATTGGAAGAGATGGTCTTGCTCAGTTTGAGACGCCTCTTTCAGCCCAGCTGCTGACTCTGTTGGCAGCATACTGGATTGTACAGGATGCTATTTCTTTATATTCTGCTGCGCTCCATACTGCAAAGTCATCCGCATGGAGGATGTTCGAGACGAACCGCCATGGGGCGGTCCGTGGCGCAGTGGTTAAGGCGCCTGCCACCAATGCTAAAGGTTCGAGGTTCGATTACGGGTTCCGGCGTCGGATTTTTCTCCTCTAGAAAATGTCACCGTTAATTCGGGCGGACCGTCGGGGATTCTTTCTCCGGGTACTCCGGCTCTTCCTCCCCCTCCACTTTGGTATCAGTTTCAGCCCACTTAATCAAATTTCAAATACAAACGACTTTGAATTTCCAAAAACTACAGTAGCTCGCTTGAGCTTGCCCTTAGCACCACGTGAATGTTCTGTGTTTATGTACAGTGTGTGAGTGAATGTGCGTGTTTCACGTGAGCGTGCTTGTTTGGGTTCAGTTCGCGGCGGCGCTTTGAGCCGATTTTCAATTGGGATAAAGCGCCTATTTAATGCGCTTATTATTATTATTATTATTATTATTAACCCTGGTACTGTTGTGCTGATGTCATTAATGTAGACCAAGAACAGCATCAGACACAACATCTCCCTGAGGTACACCTTCCCCGAGTATGACAAGACTGCTGAATGTGCAGACAGTAGAAGCTTCAGCGGCAACCCCTGTTAAGCATGCCTTAACTAAAAGGAATTACAATTAAATTGACGGGTCACATTGAAATTAATGAAATGGTCACAAATGTTTATGCTCAATATGCATATTTTGTTAGAAAACTGGCAACAACAAAAAATTAACAGAGGAGTATGACTTAAGCAATTGTAATGATAATTTTGCATTCCTTTGATTACTGGTAACATGGGGGTAGGGCAGCAGATTTAGCCACTGTGGCCCCTAAATGCATCACAGCATCATAAAATCAGGTTAGGGGTACCTGTGGTACTCTATCCTAACCAATAAAACCTATCAGTTGTATACAAAATTTCTGAGGGCATCAGAAACAACGTACCTTTGCTAATTCGGCAATTTTAAATGGGAAAAAGCTATCATTCACCACGAACGTACCGTAAAGGATGCCGACTTTCCTTATTTTCTTGCACTTTATGCTCACATTATTGAAACTTAATAGGTAAAGAGAGGTCAAAATGAAATGGAATAACTGTAGCAATTTTTTCTAATTAATTTTGTGAATTTTTACAACAGCTGCTCGAGGTACTCATCCACCACACGGGCGCGATGAGGTCGAGCGTTGTCGTCCTGCAAAATAGCATTGTCGCCCATGGCTTGGAGAGCTGGCTGGATGAGGGGCTGCACAATCTCGTCCCGATAGCGCAGTCCAGTCAGGGTGCCTCGGATGACGTGGGGGGTAGGGGGGTAGGGGGGGGGGTCCTGCCTTCCCTGCTGAAGTCTGCCCAGACCATGACTAAGCCTCCTCCGTAACGCATCCATCCCTGAATCGCTCGACCTGGCTCTCCAGACCCTCAACCTGCGGAGTGTGTTCCACCTCACATGTTGACGACACCAGGCAACCCGGGCTCTGCGATGAGCTGGAGTGAGGGGTATTCTCACTGCTGCTCTGCATGAAGCCAGGTCAATTTCGCACAGACGTCGGCACACTATGCTTCTGCTAACATTAACGTTTGCAGCTTGCATCAGTTGACGTCGCAGAGTGGTTGACGTGACAGTTCTGTCGCGCAGAGCGGCCACACAGAGATGTCTGTCCTCCCTTCTGCTGGTGCAGCATGGGCGTCCTGAGCAGGGTCGTCGTTCTGCCCTTCCAGTTTCTTGGAATCGTGCCAGCAGCCTCTGGATCACTGAATGGGACACCCCAAGACGTCTTCCAACTTATCGTCCGGAAATTCCATCCTGCAGCCATGCTAGCGCCCGGCCTTGATCTACTTCGTCGTGGTGGCATGGTTAGGAAAGTGACAATTACGCCCCTACTGTACCGGTGTCTGTAACGAAACAGAAGGGCTAAGTGTTCACGACTGACCCCTTTAGCACGTGCATCACGACTTTACCGAGTTTTTCCACATGCCAGCCTTTGGTACGCTTGCCAATATCGCACAGCTTTTCACAAAAGCTGACGATGTTTCACGTGCATTTGACACGCTCGTGGAAATTGATTGTGACCGGGTACAAACGGCCTTCATAACCCATTTGATGTAATTTTGTTTGTTGCATCACGACTTTGTTTGCAAAAGTGGTGTGTATTATCATTCAGTGGTTTTCCTTCAATGTAAGGTCTCGCAAGGTATTGCTTTCATTGATGCCTGTGTTAGTCCGACCCCTCCGGCTTACTTCTAGACCATTTGGTATTCAGCATCTGTTCAGGGGACGCAACCGTGTCAGCCGTCTCGTGGCTGTGTTCTATAGCATGGGTGCCTACAATGGCGATGATAGCTTGTGTTTGTGATGAGGCATTCTAAGTTTAATATCTCTTCAATGCCTGTACTGATTGTTTTAAACCAAGATCCATAAGATTCAGCATGATAGTGGCTTTCATTGTCCAATTTATTTCTAGTCCGATCGATTTTGGGTTAAACATTATTTTGGGATTTTGCACCCTTTACATCGACCAGGTCCCTGGAAAAAAGTCCTTTAAAAATTCATAATTAATTCTAGCCGTCTTTAATCGAATTAATGTTTGATACCAGTGAAACTACATTCATGGCTTGTTCACTAGGAACAAACACAAGTTTCTAGCCCCAGTAGTATCAGAGCTATGGTCAGAAAACCAATCGCAAACTAGCACAAATTTCAGGTTCCCGGCTCCAAAAACACCGAGTTCTGTAAGCGGACGAGTGATGCTTTCTTTGTGGCCCGCGTGCGCCCTATATATAGCCCCCTCACGCAGCGTGGCATTCATTCACCTCTGAGCCAGGCACAGACCACTTGTGCCATGTGAACCTTCATTTTGTGCGCGAATTTTGAACTGCATCCCGCTTGCAAGACTGAATATGTGAAGGACTCCTGTGCTGAGTTTTGCCTCTGCACTGCTTTAGTACTTGGTACAATAAACAAATGTCATAGTGACCTCTTTGTTGACTCCTCCATCACATGCCTCTGTGGCCTGTCAATCAAATCAATTTCTTGTACCACCACCCGGTTACAAGTGGCGTCGTCGACAGGATCACAGAGGTGGAGGAGTCGCTAGTACCAAGTACCAACTGAAAGCAGTGTAGAGGGCGTGCTGTCATCTCGGCCCGACCACGACCATCATGGGTTGGAAACGCAAGTTCCCGTTGGCGCGATTCCTTTCAGGACTTGTGGACCACGATGGTAACACCATACGGGACGATCATGAAAAGATGCGCTTTATGCCCCTGCACTCCCCGTCTACTGTCCACGGTACAGGGGCCCATCCATAGCATCCTTCACACGGCGTGCTGAGCAGGTGATGGCTGACCTTGATGAGGACCTTGCTCACCAGATCCACCCAATGGTGTTTGTGCGATGGATCATCGTCGCACTAGAAGGTGAGGCAGACACATACTACACCTACCACTCAACAAGGGAAGACAGATCTTCTGCAGCTGCCCTTCTCGCCTTTCTGCAAACTCAAGTTTGGTACCAATGAGGCACCACCGACTCAGCCTGTGTGTGCTACAGCTGAGATACCCCCTGAACATGCGGACCTCAGCGACACGTCAGTGGCACCAGTCGTAACACCTGCCCTGCAGCCACCCTCTCCAGTGCCTTCCAAACCGTCATGCATGGAAGCACACGTGACACAGTTGGCAGTGGAGGTGGCTCCTGTTGATGCTCTCCATGAGCCAACTGTCCCCATTTCACCACATCCGGACACATCTACACACGAGGTGGCTGAACCTGCTGAGAGGCCACCCTCACCGTCTCCCATGTCATCCTGGACATCTTGTGGCCCACAGCATTCAGCTGGGCAGTCACAACCCCCCTCTTGTCTGTTGGGGATGTCATGCGGCAGGACATCGCCGCATTGATTGCCCAAGTGATCGACAGTGACAAACATTCCAGCAGCACAGAGAGTCCACAATGCCCTCTGCCCATGTAGGACTGCCACTGTTGGTGCCACTGTCCATTGTAGTGTTCTGCCAGTTGGCACTGTTTCAAGCAATTTGTCAAGCGATGTATTTTGCCGCCATGAACATTATGATGGCTATGCGTGCTAGTTTTATGCCTTTGTTCCGCATATAGACCAATGGTGACTTTGCTTCAGTTTAATTTGCGTATCACTCTGATAGGAATTGATGAGCAGGTGAACACTATGATTACATGCAAGACTGAAACACTGGCATTTTCTTTTGTTTCTTTTATTTTGGTGCACCTGAATTCATCTGCATGTTGTTTTTATGCACAGTATGTGAACAGTGTAGTTTTGTTCATGTGGGTATGCATCTGATTTGCTTATTTGTTTTTGAGTGTAAGCAATTAATTATGTATGCTTATGTATTGTATGTGTTTTGCTTCCAGCTTTCTGAGTTGCAGTGATGATTTAAATCCTGATTGGCAAGCTTGTTTTGTTTGTATTTACTGTTATCGCTTTGTATTTTTGACCACTTTAATGGTTGCCCAAAGCAAGCTAGGGTGCCCTGAGACATATAGACTTGAAAAATATGTGTGCCACTGCCGCTCAACGGAATTCCAATTGGTGCCGAAATTTTCATTAAAGCATCCGGACTACCTACTGTCCATGCTATGTAGTGTACGTAGTTCAGTTGCAACTGATCATTTGTGCAGTGCATTATACTAGATAGTAGAGAAGCTTAGAGGTTGATATTTAGTCCAAGAATGTATTTTGGTTTGGTTAGTGACCTGATCTTCATATGATGGACTTTTGAAGCAAGAATTGAGCTATGAACTGTGGAAGCCGACTAATCATGAAATGGACTTGTGGACACGGACTGATTATGTTCAAATTTAATATCAAGCTGAATTATTATGGATGTTGTTAACCCCCCAGTATGGACTCTGTTTGCCGGTGGTCATTTTTTTCTGTCTCTTCCATTGGGTTTTGTCTGGTCAGGTGTAATATGTCTTAATTGCAATAATCCTGTCAGATTCTTGCAATGCAAGACAATGGAAGAGATCTATTATTTTTGGAAGTAGCCATTTGTCTATCATAATATGTTGACACAGGAGGGTAAAGGATTTTGTGTTGTTCATTAACCTCAGGTTCGTACAGCCTGATGTTTCTGGGTTTTTTTGTTCGCCAGCGCGGACGCTGGCACTTTTCGGTGGGCTGAGATGTGACCGGATACACCCCGCCCTCATAACCCATTTGATGTAATTTTGTTTGTTGCATCACGACTTTGTTTCCAAAAGTGGTGTGTATTATCATTCAGTGGTTTTCCTTCAATGTAAGGTCTCGCAAGGTATTGCTTTCATTGATGCCTGCGTTAGTCCGACCCCTCCGGCTGACTTCTAGACCACTAGGTATTCAGCATCTGTTCAGGGGACACAACCGTGTCAGCCACCTCGTGGCTGTATTCTATAGCATGGGTGCCTACAATGGCGATGATAGCTTGTGTTTGTGATGAGGCATTCTAAGTTTAATATCTCTTCAATGCCTGTACTGATTGTTTTAAACCAAGATCCATAAGATTCAGCATGATAGTGGCTTTCATTGTCCAATTTATTTCTAGTCCGGTCGATTTTGGATTAAACATTATTTTGGGATTTTGCACCTTTTACATCGACCAGGTCCCTGGAAAAAAGTCTTTAAAAATTCATAATTAATTCTAGCCGTCTTTAATCGAATTAATGTTTGATACCAGTGAAACTACATTCGTGGCTTTTTCACTAGGAACAAACCACAAGATTCTAGCCCCAGTAGTATCAGAGCTATGGTCAGAAAACCAATCGCAAACTAGCACAAATTTCAGGTTCCCGCTCCCAAAACACCGAGTTCTGTAAGCGGATGAGTGATGCTTTCTTTGTGGCCCGCGCGCGCCGTATATATAACCCCCTCACGCAGCGTGGCATTCATTCACCTCTGAGCCAGGCACAGACCACTTGTGCCATGTGAACCTTCATTTTGTGCGCGAATTTTGAACTGCATCCCACTTGCAAGACTGAATATGTGAAGGACTCCTGTGCTGAGTTTTGCCTCTGCACTGCTTTAGTACTTGGTACAATAAACAAATGTCATAGCGACCTCTTTGTTGACTCCTCCGTCACATGCATCTGTGGCCTGTCAATCAAATGAATTTCTTGTACCACCACCCGGTTACATGATGAATTGTTGTCTATTATTCCCTGTACAGTGGACTGTCTCAGGTCAACTTTTTACCCATTTGGATCGAAAGAACATTGTATTTTATTAGCGTACTTGCGACGATAAACAATGACACAAAAAGTGGGGTGGCCCTTAAGTTTTGAACATTAGTATAGCTACGATACCGTTCGGCGAATAATAATAATAATACTGTATAAGGCGTCTATACCTTCAATTAAAAAAAGCACTAGGCGCCGTACAAAATTAATGACATACTTACAAACATACACCTTGCATCCTACAACACATATATTATATTCCCTAACATACACACTCACGCAACAAGATGTAACAGAAAAAGAAAAATAACAAAATGGACACACCAACCCAAACTCGAACAGAAAACGACATACCGTAAAACTATTAAAATTGACGCGTCTTTTCCGTCGACCAGTGTCGTCAGTAAAAATCAAATGATTTTGCATCATTTGTGTTGTCAGCCATTTACATTTATAGGAAAAAAAATATATTAGCATCTATTCATCATGTAAGAGCATTGTTGATTTGTAAGTTTTTGCCGAGCAGAAACAACCATCGGTGGATTTCGGTGGATGGCTACTTATCTGCTTTGTTGCCACACTGAAATAATGTTGTGGGTTTATCAATGAGCCCAGAAAGCAACAATAACAGCAATAATTTACCAAAAAAATGCGTATTAATTTGTACTGTCAATGTTGTTAACCCCTTATGTGCCAGATTTCGCATATTGTCTTATTAACTCATTCTACCCCAGACACACCACAGCAGGATAAGGATCCACCATGATAGTTCAAGGGTGATGCCAGAATAGCTTGGCACCTAAGGGCGCCAAGCTATTCTGGCATCACCCTTGAACTATCATGGTCGGTCTGTGTCCTGCACTGCAATGCAGTCTTGAGAGGACAGGGGCAAAATTTTAGGATTTTGGTGTTGGGGTAGAATGAGTTAAATCACATCTGTCAACAGTCAACAGCAATTGGTCAAGCTGTCCAAAAAGCGGGGATACGAAGTGGTGTTTTCAAGAGGCAGCGATCCTCATGAGCCCCCGCAGTTGCGGGGGCTCATGACGATCTATGTCTCTTGCAGGATGAGTGTGTCGATCTCGACAGTGAAGAGGGAAATGAAGGATTCAGTGGTAATCTAATAAAAATACTAATGCATTATTATTTGTTTTGGTACGGTATTCAGTGGTAATCTAATAAAAATACTAATGCATTATTATTTGTTTTGGTACGGTTTTTCTCTGACGTACCCCCCCCCCCCACACACACACACACACACACCTTCCCCCCATTTGTTACTCCTGATTTTCCCTTGTATTGTGTGTGTCTTGTTTGTTTGTTATCAGCCTGCTTCCCACTGTGTTGTAGTTAACGTTCACCGCTTGGTGTCGCGAGTGCTGGTCTGGTCTCAAACCTCATTACGTGGCATCAATCCGACATCGAACATCTTTCAACTGCATGAGGCAAAGATCATCATGAGCCCCAGCAAGTTGTAAGGGTCTATACCTTTTGCCGGCCTAAAATAAGTCAATGCAGTTTATCTGCGCAGAAAATGCAAGAGGTCAGGCCTCAAATCTCGTTACATGTCACCAGGGGGCGCGAGTGTACCTCTTGTCACGCCACCTCTAATAGCAAGGGCAAATAACTCCTGCTCTGGGGCATATAACTCTTGCCTGGGAGGAAATAACTCACGGTAACCATGCAGGCAGGCAGGCACGGGGATAACCGCATGCGCATTTGGGTTTTCTTCACCCAAACTCAAGAAAATTAAAAAGTACAAGAAAACAATCGCCGTTGTAAATCGCTCATATCTTTCTGATTAGTGACAGCTTTATGTCTTTCTAAAATTCTCCGCGATTGCTATGATTACTTTCAATGGATTTAGAGTTAAAAATCAACTCTAACATTGTTCGCATTAACAGAAGATGCACATTTACAACACAAATATCTGCAGGTGTTTTAACCAAGTGGATGATTGAACCATGGGGGTGGAAATTCCCGGATTTGGGGTTTTTCATCTAACGATTTTAACAGTTCTGAAAACAGATCGACCTTGATAGTTCAAAGGTGGTGCCAGAATAGCTTGGTGCCTTCAGGCGCCAAGCTATTCTGGCACCATCCTTGAACTATCGTTGTCGATCAAAATGTTGCTGTAGTGAGTTCAAGGTAAATCTGTTACGACGTGAAGGCGTCTAACGCTTACAGTGTACCGTACAGGTAGCGGCGCGACTGACACGTACTGGATCAAGTACTGAGCTATCAAATAATATAGCGGTCTTTGATTGGCAGTTTTAGTGTAGTCTTCAATGAAGAGGCGTCAAAGAATTCATGAAAAATATTTATCTCTGCAGACTGCGTGAGATGGAAAGGGTAGAAATATCACAAAGACTTTTCAACATCTTTGGAGTATCTCATTAAGTTGAAACTTTCCGACGCAGTAGAAAAATCGTTCGGTTGCAATTGAGGAAAGTAGACATTCATGAACTGCTGCACGATAATTGGATGTCTCTTATTGACCACGAAGTTTATACCTATGTTCCTGAAGCGAAGGGTGATTGCCGCCTACGACTAATGCAGTCCCTGATAATTCCCGTCGGTGATATCTGTAAGAGGCATAGATTCTCAAGAGCCCCTGCTTCATGCCTCTTGCTAACAGGCCGAAGCGGCATTCCGGTACACTTACTTACATCTCATTTGCCTTGAAGGAGACTACTGTGGTACTGGTCAGTGGTGTAAATATCAGTAACCTTTATCACCACTGAGCAACATAACGCAGTCTCTGCTATTTCTCTCCGCCGCAGACAGAACTTGAGCTAAACAGCGCCGCTTCTACCAGCAGCGCCCACGGCAACAGGGAAAAACGCGGGCGCCGCGGCCGGTGAACAGTGGTGGCGGCGAAGGATTGCCGGTATGAGAGCGGCGCGTGCGGTGGGCCGGGTACTGACTGAATGAGGTCGGGCCGGGCATAATGAGGGGGGAGGGGGGGTGGTGGTGGGGTTGGGGGTGGGGGGGGGGTGGGCTGCAGTCGTGAAGAAAGAACTGAAGGGAGAGGGGGGTGTTCCGAGTCTCACAAACTGCAGTCAACGCACACACGGCTCTCGGGCACGATCGCAACCAGTCGCCTGAGACGGGGGCCGCTGCCGGCTCACCCAATCAGTCACACACGCACTGTCGCAAAGACAGGGAGAGTGAGAGGAGAGAAGAGATGAGAAATAATGAGCCGGGGGCTTCTGAGGACACAATTTCAGTCAGAAGACTGGCACAGTGCGTGGTGATTACCAGTAACTCGAGCGTGCAGTGATTGGTGTCCGCGGCTGAATTTTATCGGCATGACGCCGAGGTGTGACACTACGTGTGCTTTGATATAGTGGATCAGGTAAGATGAATTTATAACTCACTGAGCCCTAAGTTTTAACCCTCTGGCTGTCGGTAGGTTTTTTTCTCGCGACAAAAACCGCTACCGACAGCCAAAAGGGTTAATGCAGACATTATAACGACAAAAACAAAAGCCGACAGCCGAAAGGTTAATAATCCTAATTTCGGGACTTGAAATTCGGAGACAATAATTATTACAGCTTCGATATCAGATCGACCATGACAGTTTTAAGGTGACGGATCGACCGTGATATTTCAAAGGAGGTAGGTTTGCATTATGAAAGATGAAGACCCACCACCGTGATAGTTCATGTTGGTGCTGTAATATCTTGGCGCCTCCAGACGCCAAGCTATTGTGGCAACGCCCTTAAACTATCTTGGTTGATTTCTAATTTTAGCAACGCCTTTGCACTATCATGGTCGATCCATAATTTGATGTGTACTCTGCCGTCATGTCTGAATGGGTTAAATGAACTGTTTGTAAAGAAGTAGACCAAAAAGTATTGACTGAAGTGCATAGACTTCTCAGTATATAGAAATTGTAAACAATCCGCTAAGGACTTTGACAATGAAGTGATAGCCTCTTGCAGAGGTTGCAGTACCGATCAGTGTTTATAAATCCTTTGTGTGCTTCGGATTGATTCATCGGATTATGCTGTGGCCAGTGCGGCCTGCAGTGCGAATGCACTTGATGTGGTTAAACCGTGACGGTGGTTTCAATTCTAGCACGTGGAGCGTCATCGGTGATTTCGGGTGTTGATGTCAAAATACGAGAAGAAAACAGAGAGGAAAATCCGAAAAAAAAACCAAAAAAAAAAAAAAAAAAAAAAAACAGAGGCAGTTCAGCATTATTGTCTTACCGACTTTGTAATTAAACTGGAATTAAATACTGCGATATGAGACTGGCGAATTATCCATTCGGACAGAGGCCGCTACACTTAGAAATGCATAATTAAACTTTCTGGTGATAGCGTTCCGGAATCAGGTGGGAATACTCTTGCGACAGGTGCGTATTGTTTGTTATTCAGCGGTTTTTCTTCGTTTTGAGGTAGCAGTGCAAAATGATGTTCTTTCAGGCATCATTTGCACGAGTGAGCACTCATATAGCGGGGAGCACTTTGCTTCGCGGCTGGCGCAGGACTAAGCACACTCCTGCAACCGTCCACAGACGCATAACGTAGTGTCAGTAAAATGCGGAAGTTGAGACGATTGATTTGAAATTCTGTTTAACCCCGTCCCTGCACTGTCGGGACTTGCGTGGACACGTGTCAGTATGAAATCGTACCTGACCAAACGATAAAGAACTTCATTCATCCAAGGGACATGGAAACTAAACAGGGCCATCAAGAGGCATAGATCCTCAAGAGCCTCCCTTGTAACTGCCAGGGGTGCATGAAGATCTGTGCCGCGTGCCTTTGGCTTCTTCTGCTCGTTGTGCTTCGATAGCATAGGGCTTAATCGGGTCTCGTACTCTTATTATGTGTGTACCACTGATCTAGAATCACCTGGGCACATTACAGGTCCGCCTCCTTATTAGACTCCAGTTTACAGCGGTATCGGCTATAACGCGCAGTGGTCGTCGACTGACTCCTCACCGCGGGGACGACCGGCGTGCAAAAGGTATTCTGGCCGACGTTAGCCTTAGATGGCCCGCGCACGGCTGTGCGCGGGCCAGATAAGGCTGACGTCGGGCCGAAGACCTTTTGCTCACGAAGTGGTCACCAAGCGGTCTTTCATCACCAGTCTGTGTGTGTAAATTCAGCTCTGCTGCAATGAAGCGATCCGGCGAATAACGAGAACTTTTAGAATTCACTTTTTTCTAAACAGTCTATTTCGGTGTCATACGCCTGTGTAACTAGTAGAATGTCGTATGTCATAATATGACTACGTGCCTATAGGCATATGACAACGAAACCGAAGTCAAAAGTAGTAATAATGACAATACCTGTCGTTACATGTGACACTCTACTGCAATGATGTTTATGCGGCGAGTAGTAACCTAAAGTAAGGCACATGAGAACTCATACATAATTTATGTTATTTGTTTATTCAAATATTTTTTTTCTGCACATCTTCGCCTGTGGTCTGGCAGACGTGATCTGTGACGCGGATTAACTCTCGCCAGTCAGTCTAGAAATAATCGTGCCTGTTTTTGTGCCTCTTTTCCAACCGGGATTATCGCCGCAGTGTGTCTACAGAGCGTTTCTCGCTCGCCTTTGTCCATCTGCAAGAGGCATAGATTCTCACGAGCCCCTGCAGCCGCAAGGTCTCATGAGAATATATGCCTCTTGCTTGCTGAGATTGGGGTATTTCAACTTAGTCCTCAGATTGGCTCATGGGTTAAAAATCAGTGCGGTTTGGTGGCGGAGATCCGCCGTGTTCTATCATCCAAAGATTTGGGTAGTCTGGTCTCATGAGCGTACACACTGTTTGCGTGTAGGAATCCCACTCAAAATGTCGTTCTCAGATTCAGTCAGGTGCTGGCAAGAATCTCTGCCCTTTTTTTGCTGGCAGAAATTGGCAGCAAACGTTTATTCAGTCCCATTTTGAGATAGTAATAGATTTTGTTCGGAAATCTCTACTGTAACTTCAGAACTGCACGCGTTTCGTCGTAAACAATAGATTAAAAACTCGGTAGTAACAACATGCGATATCGCATGTTTTTCCTCGACTTTTTAATCCATTGTTTTCGTCGAAACGCGTGTTTTACCTACTCCTGATTTGCGGAAATCGCCTATTGGCTCATGAGAATCTACACCTCACGTTAGTAGAAAATCGGTCCAGTTGTGTTTCCCCATTGTGACAGCTTTTCCTAATCCAGACCCTTTTCAAGGGTAGTGCCAGATTAGCTTGGCGCCAGATGGCGCCAAGCTAATCTGGCACTACCCTTTTCCCAGCCGCTGTGCGTGCATTTCTGTTTCTGAAATCTTTGTGAATTCGACGACCAAAAGCCTGAACACCGTCCAACAAGCCATGGTTACAAAGTGGTCTCAGCAAGAGTCATAGATCCTCATGAGCCCCCGTAGTTTGATCGGGTTGACCTTTCGTCGGCAGTGAAGCGGTTAATTGAAAAGAGCCGTCTAGCAGTAGCATCGAGAGCCTTGAATTCACAAAAGATCGACGCTACCGTTCAAGTCTCTGAAGAGTCTCGATCAAGTCTCTGAAGAGTGGATACTTTTCACAGGCAAAATATCAGCGTTTTCGACGGAGTAAGCTCGACACCACTGTCAAGACTGCAGACACCGGCTTGTAGCCGCCATTAGCGTGTTGGCACGTGCTTTTTGAAGCTCCATGTAAGCACAGAGGCACGTGCGTCTGGCGACAGATACTGCTGTAATCGTGGAAAGCCAGTCATTCAGTCTCATATATACATATTATTAGACGTAACATTACTGGGTGTCAACGGGCGTATGTGCGGTCAGGAAATCGTCGTAAAGAGGGACTAAAAATCATCGTAGTTGGGTTGATCTGTGATTTTGAAATTTACGGCTTTCAGCCGTAAGGTCCAAGCTCACAGACTAGCAGATATGCATCATAAATGATGTACTTCTTGCGTTTTTTTTTTTTGTTTTTTTTTTTTAAGCGGTGTCGTGTTTTTTTCCTGGACGGGATTTCGCATATATTTGACATGCTTGACATTTTTTCCTATAATTATGTACATTATTGCGGATCAACGTGTCTGTTGTCAACTATTTGTTAACAGTATGCAGATTTTCTCTGTGATTAACGGCATAAATGAACTTGAACAAACAGACAAATGTTGAAGGAAAAGTGTATAAGATCTGCTAATACAATCTCATATCTGAGGGTCAGTAAAAAAAATAAAAAATAAAAAAAACTGAAGACCCCACACTCACCCAACCCCCTCCCCCGGAAAAGAATCAAGTTTATTAATACCAAAACCACATACAATGAGTTTGAATTTGCATTCTGTTGATTTTAACATCTTTCAAAGTTGTACCGTCACTGAGTCATCCCTAAAAAAAAAGAAAACTTTGTGCATTTTTGTTTTTAACGCAAAGCTATGTCCTGTACCGTACAAAAAAAAAAAGTTTTTGTTTCTGTAGCTGAAAGTGTCTCACAGGCTACTTAGTCCAGCGCGACTGTCTCGCGGAATCGTGATGTCAGAAAAAAGAATCGAAAGAAAATGACGACAGTCTGCGCAACTACAGTGAACCATCTTGGGGATTAACTACATTTTTGGCCGGCAAATTGGCTGCCACACAACGAAGCTCAGCTCGTAAAAACTTCTCTAATGGACGCACAATTATCGCCGTAAGAAGAGGAGGACTCGTGTTTTATGCCTGTCAATTTTCTTGCAGGAGACTTGATCCAACTGCAAGAGGCGTAGATCCTGATGAGCCCCCGCAATTGCGGGGGCTCATGAGGATCTACTCTTCTTGCTGAAACTTCTTTCCTTTGCGGTAATGTTTAAGGTAACGCATGCAGATATAGATTAGTTATGAATGATTGTTAAATCCTCTTTGTCTGTTGATGAAATCGTTTGTTCTATAGTGTTTGCAGGGGTTCTTATCTCCAAATAAATCCATTTAGTTTTCTCCAGAAGAGGCGGTCTTATACCTGACGTTCAAGATACAAGAAGATTCAGAGACATAAATCCTCGTGAGCCCCTTCATTCCGCATTGTAGATCGTTGCCTCTTAGTGCGGAGAAAGTCCCAACGAGGAAAGGAACACGCTTACTAGAAAAAGCAAACAACCGAATTTATTAATATTTACAAAAAATAAAATAAATAAATAAATAAATAAACAAAATTTAAAAATATATAAATAAAAAAAGACATATAAACAAAACACAATTAGCTGCTTATCTTTCTTGATTGATCGAAAGTGGGTTTCTTGTCAGTTATCTTTTTTTTCTCTCTTTCAAGCGTACACACTTTCAATTATGCAACAGAAAGGTACGTAGTCCATTGTGTTGTTTGTTTGTATGAATGAGAAAGGATCTTTTCTTTTACCCGAAATATGATTAAATTGAGTTATAACTGTCTTTTCTGAGCTGGTTTCTTTTTTCGTTTGGACTTTCTTTGCATTAAAATTAATCGCGTTTTAGTCTCGCTTTTGGTCCGGATCCGTAGTTTAGCAAAGATAGATATGAAAAGGGGCCTGTGCACATAATTGTCACTCTCCATCCTTGAAAAATCAAGTTTTATTGATTGGTCGTTCGTTCGTTCGTTCGTTCATTTTCTGTTAGTGCTGGGCCCCTCATGCGATTTGTTAAATGCATTCACTATTCTGTTTTTTTTTTTTTTTTTTTTTTTTTTTGGTTTGTTTGTTTGTTTGTTTTTTTTCAAGCGGAGAGGGCGTGAGAGAGTTCAGTCTCTGGCTGTGTCAATTTTCCTTGTTTTTGAATCTACTTTTTCGCCCATTAGGCCGACACGAAGAGGCCGCATGAATCTTTGCGCGGATCTTTGTGTACGGACCAGGTCCTATTAATTGGAAGATGAGTCGGTTGATGTTAGCCGGTCGATATCCGCTGACTGCATCTTTCGCTGTAATGGGCGTAGTGCAAAAGATCTTCGGTCCGAACGTCACCCGCTGCTGGGCCGCGTGCGCAGGCCAGCTGAGCGGGCGAAGGTTGGACCTACGATCTTTTGCTGGTTGACTGGAAAGTCTATCTCTTCGATCTAGTGTCGTCTTTACCTGCCTGCGATGCCGCGCTCGCCGGATGGTCAGGCTCGTGTTGCGGGGCTCCGCTATCGATTGTGTTGTGATCAAGGATGTGCAAGGTTTGACTGGTTACCCGATCTCTCCTGTCTGTCAGACCACATGCGCCAGCGCGGATTCGATCGGTGATTGAAGGAGTACGCTCAGACCACATGAGCCAGCGAGGATTCGATCGGAGATTGCGGGAGTGCGCGCCCGCGCGTGGTTAGAGCGGAGTGGTGGGGAAAGATGATACACTGGTTTTGTCAATGTGATCAAGGAGAAAGGATTTCAGTGGATAACGTCCTCTTTCTGTACAGTGGCTGTGGAGCGCAACTACGGAGACACGCGTACACTTGAAAAAGAGAACAAAAATCTCCATGAAATACTACTTGTGAAAATACTCTCGATACAGCGGAATATCATGAACTGGACCTATACAGCATGAGAAATATAGATTTTTGTTGGTAGATGTTTATAGAAACTAGTGTTCTTGCTGTGATTAGGACACTTCATATGAAGAATCTGGGATGACAGTAATATGTGAAGGTTAACACACAGAAAACTAGTTTCAGAATTGAAAAAGAGGATTTCACATATAAATATGCGTATCAGTATCATTTCTTCATCTGCTGAGCCATTGTCTTGTTTGTGATGTGATTGTAATGGTGTTTGACAGAAATGGTTTCCAATCTTTTGGAGCTGACGTTAACGGCAATCAAAACATGAATGTGAAGCAGTTTGTAAACTTTGTCAAACTGATATGTTGATAAAACGGTGACTTAAGTGTGAATTGTGTAGTACTTGTGAAATGTTGTGCACCAAGCTGATGTGTGGCTAGGATCGGTAATCAAAAGATACTAGTCCACGCCTGCACCAGCGGTAGCATCGATATGAACTGACTTGTTATCTAGTGATGGATTGTACACCTTCATCACAGTGCTCATAAAGAGGATCCTCCTGTGTAGTACTCCGTTGTTTCTATCTTACACTGTGCTGTACTGCGCCTTATGAAGTCTGTTCAAATTCTGCTGAACTGTGGAAAATTTCACTGTGATAATTGTGCCAACAACAGAAGCAACAAACATCATCTTAACCAAGAGCAACTTAAAGATTAGCTTACTCCCCCGCACAATGTCGTGTGTAGTATTTCTACGTGTTGTGCAAGTCACCATTGCCCTCGCGGTTCTGCTACCCTGGGTGTGCGCCCAGAACAAGGAGCTGAGCTACAGCATCTATGAGGAGGGACCGGTACCAGACCGCGTGGGGAACGTGTCCCGGGATTCCAACGTATCTCAGCTGCTGGGTTCCGATCTCTTCTCCAGGCTCAGGTAACTGCACAAGTTTATTTTATATATTTTTTTTTATTTTGGGGGAATTTCTGTCATGTGTGTTTGAGATCTTTGTCGAGTCTGCTGAGTGCGTGGCTTCACCTCATCCCAACCACCACCAATCCCCACAAATAATAATAATAATAATAATAATAATAATAATAATAATAATAATAATAATAATAATAATAATAATAGCAATACTAAAAATGAAAAGTAAATAAATAAAAATATCCGTTCACTACTTGCAGACAAGAATTAACTCCTTCAAGTCGCCCGGCATCAAAAGCTGCGGAAGTGTCGTATGGCGTTGCCAGCGGCAACGCCATACGACACTATCGCAGCTATTGATGCGGGTCGCCTTGAATGCCGATAGCTCCTTTTTTTGGTGTCTCGTTAACTCATTCAAGACGTACTGCATTCGGACACGGGTTGTATCGAATTAGTTATGAATGAGCACGTCAGTATCGGACTGACTCTAAATAGTCCACGAGATTAGGGGTCGTGTGGGTTATCGGATCACTTTTCACCGAGCGGTGATATTTATTTTGTTTGAGGCGGAGCGTTCTGTCCACCACTGAAATGTCACCCGAGGTGTAAAAGTGATTTATATCCAGTGAGATCCATACTGCCCTGAGATCTTTTGCCCTCACATGCTCGATGTGCGCTGGTCTGATGATTGTGGGGACTATGCTGCTGCGGTTTCACAAAAGCCATTGTTTTCATCCCTACGTCACACGACCAGTCACTTTAGCGCAAACCGTACCATGTGACCGTGATACAAAAACCCTTGTAGCGACAAATGGCGGACATCTTGTAGCCCTCTTTGTGACGCATCTTGGATGCGGGTTTTGTTCTATAAAAAAAAAAAAATCACTAAAACGTTCTAAAGTAAACAGTTACACAGTGTTGTTCGAAACAACAACCACACTCAGTACTGGAGACGGCAACGTCATGAAATATTTTAAATTACGTCATCAGTCTATTATGAATAAAGGTATATTCCTTTGACGTCAGTCATGTCTGGCATGATCCAGGTCGGAAGATGTCTTCTTGATTTCTTTTACGAAAATAGGGGAGGAATGAAAACAAATACGTTATTGGTAACAGGGGCTTGCTGCACGGACCCTTGTAGGCCTTCGGGAGGTCAAAGGGGCAATTGTACCCCTCAGGTATTCGGCCTTTGAGATACAATGGTTCCTTTGACCTCCCTCATGGCTACAAGGGTCCGTGTAGCAAACCCTTGCGACCAAAATAACTTATAATATGTCAATTTTTATTAGAAAAGCTAGATTTTCTCACTTTTCTATGTCCATATTTGAGAAAAGCGGTATTTCTTGTTGCATGACACTGAAAATCTCGCTTTCCTCAAAAACTTTGAAATGGGCGTTTCCAAATATTGACAGAGAAGAACCCAAGGGAGAAAAAAAAAAACACGCTTAGAAAAACCAATTACAACACTATTTATTAACCCATATCATTCGGAATACACCAGTGCGTGAAATAAATTTGACGAAATAGTTCAAGGGCGGTGCCAGAATAGCTTGGCACCTATAGGCGCCAAGCTATTCTGGCACCGCCCTTGAACTGAAGCCTTTGGTCTATATTCTTATCTGTAAGTAGTATAATGTAGCTTGCATATGGCAGTGTACAAATTGGAAGCTTATTGCCTCAGGATGATATGGGTTAATATAATACCCTTCTTCAAAATATACAAACAGGTATTGAGATCACTCGCTACTTATCTTATCGCCGAAGGACTTAGTGTTACTTACTTACTTAAAGTTGCCACATTTATTCTGCGATAAGATAAGTAGCGACTGGTATCAATACTTGTTTGTTTGTCTATTTTGAAGAAAAGTATTTACCCGACATATTATTAAAATGTGTTGTAACTGTCTTTTCTAAGCGTGTTTCTATCTCCCTTGGGTTCTTCTCTGCATTTTACATGCTTGGCCGTCACTGTTTTGTTCTGGATCAAATAACAGCAGCATACGACCTCCCCTTAAGGTCCCAAATCGCAGACCGGCACACAGGCAGAATGCAGCTTAGTGACCATAGTTACCAGTCCTCATAAAAGTCTAATGTTCTCGGATCGTGTTTCGTTCCGCTTTGTACGGTAATCGCCGATAATAGGATAACGAGAGCTATTTAGCGACACCAACCGAAACATTCCTCACACACATAATGTCGTCTGACGCAGTCGTTTCCTGTACACAAAGCCTGAGCTGGTGGTAGCGTCTGTCTGTTGGCGATGTGCATTCAGTGACTCGCTGTTAGTATAACCCGTTCGGTGTCGAGAACTATGTCCACGGGCTTGTTTAGATAGCATGTCCGTTAGCTCATTCAGCCGGACGGCCGTATTTCCCAAATTTTGGAGGCGTAATCTAATGACTATGCACCAGTTGCAGGAGATGGAGCGACCATGATAATTCAAGGGCAGTGCCAGATTAGCTTGGCGCCTACAGGCGCCAAGCTAATCTGGCACTATCCTTGAATTATCATGGTCGATCCATCTCCTGCTGTATTGCGTCAGGTCTGAATGGGTTAAAAGTCCTGATAAATCAATGTGGCACAGTTGCAGTGCGGCCGAAACTAACCAGCGTTCAGGTCGTACTCCATAGGTAATAGCTGTCCCTCCCCCTCCCCCCCCCCCCCCACATACCCCGCCAATCAGGGCCGTCCATTATCACTCCGGTGCCGTGGACGTTAACCCCGAAGTAACCAACCAATCAAGAAAATCTGAACACCACCGAATTGCAAGAGGCATAGATCCTCATGAGTTGCGGGGGGGGGGGGGCTTATGAGGATCTATGCCTCTTGCTGACACAACTTTGAACCCATGTTACTGGGACAGCCTTGGCTGTGTATACTGTTGAATTAGCAAAGATTGCAGAAACACAGCCTGCGGCAACTGGCACTTAGTGGGTTAACCCATATCATTCGGAATACACCAGTGTGTAAAATAAGTTTGACTAAAATAGTTCAAGGGTAGTGCCAGAATAGCTTGGCGCCTATAGGCGCCAAGCTATTCTGGCACCACCCTTGAACTAAAGCCATTGGTCTATATCCTTCTCTGTAAGTACACTGTAAGTACATATGGCAGTGTACAAATTTGAAGCTATTAACCTCAGTATGATATTGGTTAATATGCATGGCGTAAAGAAAGAGCGGTCTAGTCTATCTAGAATATGTCTGATTTTGAGTTCGGCAATCGTCCGGGCGATTCCCCAGGCATAGACCTGTCACGTGACAAAGTGGTACGGGTGAAATGTGAATATTACCCAACGGACAACCGTTTAAAATTGTATTACAAGGAAAACCGAGCTATCACAACGATGGACTTCCTATTGTTTTCCTTCCCAGGCCAGAATACGAGCTGTTCCAATATACAGGCTGACTAGCTCAGTTTTGGCAAGTAAAAGTTTTGGGGTTTTTGTTGTTGAAAAGACTATACTGTAGTTGCCGCGCCGTTAAATCTGTCCATCCCTACCTCCATATGTCCGTCCGTCCGTTATATTTGTTAAAAGACAATCATGTAGGTAGGTGTCGTTAAATCCATCCACCCGTCCGTCTAATACGCATCGTGTCTGTTTCCCACTCTATTATCTATAAAAATGGCAATTACTAAAGATGACTGCGGGACACCTAGCTTTGAACTGCATTGCACCGTGAAGGCAGAAGACCGTAAGTCCATTATTTCTTCAAAAGCGAGATTTTCATGATGAACTCAATGAAAATCCTGCTTTTCACGAAACCAGGACTTGCTGTGTTTTGCCTCTCGCAAAGCCGTCTGCGCGTTGGTAGTATATCGTTATGAGAAACAACAGCACGTGTACGTGAAGAAATGGATCACATACTGCATGGTCATTGTCGAGTAATTTCGGTGTTTGCGTCTGGGAGCCGTAAGCGAGGAATAATGCGACGATTAAAGGTATTGGGTATGTGAATAATGCAAGACGTACTTACGTAATTGCTGTTGGAGAACCGGTTCTCCATTTATGACCACTCGGTCTTCTCCGACAGATCCTCGACACTCTCCGTCTGCAAGAGCCCCGAGCAGGTTCACATGACCACTTTACAGGCTGCACCCAGTGAGTACAGGTCCTCGGGCCCACGACGTACGCAGTGGGCCAGCGCAGGGCCGTGCGCGGGCCCACTGCGGACCCACGTGGACCCGAAGGCGTTTTGCTACCGGGATAAGGGCTCATACGAATCTTTGCTTCTTGCTGGAAGAGAGAGGTTCGCTTACATCTTCAGTATGTCATCTATAGCCTGGGTTTAACGTCAGTGGCGTCTGGAAAGGTTCCTAGGCCAGACGCTTAATTTTGCAAGTGGCACAGATTCTCATGAGCCCTTGCGACTGCAGGGACTCATGCGACTCTTTGCCTCTGGCATGAGGGGAGAGGTCTATATATGCCTACATATGAATAGTGAGAGTGACAGGGTTTACGCATGTGGCTCCCCATCCCCCAACGCATCCAATAGAAGATTCTGTCTCTCTGCTACAAATCCCTGAACAACTACGCTCCTGCCTATCTCTCCAACTTACTTCACCCCTACACTCCTCCCCGCTCCCTCCGCTCCGCGCCGCCTCCTCATCCCCCGCACCAAACTCAGCACTTTCGGCCCCCGCTCCTTCTCAGTATACGGTCCATCCACCTGGAACACTCTCCCACTCTCTCTCCGTCAAAAACACTCGCTCTCCTCCTTCCAGTCCGCCCTCAAAACTCACCTCTTTCAACAGTTCTAGCACTATATCACCACACTCTCCACCCCAAGCTGACCGTCGTAATGTTTTTTCACTATTTGTGTTACGTGAGTCATTGTCTAAAGCGTGCGCATGCGTGTGCGAGTTGTGAGTGCGCGCTTAGAGTTATAATTATTATAAGATAAGCGCATTATAAATACCGTAATTATTATTATTATTATGTAGGTACAGCACACAAAAAAACCCCGCTGGTTCCATTCGCAAGAGGCATATATTCTCATGAGCCCATGCTGTCGCAGGGGCTCATGAAAACCTTTGCCTCTTGCAGGAAGAGAGAGAGAGAGAGAGAGAGAGAGAGAGAGAGAGAGAGAGAGAGAGAGAGAGAGAGAGAGAGAGAGAGAGAGAGAGAGAGAGAGAGAGAGAGAGAGAGAGAGAGAGATCCATCTTTATCCCTCCCCCGACATGAGTGACGTAGTTTTAAGTATGCTGATGCGCTGGTCTGTGAACGTGACCAGCGCTAGAAGGTTCGTTCCGTCTCAGGAGAGTCCGATTTCGCCTGATGACAAAGAGGGGACCACTTACATCCTCGGAGTTGGAGTGTCATCTTGGTTATAGTATACGGATGCGTCGTGCGGCGAATATGTCTAGAGAAAAAGGTTCATTGGCCCCAATTAACCTCACAGTCCGTCATTGGTGTCCGCAAAAAAAGGCGCTCTGTCACTTTTGTCGCCGGAATAGTCCATTAATTTTCCTGCGTTCTGTCAGTATTCATCAATGCCTGTGCCCCCACCTCAACGCACCCCACGTCACCTCTGTCTGTTTGTCCCTTCGTCTGTCTGTCTGTCTGTCCCTCTGTCTCTATGTTCCTCTGTATCCCCACCCGGGTCTGCCCTGGGGGGACTTGGGTGGGGTTAACTACTTTTTAGTTCCCAGGGTCACCCTGGTCAGCCCCACAGGGTGGGTTTTTCCCTCTATTCTGGGGCATGTGTTTCTGTCTACCCTTGGTCTATTTACCTGTATATGTCTTTTTAAAACTCTCCCAACTGTCTGCACTGCCTGTAGCTCTTGATATTGGATATGTGTTGCTAAATGGTCTTAGCTTTATTTAGGCCCCATGTTGTAGGTTTATTTAACGTATTGGACCGGCTGGCGACATACATTCAATATTCTGTTTATTTTTTTTCACAAGCAGTGCAGGCACGTCCTGAGAAAGCCTTGTTGCTGTCGGGACGTTAAGCAATGTACAATCAATCTGTTCCTCTGTCTCTCTGTTCCTCTGTCTCTCTGTCAGTTCCTCCGTCTCTGTCTGTCTGCCTGTTTGTCTGTCTGTCCGTCTGTCTGTTTGACTGCCTATCCCTCTTTCTCTTTGTCTCTGTCTGTCCGTCCCTCTGCCTGCCTGTCTATCTCTGTCTCTGTCTGTCTGTCTGTCTGTCTGTCTGTCTGTCTGTCTGTCTGTCTCTCTCTCTCTCTCTCTCTCTCTCTCTCTCTCTCTCTCTCTCTCTCTCTCTCTCTCTTTCTCTCTCTCTATTTCCATTGCTTTTGCATCGGTGGCATCACAAATTCTCCGCCAGGGTGTTTTTAACAAATATATATTATATTTTTAATCATTCACCTATTGTGTTCGTGAATGTTTTTCCATGACTTTTTCTTTGTACGCTGTGTTTGTTTTCCTGTTTTGTTACAGGACAGCTTGTAAGACAGATGTTGAGCTGCCTAATAACACTATCCTACATTATGAATGTGGTACATGTATACATTAGCGAGTAAAAGGACATTTCGTATTTTTTTTTAATTAGATAGCAACAGCAAATTAAAAAATTGTATGAACCAAAATGCTCACCACTATGAAATAACTTACCATTGTCGTTGTCTTTTCTCAGGTATCGCGTCCTTTCCCAGCCAGGCACTAACAGCGAGCTGTTTTCAGTCGGCAACACCACGGGCATTCTTCTGACAGCCGCGCGGATAGACCGCGAGAGCCTCTGTCATTTTTCCGACTATTGTCGTCTGCTCGTGTATGTGGCGATCCAGCAGAGTGAGGGCCCTTACTTCGTGACGGTCAAGATCAACGTGAATGTGAGGGACATCAACGATAACGATCCGCAGTTTCCGCAGGTATGTAGAAACTAGCGACAATGACAACTTGAATATAGTGAGGTTTCGTTTGTAACGATCGACTCCCAACCACGATCGAGAGCGAAGTCATGGCGGAGATCCAGAGCATAGACAACACTCCAAACATCCCCAAGCGGTATTGATTTATGTTTACAGTACAAGCTGTTATCAACCGCAATTCGCTCTCGTTCGTTGCCGATAGTCGTTCGTTGGAAACGATACCGCCTCACTAGTGTTTATGTCCTAATGACAGAGTCTATACAACATTTATATTCGAGTGCCGTTATGTGATTTTGTACATTAGGGCTGTGAAGTCCAGCATCGTAGACCGTACAACATGTGGTGTCTGTCAGTTGATCAATCTGGTTGTCTCATTCGATTCACTGACGCTGTTTAGCGGCAGCGAAAGAAGAGAGACAACCAGTGTGTCAGTTAATGCGACGTTCTTCCTCAACATTCCATTACATATTTAGCCCTATCCGTCTCCAGTTTCACGTGTTCGATCAAATTCGGATCAACCTCCTTTATTTCCAAGGGACGCAGATTTTTTTTCTTCTTCAAATCATTGTAAATTCAACAGCAACGATTCCCAGCCTTCAAAGGAACCTAAATGGTTTCAGTAAGAAGTACAGATCCTCATGAGGCCTCACACCAGCGAGATCGTTCATAAAGCTGAAGGGTTTAGCAAGAGGCACAGATCTTCATGAGGCCTCACAACAGCGAGATCGTTCATTCAGCTAGAGAGATCAGCAAGAGGCATAGGTCCTCATGAGCAGCCGTAATTGGGGGGGGGGGGGGGGGGGGCTCATAAGGATCTATACTTCTTGCATTCAGCTGTTGTTCAGCGTGTCTCGAATGCAAACAGCTTATATGCCGCTGACCTCCCGGGTGTGATATGCAGTTTGTTACATTCAGAGTAATATTTATATAAAAACATATGATCTTGATCACTCAAAAAAACAAAACAAAAAAAAAACAAAAAAAACCCCACTTTTGTTGTGTCCGACTATTTGTTGTATACGAAGTTTTCAGAAGCGAAATAGACTGTACATGTATGTATTTGCTTACGTTTTGTATTCCTAGGCATCCTTGTCAATCCCTGTGTTAGAGAACTCCGGCACGGGAATGACTATTGACATCACGCCCGCAGTGGACCTTGATGTGGGTGTCAACACGATACAGAGCTACGAGCTGCGCGCTGAGTTCCCGACTGTCTTCGGACTGGAGGTCACACGCAATCTGGACGGAAGGTATGTATACTTTTGTTGTTGTTGTTGCTGCTGTTTGTTGTCCTTGTTGTTGATGTTGTTGTTATTGTTGTTGGTAGACCCCAATCATTGCCACGCCCCAAGCTTTGGAACAAAATTGTACCGGTCTCTAAAATCTGATTATTATGTTGATCTTCATTGCAAATCGTTTTCTGCACGTGTTAAAAACTCGGTTCGACTATCATTTCATTTTCGCAGTGATGAATACATTGAGCTGTCTAAGCACTCATTTCAAACAGCTCACAGTTGTGCCCATTTGCAAGCGGAAACGAGCCTTCCGGTTTCTTGACTAAGCTTGGTGCGTGAAAATGGTTGGGGTGTAACAGTCGTAACACGATTCTGTCATCAGCCGTCTTATTGATATTGAAAGCTTAGCAACTGCAACATTATGATTGAAACGTCGTCATCATGATCGGTGTTATGTGTCGTTATCATTATGCATAATTTTTTATTGTCGTCGTCATCCTCGCAGCCATCATCATCATGATCATCATAACATCGTCGTCTTTATGGAGGAAATGGTCTTCCTTCTTGTCTCAGTCCTCGTCTTTGATACCTGTCTGTCAGTCGATCTGTATGTCTGGTTGTCTCTCATGTGCATCGTGTTTAACCCCTTGAATGCTACTGACGATACCGCTCGGCGAAATAGACGCGTAACGACGCGTCTTTTCCGTCGAGCGGTGTCGTCCCTGGAATTGGAGGGGGTTAATCTGAATACGCTCAGATCGTCACATTCACCATTTCATCCTCAACAGGCGCCATAATGGCGTCTTCGTCGTCGTCTTAACCCTTTCGCTGCCAAGAAAAAGTAAACACTATCAACTGCAAGAGGCATAGATCCTCATGAGCCCCCGCGACCAGTTTGTTTCAATGTTACTTGGACGGTTTTGGCTTTTGTCGATTTCAGACACAAAAATGTACGTACAGTGGAAGGGATGGGGTTAACACTGGTGATGTTTGCCTTTCATGAATAATAATAATGTAATAATAAATAGGATTTATAAGGCGCCAATATACATGGTAACATACTCTAGGTGGCGTTCATATAAACCTTCTGTCAAGCAACTATATCATTTTCTCATTATCTCATTTTCTTCATCAGTCTTGTCCCCAACCTCGTGGTGAACTCCCAGCTGGACCGTGAGTCTCGTGACTTCTACACTCTGACCATCCTGGCCGTGGACGGCGGGGCCGTGTCTCGCACGGGCGTGCTGAAGCTCAACATCACCGTAGACGACGTCAACGACAACGCGCCCGTCTTCACGGAGAACCAGTACGAGGTGTCCATTAACGAAACCGTTCCGCCCCGGACCGTCATCGCCAAGGTGGAGGCCACGGACAAGGACATAGGGTTCAATGGCGAGGTGGGTGCATACATACTCTCGTCATTTGTCTCAGTGTCCGAGGATGCCATGCGCGTTTTGTTTTGTTTGTAAAAGTTGATTTAATCTATAAAAGCTCTGATGTAATACAACTGGATGTGGTTCTGGTTTGGTGGTTTAATAATAATAATAAAGGAGATTTGTTAAGCGCTTATTTTAGAAAGTAGCTCTAAGCGCTGATACAATGAAAAGGCTAACAGCTAACACGCACACACACACATAACATACGCGCGCGCGCGCACACACACACACACACACACGCACACACACACACACACACACGCACACACACACACACACACACACACACACACACACACACACACACACACACACACACACACACACACACACACACACACACACACACACACACACACACACACGTGATAGTGGTGATGAATTGTGAATGGCTAGGGAAATGACCTAGTAAAAGGCAGCGTTGTAGAGTTGGGTTTTGAGAAATGATTTGAATGAAGAGAGCGTTTGTCAGTTACGGACAGGGGCGGGGAGGGTGTTCCAAGTGGCGGGGCCAAGATGGGAGAAGGCACGACCACCACGTGTTTTACATTTGAAATTGGGAAGGCGAAATTTAAGTGTCAGAGGAAGAGCGGAGGTTTGGGGTTTAACGTCCACAGCACCGGAGTGATAATGGACGGTCCTAACGGGCGGGTTTTGGGGAACAAGGACAGCTATTGCCTATGGCGTACGACCTGAACACTGATCAATTCAAACGCACCGACCTGTGCCGATTTGATTTACCAAGACCGTTAACGGACATGCTATCTGAACAAGCCCGTATTTTGGCCTGGGCGACAGGATGTGGATCGACTGTGATATTTCAAGCGTAGTCGAATAGCTTGGCGCCTGAAGGCGCCAAGCTATTATGACACCACCCTTGAAATATCACAGTCGATCTGTCTTCAGAACTCTGACGAAAACCTCGGAAGCTATCTAAACAATTTGATAACTTTTTTGTCATCAGAAAAATAAAGTGCGCAAGGAAAGCAGCATTGTGAAAAGATTGCATCCTGAAAAGATTGCATCCTGAAAAGATTGCATCCTGAAATAAAATGTCGGGGTTTTTTGGTGTGGGTTTTTTTTTTAGTTTTACCTGAGTGGTCACGTTTGGGTTTTCATTTCTGCCATGACGCCTTCAGCGGGTGAAGAGTGGAGATGGGAGTGGGGAGGGAGGAGATTAATCAAAGGTGTGGTCAGATTATTTCGTTGCGCCGATTTCTCTCCACATTCCTTGGACTGCTGTGATTCTTTTGACGTCGAATTTACACTGATTTTAAAAACACATTCTGCGTCCAGTGGCAGTGAAGGCGTTAACGTATTCGAGACACGATTCACCCAGACACGAGGCTTCATGTCTTGCATCTGGTTGCGGTACGTCTCAAATGTGTCAATAATCTTCCTCTCTTCTACACAAATTCCCCTCCCCCTAACCCCTGTCTCCTTCCCCGAAAAGGCAGATCGATTATTTCAGGGACAGAAACCATGGTTCTTTGCAGCAACAGTACATGGACTGACAATGGTAGTTCAAGGGTACGGTGGTGCAGGAATAGTTTAGCGCCTATAAAGACCTAAAGGGACACAGATTTGTAGACTTGCATTGAAGGGGTTGAGTTAACATTGACACACTTCAACAGTATATGGACTGGCCATGATAGTTCAAGGGCGCCAAGCTATTCCTGCACCGCCTTGAACTATCATGGCCGAACTGTCTCGGGAGATAACTAACTTTGGCAAATGCGATCATACAGCTCAAATTTTGATGTTTAACCTTTTCAGTACAGGGGTTAAAATAATTCAAAACTGCGCCGTACACATTGCAGTACACTTTGTAGGAGGAAAATATAGGGTGTTTTGGCTTAACTTTAAAAAGCAAAACATGTCGGATTTGCGATTTTTTATTTTATTTATTTATTTATTTATTTTATTTATTTATTTATTTATTTGGTCAGCGGAGAACTATAGCGTAACGATACCAAGGAGATCGGGTGGATTTTCAGTTAAGGAGGTATTGATTTCTAGTTAATTAAAACGTTCTAAAGAGCGTCTCAGTTTTAGAGAAGTGTGCTGCGAATACAAATTAAAAAATTTTTTTTTTTGTTAAATTAAAACAAATTTTTCACCTGGTGCTCTTTAACCCTTTAGCAGCTAGAAACTACGCCTTAACTACGCGTCTTTTCCGCCGAGCGGTATCGTCAGCATCAGTCATGGGGTTAACATTTGCTTTTGAAGTCGAATGGATAAGATCTTTCAATAGTCTGCTAAGCATTATGCGGCTCTCGCGTGAGATAGATCGATGCTCATAGCTCAGTGGTAGTCCTCGATTATTGTGACACATTTCTAGGTTTTAGCTTTTAGCTATCGTTTTCGATCCACCTCTCTCGAATGATGCTGAAATTCTACCCAGGTGCAGTACTCCAGTGCCAAAATTTAAGAAACATGCTTTTGGTGAATTAAAAACATTCATAATGAAACAATGACGTCGAGAGTTGGATCGACCTTGGCGTTTCAAGGGTAGTGCCAGATTAGCTTGGCGCCTAACGGCACCAAGCTAATTCGGCACTATCCTTGAAGTATCCGAAGCCATTCATTCATCCGTCTCCGACAACTGGTACTCCGTGCCACGACAAACGCCTCTCGAAAGATGTGAAAGGTATTACGCCGATTATGTTTAAAAGCGTGAAGTGCCACTTAAAATTGGTGTCAAAGTTGTTTCAGTACCGCTCGCACGCTTTCCCTCGCCATTCGACTGCAAGCGGCACAGATAATCATGCGCCCAATCAACCTGCTTGGACACTCGAGGATCTATAGCCTCTTACTACTAACATTTAACTTTGTCCAACGAGCTGAGCAGATGGGTTAACGTTTCAGTTTGTCAGCGAACAGACGGGATGGTTGCGCGGTTGGTTGGTTGGTTAGTTCGGGTTTAACGTCCACAGCACCCAGATGATCATGGACGGCCCTGACGGGCGGGTTATGGGGGACAGGGAAATCTATTGCCTATGAAGTACAACCTGAACACTATCAACTCAGGCGCACTCCAACTGTGCCACTTTGATTTACCAGGACCTTTCAACGGACATGCTATTAAACAAATCCGTTTTCTCCCCTGGATTGTGAGTCCAGCTACCGGGGCCGGGACGGGATTCGAACCCACGACCCGGCGATTCCCTTCGCTCTCCTGCTCCGACGTTTAACCGCCTATTTCGGACCCTTGGTTGCGCGCGTAATTGGGCAACTTTTATACACAGCGAAGTGTGCACGGCGCCGCCCTTTGGCATATGCCAGGCATGTGCGGCACGTAACGATGGGCCCGTGCCGAAGTCGGCCACGACTTGCTACAACACGTTGTGAATCGGCCATGACTGTTCAAGAAGGGTGGTGGTGCCAGAATAACTTGGCGCCAATCATGTGAAAGTTCAAGGAAGATTCCAGAATAGCCTTTCGCCCATTATAGTTCAATGGTGGTGCCAGACTACCTCGGCGCACATGAAAGTTCAAGGGTGATGCCAGAATAGCTTGGCGCCCCGCATGAAAGTTCAATGTTTATGCTGCAGAATAACATGGCGCCTATGACAGTTCAAGGGTGGTGCCAGAATAGCGTGGTGCCCATGATAGTTCTGTGGGTGAATAGCTCGGTGGCAGAATAGCTTCAGTTGGCACCCATGAAAGTTCAAAGCGGGGTGGTGCCAGAATAGCTTGGCGCTCATGAAAGTTCAATGTGTGTGCCCGAATAGCCTGGCGTCCATGATAGTTCAAGCGTGGTGCCAGAATAGCTTGGCGCCAACAGGCACCAAGCTATTTTGACACCACTCTTGAACTACCATGGCCACTCTTTTTCTTGGTTTAGTATAAAGTCTTTATAGTAAAGGGAAAAACTTGAAATCAAACCCGGCTTCTGGCATTTGCTAGGTATATTAGTACTGCTTGTTTTATTCTGACACCACCCTTAAACTATCATGGTCAATCTTTCTCTTGGTCTGGTATGAAGTCCTCGGAGGAAAAATTTCCGAACGGACCTTCACGGCATGTGCAATAGGCATTTGCGGCGTGTAATGGCACTTACGGAAGGCATTTTTGAAGTGTGCACGCTGCCGGATGTAGGCAGTTTTAGTACCAGTTTGAAAACATCGGCGCAATTAACCACGTCGTCGTGTGTACCCGTATGATGAGAGTTGCGAGCTATAGAACACAACTTGTTAGAGAACAAGAAAAAAGAAATACGGAAAAAAAGAAGAAAAAAAGCAAAAATCTATTTTGTACGTCAAATTTCCAATTTCCAGCTTATGCGTTGAATAAAATAATCAATTATTTAATATCAGCGTCGTTAGCGTCAGACGGCTATGAAATCGTGTATGTCTCTGAAACTTGTCTGCCGGAAGTACACGGATTAAATAAGACCAGCGAGTTGCAAAGCGACTGCGGGGGCTCATGAGGATCTTTGCTTCTTGCAGCTGGATGTTTTTATTCGCTGTGTTACAGCTGTCAATCCGGATTTGAATAATATACCGTTGCCTTTTGCATGTCATGTTCACTTTTTCTAATTAAATTACCTTTTTTTTAGTTAGTTTGATAGACAGTATAATCTATCATGGATTCATGTACGGATTTTGAAATTTGATTTATAATTGTGTTATTCTCTGCCTGGTAAATCAATCTTAACTGGTTGGTTTAATTTGCTAATTTGATCTAATCAAATTAATGTGGACTCTTTTCTCCCAACTGTAATTACGCGAGTTATGTTGTCTTGGTTCATTTATTAAACATCAATAATCATGCGAACTGATGTTATATTTGTAAGCACTACACAGGGACTCTTTGAAGGTTTTGTTTCGGGATGCCCCCCAGGGCAACATCTTCAGTTTTCTAAGAGAGTCCAATATTTTCAGTAAGACTGTTCGGCTATGATAGTTCAAGGGTGGTGCAGGAATAGGTTGGCGCCTATAGGCGCCAAGCTATTCCTGCACCGTCGTTGAACTATCATGGCCAGTCCATATACTGTTGTAGTGTGTCAATATTAACTAACCTCTTCGTGCAAGAGTCCACAATTGTTGTCTCTGGGCCTTTGTAGTCCCTAAACTATTCCTGCACCACCGTACCCTTGGACTATCATGGTTAATCCATGCATTGTTGAAGTGTGTCAAGGTCGACCCTCCCACCCACCCCCTCCCCCCACTGCAAGAGACCATGGTGTCTGTCCCTGAAATCATCGATCTGTCTCATGATGCTACGGGTTAATATTGCCAAGCTCATCAGGCACTCTTATTAAGATTTCACAGTTGGGTTTCTTCGCCGTTTTAATGTCTTTTGATAGCGTTTTCGAGGAAAATTGTTTTGCCGCTGCTCTTGAGCCGTTAAAGGTCTGTCAGTTCCTTGCTACATGTATAAAATGTCGGGCACCTCACTGTGCACAGGGGAGAAAATCGAATTTTTCTGTTCCAAGATTTGTGTCCCTTGACCTGCTCCGAGCGTCAATAGGATATATATCCAAAAACTGTCATAGTAAACTTCGGATACAACGAATCGCCAAGGGACCCAATGTTTGTTATAAGCGAAGTAATTTACATCGAAAGAGTACCATCGGGACCTCTGAAAAAGTGTTGTTATATCCGATTTTTGTTATATCCGACTTTGCTCCTCACTAGCAAAACGTCTTCGGGCCCACGACGGCCGCAGTGGGCCCGCGCACAGCCGTGGGTCCGAGGGCCTTTGGTTACTTAGTTATGTGCGAAGCGGACTGTATATTGTATGTAATGTTAGTCATTTGGCCGTGAATGTGACACTATCATCATTTTAATACGTATTATAATACGACTGTTTTGGTGTTGTGCAACAGGTCCGCTACCGCTTCAGCGCCCGGCAGACGGACGACAACGCTAACGCTTTCGGCATCGACGAGGCTTCCGGGGAGATAATCTCTATGCAGGACCTCACCACGCTGCAAGGCAAGACGCTCAAGCTGGTGGTGGAGGCCGTGGACCGGGGCTCCAAGCCGCTCAAGGCGCAAGCCATCGTCAACGTTCGCGTGCTGGACGTCGTCAACAACCCTCCCATCATCCGGTTGACGACCATCTCCGGCGGGAACGTCTCGCTGGTGAAAGAGAACGCTCAGCCTGGCTACGTGGTGGCCCATTTCCTGGTTGTGGACATGGACTCTGGTTCTAACGGGATCGTTACCTGCTCCAACGAGGGCGGAGAATTCAGCTACCATAAACTGAGCAACGACGAGTACAAAATCACTCTCACTCGGGGACTGGACCGCGAGACACGGGATAACTATAACGTAAGATACCTCTCACACTCAACTTTTAACCCATTTCGACCCCAGTAGCAAAACGTCTTTGATCCCACGACGGCCGCAGTGGGCCCGCGCACGACCGTGCGCGGGCCCACTGCGGCCGTCGTGGGCCTGAGGACCTTTGTTTACTGGACACAGATTATGTTTTGAAATTTTAGTAATTCAACTTCACAAACCCTTAGCCGTCCAAGGCACGTGGATACAAAGTGGTGTCCGCAAGATAGACCATCGAGAGCTCCCTGCAACTGCGGAGCCATGAGAGGATCTGTGTCTCTTGCATTTGAACTGTTTCCTTTTTCTCGGCAGTGAAGGAGTTACAGTCTGTCGTATACTACGTGTAGTCGATTATAGCGTTTCCCGGGGAAATGCAATAATCGCTTTTCACTCGGTATGCGGCGTTGCTTTGCAGAAACCGGAGCTGGAGATGGACCAGCTTGGATATTTCAAGGGTAGTGCGAGATCATCTTGGATTTTCATGAGCGATCCATGTCCCATTGCTAGTACACGGTATTTACTAGTGTACGATAAAAAATCATCCCAGCATATTCACACGCCACGCCATAAGCTGGATCAGTCATGATAGTTTATAATTAGCTCTGTGGAAAGTTACCAGTAAGTCAGAGTCCGTGACTACAGTGGCATTTCATCCTGGGGTCAGTTGTACGACTGAGCTTTGATCCTGCACAAGCAACTAAGCAAGATGCGCCTGGACAGGAGCACCGTGCCTTCTGGCTTGCGCATTATCTGAGGTCACTCAGCCACAGAGGCCTTGATGACTTTTAGTTCCCATCACCTCTGTGCCGTAGACTTAAAATCGGAACTTAGAACTCGAACAGAGTCCTGAGGGGAGTAAGCAAAAGACCCTCGAGCCGACGTCGGCCACTGTGGGCCCGCGCACAGCCGTGCTCGGGCCCACTGCGGCCGACGTCGGCCCGAAGACCTGCTGGGTAGGGTTTGTATCTGCGTCTTAGCATCCTAGCTTGCACTCTTTTTATCTTACAGGTGAGGGTTCGGTGCTGGGACCAAGGGCGACCTTCATATGCAACTGTAAGGGATTTCACCGTTATCGTAGAGGATGTGAATGACAATAGCCCGGTATTCATCGAGTCGCTGTACCGCAAGAACGTCACTGAGGAACAGGGTCCAGGCGTCCTGCTGAAGGTCTCAGCCACGGACCGTGACGAGGGCGAAAACGGGCGGGTGACGTACAAGTTGGCCAATACTACGTCATTTCTGTCGTCACTCATCACGGTGGTGCCTAGCAACGGGGACATCGTGGCTAAGGCGTCGTTTGACCGGGAAATGTACAAGGTACTGGATTTCCATGTGATGGCCGAAGATAACGGCGTGCCCAAACTAACGGCTTACACACATGTCGTCCTCACCATCATGGACATCAACGACAGGAAGCCCAGTCTGCCTGTGGGCTACACGCTGGAGGTGCCGGAGAATAAACCCATGGGCACGGAGGTTGGCAGGATAGAGGCTGTGGACGAGGACGAAGGAGACAATGGCAGGGTTACTTATCAGCTTCTGGATGACGACAACTCTGGGTTGTATTTCGACGTGTCGCCTGCCGGGATTGTCCGCACCAGGCGAGCGTTTGATCGCGAGGATGTGGAGTTTTATCATCTCTCCGTAGTCGCTCGTGACATGGGCGAGCCGTCCAACCAGAACGTGTTAAAGGTTGCTGTGCAGATAACTGACGAAAACGACAATGCGCCACAGTTTGTGCGTCCGAATGAAACATTCAAAAACATCAGCATATCGTCGCTGACGCCGGCCAGGTCGGTGATATTCCGAGCCAAAGCCAGGGACGCCGATATCGGGCATAATGCAGAGCTGGACTTCGGTATGGGCGGCTCAGACTACGGGCTGTTCACGATGAACAGGACTTCCGGCACGCTGTCCACGCTAAGGGACCTAGTTCCCGGTGACACCGAGGTCTACATGCTGGTACTGACCGTGTCCGACAGAGGTCACAACCCCAAGTCCGCCATGATCCCGCTGAAAGTCAACGTGCAGGCCGAGAATGCCACCTATATGCAATCGGGGCTGCAGGTGAACGAAGACCACATCATCATCGTCGTTGTTCTTGTCTGTCTTACTGTCCTCACCGCTGCCTGCGTGACCGCCATCTTGCTGCGGTTACGTCACACAGACAGGCGTGACCGCCACAGGCGGTCCGCTAACTGCAAGGCCTCCGCCTACCACCTCCGTGAAGTGAAAGGCTCGGGCTCCAACTTGAGCGGACTGAGCGGCGGGGGTGGGGGTGGCGGCGGACACGGAGGTACTGGTGGTGGAGGGGCACCGCGGGAGGGGAAGGAGAAGGGCGGGTGGGGGTATGACGCTGTGAAGGGTCACGGGGTGGAGGAGACGGGTACCCCGGAGCTGGGCAGGGATTCCGACGATGATCTGATTCTCTTCAAGCTGCAGCTGGCCGAGCAGTACAAGGAGCGGGACCTCTACTCCTCCAAGGTAAGCACCAGCAGGATTCTGGTCCAGCGCTAACTTTCTTCCTCTGCAACAGCAAGAGGCATAGATGATCATGAGCCCCCGCAACTACGGGGGCTCATGAGAATCTATGCCTCTTGCAGTTGTAGCAAATGACAATATGTCTGGGATGTTTTTTTCGTTTATTGCTTTTTTGTTTTCTAAATAAAAGTGATATCTTCATTGTTATACTGATATTGGTTCCTGAAGAAAAGTTATACTCTTGCTAATGCGGCTGAGATGCACAGAGCTCTGGCCAGGAGCGGCAATGCAAGGGCCTGCTTGAAAACGTGACACTAAGAAAATATCCCCCCCCCCTCCCACCCCCCCCTATATGACGACATTCTCGAAGAGCTCGGGGCTTGGAAACGAATGATACTGGGATTAAAACTTAACTCTTTGGGTGTACGTTAGCGGTTTTAGTCGCGGTGATTCCTACATTAATCATCGCGACTAAAACCGCTAACGTACACCCAAAGGTTTCAACAATTCCAACTGTCTAATTTCGTCTGACCAAGCTGGACACGCCTACTTTGGTGTTAATGCAGAGCTGCTTTTGGTTGGCTGGTTGGTTGGTTGGTTGGTTGGTTGGTTGGTTCCTTCGTTCTTAACCCTCTAAACCCCACGGCTGCATTTCCAATTTTTTGGAGGCGTTTTCTATCGACTATGTACCAGTTGTAGGAAGGATTGATCATGATAATTCAAGGGTAGTGCCAGATGAGCTTGGTGCCATCAGGCGCAAAGCTCATCTTGCACTACACTTGAATTATCATAAATCCACCTCCTGTTGCAGGGTCCCGGGGCTAAATGAGTTAAATCCTTCGTTGGTACCTTTGTCTGCAGAAATCACATTCACACACAGGGCTCCTGTTTTGACAACAGCTTAAAGGGTCTGTAGACGCCCCGGTGTGCATTTTACAGTGTATACAGACCCCCATCTGAGTATAATAAAGAGTGAGGAGGGTCCCATCTCACTTTCTTCTCTGGCGCTACTCGGCGGCGTCGAAGCCGGATTTTCTTCTAAAGCAAGGCGATGACAGGATCGGATCGCGGCTTGTATAAACCGCAGCATTCAAGCTTCTTTTGCTCGTTCCGTCATTGAAAATCAGTCAGTTTAAGTTGACACGGCTCAGGCCTGAGATTGAAAGACAACGCAAAACGGTGCCGCATCCCAGAATGGTATGTTGAAATAATGCGTTCAACATGCAGTGCGCTGTTTGTAATAGAAAGTTCACACGACCCGAAAACTAACGTATTGCCCGTCCAGTGATACACAGGAGTCGATTTGATTCTGAACGCAACGCGGTCGTGGCTAAGCAAGCCAACTCGTCACTAAAATTAACACCACCGACACTTGACACTTTTAAGGTACGCACGGTAGCGCAAGGACAGTGCGTCTCGGACGCAGGTGCGCTAAATTATAGTGCGTCTGACACTTTTAAGGTACGCACGGTAGCGCAAGGACAGTGCGTCTCGGACGCAGGTGCGCTAAATTATAGTGCGTCTGACACTTTTAAGGTACGCACGGTAGCGCAAGGACAGTGCGTCTCGGACGCAGGTGCGCTAAATTATAGTGCGTCTGACACTTTTAAGGTACGCACGGTAGCGCAAGGACAGTGCTTCTCGGACGCAGGTGCGCTAAATTATAGTGCGTCTGACACTTTTAAGGTACGCACGGTAGCGCAAGGACAGTGCGTCTCAGACGCAGGTGCACTAAATTATAGTGCGTCTGCCTACTCCTTCGTTGCATTTCAGTACGTGATTTTAAGTGTCAGACGCACTTACACATTTTCAGTTACTTTCCTTGAAGTATTTAGGAAAAAGAAAAAAGAATCGATAGTAAAAATTTGCTATCAAGGCCGGATACCTCGAGTTAGCCGCCTTGGGCAATTACTTAACCCTTTTGTCGCGTTGATTCCCGCTACAGGAATCATCGCGACAAAAACCGCTACCGACACGCAAAGGGTTAACACCCGGCTCCCTATACATGCACGATTTCAAAATGTTAGAGGTTGCGGTCAGTACAGCATTTCAGCTGCATTTGTCGATGACATTGAAAGAGGAAGTACTGTTTCAGCAGACGACCACCACCCCCCCCCCCCCACCACCCCCCACCCCTTTTCCTCCTCCCAAAGCACTGTCTGCAAACTCTAACCAGACTGTCCGCGTGGGGCTTCACCATGCTGCTGGATTGGATAAAATAACATTTACAGCCAAAGAGTTTTACTGCAGCAACATTTCCTCGCTTTGAGGGATTGGAAAAGTTGTAAATGGGTCTAATGGCTACCACCAAGAAGCATAGGGGCTTATGATGATATATACCTCTTGTAGGCCAAGTCTAGCCAGTGACACAAAGAACGTTCAAAGACTTCGAAACTTTTACTGCAACGACTTATTGGCTCTGAGAAATACATAAACAAGGTGTAGATATCTTCTAATCAATACCAGCAAGAACCAAAAGTTTTCATGAACCTCCTGCGGCTGCAAGGGATTATGAAGGTCTGTGCCACTTGCAGGTGAAGTTTTCTTAAATGAGGGAAATAACAGTGAAAGCCTTCGAACGGTGACCGATTTGCCTAATGCGGTTTGTCAGCTTCCGCAATCTTAGGCAGTAGTCCATCAGTGAAACTGTCTCGTCCTCACGCGGCAGAGATGCTCATGACTTCCAGCAAACGCGGGCGATTATGATAGCGGTTGGCACTCAGCCTCGACTGTCAGTTAACCACTCATCTCCTGTCAGAGGTATGGCCTCTTGAGATTATGCGCTCATGGAAATCGACGTCTTCGGAATAGTAATCGTTGTCAGTTCCGGTGTACCAAGGAGCAAGGGGTCAGTTCTGCGCTGGTGCAGGACTAAGTTCACTCATGTAGCTGACTCCAGCTGCTTTTGCTTAATCTATTCACCCCATATGCTCACAGAAGCCGGCAAGACTAGACTAACCCTTTGACTGCTACTGACCATACCGTTCGGCGGAAAAGATGCTCAGTTTCGCGTCTTTTCCGCCGAGCGGTATCGTCATTAGCCTTCAAGGTACAGGGTTAAACTGTTGGGTGTCAGATGAATCAGATATTAGTTTCATGTTTCTCGGACGAAGAAGGCTAAGAGGATTTCAGTCCACGCCCAGGCTTATCCTGCCCTTGGCCCGTTGGACGTGCGTACTGATGAAGATAAAAAGAACAAAGTAGCTCGAACGCAGTACCTGATTAGCTTAGTGTCTGTTCAGACGCCAAGCTAACTAGGCAAAGGTTTTAGTTATAACGGTCGATCCACCCCTCGCAAATTTTTTTGTGGTGTGTGTTGCCGTGCAGTGACTTTGGTAACTGTTCGACGTTAAAACCCAATAGCTGATCATCCAACTACAACGAACATCAGTATGTAAACCTTTGCACAGTACAATCCCCTGTATGGTAGACTATGATTTGAACAGTCGTCCCAAGTTTAGCTAGTTTGGTCGGTGGCATCGGGGCTGTTGGGAAGGCCTATACGCGTCCCACCCCACCCACCAGAAGTCGTCCCTTCTTCTTTCGACATCATACCAATATGGATCAGATTCACTGTGGCCGTCGCATTGTCCCTAGAAGTGAATGGGGTAGCGGCACGGTCCGCACGATAGTGAGATCCACGCACGAAACGGACCGGAGACCACAAGGAAGCCTATTAGGCTGTTATTTTTTTACCTCTGCCGGACCTTATTGTATCGATTCCGTCATGACCAAAGTAGGTATTAGTGACCTCTAGTCCACAAGCTAGGAAGGTCTACCGTGCACCCCCCCCCCCCCCCCCCCAGTACTCAATAAGATGGGTTTCAAAGTGTTCCTTAGTATGTCCTGAGATGTTTAAGCCATGTTCCCCGAAAATCCTTAGGAACACACCAGAGATATAGCCGATGGCGCAAGGGTACCCCCATTCATGCTCTACGCAGGTGCTAAAATGAGGTTGAGAAACATTTTCCTCTAAATAAATCGGAATTTATTGCAGAAGCACAAATAAGGCAATATTATGTAAAGGCACACCTTCTGCATCCTCTGCAAAAAACAGAATGAAAAAATATTGAATCTCTGGCTCACAGTGAAGGTATTTGTGCACCCAGTAAACGACCACTTCCGCAAATCGCAAAAAAAGACAAAAATAATGTGTCAGATGCTTTCAGACATTTTCTATAGCACTGACTGTCCATTTTCAGGTTTACATCATTAAAACAGGATGTCACAATTATTATAAACGTGACTAGGTGATGCGGTGCTCACTGTGAGTGCCACAGTGGTTGATTTTGTATCCCTACC
The DNA here is from genome assembly GCA_036245525.1 of Semisulcospira habei. NCBI lineage: Eukaryota > Metazoa > Mollusca > Gastropoda > Semisulcospiridae > Semisulcospira > Semisulcospira habei. The sequence goes on from BTPG01000002.1 coordinate 151,615,833, forward strand.
CCCAAGTTGTAAAAATACATAAAATTATTTTTTAAAAAATTGCTTAAGTTATTCCATTTTATTTTGACCTCTCTTTACCTATTAAGTTTCAATAATGTGAGCATAAAGTGCAAGAAAATAAGGAAAGTCGGCATGCTTTACGGTACATTCGTGGTGAATGATAACTTTTTCCCATTTAAAATTGCCGAATTGGGAAACGTACGTTGTTTCCGGTGCCCTCAGAAATTTTGTATAAAACCGATAGGTCTTTGTTAGGTTTTATTGGTTAGGATAGAGTACCACAGTTACTCCCAACCTGATTTTGTGATGCTATGATGCATTTAGGGGCCACAGTGGCTGAATCTGCTGCCCTACCCCCATTTTACCAGTACGCAAAGTAACGCAAAATAATCATAAAAATTGCTTACGTCATACTCCTCTGTTTAAATATTTTTTTGTTGCCAGTTTTTTTTTTTTAAAGTATGCATATCGAGCATACAAAGTTGTGATCATTTCATAAATTTCAATGTAACCCACCAATTTAATTGTAACTATTTTTAACTGGCTGGTCTTTTAGGTGATATTTTACCTAGCGTAAGGCGGGTCTAGTAAGGTCTCCCCTTTTCCTTTGATTTATTTTCATCTAGAAATGTGTAAATATGAATGCGTAATAATGTTTCATGGTTCCTAATAGCCAAAACAATGTATCAAAAATACTTAGTTTCCGCATGTCGACCATGAGATCTCCACTTCCACCTTCTGCAACGTTCAGCCCCACCCGGGTCTGCCCTGGGGGACTTGGGTGGGGTTAGGTATTTTTTAGTTCCCAGGGTCACCCTGGTCAGCCCCACAGGGTGGGTTTATCTCTCTATTCTGGGGCATGTGTTTCTGTCTACCCTTTGTCCATTCACCTGTATTTGCCTTTTTAAAACTCTCCCTACTGTCTGCACTGCCTGTAGCTCTTGATATTGGATGTGTGTTGCTAAATGGTCTTAGCTTTATTTAGGCCCATGTGTTAGGTTTATTTAATGTATTTGACCGGCTGGCGACATACATTCAATGTTCTGTTTAGGGTTTTTTTCACAAGCAGTGCAGGCACGTCCTGAGAAAGCCTTGTTGCTGTCGGGACGTTAAGCAATGTACAATCAATCAATCAATTCTGCAACGTTCAATTTTTTATGGCCGTCTTTAAATCTTATATTGTTCTGGCTGCCAATAAGTGAGCTGTCAAGATATTAGTTAGTTAGTTATTTGGGTTTAACGCCGAGCAGGCGACTAAGGCCATCTCACGGCGGGATGGGTAAAAATCTGGTCAGCCAGACTAAAAGCAAGGTCTTAAGACAAGATGTAAATATAGATTAATATAGATTAAAAATCTCAGGCTAAAATGTCGCACATGTCTGGAAAAGAAACGTCTACAGACTCTCAAAAAGGGCAAATAAAAAAATTCACATAGTCTATGAATGCTCAGATCTTGTTAAAAATATTGCATTCTCTCAAAAAATTGAAGATTTTGTCCGGGGGAACATCCCGGAACAAAACCTTCAAGGAGTCTGCTGTGAAGTGTTTATATCTGGTGTCAATTAGGTCAGCACAATACAGCAAAAAGTGTCGAACAGAAAACTGCTCATCACAGGCAAAACACCATGGACGCTCATCCTGTTTAAGTAAGTAAGAGTGCGTAACATATGTGTGCCCGATGTGGAGCCGAGCAAGGACAGTCTCCTCACGGCGGCTGCCGCAGCGGAAAGGTAGACTGTCAGACAACTTAGGAAGAGCTTCATGAAGCTTGTTCCCTTCCTCTTTGTCCCACTCGGACTGCCACTCGCGGGCTATGTACGCACTAAGAACAGGTTTAAAATCACTATAGACAGTCTGTGTGTCAGGGACAGGGTCACTGCGGGCACTGTTGGCAGCAGAATCTGCGATTCTGTTGCCTTCGATGCCCACATGGCCTGGGACCCAAATAAAAATGATGTCATAATATTCCTTCATCAAGTCCGCGTAGAGCTCTCTAATCTGCACCAGCAGTGGATGGTCTGTTCCCGCGCCCTGAAGGGCCTGCAGGGCAGAAAGAGAGTCAGACAGAATCAGGAAGTTCCTTTCCCGAGACTGATAGGCATGCTTGAGTGCTAGCAGAATGGCCTGCAGTTCTGCACTAAATACAGAGGAATGGTCAGGGAGACGGAGCTTAAATGGGCGTCTAGGATGGCGAGAGGACACTGCAGCCGCAGCCACTCTTCCATCCTCAGACTTGGACCCATCCGTATAAAGACGACAATAGCCAGGAAAAATTGAAAGGAGTTCATTGAGGCTCTGTTGGTATATGGCTGGTGGAGTACAATCCTTCTTGTGGGCAGTCAAGTCCAGCAAGATGTCAGGAACTGGTAGTAGCCAGGGTGGAGTGACGTGTTGCAGAGATTCCGAAACTTTGTCCAGGTCCACTCCGGCCGCCTGCAGATGAGGTCGGACACGGAAGGAAAGTGGACGGACAGCTCCCGGATGGGCATCGTAAATCTCTGCAAACGACGGGTTAAAAACACAATCATAGGCAGGATTTTCTGGATGGGCCTTCAGCTTCAGAACGTAGCTGAGCATGAGGCGGATGCGGCGGAGCCTGAGAGAAGGCTCCCCTGCCTCTGCATACAGACTAGGAACTGGAGATGTCCTAAAGGCTCCCAGACATATGCGCAGACCTTGATGGTGAATTGTGTTCAGACGCTGCAGAACAGACTTGGAAGCCGAGCCATATACCACAGAGCCGTAATCCAGTTTGGACCGAACAAGGGCCCGGTACAGTCGAAGTAAGACAATGCGGTCTGCACCCCAGTCAGTACGACCAACGACACGAAGAATGTCGAGGGCCTTCCGACAAGAGGTTCTAAGGTAGTTAACATGGTTGCAGAAGGTCAATCTTTTGTCAAAGATGACCCCCAAAAACTTAGCCTCTTCAGCCACCTTAATTGGCACTCCAGCAATGCTCAGGCTAGGTTCTGGAAAAAATTTCGTCTGGTTAGTAAAATGCACACAGACTGTCTTGGAGGGCGAGAATCTGAATCCATTGAGAGACACCCACCCCTGGATGCGATCAACGCACAGCTGCAAGCGCCTCTCAAGGGACGCAAGTCCTCGACCTCGTGCACACAAAGCAAAGTCGTCCACAAACAAAGAGCATTCAGAATCATCCTTGACGGCCTTTACAATGTTATTTATTTTAATGCTAAATAAAACAGGAGATAGAATACTGCCCTGCGGGACACCCATCTCCTGTTCAAAGGAGTCGGAGAGGGTGGAGCCCACACGGACATGGAACGACCTGTTGGACAAAAAATTGTGAATAAAAACGGGCAGATGCCCTTTAAAACCCATGTCCGACAAATCAGACATTATACCATGCTTCCAGGTAGTGTCATATGCCTTTTCAAGATCAAAGAAAATTGCATAGACATGCTGCTTGTTGACAGTCAAGAGCTAGGCAGCATGTTTTCAGAGTTTGGTGTATAGGGGCGTGTCTTCTGGTCAGAACTGCCAGCAGACCGCTTCTCTGTGTATGGACATGTTTGGAGAATGTGCTAAGGAGACTGATTTTCTACGCCAAATTCGCATAGGGCTGTTTCCGCATGACCCATTCTCACAAGGTGAGTCCAGCAGGGTCCTTACGGTCTGTGAACATTTGTGAAAGTTGTTAAAAAATGACAAGACTTTTTCATGGCCCTGGAAAGTCTGTCAATTTCAGTCCTTTTCCTTAAAGTCTGTGAAAGTTTGTAAAAAATTACAACGTGCTGGCAGACTTTTGTCTACTTCTTTTTCTTTTTTCTCCCCCAATTTGTGACTATTTCATTGCAAACGATCATGCTGACGCTTGTTGCAAGTGATCTATATTTAGCTCTGATAATAAAGTGACTGCATGGCCTTTCTGCCGAACATTCTGATTGGTTGTTTATGCTTCTACCGAAGTCCGACATTCGCTATGCGTTCTTTTATTTGCATTAGGCACGGAAGCTTTAAATAATTGCTGATACAGAGTGATCTGATTAAAGTGTGTAAACCTTCAGGCTTCATTTTGGGTTTGTGAAACGTTCCTGCTTTTCTGTATGGACCCAGTCCAGACTAATCAGTGCGTAGATGAAAGATGGTGGCCTGGCTCTCCCTGTTCAGCTTGTTGATGTCATCTGCCCACGGGCTGCAGCCGCCATTCTGCTTGCCAATCACTTTGTTGGTGTAGTGTCTCCATTCCCAGCTAGTCCAGAATGCACTGGAATCCACTGCAGCACTATTTTGTGGACAGGGCATCCAGTCTATCTTGAAGCTTCCTGGTGAGATCAGTGGATCAAGCTGCTGCCTTTCCCTAGCTAGTGCTCTGCTGCTGTGTTGAGCACCTGCAGATCTGTACGATAGTTGGAGCTGCTGCCACCAGCTGGTAAGGCGAGGGAGGTAGTAGTGCGGTCTGCACAACAGATGTACACGCCACTTACTTCATTCCGCGCGGCATCTTGTGTGGTATCACAGCTGCTGTGAGGGTAGCGCTTGTGCACAACCTCCAGCAAGATGGCTTTGTGCAGTGCCGCGACCTTTGACAAAGAGTCCTGGAACATTGTTTATGTTGTCTTGAAGGCTCTTTCGAGATGTCCAGGTATCTGAAGGGAGCTGTTCACACATCTTTGGGCTTGGTTCCAGGACGTCAGTGTTAGCCCTTTGCAGGACCTTCAGTTGGCGGTTCAGATTTGGGCGGTTCAGATTTGGACATTTCTGACGGTTCTTGGTCTGCTCCTGTAGTCTCCCATGCTGTCGGTGTTTAGTAAGTTTCTTCATCGTGTGTGCTGTTCTGCATTCCAGTTGCTCCAATGTCCTCTATTTCCTAAATTGGGGTGCTCCAGATGGCTCTAAGAATGTCACTGCATCATGAGAATGACCCATGTTCTGCATCTCGTCAAGCCTGGCGTTTTGGGTTTTGCAGGCAGTGTTTCATGTTGTCGATGTATCTTGGTACCGCACAACTGGTCTGACCGAGCAGGTGTTTGCTTGTGCCAGGATGCTGTAATTTGCGCCAATGTGGTCCCTACCAGTTTCTTCATCAGAAACTTTTAAAATTTTTTGCAGCTCTAGCTTCCATGGATTCAATGTGAGGCCTCCACGTGAATCCAGTAATTTATTTGTTGCCAGTAAAGTTGGCCTGTCTGTCTTTGGTACTCGAAGGTCTCCAGTTTTGAGGTGACCTCTTCCGTCTGATTGAAAGAGATGGTCTAGCTCAGTTTGAGTGGCCTCTTTCAGTCCAGCTGCTGACTCTATTGGCAGCATCCTGGATTCTGGAGGATGCTATTTCTTTATGTTCTGCTGCGCTCCACACTGCAAAGTCATCCGCATGGAGGATGTTCGAGACGAACCTTGGTACTGTTGTACTGATGTCATTAATGTAGACCAAAAACAGCATCAGACACAACATCTCCTTGAGGTACACCTTCCCCGAGTTTGACAAGAGTGCTGAATGTGCAGACGATAGAAGCTTCAGCGGCAGCCCCTGTTAAGCATGCCTTAAATAAAAAGAATTACAATTAAATTGATGGGTCACATTGAAATTAATGAAATGATCACAAATGTTTATGCTCAATATGCATATTTTGTTAAGAAAACTGGCAACAAACATATTTAATCAGAGGAGCAATTGTTATGATCATTTTTCGTTCCTTAGCGTACAGGTAAAATGGGGGTAGGGCAGCAGATTCAGCCACTGTGGCCCCTAAATGCGTCACAGCATCATAAAATCAGGTTGGGAGTAACTGTGGTACTCTTTCCTAAACAATAAAATCTAAAAAAGACCTATCAGTTGTACACAAAAATTTCTGAGGGCATCAGCAACAACGTACGTTCCCCAATTCGGCAATCTTAAATGGGAAAAAGCTATCATTCACCATGAACATACCGTAAAGGATGCCGACTTTCCTTATTTTTTGCACTTTATGCTCACATTATTGAAACTTAATAGGTAAAGAGAGGTCAAAATAAAATGGAATAACTTAAGCAATTTTTTCTAATTAATTTAGTGTATTTTTACAACTTGGGGGTAGGGATACAAAATCAACCACTGTGGCACTCACAGTGATCACAGCATCACCTAGTCAAGTTTATAATAATTGTGACATCCTGTTTTAATGATGTAAATCTGAAAATGGACTGTCAGTGCTATAGAAAATGTCTGAAGGCATCTGACACATTATTTTTGTCTTTTTTTGCGATTTCGCGGGAAATGGTCGTTTACTGGGTACACAAATACCTTCCCTGTGAGCCAGAGATTCAATATTTTTTCATTCTTTTTTTTGCAGAGGATGCAGAAGGTGTGCCTTGACATAATATTGCCTGATTTGGGTTTCTGGAATGAATTCTGATTTATTTAGAGGAAAATGTTTCTCAACCTCATTTTAGCATCTGCGAAGAGCGTGAATGGGGGTACCCTTGCGCCATCGGCTATATCTCTGGTGTGTTTCTAAGGATTTTCGTGGAACATGGCTTAAACATCTCAGGACATACTAAGGAACACTTTGAAACCCATCTTATTGAGTACTGGAGGGGGGGGGGAGAGGGGGTGCACGGTAGACCTTCCTAGCTTATGGACTACTCGGCTAGATCACTGTTCGGCAGTCCTCTCGATCAGTCCGTATTACATGAACTCCTCGTACACATAACTACAAGAGGCAACGAACCTCATGAGCCCCTGCGCCTGCGGGGGTTCATGGTGTTCGTTGCCTCTTGCTGGCCACATTCATGCCAGTGACTCCTTGACCAAAGTAGGTATTTGTGACCTCGGGTAAGATCAGTGCTATGCAGTCCTCTCGATCAGAACGTTTTATGGCACCCTTTAGGCCAACTCCACATGCACATTATTGCAAGAGGCAACAAACCTCATGAGCCCCCGCATCTGCGGGGGCTCATGCGGTTCTTTGCCTCTTGCTGTTCACATTTATGTCAGTGACTCCTTGAACAAAGAAGTTTTCTTTGCGCCTCAGCTTGATTTGTGCTCTCCGCCGTGAGATGGCCTTAGTTTGCTTGTTCGGCGTTGAACCGAAATAACTAACTAACTTGAGTTGTGCTCTGCCGTTCTTTTAGTCAGGAATTTCACCAACCCAACTGCAACAGGCAAAGACCCTCACGAACCCCTACAGAAGCGGGCGTTTATGATGTTCTTTGCCTCCTGCTTGCCTCGGTTGTATCTGTGTTTATTGGACGGGTCAGGCTCTTTGTTGCTGAATCTGGTTCTAACGCGTGATTATATCGCGGCCGCTGACACCGAAGGAGCTAAGGGATTTTCTAAACCATTGTGAGGAACATAGACAGGCACCCAACGGCCTTTCCGACATAATTATGAACTGGAAATATACATAGTCAACTTTGCTTATAAGAAAATCGGATTATAACAAAAGGCGACCGAAAATAAAATCATATTTTAGAGGTCCCCTCAACACCTGTGTTCAAATTACTTCGCTTATAACAAAAGTTGGATTATCTAACAGTGAAAACATTTAGGTCCCAAGGCGAATGTTTTTTAAAAAATATTTTTAAATTTGTATCCGAAGTTTACTGTGTGCACTTTAGGCCATCGAATAACACGAAACCGTAGAAGCTTACGCGGCATGATTGTGCTGACGAAAATCTATGCCTCTGTCAAGACGGTAAATACTCTAGTTTCTTCCTCAAGTAAATAAAACGTCTTAACAACGCGGTTGTTGTTAGCTGTTTCTTGTCGAGGTAATTCCTAGCCTCACCTATCTGGTTTGTGAGTAGAGGCAATTCCTGTAGAATCGCCTCGACAAAAAAAAAAAAAAAAAAAAAAAAAAAAAAAAAACAGTTAACAGCAGCCAAAGGGGTAACCGTCTGACTTTTAGATAACTATGCGTAACTGTTGTTGACTTAAAAGGCCCAAAGGCCAACGCCAAACCCTTTGTATCGACTTTTTTTCTTTTGACCCAAAGTTACCATAATAGGTTTCCGTCAATGGCGCTTCAGTCCCGATCAGCGGCAGACTGGGTCTCTACAGTCAGCCGTCTGGCTAAACACTGATAGCATTTTAAAGTCTGTTTTCCTGACCCAATAAACACGCCGAGACACTAAGGTCAAACTTTAAAAAAAGTTTGGTGTTGTTCACCAAAACTGCATTGATAGCAAGCAGTTCGTGAGAAAGACGAACCATGACAGTTCAAGGGTGGTACTGGAATAGCTTGGCGCCTCTTCCAGCACCACACTTAAATTATCAAGTTCGTTTCGCCTTCCTCAGTAGAGTATCAGAGCTGAATACGTTAAGACATAGCTAACCAGCTTTGCGGTCTGGCTGAGACAGTCAAGACCATCTGCTTAAAAGACAAATCCTCATGAGCCCCTCCTTGGTGGGGGTATATAAAGATCTGTGCTTCCTGATGGTTCAGATTGCGCCTACGCATCTCGAGCGGTGGGAGGTTTTAGGAGTTCCGCATACTTTTGCCAAGTCCATTATCGGCTTGGCCAAAGCCCGTCTATGTATTGATCCTCGCTGGACCCACTGACAATTAAGGATTAGAGAACGATTCTGCGCGGTTGGAAA
>BTPG01000002.1:151629380-151639380 GCA_036245525.1 Semisulcospira habei
ATCCTCTCCACCTTTCCCTCCTCCCCCCCCCCCCCCGGCCCTCACGTGTCTTTGCAATTAATTTGCGTACATGACAGCTACAGCCGAACCTGTCACGTCGACCACCTGCATTAAGCGACCACTTGTCTGCGCAGACGACCCATTTTTGATCCCATATGGCCGTCTGTTACCTATGCGACCCTGTTTAAGAAGACCTCAGTGTCTCGTGCGACCATTTTTGATAGCCCATCCATCTACTGGGCTATCAAAAATGGTCGCAACCCCCAGTAGCAAAAACGTCTTCAGGCCCACGACGCCCGCAGTGGGTCCATGCACGGACGTGCGAGGGCCTACTGCAGGCCGTCGTGGGCCCGAGGACCTTTGCGTACTGCGACCAGACACTGAGTTTTAACGGGTTTGACTGTATTGCTGTTGAGAGCGAGGGTCTGTGGACAGATCTCTGGTTCTTCAATCCAAACGGCTTCTCATTAGGAGAGCCAGCAAATCAGTGTCCCCACACGAAGCCCGCCGCCCGCGTCAGGTTTGTCCAAGCGGTCTGTCAACATCGTTACCTTGGACTTCAGACTGGAGGTGTTTTGTGTCCAAGAAGGAAATCCACCCATCTTCTAGGGATATAGATGTACATGGGCCTAAACAGTGTAAATAAGACAGTCCATTTTGTGAAAAGCAATATTGTCATTGTGTCACAATGATTTCTTTTTTCATTTTCTCAAAAATGGATGTCCGAACTCATGACTTGAAGCACAGAGTGTTCCTGTGCGCGTAGGAAAACGTATTCACGTACCAGAAGCAAGGATCCTCATCAACTCTTGTAGTAAAGTATAGCGTGTCTGTCCATGAAGAAAGAAAATTGTAAGATGCATATATCCTCATGAGCCCCTGCGAGCGCAGGATCTCATGAGGATGTATGCCTCTTGCAGATTTTATGGCCCTCTTGTTAGCTTTTTTAAAACCCAGTGAACGTCTTTAATTGCATCTGTGTTTCTGGTTCAGATGAGATGCGCAGGGGCTCATGAACATCCATGGCTCTTCAGTACAGTCTATTTCATGCCTTATGTTAGCCCCTAGTCATCTTTTTTTTTTCTATCTGCTTTTCTTGTGGCGACGAGACAATCGGGAGTTCAGCCTATATATCCTGGCGTCCACCCACTCTTAGAATTTACACGTACATAGAGTGTCTATACTGGTTTGCTCTCTCTTTCGCAAACATTGAATTCTCATTTTTACGGTGAACGTCTGTTTTCTTCTTTCGATGCAACACTGACACATACGGCGCATACGTGGAAAGCAAGTACGTTCGCACACGAATCTAAGGGACCCACGAGGCTCTGTGTTCGTTGCAAATAGTTTGCGGCGTCTTTTTTTTCTCCCAAGGCGTGGGAGATTGGGACGCCAGGTTTGATCTGTTTATCGAGTTTATTTTAGAACCGAGTATCGAAAAGACATTTACAACCCGTATGATGCCAACAACAACAACAAAAAGAATGCCTTTGCTCCGTTTTTATGTTTGTTTTTTCGATCAGCACTGTACAGATGTCGGTCTTATGTAAATTGCCGTGCGTAGGCGAAACAGAGGAAGTCCATTTTCGTTGTATTAATTTTAAGGTGAAAATTGCGCTACTATAAAAATGGACTAAAATGACCCCGTAGCTGTCGTTAGCGGTTTTGTCCTGTCGGAATCATCGCGACAAGAACCTCTACCGACAGCCAAAGGGCTAACCATTCACTGCCTAGCAAAAACTAGCATCACTCAAATGTAAGACTAGGTATGGATCCTCATGATGTTTTCTTTTTCTCACATGCAGCGCAGGCACGTCCAGGCCTATTTGCTGTCCAGACGTTGTTGACCAGTGTACAGATAACTAATCAACGCCCCGCCCCCCCCCCCTCACACACACACACACACACACACACACACACACACACACACACACACACACACACACACCGCTTTGGCGTACAGACCCCACAAGATGTCAGGTCCGTAGACGCTTAACCCCTTGCGTGTCGGTAGCGGTTTTTGTTGCGTTGATTCCTGCAGGAATCATCACGACAAAAACCGCAGCCGACACGCAACGGGTTAGAGTTCTATGTGGATTCATTCCGTGTCGCTGATTTCCCCTGGCGGCACTAGACACTTTTTTTTATTCTATCTTTTTTTTTTTGTTGTTGTAAAGAACTGTCATCTTTAGGTCATCGGTGGGTTGAATCTGTGCCCAGAGACCTTCTTCGTCTTCAAACTCGGATACAAAAGATCATTGAAGGTTTGCATTTGGCAGAGATCCATCTGTATAGACAGGGGCTCATGAGGACCTATGTCCGTTGCAGATACAGGAGGTGGTAGAAGGGCAGGTTCTGACTTGTTTCGAACATCAATTAATGCCTTTCTCTTTTTTAAAGCGATAATAATAATAATAATAATAATAATAATAATAATAATAATAATAATAATAATAATAATAATAATACCATTATTATATGATTCAAAGCGATGATTCAAACCAGCCAACAGGAGGGATAGTACATCATGAGCCCGTGTATTCCCTGCGGACACGAGGGTCTATGTCTCTTATTGATGAATACGTGTCGGGTAAATATCGTTTCAGCCCTTTCATTGCTAGTGGCCAAAACTGAAATCTCTGAAACCACCACAGACGGAAAGACCAGCAGAAGGGCAGCAGGCCAGAATGAAATCAGCAAGAGGCATAAATCCACATGAGCCCCCGCACCGCGAGGGCTCATGTGGATCTATGCCTCTTGCACGAGCGTAGTTTCATGTCCCGGCAATGAATGGGTTAATCTCAGGCTCTTCTTGCCGCCCTGAGGGGGTGCGCTGCAAATCTGTACCAATTTCAGACCCTTTCTGGTCCCCAGTTCCACGGCAAACATTTGTCAGGGGTTTCGCGGGCGTCTGAGATGACTCTACTTGTGAAGACCTCTCATCGCAGCCTCGTTTAACTCACCCAACACGCAAAAGGCATAGATCCTCATGAGCCCCAGAAGCTGCGGGGATCATGTTGATGTGTGCTGCTTCGTACACTTCAATGTCTCCCTCAGACACAGAGAGAATTGGGGAGGGTGGAGGGTGAATCGGCCTGTGATGATACCGTTTTCTTGCTAAAACATTTTGACAAGGGGTGTTGATCTTGGTAATGCTCTAGCGATATTCCGTTTCCTACACGAAGGAAACGCGGACTCGAAACGGTCGACGTTCGCACATAACCCCTGTAGCAAAACGTCTTCGGACCCGCGACGGCCGCAGTGGGCCCGCACACAGCCGTGCGCAGGGCCGACTGCGGCCGTCGTGGGCGCGAGGTCCTTTGATTACTGGGAACCCTCAGGTGTCGGATCCGGTGGAACCGATCTTGATAAAGCAAGAGGTATAGATTTTGAGGATCCTACGCCACAGCAGGAACTCTCCTGACGTAGGAAAGCAGATGACAGCAAGTCCATTTGTGTGACAAGCGCAAGTTTTCATTGTATTAGTCTGCACGTTGTAATACATTGCACCTGGCCCCCAGTTGCACGAGCGAGCTTAAATCCTGCGCAAGCCACTAAGCAAGGTGCTCCGCGGTAGCGGAGCAACTTGCTTAGTGGCCAGAGCAGAATTTAAGCTCTCTCATGCAAATGACCTGTGGACTTCACTGTAACTATACCCAGACTATGTTTTGGAAATGGCAATGTTACCGTCAAGGATCCCTAGTCGTCAAAGGATCGTGGGTACAAAGTGATTTCAACAGAAGGCATAGATCCTGCAACGGTCTTCAGCAGTTATCGACAGACAAGGGGTCATTTTATAAAATAATTGTTCACTTTTGCTCGCTTTCACTAGCAGTATGCGTAGCGACATTGCAACGTTTCGACACTTTCTGCTTTATTTACCAATAAAATGAGTGCTGCGGGAAGATTGAAACAGCTGCTGACAGATGTTTGTTTTTAGAAAAAGAACTCGACCTTAATTACTGAAAATCGTTTGCTGTTCGTGCTTACATTTTTTGTGCATCTGATCGGCAGCTGCTAGCTGTTTTTTGTTGTTGCTTTTTCCCCCCTTTTTTTTCTCGCTGGGAAATCTCTTTGTCAACTGGATTCCCTAGTCGAGAAAAAGAAAAACTGTTGGTATCACAAGAACAAGAAATATTCCTACATGACAAGAGACGGGGATGGATTTTTTTGTGTGTGAATAGAGGGTGCAGATTGGAGAGGGGGGGGGGGGGAGAAGCCAAAGGGATGAGGGGTCAATTTGCGCAGTTTTCGGGATTGAAATTACTCCTTCCCGTCTATCTGTTTGCGCCGTAGGCGGGCGTTTTTCTTGTTGTCGGACATGGCGTTATACAATTCAAAACGTCCGATGCTCCCTCCAGTTGACGACCTCTGACTACCCAGACAACGCCTAACCCCAGCCAACATTCTTCAAATGAGTCACGGCTGCGACTGAATAATCATGGCAAGAGACATAGATTCTCATGAGCCCCTGCGACAACTGGGGCTCATGAGAATCTATGTCTCTTGCAACTCAAATACCTGATCACTACCTCCGACTCACGCTTAAGCTCCCATCCCTCTTAAACTGAGACACTGTAGCACTTCTCGATCAGCAAGGGGCATAGATTATCATTAGCGCCTGCAGCTGTAAGGACCCATATGAATCTATGTCTCTTGCAGACGATGCGGCTTGGATGAGGGGTCATTTCGTGTAATTGTCAATATCTGTGTCAGCGCCTGCAGCAGAACTTTGTCTTTTGAATTTTTGGATGAAGCAGCTTTGGAAATGTCGCGAACGTAGTCAGTGTAAGAGCTACAGATGAAAATTGGGCTCCGTTTTGAAAGCAAAATTGGGCTGATTTTTGCCGATGGTAATTATTTCCGTTGTTCCCCCCCCCCCCCCCAACTTTATTCGTCTTTGCTTGTTTGCAGACTGATAGACTAGTGTAAGCAGAAGGTTGGGAAAGGGGGGGGGAGGCGGAGGGAAAAAAAAGGGGGGGGGGGGGTCTTTGCCAGCAAGATGCAGGGGTTCTGTCCCTCTCCTGCTGGGTAGTACAACAGAACCTGTTTAAACGACCACCCATATGAAAGATCACCTTCGATTAGAGACCGTCATTCAGCTGGCTATGCAGACAACTAAATAATGATCTTTGATGACAGGTGTCACGTTTTGCTCTTCAAGTCTTCTCTTAACCTTTACCATTCGGAATACACCAGTGTGTGAAATAATTTTGACTAAAATAATTCTAGGGTAGTGCCAGAATAGTTTGGCGCCTCTAGGCGCCAAGCTATTCTGGCACCACCCTCGAACTAAAGCCATTGATCTATCCTTATCTGTAAGTAATGTAGCTTGCATATGGCAGTGTACATATTCGAAGCTTTTAGCCTCAGCATGATATATGTTAAGAGAGCACCTGAAATACATTGGCTGCTCAATACATATTCTACTTTTTAGGAGCCAGTTGCATGAGTGCGTTTAGTCCTGCGCCAGCCATTCACAAAGGTGCTCCGCTGAAGCAGAGCATCTTGCGGAGTGGCTGTCACAGGACTAAACTCACTCATGCAAATGACCCCTGGTCTTTGCTTTTAGATTGCACGGCTCTGAGCTGCAAGGTCCGTATTGTGGATCATCGGGCGTTTACGATTCTGGTAGAGAGATAAACTGCCAAGGGTGCAAAATTAAAAATAAAGAAACAAAAATACAAAAATATAAAATTAAGAAATGCACGTCCGAAAGACAAAATGCAACACATTTATGGCTAAGCTGTGCTATACTTGCCCTTTCTATGCATGTTTTTTTTTTGTGTGTTGGGCATTTCTTTTCAATTGTACGCATTACCTCAATAGCTGTCTCCGATCAGCCGAAGACAGACATTTTTCTAAGCTCTTTTTCATCCGAAGAATATCATGATGATATATATCTTGCGAAAGGATAGGCAAGTACATGGATTTGGCATGTTCAGGCAGGATCCCAGAATTCGTAATTGTCTGTAATTTTGGACCTTACTGCTTTCAGCCGTAAGGTCCAAAATTACAGACCAGCACGCAGTTCTTCATGACCTTTAGAGATTCAGGGGCTCAGACAAGGGCTCAGTGGAATCTGTGTCGCTGTCCGATGAATCCGTTCGCTGTTGGCCCTGTCACATCGGAAGGAGCAAACTTGTCTTTCCAATTGCGTGAGGATGAGGTCCCGCCGCTCCGTCTGAAGACACGACAGATCCAAATGGCACCGATCTTTGGTGTGTGAGCGAGGCATTAGGTCCTCACGGCCCACGCAGACTGATGGCGATCTGTTACTCCTGCAGGTGGACAGGCTCGCTACGGGACCCGTCAGCAAACTTGTCTGTGGAATTGGGTTTGGATGGCGAACCACTCCTGGGCAACCGCTATCAGCTGCGGCATGTCCCCCGTCCCCCGGCACAACTCAATCACATTGATGGAGAAACTGGCTTTCTCTTTTCTGCCCCCCCCCCCCCCCTAGTAGCAAAACGTCTTCGGGCCCACGACGGCCGCAATGGGCCCGCGCACGGTCCGTGGACTTTGCTTACTGCTCTCTCCTCTCTGTCAGTTTGCCATCCCATCCTGTAGCGGTTTTTTTTTTTTTTTTTTTTTTTTTTGGGTGGGGGGGGGGGGGGGGGGTTGGTTTTTTTTTCCCGTTTTCACTCCTCATACCAAACCCGTCTTTTTATCAGTCCCCACATTCATCCCGTTTCCGGTCTAGGGCCAGGGTTGCGCATCTTAATTCAGCGCTTCAAAAGTCATTGGTTCTATTCTTGGCACGTTTGGCTTGAGCAGATTGTTCAAGTCGGCTGCACCCACATTCAACTACTTTTAGTGCTCTCTCTTTGTGGTAACCTTTGAGGCCATGGGGCACGCGTAATCTGTAAGAACGCGCAGATCCGAAATAGTTAAGTAACTATTAATTATTATTCTTATATATAATAATATACACCAAACACGCGTTAGAGCCGAAACAACCTTAATCTCCAATTGCTTTTCCTTCTGAAGACAACGCTTTTAGTAATCCCCTTCCCTGCCTCTGTACATTCGCTGTACGTACATTTATTTCTAAAATCTTGGTTCTTTCAACGAGCAAAAACCAACACCGTCCAAGAAACATGGATACTAATTGGTCTCATAAACAGGCATAGATCCTTATGAGCCCCCGCTGTCGCGGTGGCTAATGAGGATTTATGTCTTTTGAAGTTTGATCGTGTTCACTTTTTTTCCCGGCAGTGAAGGAATTAAGGACACAGATGGACCATGCCAGTTCGGCAAGGGTGATTCTGATGTCTAAACAGCGCGGCGCCTAGAGGCATCAGTATATTCTGACACCACCCTTGAACTATTATGGTCGCGTCGATCCATATTGTCTTTTGTCAGTGCTGCTGCTCTCAGTCTCTCCATCCGCCTCTTTTCTGCCACCCCTCACCCACTCTCTACAACCACCACGACCACTACCGCCCTTCCTGAATCTTTTTGGGACAAGCCTTTCTCGACAATTCTCTTCCTCATCCTATTGTTTGGCGGCTGGGTCAGGAGACACTGTCGGTCCAGTCTGTAAAGGAATCTGAGACGATTAGGGCGTCTGGCCCTCCATCGTTAGTCTCTGCCCATTGTCCAGCGAAAGGACAGAGGTCTGGACAATCCTGTAGCCGGTGACGTCCATCTGCTTGAAGTGTAGATCTCCGTGTGCTCATGCGCAATGCGGGGTCTCATGACTGTCTATGCCTGTGAGGATAAGCCGGAGTAGGACGCATAGACTTTTACCGGTTGTCCAGCTAAAAGACAGAACCCTGGATGTTCCTGCTGTAAGTGAAAGTCATGTGCAAACGGCATAGATCCTCATGAGCCCCCGTAATTGCGGGAACCCATGAGGATTTTTGCCTCTTGCCTTTTGATGATGTATGACTTTAGAGACGTTTGAAGGATTTTTCTCCAGAGTGTAGTCGTGTGTGGTTCATACGGAAAGGATGCAACCGTGGAGTATCTCTAGGCGAAAGCTACTTTACCCTGCTTGGTTAGTTTAGGTGTAACGTCCTGTCTGCTTTAACCCATTACATCCTGAGGCTGATTGTTTTGTTTGCTTATTTTATATGAAGGCAACATTGCGGTTCAACCATTTAAATCAAGCGCCAAAAGCTATTCTGACACCACGCTTGAACTATCATGGTCAAATTTATTTCAAGCAGTACAGGATGAAAAGGGTTTACCTAAGAATAAACCTGATTTCTTTCTGCAAAAGATCATTCTTATAGCGAGTGTAGCGTCTATGTCTTTAAATTGTAACAGTATGAGAAACTATACCGTCACGCTTTTGTATATCTCAGAAACCCGGCTGGTTCGTTTTCCTGCTAGCAATAGTGACCAGTCTTACTGATGAAGACGGTGCTGCTTATCAATTAACGGACATGCCTAAAACTATGCAAAAATACGATGGATATATAATATGCAAACCTGTCATAACATCTGTGAAACCATCAAATATTCCAATTCACTAGCTGGACGTTTGTATCAGCCAACCAGTCATTGCATCCGGTTCTTCCCAAAGTAATACTTGTGTCAGTATCATGACTGACCATTGTCCGGCTTAGGGGGCATAGCCCTGAAGTGATCCAGTGTCGTCCTTCAGCTGATCTAATACATTTCCTTCTTCTCAAGAATGCATATACTCGTTGGATTGATTTTTTTTAGCAGGCAAGAGGCATCGAATATCATGAGCCCCTGCAGGCCTCCTGGGACTCATGATGATCTGTGCCTCTTGCAGATGTGAGGGGTTTGGTCAGTATCAGGGGTGTGTTCTAGTCTCAGTCCTTCCCCACACTAATACCAGTAATTGGAACGGGAGTTCTACCATTGTCCACTGAAGTTGAAGTTTGAAACATCCGTGTCCTCCTCGTTTGAAGGATACTGATCATAATAAGACTGGTCTTTGCAAATCATCGAGGCATAGGCTCTCGCGTCCCTCTGCTGCATGCAAGGGCGCTTGATGATGTATGCTCCTTGCAGAAGAGATGAGGTCGCAACTGGAGTGCATTAATACGAGTAATTGGTGCTGAACTTTCGTGATACCACTGACACGCTGAAACTCCGGTTCCGTTCTTCATAAGAAAAGCAGAAGGAAATAAATGAACTCTATCTCTTCTAAGCAAGAGGCATAGATTCTCATGAGCCCCTGCGAATGCGGGGCCTCATGAAAATCTATGCATCTTGCAGTCGAGATAAGTTTGCCGCAAGCCTACGCTCATTGACCACAACTCTTCATTACCGGACCTTACTCGAGTGGCCTGGAGCCCTAGATCCCCAACCCCCCTCATCGGTCTGAACTCCAAGCGCAAGGGCGGATTATCATCATTGAGGGCCGATAACTGTTGTGCCGGTAAACCGTTTCCAGGGTCAATTGTGAATATGGAATTTAAGGAATGATCACTCCTGAATATGGAATTTACGGGATGATTAGTTCCCGTGGCCGCCAACAGTGCAAGGTGCCTGGCACTTAGCTTGCTGATCGTACACACGATCTGTTGTGTCGAGTGCTGTTGAGGGGTTTCCAATTTGCCGGTACGAGTAAGGAGGTGCGTTCCGATTTGCAAAGAGGCCGCACAGATGTTCATGAGTATAATAATGTAGGCTACAGGGGCTAGTGAGGATCTGTGGATCTTGCTGAGGATTGTCAGATTAATTTACAGAGCTGTAGGCTCATTTCGAGAAGACGACTTGGTTTTCTTTCTGCGACGCCCGTGTCCAGCGCACAATATTTTCAGTCACCAGTACTACTATATGACACTTCCTCACATGGTCTTATTCATTCAGAGGCATAGGTCCTCATGAGCCCCCGCAAACGCGGGGGCTTATGAGAATCTATGCCTCTTGCTAACCATTCTTTATTTGTGTGTATTAGAAGAACTGATCTGATCCATTAAGCCTTTAATTTGCGATGGAGTATAGTCCGGCAGAGAGATGACCAGTTGACCAAATTGGTGCCCCCAACGGCTGTTCGCGAAATAATGAACTTATC
>BTPG01000002.1:151644380-151696880 GCA_036245525.1 Semisulcospira habei
ATCATGATAATTCAAGGGCAGTGCCAGATTAGTTTTGCGCCAAGCTAATCTGGCACTACCCTTGAATTGTCATGGTCGACACATCTCCTGCTGTAGTGCGTCAGGGCTGAATGGGTTAAAATGGGTTAAAGCGACCTTTCAAGGCAATAAAAGGTTAATAGTTTACAATATCTCCTTTACAAACGTTTTTGGTTTAGCTTACAACAATGATGTACAAATGTACTAACTTAGCCTGTGAAGTGTGAATGCCGTAAACTGAAAGACATTTCTGCTCTTATAAATAAATAAATCGGGGCATTAAATAACGACTTCGTGCCAGTTGCAGGAGATGGTTAGTTATTGGGTTTTAACGCCGAGCAGGCGACTAAGGCCATCTCACGGCGCTGCAGAAAATGAATTGACCATGATCATTCAAGAGTGGTGCCAGAACAGTTTGGCGCCTCAGGGCGCCAAGGTATTCTGGCACCGCCCTTGAATTATCATGGTCGATCCGTCTCCTGCTGCAGTAGTGCGTCGGGAATGAGTGGGTTAAAGTACTTATGTCAACGGTATGCAAGGTTCTCAGACCTTCCCTAACATCCCCGGTGACTGTTTGGCGATACACCGATGTGCCAGCCAAACTGTTTATGGATATGCCATTATCCCATTATCCCCCCGCTCAGAATACAAAGCGTCTCCTAGCATGCCGAGGACAGCTCTTTGTAAATACAGCAAGTTTTCCTCAGCTGAACTCCTTCCATGTGCAAGAGGCACACATTCTCATGGTCCCCTACGGCCAGCCGCAGGGGTTCATGATAATCTATCATCCGTGGCTCTTTTACCCGCAAAGGCTGCGGGGAGCGTACTGGTCTGTGGTTTGGGATCTTACGACCGTGAGGTTGAAGCCCCAAATCACAGAACAGCACATTATAATAGGTCTGTTCTTCAGAGTAGAAGGTCAAGGGGGTTCAAGTGTATGGCCATATGCTTTAACGGTACAAACGTGTTTTATCTGTCTTTCGCATCAGATTCCACTACAAACAACAGCTATATGCACAGCCCGGCCTCTTTAAGAGCCCTGCTCATTTTCACGAGGCATACACGACATTATTATGAATTTCTGCAGCCTCAAATGGTGGTCGTGGAGGGTTTCCTGCATGATCTTCTCCAGGAATATGTTGAAAAGGACAGGAGAGAGCAGGCATCCTTGACGGACACCGATCGTCGTCCTGAAGAACTCGCCTGACTGATAAGTAGAACCGCGCTGCAGGCGTTCTTGTAAAGCGCTTCTATCATTTGGATCAGTCCCTCCTCTATGTTGAACGATCTCATGACTTGCCAGAGTCCGTCGTGCCAGACGCGATCAAATGCTTTCCTGAAATCAATGAAGTTGTGGTAGAGTTCGCGCTGATGCTGCAGATGTTTCTCGATCAGGACGCGGCAGTTGAAAATCTGCTCTACAGTGCTTCTTCCAACTCTGAAGCCAGCCTGTTCTTCTGCCAGCAGTTCCTTTTCAACATATTCCTGGAGAAGATCATGCAGGAAACCCTCCACGACCACCATACTTCAATCTCTATTGGTGGCAGATCCCTGTGCAATCTTCGATTCGCAGACGACATTGACCTCATGGCAGGCAGCAATAGTGAGCTCCAAAACCTGACAGACAAACTTTCAAGTAGCGCAGGGTCTTATGGCATGGAGATCAGTACGGATAAAAGCAAAGTGATGATCAACACCACAAGCGACAGCAGTAGCAACATTCACATGAACGGCCAGAAGCTAGAAGAGGTCAATAGCTTCAAGTACTTGGGAGCCACCCTGTCCAAAGACGGTAGTTGCATAGCAGAGATCCGTATCAGGATAGGTACAGCAACATCCGCAATGGCCAGGCTGGACAGGATATGGCGAAGTAACTCCATCAGCTTCACCATCAAGTACAGGCTTTACAAGTCCCTCGTAGTGTCTATTCTACTCTACGGCTGTGAGACTTGGACACTGCTTGCAGACTCAGAAAAGAAAATCCAGGCCTTTGAGAACAAGTGCCTGAGGAAGTTGCTCCGCATCTCGTACCGCGAGCACAAGACCAACGAATATGTACGGAGCATCGTCACTTCCCTGGTGGGCCCACATGAACCCCTTCTGGCAACCGTGAAACGGCGCAAGCTTGCTTGGTTTGGCCACGTGACCCGACACAACACCTTGTCCAAGACTATCCTCCAAGGCACTCTCGAAGGAAGTCGTCGGCGAGGTCGTCAGAGAAAGAGTTGGGTCGCAAACATAAAAGAATGGACCGAACTCGAGATGCCAGACTTGCTTGCCACCGCCCAAAATAGAACTCAGTGGAGAGCACTGTCTGTTGCTGCTGCCTTTCAGTCCCCCCAACGCCCAGTTCGGGCAAGGGACTGATGATGATGCAGCCTCAAAAGCATGTTCCTGGTTTTGTCTTTCCAGACCATAGCTTTTGGCAAAGAAAGTTCGTGATCTGACCAATGTCACGGAGAAGTGCTGCATGGATGGCTTCGATCCACGCTTGCGCCAACCTGTGATAAGTTAATTACCTCCCCCCTCCCCACCCCCTCCCCCCCCCCCCCCACACACACACAAGAAAGATATATATAATAAAATGAAGTCAAATATAGCCCCCTAATACCTTGTGTGCAACGGTGACCAAATTATGATTTTAGGAGTGTGCAAGTGCGGGGGCTCATGATGATCCGTTTCTCTCGCAGTTCAGATCATGTTCATATTACTTTTTCTCGGCAGTGACTCGCGTCTTTTAGCTAAGATCAATGATAGCCCGTGTGTATGTGTGAATGTAGGAGCTAGTACCTTCATTAACCCTTTAAGTGCCGAGAAAATGTGAACACCACCCAACTGCAAGGGGTATAGTAGATCTTTATGAGCCCCCGCAGGAATCATCGCGACAAAAACCGCTGCGGACAGCCAGAGGGTTAAAACTGATTTTGGATCCTACGGCTGTACGCCGTAAGCACCAGTATAACAGAACAACACACACGACTGATATTAACTCATTCGAGACGTGACGCTTACGGATACGCGGCGAACAGCCGCGTATCCGTATGCGACACGTCTCGAATGTATTAATTCGGCTAACGATGGACATTCGTCATGCGCTACATAACTATGCATTAACTGACCAAATTTCAGTACAGACTGACCACCTGACCCGAGTAACAAACCGACTGCTAAAAATGTAGGTTAGTAAAATGACTAACCATTAAGTTAATAATAATAATGATAATAATAATAATATTAATAAAAAATAAGGTTATGAAGCGCATGTTAGCTGTGCAGCTAAGTGCTTAATGACTACACGCTGACCGTCGGTACTAATATCACATAAAAACCCAGATAGCTAATAATTTTACCGACTTGAGGAATTCCTTAGAAAGTCGCTTGAAATTTCAATATTGTCCGACTTTCTGTGAGTAGTACAGACAATACAAGACACAAAAAAACAGCTGTAACTCAGGCTGTCTGCAATTCGTACGATTTAGGTTGCAAATAGGATGGCACATGTCCCTGAGTAAATCGTCTCAGCCGTTGACTGCAGCGCCCGATTTCTGTACAATCAGACGAACTCAGATCACTTAAACTACAAAGCCCTGTCGTATCGCCAGGGGGGATAACGTCTTTATACCCGCTCTTCATGCAAGGAAACAAGAAAACTACATCAGTCTGTGTCGTCATAAACAAGGGAAAGCAATCACAGGCGGGACGTTACGCGCATTCATGGCGGCTCGATTGAAAAGGCCGCACATTAAAGTCGTCACTCGAGCGACCAGATAAGGGTTAAAAACTACTAATCAGACACTCTCTTGACAAGCTCTTCTCGTCTGCAATAGGCATAGATTCTCATGAGCCCCTGCGACAGTGGGCTAATGGCCCCGGTTTGGATTTATATCACAGCTCGCATTAGCTCTGTATCATTCCTCGGTCGTAAAGGCTTTACCCCACTTGTAAAATTCACGGACGGAAACAAAGTCTTTTTCAGTCATGTTTCGATTTATTTAAGCATTTCAGTTGAATTTTAAATATTTTCCGCGTACTTGACATTGTTTCACAATTGTAGGCACCCTCCCTCCCCCCCCCCCCTCCCCCCCAAAAAAAAAGAAAAAAAAAAAAGAAAAAATAAATAAATAAATAAATAAATAATAAAAATAATAATAAAAATAAATAAATAAAGTAAAATAAATAAATAAATAACAATTTAAAAAAAAATTTAAAAGGAGAAAAACCCCAGAAAAATAAATAAATAAAATTTTAAAAATAACATAAAATAAAAATAAATGCATATAATATATAAATAAGTTTAAATATAATAATAATATATAATAATAATAATAATAATAATAATAATAATAATTAAAAATACAGAAAATAAAAATATAATATAAAAATTAATAATAATAATAATAATAAAAAATATAAATAATTAAATAAAAATAAAAAATAAATACAGTCATAGGCCGGAAAGGGCTATATATTTAAATTTAATATTAAGTATTTTCTGCGCACTTCACATTGTGACACTGTTTGACAGTTGCGGGCAGAAGAAATCTCTGCCCGTTTTGTCGAAGTTACATCTCCGGGTCACAAAGAGAGGAAGCGGTGGACTCGGAAGTTAAAATCTGCATCAGTAAAAAGAAACAAGAAAGCTTGAAGGCGGGACGTTAGCCTGAATTAAAAGCGTGAGTTACGGGGGAGGCGAGAAAACCGACATTGTCAATGCACTCAAGCCAATTTTATTTGAGGGCTCGTGGTTTTAGGTTTCCAGGCTTTTAGTTAAAGGAAGTATCGACAAGGAAAGAGAGAGGGGGAGGGGTGGGGGGAGAGAGAGAGACAGGCAGGCAGGCAGAGAAAGAAAGAACTGATCCCATTACATCCTGAGGCTCATTTAAAAAAAAAAATGCTTATTGTAGCTATGAAGGCTACAGATTACGTGATAGATCAACCGTTTTAGTTCAAGGGTGGTGCCAGAATAGCTTGGCGCCAGAGGCGCCAAGCTATTCTGGCACCACCCTTGTACAATCGTCAAATTTATTTCAAGCAATGGGCGTATCAGGATGAAAAGGGTTAAAAATAAATTCAGTCTACTTCGTTTATAACAAGGTCTAATGTAAAGAAAAGAAGAGACTGCCAGTGTTCATATTTTAGGAAGATTACAAAGTAAAGTAGGTAAAAGAACTGTCAGGGGAGAGAATTGTGCAGTATCGACCAATGATCATAGATCAAGTTTGATCAAATCAGCCCCCCCCCCCCCCCCAAAAAAAAAAAAAAAAAAAAAAAAAAAATAGAAAAGAAGGGTGCGCTAAGCAAGTGACAGTGTAAAAGCATCGGCCATAATCAGCATGCAGCCAATTCCCATATTTGCCATGGTTGATCTACTGCACGAGAAAAGAGCCCGCGAAAATAAATATTTCCACAAAAAAGAAGAAACGCATTTAGCAACAAAGAAGAAAAACGAGGATAATTTGTAATTTTGATTTGCTTATCGCCAAATTTGATCCCCGCCATCCGCTAATGTTTCCCGAGAGCTACTCGTTGGTGATTACACTGTACATTGATGCAACAACAAAAAATTAACTTTACTGTGCACACACCGATATGCGTCAACCACGATTAGTGTTATGGGGCGCCATTTCTGAAATCCATGGAGCATTCTGTCCTGTAAAGGCAAAAGACAATAAGTCAATGTTTGCAAAAAGCGGGATTTTCATTGTATACAACGAAAATCTCGCTTTTCGCAAAAATGGACTTGCTGTCTTTAGCGTTCACGGGGCAGTATTGAGCGAACTCCTTCGC
Organism: Semisulcospira habei; assembly: GCA_036245525.1. Classification (NCBI taxonomy): domain Eukaryota; kingdom Metazoa; phylum Mollusca; class Gastropoda; family Semisulcospiridae; genus Semisulcospira; species Semisulcospira habei. Next base: position 151,650,186 of record BTPG01000002.1, read on the forward strand.
CATACAGTCACATATCTCGTTCTGTTGCCTCTAGCTTTATTGAACCCTGTAGGAATCGGACACAACTGAATGCCAAGGAAACATATTAGGAGCGGTCCCATGGCGCGGATTTTCTGTCACAGAACGAAACCGTCCTGGGCTGTCTGTCTGGTCTCGTAGCCATACATCGTTCTCAGCAGACATTCAAGACACACGCTCTGGTTCAGTCTGATGTCGCGGTTACAGTGGAGATTGGTTGTCAGAAGTCCTTGCAAACTGCCCAAGCTCTAAACTGTTTATAAACTAGCAACGACCAGCATCATTATATGTGTGCTGGTCTGAGATTTTGGACCTTACGGTACGGCTTCCATCCGTAAGGTCCAAAATCACAGACCAGCACACATGAAGCCTTAACCCATTCGAGGCTGTCGCACTACAGCAGGAGATGGGTCGTATCGTGCCAGATTAGCTTGGCGCCGACAGGCGCCAAGCTAATCTGGCACTACCCTTGAATTATCATCGTCGATCCATCTCCTGCAACAGGTGCAAAGTCGTTAGATGACCTCCAAAATTTGCGAAATACGTGCGTCGGGCTGAATGAGTTAAGCTGACTGAACTTAAAAGACTGTAAGTCGATCTGTGTGAAAAGCAGGGTTTATATTGCAATAAAATGACAATCGTGCTTTTCACAAAGAAAAAACGGACTTACTCTCTTTTGCCTTCTGGGGCAACGCACACTTGGTGCAGAAATTTCCAGAATGATGCACAAGCACACGCATACGCTCGTGTTCTAGTGATGGGGATCTGTTTAGAGTTGTGCAGGCGACTGTTCAGACACAAGAACAGTGTGCTGCATTTTCATGACAAACGTCCTGTCTATTGCTATTTCTTTCTGCAATAGATTCTCACGCGCTCCATACTTCTAAGTAAGGGGCTTACAACAATCTACGTTATTTTGTTGCAGGAGAAAGTCCCACTAGTGATTTTTTTTTTCTGCTTGCACCTTTTTTGAGTATCCAACAGACAGGTACTAACGTCATTTTGTGCTCTATATCTAACTTTTTATTTCTCTGGACAGCATGTTCTTCCATCTCTTCGAGTCATAGATCCATAACCCTTTTCATTCTGATAACATACGGCTGGAAATTACTTTGGCTATGATAGTTCAAGGATGGTGCCAGAATAGCTTGGCGCCTGTGGCGCCAAGCTATTCTGGCACCACCCTTGAACTAAACTGGTTGATCTATCTCCTAATCTGTAATGTAGCCTTCACAGGACAATAAACAAATTATCAAATCAGCCTCAGGATTAATGGTTAAAGCTTTATTTCAGCTGGAGTGACCTGAAAGGGCGTATCGGTCTTGCCGGACAAAACTTGAACCGCCTCATTCACATCTGTGTTTCTCAAAGCGGATAATACTGTGGGGTTTTCCCTGTGCCTCTGGACACGAGAGAACGATGTCTTCTCGGGACATGACCAGACTGGCCTTTGCCGCTAATGGTACCAGCAGGAGTCCTGTTGCACTCCTCCCATCCCCTATTGCAAATTGAACCCGTTAAAAACCCTTTCCTTGTAAAGCATCAGCGCAGGCTGTGAAAGCCAGCAGGAGGAATAGATACTCATGATGCCCTTTAGAGGCATAGATCCTCTGGGGCTCATGAGGATCTATAACTTTTGTAGAGGAGCTGTTCAGCCTAAATGGATGTCCTGCCAAACAGCGGGCCTTTGGCCGTGAGACGCCTACTGTTACACCCCTCCGACTCTTGCCCCCTCTTTACGAAAGATTAGCACAGTGTTAAAAGACATCAAGAGGTATGGATCCTCATGAGCCCCCGTATTTTGCGGGGAGCTCATGAGGATATATGCCTCTTACATGGTGGAGAGTTCTTTTTAAACTTCCAAGCAGCCAAGCTTTGACTGCGGGTAGCGCTCTGTTGCAGTCCTCTGACTCCTGCTGATCTAACGGCTGCTTACACACAAAACATCACCCCCTGCCCCCGCCTCACTCCTACAGCGAAATCGTTTTCCGTCTGCAACAGTCACGGATTGTATTGCTCCCGTGCTGACTGCAGGGGCTGAGAGGATCGTTTTATCTCGAAAGTAGACGCGTATCCACCTACTCAGACAGAGAAAGTAACCAGGTTTTAGATTACTGTTTGGTGACAGATTGCTATTCTTTGCATTCATAAAACAGTCTTCATACCACCACTACGACCCGGCCCGGTAGCTGGACTCTCAATCTAGGGAAAAAGACGGGCTTGTTCAATAGCATGTCCGTTAAAAGGTCCAGGTAATATCAAAGTGGCACAGATGCAGTACAACTAAATTGATCAGTATTCAGGTTATGTTCCACAGCAATATATCTGCCTGTCCCTAACTTCGTCCATTATCAGTCCGGTGCCGTGGACGTTAAACCCCGAACTAACCCAGCCACTGACTACTCATGACCCAACAACAAATTCTACTATTTGCGAGAAGTGTAGATCCTTATGAGACTCTTTGTCCTTCAGAAGCTTGTATGCAGGCCAGTATCAATCTTTTGATGTATCCTGATCCGAGATTTTGGATTTTACGACCGGAATTGCTCTCCAGAACCTTGTTGAGTTTATGTGTCCTTGTCTGTGAGTTAAGACCTTACAGCACACCTACGTATATGCTCAAGGTTTTCAACGACATTTAGTTTTGTGTTCAACAGACGACAAGGAGCCAAGAGTTTCAGGCTGCAGTTGGATGCCATTATAGTTACTCTCTTTACACGCATAACATGCCCCCTACCCTCCCTTTCTCACCCCATGCTGTGGTCTGCCTATTAACAAATTGATCAACTTGGCCGCCGTCAAGCTTCCCCGCCACCTCCCGCCATTTTTGTTTGGCATGTCTCAATAACCCGGATGTGGACCGAAGAGACGGCGTGGCCAGCCTCTTTCTGACTCGTGCCTGCCCCGCAGTTCAGAAAACGTTTCAACGTTTTCTGAACTGGGCGGCACGATTCAGAAAGAGGCTGGCCACGCCGTCTGGCCGCCCGCATCCGGATCAGAGAGCATGAATAAGATGGTGGCAATGAGTCAAGAGTGTGTCAGCTTGGAATTTAAATGTTGAGACCGCCGGGTAAGCAACGTCTCCATGGACCCGCTGAGTGCCTGCGCACAGACGTGCCGACCAGGACCCTGGTCGTAATTTCCAAAATGTAACGTTTCCATGTCAGTAATATTGTGGTTTCGTTTGCAACAAAGACTACGGACAACCAACGAGAGCGCCGACATCGCGGTTGATAACCTGCGTGTACCAAAAGCATGGACAACACTCCAAGCATCTTCAAGAGGCATAGATCTTCATAAGCCCCGGATGTTTATAATACAAGGTGGTTATCCGATGCCGTAACGTCGCTCTCTTTCGTTGTGGGGAGTCGGTCGTTTCAAACAAAACCTCACTAATGACTTTGTCCTTGCAACCGCAACTTGTGCAGATGGAGAGGGCTTGGTGCTTAACGAGTACATATTTTTTGCTAGCCTAGGCAAAGTGCCACTTCTCATTTGAGACGTGCCGCCTCCGGATACGCGCCATTAGCCGCGTATCCGGAGGCGGCACGTCTTGAATGAGTTAACCACAAGGCCCAAATTGTCCCGGCAGTTGCTGAGATGGATCAACTATGCTATTTCAAGGGTGGTGTCAAATTAGCTTGACGCCATAAGGCACTCCCCTTGAATTATCGTGGTCGATCCATTCCATGCTGTAGTGAGTGGGGGCTAAACGGGTTAAGACATGTTTCCTGTCTGATGATCATCTCTAGGGCGGATTATGATTATTTTGTCTTTAAATGTATGTTAAGTCTTCAGCTGTCAGTAGCGTTTGTTGTCAATGTGATTCGTGTAGGTATCACCTCGACCACTGGAAAAGCGTTAAGTATCTGTCTTGCCTACTTGTGAAAGATATGATCAATATCCTGCATGCTGAATTAAATAATAAATCAATCAATCAATCAATCAATCAAACGCAAATTGAAGAAAGCTTTTTGCATCTGTCTAGGACCTTTCAGATTGTAATGTTCCCAAGCTTATGGGGTAGATGCGATTTTTTTGGCAAGCCTCCCCTCCCCCCGACTTCACACCCCCCCCCCCTCCCCCGCCGCCCCCCCCCCCCTTCCCCCATTTCACGACTCCACACCCCCACCCCCACCACCTCGAGGGCCTCCACTGACTTGTCTTTCACGCTTGCGACACCGCGATGTATGCAGTTCACTCATAGCACGGCTACACAGGTTTACTCTTTGTTATTGAATCTTGTGATGAACGCTGGGTGTAAAGAACAGGAACTGGGTGTTACTATTTTGCATGCGTTGAAGATGATGATGGGACTTTGGTTTAAATGGGTGCTATCTAGAGGGTGTCTCTTTGCATTCACAGTCGCTAGTGCGGTCCTGTTTGGACCCTGGTTTTGAATTTCTTGGCACGGTCTGAAAATATTGAAAGACCGAGGGCGGATGTGGAGTGTTGTTTGTCCGTAATTACACCCCGTGACTCGACTCATCTTAGAATGCAGTCAGTGTTATTGGAGAGGACGGAGGAAAGAGAGAGAGAGAGAGAGAGAGACAGAGACAGAGAGCGAGAGATGTAAGGTCATGTTCATGTGATGATTTAATTCATTAAAACGGATTATTTTTCGGTTGAAATATGGAGCTTAATTTCCCATAGGATATTTTGTATGTTGCCCTTTTTCGGCGCTTACTTTACTTTTAATTTTTTTTTGTCATGTTAAATAAACATTTAATTATATCCAACAGGAGGGCTACAAATAAGAAAGAAACCAACACTTGCAATATTTTCATGACCTGCTGCAAGCAGATTAAGACACACGCTTAGTACTCTGTGCGTGTCCGTATTGGTGTTTATCGCAATGATTCCTACAGGAAGCATCGCGACAAAAACCGCTGCCGACACGCAAAGGGTTAAACTGAAAGCGACAACTTGAAAATATTATATCTGTTTTTTTTTTTTTTGGCTAGGTTACATTTTGAGGCTATACTATTTTGAAGACAATAATTATTAACGCAAAATGTTATTGTCTTATTTGTCAGTCAAGTCCCAGTCGTCACCCGCTAGTGAAGGACATGCAGGAGACTGCGTCATCAGAGGTGAGCCTGGCCAGTAATGACATCAGCCAGCCCAACCTCAATAGACTCGCGGCCTTCAAGGTGCAGCAGACCCTTCTGCAGAGGTCTCAGTCCCAAGACGGCAAGCATGACACGGTAAGGTCAAGATTATGAACTCCTTCACTGCCGATTACAAAATGAACACGATCCAACCGCAAGAGACATAGATCCTCATGAGCCCCCGCAATCGCGGGGGCTCATGAGGATCTATGTGTCTTGCTGAGACCACTTTGAGTTAGTGCTCTTTGAACAGTTGTGGCTTTTAGTCGTTGAATAAACCAAGATTTTAGAAACAAAAATGTACGTGCAGGGGAGGGGTTAAACCCCTTGCTGCTGGGACGTGGAAGACTTCCACACGACCGGAAGAGACAGAGATCCCCATGTGCCCCCCCACTGATGCTGGATCTATTGCCTCTTGCTAGCATAGACGCAAGTGCGGGTCTCCGGCACGCGGTATTATCCGTCGTCAGTCTGTTATAGAGTCAGCAAGCAGAGAATGTGTTCAGGCTAGAGAAGTCTGTTTCTTCAATTCCGCGACAGATACAGATCAGACAAGACCGACGTCACCCCAGTGACCTTTCACTTACAGAGTGTGTGATACGATTGTGGGGGGTGATAACACACTTTCAACGTTTAGCAATGACATTCTACCACAGGCTGTTGATCGACCATGATAGTTTAAGGGTGGTGTCAGAATAGCTTGGCATATGTAGGCGCCAAATTATTCCTACACACCACCCTTGAACGATTTGAACGATCAGTCTTCAGAACTGAGACAGGATATCCACACACTTTTAATATTATCCTCAGGACGTAATGAGTCGGTTATGCATTTGTTCTAGTTGTGTCACCGTCAGCGCTTACACGTTCTGCGTAAGCCTTGGTTGTTGTGTGGACATAACAACTCACTGATCTCAAGTTATAATTCCCGCTTTGTGATAGATTGTATGACAGATCAACCATGGTAGCTCACGGGTGGTGCCAGGAACTGTTATGGGCAGCCCATAGAAATCCCCAACAAACAAAGAAACTCGCTTAGGAAGGACGAAGGCCTTTCTAAGCGTGTTTCTTTCTTTGTTGGTACTTTCTTTCCATTTTGCACGCTTGGCAGTCACCTTTTTTCTGGTGTGGCTGATGGAAATCCATATACATGTACTGAGCTAGGGTTGAATTATAAAAAAAAAAAAAAAAAACACAAAAATCCATACATGCGCGCATGTTGTTCAGATGGTGAAGATGAGTCACCTAGACAAGCCCCAGCTGGACGAGATGATGAGCAGCTCCTCACGGGAGACAACCGGCACGGACAGCGGCAGGGGAGGGAGTGAGGACGACAGCCAGGCGCCAGAGTCTGTCCGCTCAGAGACCGGTAAGGAGGGATAGCATTACGCCTCGGGCTTCCTGACGATGGCTTCAGTTCATTAATTTTTTTTTTTTCTCAAATCGTGTAAAAAATGAAGTCCATTGTGCGTGCAGCCAACCCATTAGACTCTCCCTTTCCAGTCTGCTCAGAACTTAGAACACTTTATTCGGCAGGCCAACGACCCATTCGATATCTATTATACAAAGATCCGTTGCTGTAAATAAGTAATATAATGTAGCTTTTATCGATTACAAGCGTGCTTTTCACTCTGTAAACAGATAATGTTGTGGTCTGTTTTTAGCCATGTACATGTCTCTCAACAAATAGTCCAGGCTGCTATGTTCAGTTGTTTTTGTTGGAATAATATAATAATAATAATAATAATAATAATAATAATAATATAATATTTATATTTATAAAGAGCAAACTCCCTGCAGTGCAGGCTCTAAGCGTTGTACAATACAAATCAAAATGACAAACAAAACACAAATCAATAGACAGCAGCAACACAAAATAGACATATTACAATACAAATTCAAAAATGAACAGCACATAAACACACCCAAAGCACAAACAACCATCGCAGCAAGAACTGGCACACGGTCATCATGTTGCTATTGTGAAACAGAAAAGAGACTGGAAGAGTAGTAGATTGGAAACAATATGTTTTAAGCTGACTTTTGAAAGAAATGGATGTGGTATATTAGATTATTTATATATCGTTTAATATTGTGAAAGCTTTATATAAGCTCTATATAAGCGCTTTGCAGTCTTTGCAAAATTCATTGAAAAATGATAAACCACCTTTATAAATTGCAAAAAAAATACACGCACGCACGCACGCACGCACGCACGCACGCACGCTCGCTCGCTCGCACGCTCGCTCGCTCACTCACTCACTCACTCACTCGCTCGCTCGCTCGCTCGCTCGCTCGCTCGCTCGCTCGCTCGCTCGCTCGCTCACTCACTCACTCACTCACTCACTCACTCACTCACTCACTCACTCACTCACTCACTCACTCACTCACTCACTCACTCACTCACTCACTCACTCACTCACTCACTCACTCACTCACTCACTCACTCACTCACTCACTCACTCACTCACTCACTCACTCACTCACTCACTCACTCACTCACTCACTCACTCACTCACTCACTCTTACTTAACTGAAGAACCTTGTGGACACGCATTGCGTGTAAAATTCAGACTACACACTGAAAGGTTACAGGACTTGACTCATTTAGCCCCAACGCACTAAAGCAGGGGATGGATCGACCATGATAATTCAAGGGTAGTGCCAGATTCAAGGGTAATGACAGATTAGCTTGGCGCTCTCAGGCGCCAAGCTAATCTGTCATTACCCTTGAATTATTATGGTCGATCCTTCTCCCGCAAATGGCAAACAGTCGTTAGGTGACACCTCCATTTAACTCCAAAAGTTGGCAAAATGCGGCCATGGGGTTAACTCATATCATACTGAGGCTAAAAGCTTCAAATTTGTACACTGTCATATGCAAGCTACATTATAGTATTTACAGATAAGGATATAGTCCAATGGCTTTAGTTCAAGGGTGGTGCCAGAATAGCTTGGCGCCTCAAGCTATTCTGGCACTACCTTTGAACTATTTTTAATCAAACGTATTTCACACACTGGTGTATTCCGAATGATAAAGGTTAAACGGATTAGACTAATACACATCAGACACTGGCAGCTAATAATGGCAAAGCTGGAAAAGTCGTGTTTTCAACTTTTAAAGCCGGGAGCTATTACTGTTTGTGATTTCAACAGAAAGTGCTTTCCACAACAGCGGAGTGCGCTGACACTAGCTTTTAGCTTGGACACGTAGAACAAACAATTTTATTTATTTGATGCCCCCCCCCACCCACCCCCCCACTCCCCACCACCACCTTACCTTACTTCAATACCACCATCACCCATGCACTGTTTGCAAATTGAGCATCTTAATTCAACTGTGTATTGCAGATCTATTCAAGTTGTTAATTTTACACCCTTGGCTGGGTGGTTCTTTGTCGTATCGATTAGCTGGTTAACCCTTTTACCGCCACGGTCCCATTTCTCAAAGTTTGGAGGTGTTGCCTAATGACTATGTACCAGTTGCAGGAGATGGATTGACCATGATAATTCAAGGGTAGTGCCAGATTAGCTTGGCGCCTTCCAGCGCCAAGCTACTCTGGCACTACCCTTGAATTTTCATGGTCAATCCATCTCCTTCTGTAGGGACTCGGGGCTAAATGGGTTAACTGGTTTACATGTATGTTGTTGCTTTGGATTTCCTTTTTCACTAGACAGATTGTGCCCTGCACGCAACATTTCTGTTTTTATTGTGCAATTTTGTGTTGAAAATTTCTACACCTTTGCTAAGATACATGTTGTTACATCCTCAGCTTTGCTTGCTTGCAGAGTCTGGCTTTTCCAGTTTCCTCGCCATGCCGACCAAGGACGGCTGGCGGCACGTGGGTAACCACGACTACGCCAACACCTCACTCAAGATGGTGGTGGACCTGCCCCCGCCCCCGCCCTCCTCCTTCAGTAAGCCGCAGTGCCATGGTTCACCCCATAAGGGCATGCACGAGCGGCCGTGCGCGTGCAGCATGAGCGACCTTGACACAGATAATAGACCCCGCTACGAAGGAAGCCTCAGTCGTGACGGTTCTTTCAAAACCTTCCGGACTTTCACGCCTAAGCGACCGGCACGCACGGTGCATTTTAACGAGGATTGCCAGGGTTCCCCTAACAGCAGACAGACTCTGCCTCCATCTCTCAATAGTAAATCTCGTGAACCTAAGTTCCAACCGCAGTTCCAGTCGGTGCGGCCCCGTTCCAACCCCACACGCCCCGCCAACGCCATCTGTGACTATGTTGGGGCCGCAGGGGCCGCGGGCTTTGGTTTCGGTGGGACGGGTCATCAACTGCCCCTGGAGGATGCTAACGGTCGTGCCTTTGGGGAGCTGGGAATCTACGTCAATGCCCGGCGCGAGCACACCGCGGACAGCCTCAACGACAGCGCCGACACGGCGGACGAGGGCAACACCACGACCACCTCCGGCAGCTACACGATAGATCAGGATGACGTCATACAAGAGCTGCAGAGTGACATCTTCGTGTGATCCGGGTTCTGTGGCTCGCCTTAGAGTACAACACCTTACAGATGTCAATGAAACTTAACGCTATAAGCTGAGGGCATAGGTTCACGTGGGCCTCTGCAGCTGCAGGGGCACATGAGAATGTATGCCCGTTGCACACAGAAAGGCCAAATGAATGGTTTTTTCTTCGAGAGTTCACGTCAATCATTTGGTAAAGTCCCTCAGCCAGCCTGTTCATGTGAAAGAGACACGACTTCTTTTGAGCTGAGGCAGCCCGCAATTTCAGTGAGGATGTCATTGAGGCAAAGACCCTCATGAGCCACTGCCAACAGGAGGCACAGATTCTCATGAGCCCCTGAGGGGCTCATGAAAATCTGTGCCTCTTGCTGGCAGAGTTCGCCTACATTTCATCCTCAGATTGATGTCAATTCAAATCGGTCAACGACTACTGTGTGGTAGCCGGCTGTGAAATATTCGTCTTGTTTTGCATGGGGTAGAACCTGACAATTCAGTAATTGAGTTCTGTACTTTGCCGCGCGATGTGATATGATGTATCGACGATGATCGCTGTGATCTGATGACTGGAAATTGACATTGATCCCGCCTTTGATATCACCTTTCTGGTGGTGGAAAACGTTTACAACCAACACACTCCTGAACCCTCTAGTCTTGTAAGGCGAAAACCGAAGATGCAACGTTAGATGATTTTTGAGGCGTCTCTCCTGGCCCATCCGTTCACAGGATTAGGAGGCCGAGTTGCGTTCCTTGTCGGACAATTGCTTTCTATGTCAATAGTTATACACAGATATCCTATTGACGCTCAATGCCTGCCAGGGACTCGAAAGTCTAAGGTTCCCTCGCCCCTGTGATCCACCTGAAACTGCAGAGTCTTATTTGTAATGTGTATAGGCTCCAACATGATTTGATGACAGGATACAAAGCTGAGTGCAGCCAAGTTACCGATAACTCACGCAACAGTTTTCTGATTGTATTGTGAGTGTGTGTGTGTTTTTGTTTAAATTTCAGCCATTACGTACTCTTGCGTTGAACGCAGATGTTCCATTGAAAAGTCACTGCAGGAAACCCTGGATGACCGCAGAAGGGCGCAGATGTAAACAGAACTGGCAAGAGACATAGATCATCATGCGCACCTGCAGTATACGGGGGCTCATAATGATCTATGTCTTTTGCAGATGGATTGAATTCGCTTCCACACCGCATTTAAGCTGTGTGCATGTAACTGTGTAAAACTGTGGAAGAGACGTCGGTGTCACGGTGAATCAAATATGGAGACATACTGCCTGTGTGTGAAAAGTGTATTGTGTGTTGTGACATGACCTTATCTATCTAGAGTGCTCGACATGACGTAAATTATCTAAAGTGTTGATATTAAATATGTCTAACTTATGTACCGACTGTTGCTCAAAGTAATCCTGCTGCGAAGTGGCAGTGGATAAAGAATTTAATGACGCAGAGAAGAACGCATGATTTCATCAGCTGCCAAAACTGCTGGCGAAAGCAGCCGTCAGCAATGTTAGAAGCTAGTCAAGCTATTGAAGGTTCAAACCTGTGGGTGTCGGTATCGGTTTTAGTCGCGATGATTCCTGCAGGAATCATCGTGACTAAAACCGCTACCGACCGACAAAGGGTTACCTTGCTTGCTTCTTCCCTTCTTGCGTGCAGCTTCTGGTGCTGTATGAGTACCAGCGGCTGCATGCGCAAGGGGGAGAAACACTATCTCTCGAACAAATTTTTGCCTGAAGATGTATAGTAAGATTTATTTCCATGTTTACTGAGTTTATCAGGCAGCATTGTTTTGCGTTGACTTTTATGTGTCTTTTTTTTTTTCTTTTTCTTTCTCGCGTTTATCTGTCTTGTTTCTTTCTCTCGTTTATGTTATGTTATTTTTTCTCCTTCAGTTTTCATCTCGTTCACACTCTCTGGAATCATTGTAATAGATACGTCATGTGCAGAACTTCAGTCATATCAGTCAGTGTTACCATGGAAACGGTAATGTTATAGTGCCGTTGTCGTATGTCTTCGGTGTGACGTGCAAGCTGTTACATTTTATTGTTTTGTAGTATCGTATATTAAGGCGTTTCCGAGGCTCACATATCCATCTATTTCAAGACAATGACTCCAAACCCGGCCACGCAACGCCATATTTTGGAAGAGTCACCTAACGACTATCTCTGCAAGTATAGACTAAATGCTGACTATCACTTGCAAGGATATGGACCGACCATGATAATTTAAGGGTATTGCCGGATTAGGCTGGCGCCATCAGGCGCCAAGCTAATCTGACAACCCTTGAATTATCACGGTCGATCCGTCGCTTGCAAATTGTTAGGTGGCCCCTCCAAAATGTGGACATACGGTCTAGGGGTTAACTTGGTTAATGAGTCTAGACTGGAGCGCTAACATCATGTGTATGCGGCACGTTTTGAATTCATTAACCCATTCATGCCAAGAAAAAAATTGAACACCACTCAAATGCAAGAGGTATAGATCCTCATGGGCCCCCACCAATTAACAAAGATTGCAGAAACACAAACTGCGTCTGCTGGCACTGAACGGGTTAAAGAGTTACGCATTTTTTAAGCGTAGCATAAGATGATTTGTATTAAAGCGCCAAAAACGTTAGATATGCATTTTTGTATGACGCTTGCAATAACAATGAATTGCCTACATCTTTTATCAGAGTTCTGGATAACTGGTTTAAGGTATTTGCTCTCAATTTCTGACAGGAATATTTGTAATTATTCATTTTTTTTAGACATACACCGATTTGTAAACTGATTTGTATTGACATGTAAATTATTTAACCCTTTATTAAAACCTCTTGTCAGTGTAAACTAGATTTTGATGACACCTGAGAGTAATGATAGGTAACATTTTCCTGGCGTAACGTTTTGTTTATTTTCTGAAGTACAAACGTAATGCGATTACCGTGACTAGATCAAAACGGTGACTGACATGTTAAAAGGCAAAGAAAAACCAAACCCACCAAAGAAAAAACGCGCTTAGAAAGGACAAATACACCAGGGTGTATTATGCGCACAAGACTTGCTGTAAGTGTTTTTTTCGAAGATGGTGTACTGACGCGCAAGAGAAATGCGACTTAGTTGACTAAATGAACATGCTAGCAGAACTTAACAAATCCTAAGATACAGAGAGCCAGAAGAGGCCTCACAGCCTGTCATCCTCATACCTGTCGTGGCTTGACTTTGGTACTCCGTACACCAAGACAAACCCAGCCGTCGAGTCAGCCAGTGTAATCTGTGTGCTAATCTGTAATATGTTGAGTAAAAGGTCATCGGGCCGTCGACGACCTCAGCTGGCCCGCGCACGACTGTGCGCGGACCAGCTGCGACCGTCGACGGACCGAATTAACACCTTTTGCTTCGAGCCGTGATGACCAAATCCACACAGCCAGCAACTGACATCATTTCTGACGGACAACAGTTTCATTCTAAGATCTGTCCTGTCACGTTTATCCATTGGAGAAGTAACATCACAGAGGCTGTCATTGTGGTTCGTTTTGTAAATCAAAATTCCTCGAGTATTTTTCTGCGCAGTTCCTGTTTACGACCTTGTCAAGTACTCCCGTATATCATTTTGTTGCGGTCGATGTTTTGAAGTTTCCAGTCGCACAGGTTCAGTCTAACCGGATTTCCGTTACACCGATACCAACACTCATTTGGCTCCAGCCGTCTGATCATGGGCTTTCAGCGTCGCCTACATTTTTTTTCTCTATATTCGCAGGCAATATACTTGCTTATTTTTCTATGAATTGCCGTTCTGAATGATTGCATTTCTGAGCCATTGACATCCGGACGTATTATACGCGTGCTGGTCTGTGATTTTAGACCTTACGGCTCTTGAGCCGTAAGGTCCCAAATGACTCACCAGCACACAATACCCGTTCATAATGTACCTACCGCGCTGTCCCCGCTGGAGTTGAATGACGATTTTATGCTATCAAGACACCCGAATCTGCTTTTTAATACTTTTTGTTTGTTTGTTTGTTTATTTGAGGTATGATTATATTTATATGCTAAAAAAGATGGTGAAGAGGGTCGGTGCCAGCACGCAGCCCTGCTTTACGCCGTTTACGCTTTTTTAGCATGATGTTGAAGCAGGCCACAGTGGACCTCGATGATGACGATGCAGTGTACATCAGGTATCGTCTCGATGGCAGCCTGTTCAACCTCAGACGACTGCAGGCCCACACGAAAACCCTAGACCAACTGATCCGTGAGCTGCTTTTTGCTGATGATGCTGCCCTCGTTGCACACACAGAGAGAGCCCTGCAGCGCATCACGTTCTGCTTCGCAGACGCTGCCCAGCTCTTTGGACTCGAGGTCAGTCTGAAAAAGACAGAGGTCCTCCATCAGCCGGCACCCAAGACAGTGTATCGCCCTCCTCACATCACCATCGGCGAGTCTGAACTAAAGTCAGTGCACCAGTTTACTTACCTTGGCTGCATTATCACGTCGGACGCCAAGCTGGACAAGGAGCTTGACAGCAGGCTGGCAAAAGCGAACAGCGCTTTCGGGCGACTTTTCAAGCGGGTGTGGCACAATCAACAGCTGAAAACAGGCACCAAGATCAGCGTGTACAGAGCTGTGGTCCTCACCACCCTGCTGTATGGTTCCGAGTCCTGGGCCCTCTACCGCAGCCAACTACGACTCCTCGAACGCTTCCACCAGCGCTGCCTGCGTACCATCCTGGGCATTCACTGGAGTGACTATGTCACCAATGTCGAGGTCCTTGAACAGGCTGAAACCGTGAGCATCGAGGCTTTGCTGCTGCGGACACAGCTCCGCTGGGCGGGGCATGTCTCCAGGATGGAGGATCATCGCCTACCAAAGATCACCCTGTTCGGCGAGCTTGCTACTGGACACCGTGACAGAGGGGCACCAAAGAAGAGATACAAAGACTGTCTCAAGAAGTCACTTAGTGCCTGCCAAATCGACCACCACCAGTGGTCTTCGCTTGCTGTGGACCGTGACACCTGGCGCTCCACTATTTACAAGGCAGCTGTCTCCTTTAAGGACTCTCGCAGAGCTAGCCTTAAGGACAAGCGGCTCAGGAGAAAGAACAGAGATGCCGCAACTCAGAACTCTGGCCATACCTTCCCCTGCAGCCACTGCGGTCGAACCTGCCTGTCCCGGATTGGCCTCCGCAGCCACGAACAAGCCTGCAGACGTCGTGGGCAACTCCTATAAAATCTTCGTTCGCGAAGTCCAGCCAAGAGATATTTATATGCACTGCGTGTGTTAGAGATATTTATTCTAACAAGAATTTGTGCGCGTTTCTTCAAACGTAACACTTGTTGCCGTTTATTTTCCGGCGATTTTCGATTTCTAGCGCATAAATTCAGTTAAAACTTTTTCATATTTTGAGGAATGGTTCCTACCTCTCGTAATTATTTCCCGTGTTGAATTGCGCCTTAGTTGGTTTTTGTTTCAAATGTTACGCTTAGCAGCCTGATACGTTTTTTTTTTGTAACGTGATTGAACAGCCTGCATAGTGCTTGTTTAATGTGTACAGAAATGTTGAGTTCAAATGTATTCAAATGTCGCTAACTGCTTTTTTCGCGCCTGAATTGCCCAAACCTCAAATCCCTCCGGAATCTAATGGAGCTCTAAATTAAAAAAAAAAAAAATAGCATGCTATAATTTATTGCCTTTTTTATTATTAAATAAACCTACGATATAAAGCTCGAACATTCACGTACACTTTGTTGATATTGTTTACACCACTGGACTAGTTGTTAAGCAAACTGTCGTGTTAATATCGCTCTTTCTGTCGACAACGTTGACTAGTCGAATTGTTTCCTACAAAGCGTCTGATTGGCCCGGTATATTCTTACAGCAATGTTTATTGACACTACAGTTAATTAGTTTATACAATTGTTTTGTTAAATATATAATCACGTTTAACCCATAAAGCACAGAGGACAAATTATCACATGTGTGGAGATGTCTTCTGAGGTGTATGTCACGGTTATGGAGACAGCTTGACCGTGATATTGCACAGGGTGGTGTCGGAATAGCTTGGCGCCTACAGGCGCCAAGCTATTCTTACACCATCCTTGTAATATCACCATTGACCCACATTCTGTCATATTATGTCAGAGCTTTATGGGTTAATGCTACATGTTTTTGGTTTGTTTGGTTTCTTCTTGTTTTTTTTTTTTTCCATATCGGTTCGAATGATTATTTTGCCACCATTACTTGTTTAATTCTGATCTCGATGTCTATTAATCTAGTTAAGTGATACTTAACGGTAAAAAGTAACAGTGATGTGTTTGAGACAGATAGCAAACGCGTAGACAGCACCCACAGTTAACTCATAAACCGCGCATCCGGATGCTGCTCGCCGCGAATGCGTCAATCGTTTGTCAGTGGTCAACACATGGCGCCTTTCAGACGCGAGGTGTTAGCCACCATGAAGAAGATAAACCTCCCGAAAACCTAACCATTGATCTCTCAAAAAACGGTTTACATTGAAGCGTCTGTGGGTTGGTGCCTGCAGATATACATGTGTAGCATACAGAGAGTCCAGCTGAATATTAAAAAATTGAGGCTACATTGTCGTACTAAATAAAGGGCAGATACCTTTCATGCAAAGATACTGATAAATTGTAGCACCGAAGTATACAGACACGGAACCTTTGTGTACAGCCGGTGATAAATGGGCAGCACCAAGTGATGAAAAGTCTGTAGACAGTCGTAATTTGTGGCACCAGTTATAGACACATTCGTGATGTAGTATACAGCTGTACAAATACTCCCGAATATGTTTTCTTCTTAAACTGAAGAATGCTACTTTCTCGTGGTTTACAAGAACTGAACCTGAAAAGACACAATCGCGGACATGAAAATAATTATTGGAGTCATCCACCCCGCTAGTCTTAACAGATTTGTATACACCTCTTCAATTGCTATTAAGGTGAATGCATTTTCTTTAATTCATTTAAGGCGCCCTGCTTCAATATCTGCGCCCCCACCCGGGTCTGCCCTGGGGGACTTGGGTGTGGTTAACTATTTTTTAGTTCCCAGGGTCACCCTGGTCAGCCCCACAGGGTGGGTTTTCCTCTCTATTCTGGGGCATGTGTTTCTGTCTACCCTTGGTCCATTCACCTGTATTTTCCTTTTTTAAACTCTCCCTGCTGTGTGCGCTGCCTGTAGCTCTTGATATTGGATGCGTGTTGCTAAATGGTCTTAGCTTTATTTAGACCCCATGTCGTAGGTTTATTTAACATATTGGACCGGCTGGCGACAAACATTCAATATTCTGTTTAGTTTTTTTTTTTTTTTTTTTTTTTTTGACTGCAGGCACGTCCTGAGAAAGCCTTGTTGCTGTCGGAACGTTAAGCAATGTACAATCAATCATTCAATAGCTGCGGAAGTGTCGTATAGCGTTGCCGCCGGCAACGCTATACGACACTTTCACAGCTATTGATGTGGGGCGTCTTGAATGAGTTTCCAGCCCGGTGCCTGCATCCTCTGGTACTGCGTAAAGCACCGGTGACTGTGTGCACAATGGGGTTAACTCATTCAAAACGAGCCGTGTATCCGGATGAGACATAACTCTGATGTACACAGCGACGAAAACGGCGATACAACATCAAAATGATGATTTTAGATTTTTGTGCAGATGGCGAGGGCGTTATGTTGGTTTTTTTTTTTCTAAAATCTTTAATCAAAAGTATTATGATCATTCGGCTTTAATATACCTTTGTTAGATTTGTTTGTTTGTTTGTTGACTGCTCGAGCGTGACTACAAAATAAATATTATTGATGAGCTCTTATTTATTTTTTATGCTTGTGAAGACTCTAGCGTTACCAATTTTTTTGGACCATTTTGTTTAATTGGTGTACACAAGGTGTATATTTTCAGCGTAGTTTTAACTACTTATTGATAATTAAATCATACAGCTTAATAAGGCGGATGGTATTTCAATACTTCATCGGGCCGACTTCGGCCCGCTGTCCTTGCGTGTCCTAGGTTTGTATCATGTGGCTTAATGAGCAAGTCAGTAGGACACGGAGATTACATTATGCCAGACATCTCGTTGTGCAAAATGATTCACGAGTTGTCAGTTCGACCGATAAAATGCGAGCTTTATCGAGTATTGTATCGGTCGAACTCGGCAGGAGTGATTTATTGCACGTAACGGGCAGGTCGAGCATCATTTAATTTAATTATACAACGACTTTCTGAAAGGGTTTTAACCCTTTTAGCCCCAAGGTCCCATCACTCAAATGTTGGAGGTGTTGCCTAACGACTATGTGCTAGTTGTAGGAGATGGATTGATCATGCTAATTCAAGGGTAGTGCCAGATGAGCTTGGCGTCTTAAGGCGTCAAGCTCATCAGGCACGACCCTTGAAATATCATGGTCAATCCATCTCCTGCTCTAGAGACTTGGGGCTAAATGGGTTACCTCAACTTGACACATTCCGTTTTCTTGCATGCGGTGCGGTGCCACAGCTGGGTCGCTCATACTTGACCCCGCTACAGTAGCTGTTTGTTACCTGGCATTGCAGCACAACAGTCAAAAATGCGGAGGAGACCGCACAATCCGTATCACCACACGGGAACTGAGACAGCCTAGTAGCACATGGCCGGGAAACCCGAGCGAGTTGTATCAAAACCGACACAAAATCTGACCAGTAAATGACACAATCTTGCCAGCGAATGGCACAATCTGGCCATTTAAGGACACAATCTGGCCAATAAATGACGTACACCCACGTGCGTCCCCGCACCCGCAGGAATTCTAATAGACTTGTGCAGATGGGTGGTGGTTCGTCTAGTCCCGCAATTGAAAGGCTTAATATTGGAGCCACCGACCTCTACTGCCCAGCCGATTAGTCGTGCAAAAGATGTGGAGAGCTCTACTGGAAACCGAACTTTTTCATTTTTGTTTCCATAATACTCTGTCGCCGCTATCGTATTTCCCCCCTAACGATGCTTATAACGGTCATTTGCAACTAACACTCGGCAAACCTGTTAACTCATTCAAGGTGCCCCGCATCAACAGCTGCGAAAGTGTTGTACGACACTTTCGCAGCTATTGATGAGGGGCGCACCTTGAATGAATTAACTGCCATTTACTTGCTGCCACGGTAGTATTTCTGTTTACGGCACTTCAGGCTGCATGGAGGAGGTTTATCGTATGCTTTTCCAACGCGGAGAGACCATTTTTGTATTAATGCTTTGGTTACGGACAGTAGTCGAAAAATCTGTGTCGAAATGATGCAAAAGTTTTGTGTGTGTGTTTATCAACGTGTTTGTATGAAGCTCATATTGTAAAGGTTAATAATTTTCTGAGCCTGTGCATAGAATTTGTGATAGAACATTTTGCTGCATGTAATTGTTACCTCTGTCAAATGTGACGGTTAAGTTAAAAGTGTTTTGAAGCTAAATGCATGTAACTCGAGTGTACATGGGTTTCATATGTTTTAATTATTTGTATAGAGGCAGGTAGCATATAAGTTGTTTATTACTATGGCATTTATAAAAGTTGGCTTGTATTTCACTCACTACAGTGTCTAATGGACATTATGAATCATATTTACATATAATGCGAAATCATTTTTGCCCTTTTTACACAGGCATGGAAATACAGGTTTGCAAGAATGGCCCTATTTTTAACTCTCCATCAACATGGAACTAAATATTTGCCGTTGCTTTTGTGTATATTTGTTTGTATTTGAGTGCTGGACGAAGAGGTTGATATCCTGAATTTTCGATTCCGACCTCTGAAGGGCTCTAACGTAAAACAAATCTGAACCCCTTCACTGTCGGAAAAAAGTGAGCTCAATCCATCTGCAAGAGCCATAGATCCTCATGAGCCCCCGCAGTTGCGGGGGCTCATGAAGATCTATGGCTCTTGCTGATATCACTTAGTATCCTAGTTCCTTAGACGGCTGAGGTTTTTTTTTAACGTTGAATACACACGATTTCAAAAACACGATCTGCGTCAACTGGCAGTGAGGGAGTCGGTTCAGGTCAATAGCAATACATTTCACATCCGTTTCAACACTTTGATTGTAAGAGAAATAAATCTGCAAGTGGCATAAACTTTTTTGGGCCGGTTGCTTGCCTTGTTTATATTTGTGTTCTCCAATCTGGTGAGGACACTGGGCTTCAGCAAGCTCCAAGGAAATGTCGAACAAGTCTTGAGACACATCTGGTGCTTAAAAGATGGCAATGCTGAAAAGCCCTTACGAATTACTGATAAGAGAATTCTCTTGATCACCTCCTTATTCTGAGGCTCACAGATGTAAATGTGTTCTAGTATGTGATTTTTGAGTGATTTCCAGGCTGCAGTTTTGGTCCTTCCTGCTTCAGTCGTAATAACTCCAAAACCGCAGGACACTAGACTAATATAGGAAGTTAGTTATTTGGGTTTAACGCTGAGCAGGCAACTACGACCATCTCATGACGTACTGTTACAGACAGGCAATAGGAAGAACCTCAGCACCTGTGAAGGCAAAAGACGTCAAGTCCATTTTGGTGCAAAGCGAGATTTTCATTGTGTTTCAATGAAATCTCGCGTTTTCACAAGAATGGACTAACTGTCTTTTGCCTTCAAAGGGAAGACCAGCCCAGTCTTTGCTGTGCTTTTGGCTTCGGTTGCACGAGAGAGCTTACACCCCGCGCAAGGTGCTCCGCTAAACATTCGCATACCTCTATGTAAGGTGTTTCTCTATTTCGCAAAGCACCTTTGGTAGTGGTATGAACAGGGCGTAACCCTTGACTGCTACATGACGATAGGGGCTGACGTCGGCCTTAGTGGGGCCCGTGCACGGCCGTGCGCGGGCCCCACTAAGGCCGACGTCGGCCGTTGACACGCAGTTAGTGACGTTGACACGCAGTTAGTGACGTTGACACGCGTCTTTTCAGACGAACGGTATCGTCAGTAGCAGTCAAGCTCACTAATGCACCTGACCCCAGCGGCCTTAAGGAGGCTGACGAGAATCCACGTCTCCCGAGGATGTCTGATGGCCGGCTTGATGATGAAGGGGTGACAGGGCTTCTTTCATGGCTCTCACGTCTTGGCGTGTCCTGAACGTGACCTTGCGACCTTTTTCCCGCCTCTGGTCTTTACCCGTGATTCACTGCAGTATTTTCTGTCACGTGCTTCCTTTTTTAGTGTCACGCTGTGGCGGATGTTATCGAAGTCCAAGCGTGAGTCGTACAATTTGGACAAGAAATGATCTGGATGCCAAGTCCACTCTCGGCTGCGTAGAATGTTCCGCCAATGTCATGGAGGGAATCGCGTTGACATACAGTTCCATGATCGTCAGATGCTTAGGAAAATATGGCAGGCGATTTCGGTTATATTGTGGGCAGTCTTTGTTAATGTCTTTATCTGACATTGCGCGAAACGCCGAGGACCTTCTCGCCTTGGAAACACAGAGATGCGTGAGACTGAACATCGTCAGCAAGAAGCATATTTCCTCATGACCGCATGCATCCTGCAGGGATCATGAGGCTCTACGCCACTTGAGAAATAAAAAAAAACTTGCTCACGGATGGACAGCGCAAGGTAATGCATAGCGCCAGCAGCGGGCATCGGTCATTACCATATAGAGTGGACATAAACGCACGTGACTAGGTAGTCAACACTATCGACTGACCGCTGCCCAGAGGGCTGTCCGAAATATTCAGTCTCCTGGCTGTTCCTGCCCCATCTGCAAGAGGCATAGATCGTCATAAGCCCCTGCGGACACAGGGGCTCATAAGAATCTATGCCTCTTGCCAATCGTATCCTGCTTCAACATTTCTCAAATGCAGGATGCCGTCGCTAGCCACGCGTGCAACTTTTGTTGTGATTATGTCCCTAGCAGATTGGGTTATGGTTCTTGATTTTGACGAGGAGTATTTGGGATAATGCACCTTGATTTGGGTGAAGGATATCCGGGGTAGTGCCCCTTGACTTGGTCGAGGAACGTTTCGGGTAAAGGCCCTTGATTAGGGTGATGGGTATTAGGGTAGTAGCCTTTGATTTTGATGAGTGACGACTTGAATTTCGTGGAAATAATATTGAATTATCCGGCGTGCCCTGATTTCGACTCCATCATTGCCAGTTGACGCACGCAGTGTTTCAGAATGCTTTGTTAAATACAGCAGCGAAAATTCGCAGGTGTCCGAGGAACATGGATGCAAATTAGCGTGTGCATGAGGCATAGTCCCTCGTGAGCCCCGCGACTGCGGGGCTCATGAGGGACTATGTCTCTTGCATTTGGATCGTGCTCAAGTTTTCATGGCAGCGAAGGGATTAATCACCAATCTGCTGTTTAGCCAGTCAAAAGTCGGACCCGGAAGAAAAAGCCTTTTGTCAAAGCCACGGTCGCAGTAATCGCCGAACAAAACTGCCAACGACCTAAATAAACAGAACTTTTTAAATCTGTGAAATCGCTTTGTGAAAGCAGAAGAAAAATGTCTGTCTTTTTTTGTTCAGACATTGATTGACTTGAGATAGCATTTTTTTCCCTGAATGTTGTTTCCTACTTTTACATATTTACATTTTTTTTGTAATACGTTGACGACATTTATGTAGCCCAAGTTCTTTTCTGGTTGATGTTTTGTTTTTGTCAAGCAAAGGACATGTATCTACAATAATCATATGACATGCCTGATTCATTTGCTCAGTGCTGACCTCCAGTGATTTGGCTGGATATCTATCTACCTATCTATTGAATTTATATAGATACCTATCTCAATGGGTTTTACATATTTTCTGTAGCGACTAACACATTGAATAAGGCAACATTGTTTTATTTTATTTTTCTAGTTGAGCTCACATAGACGCGTACACTTAGACGCAACACTTAACCTTTTTGCGGCCGTTAGTGATCTTTGTAGGGGTGATTCCTGTAGGAATCATCTCGACAAAAAAAAAAAAAAAAAAAAAACGCCACCAATAGTCAAAACGTTACCCCCTCCCCCCCCCCCCCCCAAAAAAAAAAAAAAAAAAAAAAAAAAAAAAAAAAAAAAAAAAAAAAAAAACCTCTGCTGTTTATTGAATCGGAAAAAAATTTCACGGAATAATCTTTTGCTGTTTGTGTCTAATGGACGTTTTCGTGGAAGAATTTATTTTTTTAACGATGTTCTGATAAACCGATATTTTTGCTCAATCCCTTGACTGCTACTGACCATACCGTTCGGCAGAAAAGATGCGTAGTTTTGCGTCTTTTCCGCCCAGCGGTATCGTCTGTAGCAGTCCAGGGATTATTGCCGTCAACTACAGGTGCTCAGCGGTTAGCACTTTGTGTATGCAGCCACCGGCACTATATACAGTATAGGTGGCTGTGTGTGCAAAGGGGATACTAGACGATTTCCTGAAATGAGAAGTAGGTCAAACTTGCACGTGTTTCGGCCTTCTACCCCAGACACCCCACAGCAAGATATGGATCGATCATGATAGTTCAAGGGTGATGCCAGAATAGCTTGGCGCCTATAGGCGCCAAGCTATTCTGGCAACACCCTTGAACTATCATGGTCGGTCTGTGTCCTGCACTGCACTGCAGTCTTCAGAGGGCAACGGCAAAATTTAAGAGTTTCGGTGTTGGGGTAGAATGAGCTAAAAAGCCCGGGGTGCAGGTTTGACATACTTGATTTAAGAAAAAAAAAATTCGTCTATTTATTGTTGCTATTTAGATTGAACGTAATGACCCCCCCCCCCCCCCCCCCCCCGCAACTTCCATTCCTTTTTGCTGCGACTCGAAACAACCCTCACTCATAGATATTTTTTCTTGACGGAGACAAACTGGCTTCAAAACGAAATCACCTTTGAGCGTCTGGAGGACGGACATTCTCAGTAAGCAGAATGTCATCGGGCCGGCCATCGGTCATGGGGATCTGGGTCGAGTTGCACGTAATTTCCGACAGCCAGTACCTGCCTGCCACACCTCCAACGGCTCTGTTTTGAGCCCCACGCGAAAATCTGGATGCAATGTTTCGGGACAGTTGGTAGTGAGTGGCTTGGAAAAGTTTGTTCAGTGGTTATACAAGTTCAAGAGCGTAGTTGGTCGCACTGAAACCATACACTTGTGTTGATATTTGATTTATTTGTTGTACGGACACTCGTGTGGGATATAAAAAAAAAAAATTAAAAAAAAACAACAAAAAAAGCCCAACAACAACATTATTATTCATTTATTGACGATCCGGACGCGAAGTCTGCTCTTTAAAAAAAAAGTCATTTATGACTTATTATTTAATTATTTGTGTGTTCACGTTATCTCCTGCCCGCTTGATGCAGTGGCGCACACATTGCTGTTTCAATTGTTGTGTAATATCGAACACGTATTGTGTTTCTGAAGACCTTTTTGTCATTATTGATTTGTTTCTTGTGTGAACGATGTTGCATTTTGACATATAGCATTTTAAAGTACAGGTCGGCCTCAGTGTTACGTATATCACCGTATCTACTATCAAACGCACTCCGCTCTCCAGTGGCTTCTCGTGGGGGATGCCCGGTGTGCAAATGTCCTCGGGCCGACGCCAGCCTTAGATGGCCCGCGCATGAACCTGCGCGGACCAGCTAAGGCTGACATTGACCCGAGGACCTTTTGCTTAACACCAAGCGGTTTACTCCGCAGAGTCTATACATGTACATTCTGCACCACAATAACGCAATCGCCAGTATAACACGGCCAGACTTTATGGCTCCCGGGTACCGAAGTGTACTGAGGTTGACATGTATATTTTGGATAATAATAATAATAATAATAATAATAATAATAATAATAATAATAATAATAATAATAATAATAATAATAATAATATAACTCATCTATAGCGCAATATCGCCACAATGAAAAGGCTCAGAGCGCTTTACATCTAGATAATCTAACTAATTGAAATTAACTAAGGTACTGACAACGTACAAAAACGCAATCATTCATAGTCCAAATGCACACTGACACAATACTGAAATAATAAACATAACATTTCAAGAGCCTGATCAGACATATACATGTTGATGCGAAAACGTAGGATCTCACGGAGTGAAGCGTTAAGATCCAAACTCATTGATCTAAGTGCTGTAGCCCATATCGTTGTGAATAGCAATTTGAAACCCATTGGCTTTATTTACGATTTTTAGCTTTTGTTTTGATGACATTTGATATGCTGGAAACGTGCTGGCTTTGCGAGTAAGCTACACAATAAACAACTTTGACGCCAATAACTCAACGTTGGGAGAAAAATGTTTTACCTTTTTTTCTGACCATGATGTGCGACTAATAATGTAATTGTACATGCATCCGCAGGGTCTCATGAGAATATGTTCCTCTTGATGGCTGACATTGGTTCCAGTTGTATCCTTAGACTGAGGTTGTCACCTGGGTGTGAGTCTAACACCGGCCCTTTGAAAATTAATTCATGTTAAGCCGGCTAAACGATTATTTGTATTCGTCAGTTTTGATTCACTCAGTCTTGCGATCAGCTTCAATTGTTTGCTTCATAATTGTGTGAAGAGTAATCAATAATTGCACTGTTTGTCACATGGGTAATGCCGTTTTCCAAAGTGCTTTCTGTTACATTGTGAGTGTGTGTGTATGCGATTGTGAATATCAAGTGTGTCATGTATATTTTCCCTGATTTCATGTATTTACATGATTGTGCATATTAACTATAAACGTATGTATTGTATGTATGCATTGTTTCCGTGAATGCTTTTCTATGACCTGTGAACATTTGCCAATATGTAAAGTGCATTTATTACCGTGCCGCTTGTGTCAGTGTGTGTTGGTTCGGTCTTTTCGCTGGAAATAAAATACATGTGAACTGTTAGGCCTGCATTCTATCCATGCCTTTTCAAGCGATATTTTTGCTTGTTGGTCAGTTCACGGCGGCTCCAGAGGGAATCACTTTGGGATGGTCACGCCTCGCGCCCTCAGGGCGCGAGGCGGGACCATCCCAAAGTGATTCCCTCAGGAGCTTCTATGACTGAACTGTGTATTTGTACGTGCACATGCTACTCTTGTCAATCGTTTGCCAAACTCAAGAATATCTCATGCATCTAAAGACAAAGTACACTCTTACACAATTGGCGTATACATGCACCGGTCCGTGTGATTCTAGTCCATACGACTAAGTCGTAAGGTACAGAATTGCAGACCAACAATCATCTTTTTTCCCCCTAGATATCGTTGACTGTCTTTTTATAAACTGTGTCGGACTATAAAAAAAAAAATTATTTTCGTGTTTATTTACGTTTCTGCATTTCATCGACGTGATATAACGAGAAGAAGAAGAAAACACTCTTTGTTCCTTCATCATTTTGGAAGGCATTCATTTAGGTTATATCAACTAGTAAAGCTGACTAAGAATATACGCATCACACCAACCTTTCAAAACGCATGTGATGCCATTCTAATAAATAATTCTTTACCTCCTCTGACGTCATCCGTTGTAAAACTTTAAAGCCATTTTTTGGGTCAGCAAAATTACCCACGTTAATATCACTGCATTTTCTTCATAACTGCTATGTTAAAAAAAAGTTCAATCTGTTTCGAAGAAACGATAATCAACTATGCCCTGATACACCACATAAAGATACTGATAGAGTTTGACCGTGACGGTGCAAGGGTGAAGTCGGAATAGTTTGGCGCCTACAGGCGCCAAGCTATTCCGACACCACCCTTGGTCTATCATGGTCAGTCTATCTCCTGAAGCGTCATACGTGCTATTAGCCCATTATAGCCTTAGGCCGATTTTTTAAAAATATAAGTTGCTTATTGTCCTATGAAGGCACCATTACAGACTAGGAGATAGATCAACCATTGTAGTTCAAGGGTGGTGCCAAAATAGCTTGTCGCCTGCGGCACCAAGTTATTTTGGTACCACCGTTGAACTATCATGGTCAAATTTATTTAAAGGAAAAGTGTTATCAGGATAAAAAGGGTTAAGAGGACAGGTCGAAAATTTGAGGATTTACTGAGTTTGAGATTTGGCGGTAGGACACATTATCACGTGTATACACATTAACTCACTCGAGACTTGCCGCAACCGGAAACGCGGCATAAAGCAGCGTATCCGACTGCAGCACATCTCGAATGAGTGAATACGCAGAAAAAGCTGCCTACGGATTCGACATTTCCTACATTCCCACGTTGATAAAACTAATTCTGTCATTCGTACAAAAACTTGGTATAACAGAAAGCTTACGCATGTTTCGTTTTAGCCAGAGGAAATACTGATTCTTATGAAGAAGGTGTGAACTTATTGCATCGGCAATGTACGAGAAAACATAACGTTATTGAGAAAGACATGGACAAAAAGGGAGGGAGAAATTAGTGTGTGTGTGTATGGGAGGGGGGCGGGGGGAGGGGAGGGGCGGTGGATGAAAGATGTATTTACTGCAAATTTATAACTTAAAAAAAAACAGCACGCCCTCCAAATTGTCACTACTGATTGAATGTTGGATAAAAACTGAGAAAAAAAAAATCTCTACCCCCAGGAAGATGGCTTATTATTAAATATTGGTTATAAAAAAGACCGTGAACGGAGAGATGTATATCAACCTTAAAATAAAGCCACGATTGCTAGTCTGTATCATCGCAGCTGCAGGCGGGTTTTCAAGCAGAACATTCACGAAGCACGATAGCTTCGTCTCTGGAAATGGCTCGGATCAATGTGGGATTTTTACCTAGCCGATAGAGACGAATAAGAAGAGGAGGAAAAAATGGCCGACCATCGTAGCTCAATGGGTAGTGTGTGATCATCTGTGTCACCTTTAACCCCTTCGCTGCCGAGGAAAAGTGAACACGATCCAACTGCAAGAGACATAGATCCTCATGAGCCCCTGCGACTGCTGGGGCTCATGAGGATTTATGTCTCTTGCTGAGACGAATTCTTTGGCCATTTTGGTCTTTGACTGAGTAGGCAAAGATTTAAAAAACAAAATACCTCTGTTGGCAGGGGAGGGGTTAAAGGCGCGAAGCTTATCACACACTACCGTGGATCTGCGCTGGTCCATCCGTCTCCAGCAGTTTGACCTTGCAAAGCTTATCCAACACCACTCCTGAGCTAGCAGTTCCATTCATATCTCCGATAGTTTGACAGTGAAAATTTCCAGTTGCCGAACCTGTATACTTAACCCATTCTACCCCAGACACACCACCGCAAGATAAGGATCGACCATGATAGTTAAGGGTGATGCCAGAATAGCTTGGCGCCTATGGGCGCCAAGCTATTCTGGCATCACCCTTGAACTATCGTGGTCGATCTGTGTCCTGCACTGCAATGCAGTCTTCAGAGGACAAAGGCAACATTTGGGGATTTCGGTGATGGGGTAGAATGAGTTAAACACATTTTATGTTTTGTTTGAGGCTCCAATGGTCGCACTATCTGCAGTAGCTACTCCAATGGTCGCACTGTCTGCAGTAGCTACTCCAATGGTCGCACTATCTGCAGTAGCAACTCCAATGGTCGCACTATCTGCAGTAGCTACTCCAATGGTCGCACTATCTGCAGTAGCTACTCCAATGGTCGCACTATCTGCAGTAGCTACTCCAATGGTCGCACTATCTGCAGTAGCTATCTTTAACCCGTTGCATGACTGTAGCGGTTTTTGTCGCGATGGTTCCTGTCGGAATCATCGCGACAAAAACCGCTACCGACACCCAAAGTGTTAAACCTCTTTCCCTACCACTGGACGCAAACTGTGTCTCTGAAATCTTTGTTCATTCAAAGACTAAAAGCTAATCACAAAAAGTCCAAGGGAAGGGACACGGATTCAAACTGGTCCTTGCAAGAGGTATAGATCCTCATGAGCCCTGCAGTCGAGGGGGTTGATGAGGATCTATGTGAGTTGTAAAGAAAACGAGAGAGAGAGAGAGAGAGAGAGAGAGAGAGAGAGAGAGAGAGAGAGAGAGAGAATGTGGTTGGTGGGAAGGAAGAGGGGGTGGGGGAGGGTTTGAAGGGTGGTGGTGTTGTGTGTGGGTGTGTGAGGGGGAAGTGAAAGAGGCAGTGGGACAGAAAGCATGTGTGACGTATTACCTGTCCGAGGTACTAATCAGAGCCCATTGGAGCAGAAGAGTGATATCTCCTGCAGGAATAGACGTAGTAATGTGTCATTGTGACATCTGTCTTTTAGAAATGACATGCTGATCTGTCCGAGAACAAATTAGAAATATGCATTTAACTTTATTAAACTTGTAATAGGGACAGACTGGGTGACGGACGTGGGTATGGTGACCGCCAAAATTAAATGTGTGTGTATGTGGGGAAGGGGAGGGGGAAGGGATAGGGGATGAGGAGCCCAATGCGTCAGCTATATTGCATGCAAAACCGCCTTCGAATGAAAGGATAAAAAAAGGAGAAAAAAAAACCCGAAACTAGACGATGTGTGTGTGTGTGTGGTGTGTGTGTGTGTGTGTGTGTGTGTGTGTGTGTGTGTGTGTGTGTGTGTGTGTGTGTGTGTGGTGTGTGTGTGTGTGTGTGTGTGTGTGTGTGGTGGGGGGGGGGGGGTGGGGGGTGGGGGTGGGGGGGGGTGGGGGTGGGGGGGGGGGCAATTTCAAACAGTCCGGGAGACGTTGTCCAGTCGGTGATCAGAAGTAGGTCACTGTGGATATTGCAAACATATATCTCATGTTTGTCCGGGCTTTTATTAAAGCCACTGTTTGCTTTAAAAGACGCGCAGTTTTCGGCCTACTTCGGATTTACGGAAATCGTCAATTTTACAAGAGGGCTGTTGTTGACTGCACAAGGCGTTGTCCGACGATTTAGACTAACCATTTCTGTATTGACACAAAGCAAGGAAACTGATCGACCGTGACAGTCCAAGGGCTGCGCCGCCCAGAATAAATTAGCGCCTCTGAGCGTCAGTATTTTCTAGAACAATAATTGACCCCTTCCCTGCTTTTGGACTTGGATTTTGTATTTTTAAAAAAATACATTAAAAAAAAAAAGATAAAAAAAGTGGTCACACTCTCACCTATTGGACGCAGATTTTGCGACATCGGTTACTTACGCGTTTCAGGGGAGAGAACTGCATCATCATCGCGGGAAGCAACTCGTGCTTTTCAGTCAATTGAAGGTTGGCGTGGAGGCGGTTGTTTCAGCGTAGTTTTTGTCTATAAGATTGAAAATATGGTAGACTCTGAGATGGGGCTGGTCGGAGCAACAAAAATAATAATAATAATAAAAAGTAAGGATTTTCGACTCTCGAGAAGGTCCAGACAATGACGGTGACGTAAATGCGCCAAACACGCCCGCAGTGTCACACAACGTTCCTAAATTGTCGCAAAGCACCAGATGCCAGTGTTATACAATGTTCCTGAATTGACATCAAATTCGTCACTGTGTACAGGGCGTCATGGGACTAGCAATGCCATGACATGAAGCTTATACTGACGTCATTTTGCCGCTCGTGCTATTCTTCCTCTTTAGTGAATTTCTGTCGCTATATCAGCCCACAAAGCGTACTAATGGCGGGACGGCTTGAAGCGCCAAAAGCCGGCCGTCTTTATTTGTGTGAGCCGGTGTGTTTTGATCAGAGGTTAGGTTAGAGAGGAGAGAAATGGATCAGAAGGATAAGCGTAAACATATAAACATGAACTCTGAATGTTCCTAAAAGAAAAACGCATGGGAGCTCAAAACAATACAGTAGACTTTGGGATGAAAGTCTCATCTTGTTTTCTTTGGGAATGGGAGTGTTGGTGGCGGGGGCGTGTAGATTTGTAAATGATACGCATATAGTCTCGGGTGATTCTGTAAAACAAACTGAGTGGCGCATTCTGCATGCCGCGCAAACTTCATCACGGAGTACCTTCTCAGTAATATTTAACTCATTCAGCCCGACGGCCGTATTTCCCAAATTTTGGAGGCGTCATCTAATGACTATGCACCAGTTGCAGAAGATGGATCGACCATGATAATTCAAGGGCAGTGCCAGATTAGCTTGGCGCCGACAGGCGCCAAGCTAATCTGGCACTACCCTTGAATTATCATGGTCGACCCATCGCCTGCTGTAGTGTGTCAGGGCTGAATGGGTTAACATTTTATCTCATGAAACCTAGACCAAAAAAAGATGGCTGTCAAGCGTTAACCCCTTCACTGCGGAGAAAAAAAATGGACACTACGTACACTACTCAAGAGGTATAGATCCTCGTGAGCCCCCGCAGTTACGGGGGCCCATGAGGATCTATGCCTCTTGCTGAAACCACTTTCGTAATCCACTATTCACGGCACGGCTGGAGCTATTTCGCGTTAAATTTACACAGGTTTCAGACGTACAATGTGCGTAGAGTGACAGTGAAGTGGTTAAAAATGGAAATTGTGTGTGTGTGTGTGTGTGTGTGTGTGTGTGTGTGTGTGTGTGTGTGTGTGTGTGTGTGTGTGTGTGTGTGTGTGGTGTCTCTCATGTCATGTTGTGCATCGTCAGTGACCAAAAACACTGATCCTCAGTGTGAGTTAGAAATGACAGCCGGTCAACTAGATAGTCGATTTCACTGTAAGATAAAACAAGAAATCGATCTATTTACTATCATTATTCTGACAAGCAAATGCGACATTTTCGTAACCATCGGAAACTCTAAAGTGTTTCCGATGGTTCCGAAAATGTTGCATTTCTTTTGCTCTTCAGTATATCAAGACCCAAAATGGGACTGCAAAGCGACAGTGCGTCAAAATGCAAAGAAGTTCAACAAAAAAAAAAAAAAAAAAAAAAAAAAGAAATACGCTCAGAAAGGACTAACAGGCTGCAACACAGTTTGTTCTATTGTATTTCTTGCAATAAGGCAAATAAGATGAGATAAGCAATGCTGTTTTTCTATCTTTGTGTCTATTTTGAACAAAAATTCTAAAAATAACTGTCCTTTCATTTCTTCTTCTTTGTCAATCGCAATACATGTCCTTAAAAAAAAAAAAAAAAAAAAAGCCCCACATCTGTAGAATGGAATGGAAGTCAATTAGTTCTGAGAGTTTAAGCGTTAATAATATGATAATATAACTTGACTTTCGATATTTTTTTTTTCTCACTAATATTCGGCCTGACGACGCGATGTCATGTGTCTACATTACCCGTTGCCTGTTCAACTACCATAAACAGTTGGATCGTCCTTGACTGCTCAAGGGTAGTGCCTGATTGGCTTGGCGCCTGAAGGAGCAGTACATCTGAAAGAGCGTTCACCGGCAGGTTTGATTTCAATGAGTGTAGGGGTTACGTGGTCTCGTTTTCGCCTGCGCTTCAAAAGCCTTGCGGCATTATTTTGAACTCGCTGAAGGCGGTTAATTTGCTCAGATGGAAGACCAAAAAGGAGAGAATTGCAGTAGTCAAGACGTCTCGTGACTAAAGCATTCACTAACTTTGCATTGGCAGATTCAGAAAGACTGTGTCGGACAGAGGCGATGCGTCTCGGAGAGTATTAAGCACCACGACAGATTTCACCGACGTGATCCAGCATACTCAAGGTCTTATCTAGCTTGACACCAAGATATTTGGCCGACGACTGAAACAGAATAATCAGTGTCATCCATGCGTAAAGACTCAGTGTGAATTTGTTGAATCCGGCGGGATGCTGAGCCAACGGGCAGTACCACTGGGTTTTCTTTTCTGGATTTAACATAAGTTTGTTACTGTCCATCCATTTCCGGCGTGACATCGCCAACACAAGACTTCATGCCAATTTCAAAAGACCGAAATTCCCCAGGTGGACTACTCTGAGATACTTCAGTGTCATCGGCATACTTATGATAAGAACACTGATGGCTGGAAATAACATGTGACCGCGGTTCATGAATACAAGTAAACAATACTGGGCCTAAGACAGAGCCCTGAGGCACTCCAAACTCCAGAATGGAAGGTCTAGAGGCACTGTCTTTTACCCCTACAAACTGGTACCGATTGCCCGGGAAAAGTAAGATTCAAACCAAGAGAGAACCATTTCACGCAGGCCAAAGATGTGATTTCAAACCTCTTCAGGAGAATGGCCCGGCGAAATGGTCCAGCGTATCGAAAGCAGCGCTGAGATCCAACAGGATCCCCCCCCCCCCCCCCCCCGCACCCGGGCCCCACCCCTCTTTCTCTCTCTCTCCCCCTCCCCCCCCCCCCCCTCTCTCTCTCTCTCTCTCACTCCCGACCCCACAAGATCCACCCTTGAACATTCATGTCGGTAGTAAGCCCAACATCATTCACGTGATTGTCCGTCCGCCCGATAAACTGAGCGGAAAAAAAATCTTGTCCTGCGAGTTGCCAGCTCTGCGCAAGCTTGTCAAAGGGAGGGAACACATACAAATAAAACTGATAAGGAGTTCGGATTTATCAATTACTTCCCTTAGTACACAGTGCACAGCTCTTTACAGTTTCTGCTGATTTAACGCGAGAACAAAGCTTGTCAGACAAGAATGTAGTCAAATGTCATAACGTCTAGGCCACGTGTAGTCACTGTCCAAGCCGCTTGTGTAAGAAAAGGTTCAGCTTACATTTTCTCAGCAAGGAAGATAGGCTAAAAACACTGCCGAAGATGACGGTAAGTAAGGTAAAATAACCATTGACGTGACATAAAATGCGACCTCTACCCAACTGCAAGAGACAAAGAACCTCATGAGTCCCCCGCATCTGCGGGGGATCATGAGGTTCTTTGCCTCTTGTTCGCCTCATTTGCATCCGTATTCTTTGTATGGGTTGGCCATTTGGCGTTGATTTGCCTTGGTTTAAAACAAATGTATGTTGGCAGGTAATGCCGGTTTTTGTCACAGTTTGGTTTGCTTGGAAACACTGACAGTAGAACATGTTAGTTTTTTCTTTAGCAAAGATCAAGGATTTGGAATGCACCGCGTGTGCATTCTCCATTTAATAAAAAAAAGGTGACCATGTTTGACTGTACTAGCTGATACACTTAACCCATTTAGCCCCAACGCCCTACAGCAGGAGATGTATTGACCATGATAACTCAAGGGTAGTGCCAGATTCGCTTGGCGCCTACCCTTGAATTATCATGGTGAATCCGTCTCCTGCAAGTGGTCCGTAGTCGTTAGGTAACACAATCCAAAAGTTTGGATATGCGGCCGTGGGGTTAAATGGGTTAATATGACTATTGTTATGTAGTGGGGTATATATCGTTTCGTTCAATGCGCGCACTCTCTCTCTCTCTCTCTCTCTCTCTCTCTCTCTCTCTCTCTCTCTCTCTCTCTCTCTCTCACTCACACACACACACACACACACACACACACATGCACACACACACACACACACACACACACACACACACACGCACGCACACGCACACACACACACATGCGCACATGCACACACACTTGCACGCACGCACACACGGCACACACACACACACACGCACGCACGCACGCAAGCACCCACACACACACACACACACACACTCGCGCGCGCACACAGGCGCTCTCGTGTTCACTAAATGTGTCGCATGATGATTCACCTGCAAGGTGTGCACACTTGCCTGATGTTCAATAATTAATTATCTCAAATGAGATACAGACCGCAAAGTTGACTTATAATTATGTGCTAAGTTTTTAGTTGGCAAATTTATATTTTCCAATATTTTGAGATTACAGATCATATGTTTGTTTGGGTTTTTTTGTTTTTTGTTGTTTTGTTTTGTTTTTTTTTTTGGTTTTTTGTTTTTACCGTTTGTCCGTTACTGACAGAAAAGACGCGTATTTCATCGTCTTTTGCGCCGGGCGGTGTCGTCAGTAGAAGTTAAGCAGTTCACTCATTCGCATCCTGGTGCGGCTGCCCGGGGATGAGGTAAATGATTGTCTGTGTCCTCGTCGTCTGAAAAACAGTTGCCGAGAACCATGTTATCACCCGCACTTAATTTCAACGAATGCTCTCCTTGTTATTGCGTACATATATCTGTTTGAATGAAAGCACATCGGCAACAAGGAGACGCTCACAGCAGTTGATTCATCTGTTTAACACATTCGAGACGACCCGCACGCTGACACGCGGCGAACAGCCGCGTGTCTGCATGTGCGTTGTTTCGAATGAGTTAACCTGTTCAGTAACGAGAAAAACTCAACACCAACCAACTGCAAAACTTATAGATTTCCAGATCACTACATGTGCAAGGTGGATATAAATAGGAATAATTTACTCATTCAAGAGATATAGATCCTCATGAGCCCCCTCAGTTGCGGGGGCTCATGATGATCGATGACCTTTGCCGACACCACTTTGAATCCTTGTTCCTGGGACATGTTCCATGTTCCTAGAGTTTACAGGTCTTCTGCGATAAGATAAGTAGCGACTGACCTCTATACTTAAAAAGGAAAGGGGAGACTGCCAGTGCTAATATTTTAGGAAGATTACAAAGTGAAGTAGGTAAAAGCACTGTCAGGGGAGAGAAGTGTGCATGATCGACCAGTGATCATAGATCTACTTTGGTCAAAGCACACAGAGGGGGAGGGGGCGATGAATGAACAAAGATTTCATAAAAACAACCCGCGTCCAATGGAAGGGGAGGAAAGCGTGTTGCAATCTGTTAACTGCTGCGGGATAGCTGCTTTAAATGCTACTCAGTGCAAACTGCAGCAGCTAAAAGCTTCAAATTTGTACACTGCCATCTGCAAGCTACATTATAGTACTTACAGATAAGGGTATATACCAATGGCTTTAGTTCAAGGGTGGTGCCAAAATAGTTTGGCGCCTAGCTGAGGCGTCAAGCTCATTCTGGCACTACCCTTGAACTATTTTATATTTTACACACTAGTGTGTTCCGAATGATAAGGGTTAGCTGCTGGATAGCTGCTTTAAATGCTACTCAGTGCAAACTGCAGCAGGTGTCCATTAATTGTTGCCGTTATATCTTCTGCATCATTTACGCTTGTCTGGGATTTTGGACCTTACGCCTCTAGCGGCACGCCGACAATATGCAACCTGAACAAGTTTTCGCACGTATAAAACCAGCGTGCTCCCACAGCATAGTGCAGTCTTTGAATTGTGAGACGAAGCAAACTGCAGATCCCGCTGCTTTTCTGGTAAGTAGCAATACAGGGTCAGGGAACACACACAAGTTCAGCCCTCCGACAGCATCTCAGCGTAATAATCTCACATTCAAGCTGAGGTCGGAGGACTCTAGTCGTACGGGTTTTAGGTATTACCTTTGCGTGAAAACTTGTGACATACTAACGCATCTGTGTCACTCGGTGGCTTAAACATTAGAACAGAACAATGACTCGGTTAGATACGGACGACAATTGATTAACTCACTGGAGACATGACACATCCGAATACGCGGGTGTATGCAACGTACCCGAATGCAGCACGTCTCGATTGTGTTAACCCCTTCACTGCTACTGGACGCAGATTGAGTGTGTGTGTGTGTGTGCGTGCGTGCGTGCGTGTGTGTGTGTGTGTGTGTGTGTGTGTGTGTGTGTGTGTGTGTGTGTGTGTGTGTGTGTGTGTGTGTGTGTGTGTGTGCTGTGTAAATTCAACGTCAAAGATCCTCCCACTGTCAAGGAATACAACATAGTGGTTTCAGCAAGAGGTATAGATCCTCATGAGCCCCCGCAATTGCGGGGGCTCATGAGGATCTATACCTCTTGCAGTTGGGTAGTGTTAGAGTCTAATTCACTCTTCTTTTTTTGTTTGTTGTTGTTGTTGTTGTTGAAAGTAGTAAATGATTTGTTTTTATGTGTAAATGATGCTCTCTAGCAAACTGCAGTCTGCAAGAGAACGCATTCTCATGGCCCCTAGCACCCGCAAGGCCAAGGGGCCATGAGAATCTATGCCTTTTGCTGACAGACTAGCCTGCATCGCTGGCTTATTTTGAAGAGTCAAGTTATTGCGTGTGATTGAGAGCGCGTGATCTCATGTTTATGAGGACAAAAATACGTGTGTGTCGACAGGAGGTGTTGACATCTGTTAATTCTGACCCTATACTTGCAACTGCTATATGATCTTACATGCACTTGCGCTCGTTTGAGAAATATACGCTTGTCTGTAAATGAGTAACAGCTCAGTTAAGTTCATTCAAGATGCGCTCTCTGCGATCGGAAACACCCGTACGAGCTCCGCTCCACCCATCAGAAGTCTTCCCAGAGTTCCTTTCCATATTGTACCAATATCGGTGTGGTTTACTATGAAACTCTCTTGTCTTGTCCCTTCAAGTCTGCCCAACGCCCGCTGCCTCTACATACCTCTGCTCTCAGACGATCGACTGTGTGCTGCCCTTGGCTCTGTTCCTGGAAATGCTTTGTTTTCTGCCATGCCAGCGAGGGTGTCGATCTCGATCATGAGGAATAAATAGGAGTAACAATAGAATATGTCAAACATGCATGGAGCTCTCTCTCTCTCTCTCTCTCTCTCTCTCTCTCTCTCTCTCTCTCTCTCTCTCTCTCTCTCTCTCTCTCTCTCTCGTAATCGCCCTTATTTATTCTGCAATGCCGTTAGCGTGTCAATATATTTTTAGTTGTTTCTCGTACTAAAAGCGTTGTATTTCTAGAACGGAGTGGAGTCATTATCAGGTTACTTGATATAAAGACGACGTGTCGCTAAACTGGATTGTCCTGAGTCTAAATGAACCATAACTAGACCTGTGTGTAGCGTTTCGTAACCATCTGCTCCAGAAGTGTATCTTTGAACAGTTACGGCGGAAGTGAGCCTTCAATATGGCTTTTGTTTGACTGTATTTGTATCTTTTTTTCTTTAATTTTGCTTATTGTGTGTTTGATAATTGTGTTGTGTACTTCGTAGCTGGGCTGTTTGGTAGAGAGGTAATACAATACCTAAAGACTTATCTTGGTAAACGTTTCATCATCACCATCATCATCATCATCATCATCATCATCATCATCTCCTTCATCACATCTGTCTGCCTGTCAGCCTGTCAGTCTCTCTCTCTCTCTCTCTCTCTCTCTCTCTCTCTCTCTCTCTCTCTCTCTCTCTCTCTCTCTCTCTCTCTCTCTCTCTCTCTCTCTCTCTCTCTCTCTCTCTCTCTCTCTTTGCATGTGGTCCAGTCGAGGCACTGTAACAAATCAATAGTTTCCAGGAACGGCGAGCCTACCACCACAACCCCTGACAGGTTACCTCCATCGAGGCTGACACTAATAGCAGTCACAGGTCAGCCTCTGTATATCGCAATATACTGAACCAGCAGTCATCGTTGCCTCATTCGCCATCGCGGCGTTATTGTAGTGCTGGAAATGGTCATTCTTGGTCGGGGTTTAATCCCTTCCCTAACACTGTGACTGTACGTACGCTATACGTGCAAGTTTGTTTCTGAAATCTTCGTTCATTCGACGACCAAAAGTCAACACCGTCCAAGAAACATCAGTGGCAGCGACACAAATTGGTCTAAGCAAGAGGCATAGATCCTCGTGAGCCCCCGCAGTCGCGGGGGCTCATGAGGATCTATGCCTCTTGCAATCGGATCTTGTTCACTTTGTTTTCTCGGCAGTCAAGGGGTTAACCCTTTCAGTGCCAGCTGACGCAAACTGTGTTTCTGCAATCTTCGCTAATTCAGCAATAACAGACGTGGGCCTGAGGACCTTTGTTTAACTCATTCTACCCCAGACACACACCAGGAAGATAAGGATCGACCATGATAGTTCAAGGGTGTTGCCAGGATAGCTTGGCGCCTATGGGCGCCAAGCAGTATTCTGGCATCATCCTTGAACTATCATGGTCGATCTGTGTCCTGCACTGCAAGGCAGTCTTCAGAGGACAACGACAAAATTTAAGGATTTCGGTGATGGGGTAGAATGAGTTAACGGACATCCCCATACGAGTCAAGAGACATTTGCGTGGCGGTATACTAGAGCGCTGCGTGGTATACTAGGCTGACCAGTACTAGCCGACAAAGTGTTTCTCTTCCCATGAGGTCAAACGGTCTAGCCGGACTAATCGCAAATTTTTTACAACAGTTAACCATGCGGTGGGTTTTTTTTTTTTTTTTTTTTTTTTTTTTTTTGTGGCGATAGTGATAATGATGATGATGATGATGATGATAATAATAATAATTAATAATACTTGCTGCCGCTTGGAGAGCTGAGTCAAAAGGTACAACTGCCAAACATACTGAGCTAACGTTTGAAGAAAGGA
Organism: Semisulcospira habei; assembly: GCA_036245525.1. Classification (NCBI taxonomy): domain Eukaryota; kingdom Metazoa; phylum Mollusca; class Gastropoda; family Semisulcospiridae; genus Semisulcospira; species Semisulcospira habei. The sequence continues at coordinate 151,688,841 of BTPG01000002.1, forward strand.
TAGGAGTAATGCGTTATAAGGCCTTGACTGCTGCTGACGATACAGCTCGGCCGAAAAGACGCGTAACTACGCGTCTTTTCCGACGAACGTTATCGTCAGTAGCAGTTATAAGGGGTTACGCTAACTTATCAACGCAACTTCATCTTGCTTGCAGTCGCAAAGGTATCGAAAGAATGTTCCTTACTATTAAGCGTTAGCCCTGGCTTAGGTTGATGATGAAGATGATGTCAGTCCACTTGTAATGCGCATTCACTCCATGCTAGCAGCATGCTCAGGGTGGGGAAAAAAAAAAAAAAAAAAAAAAAAAAACCTCTGGTGCACAGTAGTCCTAGAATTAAAAAGTCAAGAAACAGGTGGCTCTTGAGGTTACTCCCAATATTGTGCTGTTACAGTAACATTGCAGAACAATTTAGGCTAGGTACTTGGGATTGTGTGTGTGTGTGTGTGTGTGTGTGTGTGTGCCGGGTGTGTGCCAGTGTGTGTGTGTGTTGTGCCGGGGGTGTGTGAGCGTGAGTGTGTGCCCAGTAATGGATACTCATCAGAGAAAACAACGTGGAGAATACAATGAACATGATACTTGCTAATCATTTTCGTTTTTTTTTTTTCCCACATGGCCAAATCTCTCGATTTGATGAACAGCAAAAATTCCAACCTTAAAGCTGAGGACGCCATTGCAAGGGGAAGCTACTCGTCGAAGAAATATACACTGATTCCTTCCCTTTGAATGAGGCTGTTGCGATTTCTACTGAGATCATTTGCACGTCTGATTCGTTTTCTTGTTACTTTTATTCACGTTTAAAAAAGTTTAGGATCGTGTGATAAAATAGGGTCGTTCTGATTACTGTAAACCCTCTTCTTCTTTTTTTTTTTCTTTTTGATTTTCTTTTGCTGTATGATTTATTTCATTATTTGTATTTATTTAAAATATTTTAGTTTTTTAGAGTAGACATCTGTAACCTTTAGTTTAGGTGTTTGTGATGGGACTTGTTTTGTAGAGTCTTTGCAAGGGCGTATTTGGGGGGGGGGGGGGGGGTCATGGATTCCGGATCTCTCACCCCTCTCACCCCCTCCCCCACCCACCCACCCAAGATCTGTTCGAAGTATTTGGAACACACCCCTCCCTCCCCCATTTTATATTTTAGGCGAGTTTTGACACACACACACACACACACACACACACACACACACACACACACACACACACACACACACACACACACACACACACACACACACACACACACACAAGAATCCCCTCACCCCTTTCCCCGCCCACCCCACCACCCCCCTTCGTTCTTCGTTGTTTGATATTTTGTGGGCCGATGAGGGTCATGATACACACCCGCTCCCCTCTCCCCCTCCTCCCCCCTAATCAGCCCCGTTGTGGCGACAGTAATTGCATTATTTTCATACTCACTCACAAGACATCTCGAACTTGAAAACGACTATACTGGTCTTCAAAGCACGTATTATCCCTGCAAAGGGGACAATCCAACTCAGGAAAAAGTGACTGTCTGTGATATAAACGGAATATTTTAGTATAAAACAGGCACTTAAATCAATATTTCTCTTTGAATGAAAACAACAATTTTCATGAATGCAAATTGATTTTGTAAAATGTATGCATTTCTGCACTGGCCTAGCACATGTGTGTATTAAGGATACCTTTAGATCTAATCGTTCATTGTTTACTGTACATTCCAAAGTTATCTATCTATCTATCTATCTATCTATCTATCTATCTATCTATCTATCTATCTATCTATCTATCTATCTATCTATCTATCTATCTATCTATCTATCTATCTATATCTATCTATCTATCTATCTATCTATCTATCTATCTATCTATCTATCTATCTATCTATCTATCTATCTATCTATCTATCTATCTATCTATCTATCTATCTATCTATCTATCTATCTATCTATCTATCTATCTATCTATCTATCTATCTATCTATCTATCTATCTATCTATCTATCTATCTATCTATCTATCTATCTATCTATCTATCTATCTATCTATCTATCTATCATCTATCTATCTATCTATCTATCTATCTATCTATCTATCTATCTATCTATCATCTATCTATCTATCTATCTATCTATCTATCTATCTATCTATCTATCTATCTATCTATCTATCTATCTATCTATCTATCTATCTATCTATCTATCTATCTATCTATCTATCTATCTATCTATCTATCTATCTATCTATCTATCTATCTATCTATCTATCTATCTATCATCTATCTATCTATCTATCTATCTATCTATCTATCTATCTATCTCCCGTAGTCTTGCCGACCGTTGGGGCACCACTGATGACTTAACAACCAGCTCCCTCCATTCCTCTCTGTTCTCTGCCATTCTCAGCGTATCGCCTAGCTTCAGTCCTGTCCACTCTGAGATATTGTCCTCCCATCTTTTCCTCTGTCTTCCTCTCCTTCGTCCTCCTTGCACAGTGCCTTGCAGGATTGTTTTGGCAAGCCCTGCTGAACGCGTGACATGCCCATACCACTTCAGTTTGCGTTTTCTCACAATGCCGGCTAATAAGTCTTCATAGGGCCCGATGGCTTGCCTGATTCTGCTTCCCACTTCCTCGTTTGTGATGTGATCTCTGTATGAGATGCCAAGCAGCCTTCGAAAACATCTCATTTCAGTGGCTTGTATCCTCCTTTCTAGGTCTGCTGTGAGGGTCCATGACTCGCAGGCATACAGGAACACTGAGATGACTAAGGAGCGCATCAGTCTGATCTTGGAGCAGAGTGTGATGTTTCTGTCCTTCCATATGGTCTTCAATCTTGTCAGTGCTGTTGTTGTCTGCGCAATCCTGGACAGTATTTCTTGTTTTGATCCCTCATATGTCACAGTGGCTCCTATGTATTTGAATTTCTTAACTGTTTCCAGTTGTTGTCCTCCAACGATGATTTCAGTGCCAATGCCACTGGCGTTATTGGTCATCAGTTTGGTCTTCTCTGCACTGATTTCCATCCCATATGCAATGGCTGTACTATCCAGCTTTTCCACCAGCTGAGCTAACTCCTTCTCTGTTCCTGCAAGGCCATCAATGTCGTCCGCAAAGCGCAAGTTCGTGATTGTTCTGCCTCCAATACTGACAGTTCCTTCATGATCTTTCAGAGCGTCCGTCATGATTCTTTCCAGGAAGATGTTGAAAAGAGTAGGTGAGAGCAAGCAGCCTTGTCTGACTCCAACTGTAGTCCTAAACCAGTTTTATATTTTGCCGTTGAAGCAGACTGCGCTAGTGGCCTTGTTGTAAAGGTTTGCTATGACTTTGATCAGGTTGGCATTGATGTTGTATAGCATCACCCTGTCAAACGCTTTCTTAAAATCCACAAAGACATGATAGAGGTCCTGCTGGTGCTGGAGGTATCTCTCACATAGAACTCACAGGTTGAAGATCTGCTCAGTTTTGCTGCGCCCTGGTCTGAAGCCTGCCCTTTCCTCAGCTATGATTTCCTCTGCCTGTGCCTTCAGCCTGTTCAGTAGGATCTTTAACATGACTTTGCTTGGGTGGGATATAAGACTGATCGTGCGATAGTTCTGACATTGATGTAAGTTACCTTTTGGTTATTATAAGTGATTGGGTCCATGGTGTGGGCCAATCCCCTGACTGCCAGATCTTATTGCAGATTGTTAGTAAGGCGCTTATCGTGTCTTCTCCCCCTTGTTGGACTAGCTCTGCAGGGATTTTGTCTGCTCCTGCTGCCTTCCCTTTTTTCAGCGACTTCACTGCCGCCTCTACTTCTTCTCGGAGGATGGGATAGTTGCCATTGTTGGTCACGGGTGGGTTGACAAGTATGCCTGGGTCCCCTGCAGCTCGGTGGTAATACAAATCTGAGCAGTACTCTGTCCATCTCTTCAGTATGTCTTGGTTTTCCGTAAGACAGTTCCCTTCACTATCTTGAATGATCGAGGAGCGTCCTTGTTTTACACTGGTCAGGTCTTTCACCAGCTGGTATGCTTTTTTGCTATTATTTTTGTTCAGATTTTTTTCTACGTGTTTACACTGATCTTCCAAAGTTAGTTTAACCCTTATCATTCGGATGCACCAGTGTGTGAAATATGTTGGACTAAAAACATTCACGCTATTCTGGCACCACCCTTGAACTAAAGCCTTTGGTCTATCATATGTAAGTACTATAATGCAGTTTGCATAATTTTATGGCTGTGTACAAATTTGAAGCTTTTAGCCTCAGTATGATATGGGTTAAGTCGAATGACTGTCTAGAATGTCATAAACTGTGAAAACCTTTATAACTTTTCGAAGTTCTGTTTTCTTCTTTGACACTGAAATCCATGGAACTGAAGTTAGGTTAACTCGAGTAACCGGTGCGGTTTCGTTTGCAACGAACGACTGCCAACAAAGAAAGAGAATGAAACAACGGCGGATAAACAGCTTGTGCCATAGCATAGACAAGACTCCAGACATCTCCAAGAGGCATAGATCTATGCATTTTGGAGATGTTCGGAGTCTTGTGTGTACGCTGTGATTTCGCTCTCTGTCGTTGTTGTTGTCACTAATGTTGCAAGTTGCGAGGCTTGTACAGAATACCTTTACGGAAGTAAACGGAATATATTAACGTCTTTTCATGTGCATCCTGCACACATGAAAGAAGAACGTGTTTTTATTGACTTGCCTCCCCGCACCCCCCCCCCCCCCATTCTCCCTTTCTCCCCCCATGAGTCCGGCACCGTCCCCTCCCCCTTCCCCTTAGAGCTGAACGGTAACAAGCCAGGCACGTTGACTAGAATGGTCGATCGTTGTATATAATATATCAGGATTAAAAGGGATAAGCTAAACCACACCACACGGAAATTGTACAGCTGTATGATAGTTTGCGTTTGGTCCATACTGGATAGCCTACAAACAAGACTAGCGCCCAGCTTCGTCGATGCATGACAACCATAAGGCGCAAAATCACAGACCAGCACACACCGGTCTCCTCCGGTGCTTCGCATAACTCATTCGAGACGTGCCGCCTCCGGATACGCGGCTACATTCGAGACGTGCCGCCTCCGGATACGCGGCTACATTCGAGACGTGCCGCCTCCGGATACGCGGCTACATTCGAGACGTGCCGCCTCCGGATACGCGGCTACATTCGAGACGTGCCGCCTCCGGATACGCGGCTACATTCGAGACGTGCCGCCTCCGGATACGCGGCTACATTCGAGACGTGCCGCCTCCGGATACGCGGCAGTCGATGACGAACCATTCTAGCCTCCTCTCTGGACGAACGCCGGGCTTACGATTAAAGTTAGACTTGAATTTCCACACCTGTTTAGTGTGTGTGTCCTTTTCAAATTCCATGGAGCACGACTGATTGCCGAATAGCGTGTGTGAGCCACAACGTAAAATAACTTGATCAGTCTCAGCGGTCAAAGTCTATACCGACCCATTAAGTGAACCGGTTTAAAGTTTTGCGTCTTTAGCAGCTGAGGCCGGCGGTTTCGCTCACGACTTGATTTTCCATTGGCACGCTTTGTTCGTTTGGATCGCGCTTTGTTTGATTATTCAGCGTGATAACTGACCTTTACGCAAACGTATCGTAACATGGACAAGGGGTATACAACCCGCGGCCAGAATGAGCCTCGGCACGTTCGAGGGGCTCGTGAGGATCTCATGACTTAAACTCTTGTTGCCGAGGATCTGTCTGTCCCTGAAACGTACGGAGACCGGCAATGGATTTCTGCCTTCGATTATATCGGGGTGGAGTGGAGTGTGCTTGTAAACTCAGGCTCTCTCAGTGACCGATTTAGGCCAGATCGACAATGCTTCAGCGAAGCCAACCCACCGACTGGTAAGAGACGTGGATTCTCATGAGCCCCCGCTTTGCGGGGGCTCATGAGAATCTACGCATCTTGCGAGCCGAATTTACGTCTGTGTCCCTCAGGCGTACAAGATTTTCAGGCGTTTATTTTACGATGTCAAAAGCGCTCCAGTGTGAAAGCATACGACTGTGAAGGTACAATTCGTCGTGGGAGTGAGCGTAGAGCGTATTATGTATACGTTGTATGGGGTATACATACTCTCTGTTGTGTTTGTGCGACGTGGTGTGCAAAATTACAGTGACGCAAACGGGACTTTCATATATGTGTTTTGTCATTAACTAGCTGCTGACGGTATAGTATTCTAATGTGTTTTCAGTGCGGGCCTGTTAGGATAAGAAGGGGAGCGTAGGTGTGTGCAAAATAGGCCAACCGCCTGGCTTGTCAGTCCACTTTGCCGTAAAAGTGCATGAAGCACTTGCGTGCGACAAGGCCGCGGCATACTACAGTCACGTACAAAGCGCAGGTCTCTAACTTTTTCGACACTCATGAAATCTTGAAAGAGGCTCATTACCGATGTTCTTACAGTTATCAACGCCTGTGGACCTCAACGTTTGGGGGTGAGTGTCAAAACATTTCGGCACAGCACTCGAGACCAAAATCTCGCGTGTCTGGTCAAGTTTCGGCGCGCAACTGGAAATCGTCACCGAGCTATCGGAAAACACACAGCTGTCTTATCAGACACTACTTGAAAAAGTATGATTTGTACTAGAACAGGTTCGCTTGAACTGATAAATTAGAACCTTGATGCGCGCCTGCCGGTTGCGGATTAGTTATATTGACGCTGCACGGAGTTAGTACACCGCAGTGACGTGCGGCACTGCATTGGAGATCAGTGCTATCGTCATATATAAACTGTCTTGGACACCGTGTTGTCGTTTTGATAAACTGTCTTGGACACCGGCCAGTGTCTCCGGCTGCAGAACGTCCGTCTATTACAGGTATTGTTTGTATTCATCTCAGTCGACGAACAGAGACTGACACGATCCGGAATAACTTGTAAGCAACTTAGGCTATCGAGTACGGCAGTTCTCTGGCCACCAATTAAGCAAAGGTCATCGGGCCGACGACGGTCGCAGTGGGTCCGCGTACGACTGTGCGCCGCGGGTCTACTGCGGCCGTCGTCTGCCCGAGGGTCTTTTGCATACCGCGGCCTACGTTGGTCCGTTGACCTCCTGCCTGCTTGGAAAGATGGAACTGCTGATCAGCCAGTACTGAGACAATGCTTTGACACTCTGCCGGCTGACGTTCTCACTTAAATATCTGGGGGAATACATATAGGGATCGGGAAGGTTTCTCAGCAGAATTTACAGCCGCGTGCACTGACAGATTTGAGTCACGTTTTACGATTAACCAGAACGTTTTCACGGATCAGGAAGATCTTATTTTGGCATTCACCTTCACTCAGTGACGGCGAGCTCTTTTTCACGAATCACGAGGATGATACCATTGCAATCACTGACTGACATGAAAAGAAAGAAAGAAAAAAACTGCCAATCAGGTATCACGATTTTAGGGTACCGCCACCTAAATGAAGGTGTTTTTTTTTTTTTAAATAGCAGGTGATCCGTCTTAAGGGTGGTGGCTCAGACTTGAACAGGTTTCGCTGTATTGATAAATTATAAGCATTGCTCCAGACTTATACAGCCGCATATGGAGGACTTACTTTTAGTGCTTCCTATACCGGCGATTCCGGTCAGGACTTGATAGTAATCGCAGTCAAAACGCGTCAGGTGTAACGTTGTAGACGACAGTCTAGTCAAAGCGCGGGAACCGACGCTGGACAATAAGCACCAGCGGGGTAGCATGTTCTCTACCTACCGGCCAGCAAACGACAAGGTCTTAAGGTCGTTGTCAGCTTGAGCCTGTCGACCACCGAACACAATGTAGGCTGACGTTCATCAGCCTTAATACTGGCACCACTTTACCCTAATTAACCCACAGGCCGCATCAGTTTTCCCAATTTTTGGGGGGTGTCACCTAACATCTAATCACGTAACAGTTGCAGAAGATGTCTCGACCATGACAATTTAAGGGTAGTGGCAGATTAGCTTGGCGCCTGACGGCGCCAAGCTAATCTGGCACTACCCTTGGATTATCATGGTCGAGCCATCTCCTGCTCTAGTGCGTCGGGGTTACTGAGATGACGCTGGAGGGAGTCTGACTGATCGTGTGAAGC
>BTPG01000002.1:151701880-151706880 GCA_036245525.1 Semisulcospira habei
TTGTTTGGGACCTACAACACACTGGCAAATCCAGTGCGCAAGGGCCATCGGGCCGACGTCGGCCACCGATGGCCCGCCGCGCATGGTCTTGCGTGGGTCAAAGGCGGCCGACATCGACCCGATGACCTTTTGCGCATTGGGAAAGGCCTCGCGACGCAAGTTACAGAAAAATCAGACAACGAGGAGAGGGAGTGGAGTTAGGGTGGAGTAGGGGGTGGTGGTGGCGGGTGCCGGGTAGGCGCCAGACTTTCATTACCAGTGCCCAGTGGTGGATATGGGGGAGGGACCCCTGGAACTCCCCCCCCCCCCAGATCCGCCCCTGAGTTTCGACTTTTCCTTCAACTCATTTGCGAAGTGTGCAGCACGTCTGGAATGACGGTCTCTTTGTGTCATTCATCTTTCAGGTTGAAGGACATTAACGCGAACTTGCGTATAACTGTTATAGCCTGTACGCAGCCAGTTTAAATATATTATGAATGCTGTTAATTCAATCTTTTATGTAACCTTTTAACACCTTCACTGGCATCGACATCATGTCTGTGAAAGTACGGTAAATTCAACACCGATAGTAACACCCTCGATCCAAGGACCACGACATAAATAAATGTTCGCATTTTTTTCCGCAAGGAAAGGGTTAAAACTGCGCGACAACATTTGAAAACGCAATTGGTTCAATGTTATGTCGCATGCACCATTGCAAGTGTCTTTTGGCAGACTCACAGCTGCAACGATATATGAACATAAGATCAATTCAACTGAAGTTAGACAAATATTTTCTTTTGCGTACAACAGGAAATATGAGAAAATAAGTGACTCTGAACTGGAAAATGCGCAATTTGCATACACCGTGTATACGTGCAATCAGATGTTTGTTCCTGCATATATAATGCTGTACTTTGCTTGACTCCACCTGAAATGGGAGTAAGTAATGACAAACATTTACCGCCTTCACTGCCGAAAACTGAAATGTGAATACATACAGAGACATAGATCCTCATGAGCCCCCGCAGGTGCGGGGGCTCATGAGGATCTATGCCTTTTGCTGACAACCACTGTGTATCCATGTTCCTGAAACGACTAGGGCTTTCTGGCCTTGAGGTAATAACGATTTCAGAAACGCAATCTGCGTCCACGTGTTTATTGAAGGGTTGACCCTTTCACTCCCGAGATAGATTGAACACAACTCGAATGCAAGAGACATAGATCCTTATGAGCCTCCCCGCAGTCGCGGGGGCTCATGAGGATCTATGTCTCTTGTTGTGACCAATTTGTGTCTCTACTTCCTTGAAGGGTTGTGGCTTTGAGTCGATCAAAGAACAAAGATTTCAGAAACGAAATGTACGTACAGTGGTAGGGAAGGGGTTAATGCAATTTGTTTAAAGCCTCGCGCGGCATGATTCCATGCTCCCTCCGAGCTTCCCACTGAGCAAAATATCCTCGGTCTGTGTCAGGCCAACTACGCCCCACGTCGTCCCGAGTGCATTTTGCATACTGGGGCCGCATTAATTGTTTACATTTACCTGTCCGCATTTTTAGCACAGGCCATATATATTTACGGCAATTTCGCAATGCCCTCTAGACTACTGGCGTAAATGGGGTAAAACTGCAAGAGGCACAGATCCTCATAAGCTGCCGCTGGGCTGGGGGGAGGCTTATGAGGATCTACGCCTCTTGTGCAGAATCGACTCTTCTACATGTGTTCAGCGTTTTTGCAAGTGGGTAGGCTTACTGATGTACATCTGTCTGTGCAATTGTAGTAAAATTTGTTTATGCAAATCAGCCCCTATGCGCTTTTGACATGAGGAGAAAGATCGACCGTGACAGAATGTGGGTCAGACTAGTTTGGCGACTGAGGTCACCCAGCTAATCAGGCATAAAGCTTGAACTAACTTGGTCGATCTTTTTCCTGATACTGTGTTTAGCTAGCATCTCTTAAATTTGGGATTTTTTTTTTCAATCTTATTACAGCTCAGAACTAAAACGTCGAATTTTTGGGGGGCACTGTTGTTCAAACAAAATTTTATTGGCAGCAATGACGAAATGTCAATAGGTTTTGATATTTTTATGAGTTTAGTTGCCAACTTACTGAAGGACATATTCTCGGCTTTCAACTTTATTTCTGCCAAACATAAAAGTCGATGGCGTCCACACAGTCGAATTTTTTTTCCTATTTATCTTTGTAAACCCTTTTAATGAAAATATGATACAAGAGGCATATATTCTCATGAGCTTCCGCAGTTGCGGGGGCTCGTGAGGATCAATGCCTCATGCTTCCCCTATTTTTGTGTCAATGTTACTTGAATAGTGTTCTTGTGGGTTGCATTTACAAAGACTTAAGATACACAACTTGCACCCGCTGGCGAGGAAAGCGTTAAAAAATACTGTTCAGAGGACGGAAGTCGGCCCGGGGGTCTTTTGTTGTCTGTGCTGGCCTACAGATGCCGGTGGGTGTAGCTGTTATATGCAGTACAGAGCTCTCGAGAGCTTACGTGGCTTTTAAAGTGGCGTTTGGCTGTGAGAAATGTTTATGTCTGGGGCTTCTTTACTACAGCATTTCCAACATTAGATGCCTGGGAAGCGTACTAGAGTAAAATTAATGACTGCAGCAAGCGTGCGAAAAGGCGACTATACACGGGGTTACAGTAGCGTAAAAATAGTCCTGCGCCAGCCACAAAGCAAGGTGCTCCGCTATAGCGGAGCACCTTGCTTAGTGGTTGGCGCAGGACTAGGCTGACTCGTTTCATTTATTTATTTTTTATGATTTTATTTTATTTTATTTTATTTTGGGGGGGGAGGGGGGGGTAAGGGTGTGGTGGTGATGGTGGTGGTGGTGGTGGTGGTGTTGGGGTTGGGGGGTGGGGTGGGGTGGTGGTGGTTCCGGCAACCTTTGAGACTTATGGTTTCACATCTGAGAAACGAAATGTGGAAATTGGGTGGGCGTATGGGTGACAGGAGAGCGAGGAGATGGTACAGCCTCATGAAAAAAAAAAAAAAAAAAATCAAACCCAAAACCAAAATGGAAACAAAAATCTTATCTTAAAAGATATCGGGGAGGGGCGCGATAGGAGATAATATGTCCCAACCCTCCTCTAATATGTGCGTGCGTGCGTGCGTGCGTGCGTGCGCGCGCGCACGCGTGTGTGTGTGTGTGTGTGTGTGTGTGTGTGTGTGTGTGTGTGTGTGTGTGTGTGTGTGTGGAGGGGGGGGGAAGAGCGGGGGGAAATCCCCTTCCCCCACCCCTCCCCTGTTCCCCGCCTCGGTTTCTACGCCACCTCCGTCGTTACCATAAAACGGCACCATTTTCATTTTAATACTTCTGTTTTCTCCAACTTTGAAGAAAGGGTGGGGAAGTGGACCCAGCGGCGTTGAATCCCCCGAAGCCGTGGTCACGATCCTATCCGCACAATTATCTGCCTCACGTGAAGATTAACGTTAACTTTCCGGCTGGCTTGTTTCAGGTGTTGCATTGAGGCAGTGGGCAATTCGTCATGCTCTGTTGTTCATCACAGTAGTCTTGCAATAAACCCGCGCAGGTCCAAGATGCATAGATCCTCATGAGCCTCTGCGGTCTTTGGGGCATACGATGATCAATGCCTCTGTATGGCAATATTGTAACCCCTTATCTGTCCGTCGGTGGCCGCAGAACATGTGTCTAAATGTTTTGTGAATTAGGAGCCAGAGAGCCCCAGCTGTCCAAGGAACATAGATACAATTTGGTGTCCGCAAGAGGCATAGATCCTCATGTGCCCCCGCAACTAAGGGCGCTCATGAGGATCCTATGCCTCTTGCGGTCGGATTTTCGCAATTTGTCCGTAAAAAAAAGCTCTTTGTCTGTCCACTGTAGGTGCTGTTCACGGACGTGAAGGAGGAGGTGGGTCTGTCCGCACTGGCGGAGTTTCAGAAGCAGTATGGGCAGAACAACGTGGTCTTCATCAAAGCCGATGTCACCTCTCAGGCGCAGATGGAGGGTATATACTGCCGAGCAAAAGAAATGCGACAGTTTTGGAATCATCGGAAACAATACAGTGTTTCCGATGAGTAACAAAATGTCGCTTTTCTTTTCCTCATCAGTATACATGCCGTAGAAAAGAACGAATTGCGAAAAGCAAAATTGTTTTTGTAGTACAAGAACATTTCGCTTTTCACAAAAATGTATACGCCCTAGGAATAGGGGAAAAAATGTGAAAAGCCCAATTTACATTTTAATACAAGAAAATCTCGCTTTTCACAAGAATGGACTTACTATCTTTTGCCTTCCAAGTACAGATGTTTGCCTGAAAGAGGCAGTGCGGCCCAGATTTATTCGGCAAAAGGTGGTAAGTCCATTTGTCGTAAAAAAAAAGCTGCATTTTTATTGTAACATAATCTCGCTTTTTGCACAAATCGACTTGCTGACTTTTGCTGAATTATGGCAGAGGGACCCTCTTCAGGCGCTGCTAACTTGTGCAGAGGCTGATGAGTAAAACTGTGTTCTTATGATAACAACAAGGACGACGATAATGCCGATGATGGTAACGACGACAATAATGATGGTAACGACGATGTTGACGGCAACGACAACATCGACGTTGGTGATGATGATAACGTGACGTTGATGGCAGTTGTATTTTTTTATAATTATGGCGATGTTCGCATTGTTGGTGATGGTTGTACTGATGACGGTGACGTTGACGTTGATAATAGTGAGGTTAGATTTACGCCGAACGAGAGCGAAATCACGGCGGATAACCACTGCGTACCAGAAGCTTAGACAACACTCCGAACATCTCCAAGAGACATAGATCCTCATGAGCCCGGAGGGCTCACGAGGACCTATTCCTCTTGGAGATGCTGATACAAGCATAGACAGCACTCCGAACATCTCCGTGAGGCATGGATCCTCATGAGCCCGGAGATGTTCGGAGTGCTGTCTATGCATCTCGTTATCCACCGTGACTTCGCTGTCGTTCGTTGTTTGGAGTCGTTGGACGTAAACGTAACCTCACTAATCAATTGACAAA
>BTPG01000002.1:151716880-151773148 GCA_036245525.1 Semisulcospira habei
TGCGTGAAAGCGAGATGTTGATTGCATAACAATGAAAATCTCGCTTTTCTAAATGGGCACACAGTGGTTTTTGCCAAACAACGGCAGCAGTAGAGTATATGTATGTGCGACGAGCGCTGACTCGCAGTCATCACGCTCTCATCAGGCTCGTATGATTGAGAGTTTTCACAAACTGTTTCACACTTGTTACATTGTCGTAAAGCTCGTGACAACACTTTTTTTAAGCTGACGTAAGATCCAAAATACCAGACCAGCACACCCATGTCAATGAATTAAACCTAAGTGTTTCTTCACAGGATCATCTTTAAGCCATTGCGTCCCAGGTACAAAATACCCATGTTTTGGTGTTGTCCTCTGAGGACAGCACTGCACTACAGGAGACAGCTCGGCCATGATAGTTCAAGGGTGGTGCCAAGCTATTCTGGCACCACCCTTGAATTATCATGGTCGATCTGTGTCTTGCTGGGGTGTGTGTCGGGACTGACTGAGTTCACTGTCGAATGGATTAACCTGTTGTTTTCCTAACATGAATTTGCGAAACGGCCCTATGCCCATCAGTCCCTGCTCTCTCCATTAATCACAAACAAACAAACACAAAAGGACACAATACACAAGAACGGTTTACCACTAAGGAAGTACAACAGTTTTGATATTTTAAAAAAAATCTTCATAAACAACTGGACGTCTCCAATTATGGGTCTTTTCTTAGATATAGATTTTCTATGGAGGAGAGTGCCAAAGAGGGGTGGGGGGGGGGGGAGAGGGCAGGGGAGGGGGTGGTGAAGAGGGGAGGGGAAGGCAACATATTCCTCACTACACTTTAAAGTAACATAAACGGGATTCCCGAAATAAACTGAATGGGTCTGTGCTATGTTCAGCAACTCGAAAACTTTATAGGGAAATATAATAGCATGCGACGCCCCACAATTTTCTGCTTCGTGTGTAGCCGAGATCACAGATAATTTTCCGGCTGGCTTGCTTCAGGTGTTGCATTGCGGGAGTGTGCAATTTGTCATGCGCCGTTGTTCATTAAAATATCCATGCGATGAAACCCTACAATGTGCAAGAGGCATAGGTCCTCATGAGCTCCCGCGTAAGCGGGGGCTCAAGAGGATCTATGCCTCTTGCTGGCCTTTCTTGAGTCTATTTTCCCCAGCTGATCGAGATCAACAAGAGCTGAATGTGTGATGCGGTAAAGTGCATATTTATGTGCATCCGCTCTGCCAAACACATTATAGTTTCAGTAATAATAAACATTGCGCAGTGCGTTTTGAAATTATTGTTTTCATCTCTTTATGATGTGTGCTATCTCATAGGACAAAAAGACCAAAAACAGCAACACAGAAAAACAAGGATGGAAATGAAGAAAGGAACAAACACACAAACAAACAAACAAACAAACAAAAACAAACTATCAAACAAGCAACCAAACAAACACAAACAAATAAACCAACCCACCCAACCACCCACAAACCAACCAACCAACCTGCCAACCGACCAACAGGACATGAACGGACGATCAGTCACACTACATAACAAAACCGTCCTCTCAGATTTGTAAAACTGTGAAAAATACTCCACTTGCAGTGTTTCAATTTCAACACAGATTTTTTAAAAGGACAAGTTGCTCACGTGACAACATTTTGCTGATATGTTAATCCCCACACCCTCCCCCCTCCACCCTCCATTGCCTCATTAGTCCCCGCCTGTTCGCCCGCGAACTTAAAAAAAAAAGAAAGAAATAGCTACATGTAATCGTCATAGCAGACCCTATATGGGTTTGTCCGTTCAGGTCTGGGCTACAACTTCCACCCTGTGTAAACGCAAAATCCAGTGGACAGTTCTAGAAGAGAACTAACCAAGCAATAAAAAAAAAAAAAAAAAAAAAAAAAAAACTGAGACTTGTTTTAAATCTTAAACCTGTTGAATAACATATAAACCTTCCTTATATGAAGACGCTAATTGATACTAGCCCAAAACCACGATCAACAGTCAATTAAAAGTTCTCCAAACCTTTCGACTCTAAACAGCATGGTGTATGGTTCTAAGAAACTTGGATGTATTCAGATGGTTCGGTTTTCGTTTTAAAAAAAAAAAATGTTTTAAAACCCACACATCCACTGGGATATTTTTTTGTTGTTGTTGGCTCCTAGAACCGTCCATTTGCTTCTGCCGCGTTTTGACAGCATGACTTCTTGCGTTCGACTTGGCGGCGTGTTTTATTATTTATTGGGCCCAACCGCGAATCGTTGGAGACACATCGCTCAACGCAAGAGGCATAGACATTCATAAGTCCCACGCTTAAGCGGTTAGAGCATGACGATCTATGCATCTTGATGGCCTTACGTTTAACCTTTGGCTGTCGGTGAAGCTTTATGTGTGTGTATCACCACCATTCCTGCAGGAAGCATCGCGGACACACACACACACACACACACACACACACACACACACACACACACACACACACACACACTGACACACACACACACACACACACACACCACACACACTGACACACACACACACACACACACACACACATACACACACACACACATACACACACACACACACACACACACACACACACACACACACACACACACACACACACACACACAAACACGTCACCGACAGCCAATGAGTTACGGCTATGTTGCTACGGCGGTGAGGATCGTGTGTGACAGCTTGCGGCGCGTGTCAAGTGCGCACATTATGCAGAATGAGGAATTTATACCCTCGAGCCCCGGACCGTTCCAAGGGAAGTAACCTGTATTGGCGTCTGTTGATAATTCAAGGGGTTTGTCCGTCTGCTTCGTTCCCTTGTATATCTGGACCCAGGTAAAAAGACGGTTTAGTGCCAGCTGATGCAGACTACGTTAATTCATCAGAAAAAAACTCACTGTCCAGGAACATGGATTCAAAGTGGTGTTAGTAAGAGGCATAGATCCTCATGAGCCCCCGCAAATGCGGGGGCTCATGAGGATCTATACCTCTTGGAGTTGGGTGATGTTCAGATTTTCGGCTCGGCCGGAGAGAGTTAATCTGTATAGCAATGTCCACTGAGAGGTACTGGTACATCAACGTGGCATATTTGCAGTACGCCTGAATTGATCAGTGTTCAAGTCATACTCCATAGGCATTAGCTGTCCTTGCCTCCCATAACCCGCCCATTAGGGATGTCCATTGTGGCTCACTGGACGTTAACCCCCCTCCCCCCCCCCCACTCTCCCCCCCCCCCTCCACGCGAGAGGCACACAGATTGTCATGATCGAGTCCCTAGATGTGCTCAAAGGTATTCGTGCGAGGATTAAATTCTGTACCCACTCCATAAAGTTTACCCTTCTTTGACGCATGTATTGATATATTGTATAACAAGCAAATTAATATTCATGAATTTGCTTGATCTACTTTCCTTCCCAAAATTCCTTGCACGCCAAGAAGATTCAATCTTCATGATACTTGCCTTTTTCAAAACGGAAACGCGAACTATGCTAATACTGCAACATTATTAAGCTCCGTATGTGTAGTTAATAATGAAATAATAATAATAATAATAATAATAATAATAATAATAATAATAATAATAATAATAATAATAATAATAATAATAATAATAATCATAATAATAATAATAATAATAATAATCATAATAATAATAATAATAATAATAATAATAATAATAATAATAATACTTCTTAGTGTATACGAACTCTCGAAATGTATGTCATAATCATACACACGAACGGAGAACAGACGCCAGCAAACTTGCTAAAATGACGCGTGATATAGTGCCGACAGGACAGGTTCCAAATAATTCCACCAATGCAAAGAGTGCAATATGTGATAATATGTGTAATATGTATGATAGCAATGCGACTTTTTAAACTGTGATTGCATTGTTTTATGAGTGGAATATGCTATCTGTATGTTTATTTGTTTTAATTATTTTACTACAAAGACAAGACGGTGTAATTTCTCACTTTACTCATTCAGCCCGACGGCCGTATTTCTCAAATTTTAGAGGCATCATCTAATGACTATGCACCAGTAGCAGGAGGTGGATCGACCATGATAATTCAAGGGCAGTGCCAGATTAGCTTGGCGCCGACAGGCGCCAAGCTAATCTGGCACTACCCTTGAATTATCATGGTCGACCCATCTCCTGCTGTAGTGCGTCAGGGCTGAATGGGTTAAAGGGATTAATACATTATTTGAATCTTAAATCTTGAATGTTGAATAGGGTCAGCAAGGGGCTAAGAAACTCATGAGTCCCGCATCCTCGAGGGCTCATGAACGTTCTTTGCCTCTTGCAGTTGGGTGGTGTTCGCATTTTTCCGGCATTGAAGATACCGCAGCCGTCAATGGAAGACGGACACAAAGCGGCTTCCGCAAGAAAGCTTAAATCATCTTGAGACCCCCGCAAATGTTAGGCGCTCATGAGGATCTAGGCCTCTTACAGGTATGTGTTGTTCGGTTTTTCTAGCCAGTGAAGGGGTTAACTTCAAAACGGTTGACGTAAGTGCGCTGATCCGTGATTTTGGGCTTTACGGTCCCCGGCAGACCAGCAAGGCACATACCTGATTTTTGTACCTTCAGGCGCTGGAGACTCCCGACCTTCGAATATTGATTACGACAAGAAACCTTGACATTAGTGCTCACAGGATATAGTGTTCTTTCATTGTATCGTTATTTACAAGCAAGCACACACACACACACACACACACACACACACACACACACACACACACACACACACACACACACACACACACACACACACACACACACACACACACACACAGAGTTCTGCCTTGTGAGGTTGAAAGGCAATAAGGCGATGCTTGTGAAAAGCGAGATTTTCATTGTAATGCATTGAACATTTTGCTTTTCTCAGAAATGGACTTTATACTCTTTAGATTAACCCCTCGACCGCCGAGAAAAACGTGAACGCGATCTAAATGCAAGAGGCATTGATCCTCATGAGCTCCCGCGACTGCGGGGGCTCATGAGGATCTATGCTTCTTGCTGAGACCAATTTGCACCCACGTTTCTTGGACGATTTTCGCTTTTGGTCATTGAATGAACCAAGATTTCAGAAACAATGATGTACGCACACTGGCAGGGAAGGGGTTAACCCCTTGAGTGGTGCTGAGGATACCGCCCGGCGTTAAAAAAGTAAAAGTTTAACCCCTTGACTGCTACTTTGGGGAAACGACGTAGCGGAAACGACGCGTAGTTTACGCGTCTGTTCCGTTGAGCGGTATCGCCAGTAGCACTCAGGGGGTTAAATTGGTGGTTATATAGTGAATTTCTCCGCTGGGTTAAAATAACGAATGCGTGTGTACCTGTGCGCAGACCAACTCGACAGATGGGTCGAGTATTTTGAAGAGTTACTGAACAGACCCAGCCCACCCGACCCCCCAGACATCCAGCCAGCAGAGACCGACCTACCCATCAGCTGTGACAGACCGGGAAGAGATCAGAAGAGCAGTGGCATTTTTGAAGAACGGCAAAGCAGCAGGGCCAGATGGCATCCCAGCGGAGTCTCTGAAAGCAGACCTAGAGACAACAGTAGAGATGCTGTACCCACTGTTTGGAAAGATCTGGGAAGAGGAGGTGATGCCGGCTGACTGGAAGGAGGGGTACCTAATCAAGCTTCCCAAGAAAGGCGACCTCAGCAAGTGTTCCAACTATAGAGGAATCACCTTGCTGTCAGTACCAGGAAAGGTCTTCAACAGGATCATCCTGGAGAGAATGAAGAGCTCCGTTGACCCCCAGCTGAGAGACCAGCAAGCAGGATTCAGGAAAAACCGATCATGTACAGACCAGATCGCCACTCTACGCATCATCGTGGAACAGTCTCTGGAGTGGAGCTCCCCGCTGTACGTCAACTTTGTGGATTACGAGAAAGCATTTGACAGCGTGGACCGAGAGACTCTGTGGAAACTCCTACGACACTACGGTGTACCCACAAAGCTCGTCCGCCTGATCAAGAGCAGCTACGATGGCATGACCTGTCGCGTGATCCACGAAGGGCAGTTCACCAGGGAGCTCCAGGTCAGAACCGGTGTCAGGCAGGGGTGTCTGCTGTCTCCGTTCCTCTTCCTACTGGCCATAGACTGGGTCATGAAGAGGACCACAGAGCAGAGAAGAAGCGGAATACAGTGGACACTGTGGACACAGCTTGACGACCTCGATTTTGCATATGACTTGGCATTACTGTCCCACACTCATCAACAAATGCAGGACAAGACCACGAGGCTTGCTGACATCTCGTCCCAAGTGGGCCTCACCATCCACAAACAGAAAACAAAGACAATGAGGCTGAACGCAACCAGGGAAGAACCAGTCTTGCTTGCTGGCACCCCGTTGGAGGAGGTGGAGTCCTTCACCTATCTCGGGAGCATCATAGACAAAAAAGGCGGCACTGATGCAGATGTCAGAGCACGAATCGGTAAAGCCAGAGCAGCCTTTCTCCAGTTGAAAAAGTGTGGAGTTCCAGAGAGCTGTCACAACACACCAAAGTCCGGATTTTCAACTCCAACGTAAAAGCAGTTCTCCTATATGGAGCAGAGACTTGGAGATTGACAAAAACCACTGTCAACATAGTACAGATCTTCATAAACAGTTGCCTTAGAAGAATTTTGAAAATCCACTGGCCAGAGAAGATCAGCAACATCAGACTCTGGGAGAGAACAGAACAGATAACAGCAGAGAATGAAATTGGGCGAAGAAGATGGGGATGGATCGGTCACAGTCTGAGAAAGCCAGCTTCCAGTATCACTAGGCAGGCATTGTCATGGAATCCCCAGGGAAAGAGGAAAAGAGGTAGGCCGAGAAACTCCTGGCGTCGAGACCTCCAAGCAGACGTCAAGAGAATGGGAACCACCTGGAGTAAAATCGAAGGAGAAGCACAGGACAGGAGTCGCTGGAGGTCTCTCGTCGACGGCCTATACCCGGGTAGGGGTGACAGGCGTAAGTAAGTAAGTAAGTGTACCTGTGCCCGCTGAATTGTTTTTTTTTTGTTGTTGTTGTTGTTGTTGTTGTAAAAAATGTCTGTACATCGCACACCACTATGTGATGGCTTGATGTTTTACAATCGCAAAACCCAGTATGTACGTGTTTGTGATTAGCGAGATTTAAATGTATTACAAAGAAAATCTCGCTTTTCGAAAAACATGGACAGTATCATGATATAAGTCAGTATTTGTCTTCCGGTGAGCGAAAGAGATTTCGGAAGAAGGTCAAAGAGAGTGTGTGGATTGGTCCACCGAGGAAAGCGTTAGCCCTCATGGGGTTGGGCGCAATGAATATTGCTAAGGGTTCTATACTGGAAAAGACTCGAAGATCAAAACGTTAACCACCCACTGCACGCAGCCACCGGTACTATGTAAAGTACCGCGGGCCGTCGGGCCGTCGGGCCGATGTCAGCCGCCGTTGGCCCGCGCACGGCAGTGCGCGGGCCAATGGCGGCCGACATCGGCTCGATGGCCTTAGCGGATCTAGATTTATCATTTTCACCTCACCTTGCCTACAGGCGCGAGCAGTTGTAAGGTGAACACCCTTTTATCTCTTACCCTAGAAGCGCACCTATTTGAGACTAATGAGATCAAACACCGGACGCCTCGTCAGCTTTCAGGTGGTACATAGCGTAAATCGCGTGAGAGAGGTCATACCACGCGCCCTGATAACCCAAGTCATTCTCTCTGTATGCCAAGCATCCCGACAACACAAAAGTCATTTTCTTTCTACTTTGAACCTTGAAAGCCCCAAAGTTACTCCCTCGTCATACATCAACCAAGAACAAACAAACACACAGACGGGCAGACGGACAGACAGAATAATAGGTAGACCATCGAAACCGTCATTGTGCATGACTTCTATTTGTGGGTGCGGGTGTGGCTGGCCAAGCTAATCCTGGAGCCACACCTGCGAGATCAATGGGGGCACTGGAACGTAGCTGTAGGGAGAGTCGACGCTGTATTTCTGCGAGCTCTGGCACTGGTGATCCGTTCGCGCCGATTTTGTTCAAAGAGCGCGCAGGCTTTCCTGGTGGCGGCACGCCAGCCAGATCTGTCTTGCGCTTGTGCTTCAAGTTCCTTAACCGGGAAGACGCAGTACTTGAGGCTGTCTTTTAAGCAGTCTTTGAAGCGTTTCTTTGGCCGTTCTTGCGTCCTGTGGCCTTTTGAGAGTGCACCATACAGGAGTTGACGTGGCATACGAGAATCATCCATGCGTATGACATGACCTGTCCAGCGAAGATGTGTCTTTAAGATCAAGGCTTCAACACTCACTAAGCCAGCATTGTCCAGGACTTCCAGGTTTGTCACCTTGTGTTGCCATTTGATGCCCATGAGTGAGCGCAGGGATCTCATGTGGAAAGATTCAAGCTGCTTGAGGTGCTTTCTGTACAGTGTCCATGACTCACAGCCGTAGAGGAGGCTGGGGAGGACTACTGCCTTGTAGACTTTGATCTTGGTGGAGAGCTTGACGTTGTTGTTATTCAACACACGAGTGCGCAGACGACCCAGGGCCTGGCTGGCTTTGCTGATGCGAGCTGCAATTTCTTTGTCGATAGTACCGTCAGAAGAGATGATGCTTCCCAGGTACCTGAACTGGTCGACAGTCTTCAGCTCGGTGCCTTCGATATACACTTTGAGGGGGGGTGAGGGGGGGGGGGGGGCTCCTGTGCCTGGGGCTGGTTGATGCAGGACCTCGGTCTTGTTGAGACTGATTGTGAGGCCAAACAGTCGAGAGGCTTCCGAGAACCTGTTGACGATGGTCTGGAGGTCAGATGCCGTGTGCGCCATCAACGCACAGTCGTCGGCAAACAGCGCCTCAAGGATCAGTCTCTCGATGGTCTTGGTCCTGGCGTTCAGTCGACGGAGGTACTTCAGGTACACTCCCTTCTCAAGGTCGCGTACTGCATGGGTCAGGACACACGTGAAGAACAGGTTGAACATCACGGGGGACAGACAGAATACAAACAAACAAACAAACAAACAAACAACAAACAAACAACTAAATAAAACAAATAACCAAACAAAAAGCAAACAAACAAACAACAAACGGACACACAAGAACAAAAACGAACAACACAACAAACAAAAAACGGACAGACAAAAGCAAACGAACAGGTCATACCCTTTTAGATATCTCATACCCCGAAAACCTTTAAGTCATTCTATCTTCATACCTCGCACCAGGAAGACCATTCAGTGATTAATCTTAAAACCTCGCATCATGAAGATCCACCAGTCATTAATCTTCATACATCGCAACAGTGGTTAGTCTTCATACCTTGCACCACGCACATCCACCAGTGGTTAGTCTTCGTACCTCGCACCTGGCATACCCACCACTGGTTACTGTAGTTAGTCTTCATACCTGACCGTTTAGCACCATAGTGGTGGCCTTGATCTTAGGTCTTTCCTATGTTGACCGTATACCATCATCGTGGTGACGCAGCAGCATCATCAAAATGCGTTTAACTTGGGAATGGTTTTGTTATGTGTGTTTCAGTTTTATGTGTGTGCGTAGATTAAATTTGTTTAAAGGTAGTGAGATTTTGCATACATACATTTTTTGGGTAACGCGCTTAAAGCCCACTGCTCCTGGGGATTAGCGCGATATAAATGCTCTTTATTATTATTATTATTATTATTATTATTATTATTATTATTATTATTATTATTATTATTATTATTATTATTATTACCTGGTACCTTGCAGACCCACCAGTGGTTAGTCTTCATACCTATCACAATGGCTGAAGACCCACCAGTCATTAATCTTCGTACCTCGCACATTGCAGGCCCACCAGTGGTTAGTCTTCATACCTCACACATTGCAGGCCGACCAGTGGTTACTGAGTCTTCATACCTCGCACCACGCTGACCCACCAGTGATTAATCTTCATACCTCGCACCATGCACATCCATCAGTGATTAGTCTTCATACCTCGCACCACGCAGACCAACCAGTCATTAATCATCATACCTCGCAGCATACAGACCCACCAGTGGTTAGTCTTTATACCTCGCACCACGCAGACCAACCAGTCATTAATCATCATACCTCGCAGCAAGCAGACCCACCAGTGGTTAGTCTTCATATCTATCACAATGACTGAAAACCCACCAGTCAATAAACTTCGTACCTCGCACTGATCTTGCAGACCCACCAGTGGTTAACCAGGACCAAAAAGGCGATTGCCAAGTGTGTAAAATGAAGAGAAGAACCCAACGGAGAAAAGAAGCACGCTTAGAAAAGACAGCTACAACAAAATTTATTGTGTTGTAACTGTCTTTTGTAAGCGTGGTTTCTTTTTCCGTTGTGTTCTTCACCAGTGGTTAGTCTTCATAGCTCGCGCCATGCAGACCCACCAGTGATTCATTTTTATATCTGGCGTACTCAAGCTCAACAGTCATTTGCTCTTTAAATCTTTTATCTTGAGAATCCCACAGCTATCCCTCCTTCCCCCAATAGAGGAAATGACAGGTTTTCAGGGCGCCGAGTCATACACGCTCTGAAACGATTTACTATATAGTGTTTTTAATCTAACCCTCGCTTAGCTGAAGGGCATTCGTTGTATAACTGTGTTTAAATGTGAGGTTCATAACTAGCTTGCGTAAGCCCGCAGCCAAATACGTTTTTGTCATTTTATGTTGGAGACATGTATTCTAGATATTAATCCAAAATAAACCTGACTGATTTATGAGGTTGCCGGTCAAATGAAGCAGACAGACGTCACGAGTATTGACGCGTCTGCCTGCCGGCTACTTTTAAAATGTGATGCTCTTAAGGTTGTAGGACACACCTGTTTCGCGCATCTTTTCTGCGCATTTAGATACCGCTATCTTGCGTCTGCCGTGACCTGAGACTAGAGGTCACCGAAAAAAAACGCCGTACGGCAAGTCGTATTGCAAACAAGCTCAATTTATCGATAATTGACAAAAGATATATACTGTCTGAAATAGGTGTGTACGCTGACTGTTTCTATGCGTAAAATGTTTTGTTTCCTCAGAAATAAGATACTTTTGCATAAGTTGCGACAAGTCATCGAGCGTAAGGCATAACCTGCGTAATAGCGCCAAGCAACACGCAATTTCGGAATCTGAAGTTTTAAAAAAAAGAACGGGCCAACCAAAGACGGGAAGCAGTCTACGTGGCAGCCAGTAAAACAACAAATCTCTTCAGACATCAACGAAAAGGTAAACTAAATTAGAAAAAAGGGTGGTGGTGTTTGCTAAGCGATTAGAACACGAGGTACTAGCAGAAGCAAACTGTCGTAAGTGGCATATCTCACTGGTTCAGCGTCCAACCCTTTTATGCACCGCCGTGAGATATCACCTGCACGGCGTAAAACCCCCATAGCTAACTGTCCGTGTATGCATGGAAATTTAAGTCCCCACAGTACTAGTGCCGTCGCCACTGCCTACCTGCAATGAAGAAGACTACATTTTATTGTGGGTTGAGAAGGGGGGGGGGGGGGGGGGGCATTCCGGCCATGTCAGTCACCACCTAGAAGTAGAACATTTCCATACATTTTCGGAGAGCCTTTACTAATAAGTGGAGGGTATGTAGTCGACATTGTAGTTATATTGTGCCAGTGCTTATTATCTAGGAAAACGTACTGTGTGTAGAAAAAAGCCCTGCTAAGGGAGAATTTGGCATTATGAACCTCTAACTCAGTAACTGCTTCCAGTACTTAGTAACTTAATTTGCTCATCCATTCCCTTGCTGTCTTATAAAGGCTATATTACAGATTAGGATATAGGTCCAGCATTTTTTTGTTTTGTTTTGTTCAAGGATGGTGCCAGAATAGCTTGGCGGATGAGACGCCGATCGAATTTGGCACCACCCTTAAACTATCATAGTCACAATTATGTCAAGCAGTGGGTGTATCAGGAGTAAAAGGGTTACCTAGTACTTTATAGGTATGTATGTATGTTAAATTAAACCTACGCTACTTTGACTGAAACCCTAATATTTGTTGACTACCATTTTGGATGACCTTGGAATGTGTGATATATGCTTATTTATTTTTTCATTGTATGATTGCGGTTTGTATGAAAGTTTTTGCAATTTCCCTATCAAATTTGGCACAAGGGTAGCTGATAATGAAATCTTCCTCATCCTATAGATACTAATTTGGTTGACTCCTTACACAGGTCAAGAGTCACAGAAGGTTGACAAACTTTAGAAAAATGCATAATTGTAATTTGTAGAGAAAATACAAATTTCACTAGTACAAAAGCAAGCCTTTATGTTGAGACTTGTGACACTTATGTCAGCTACCTCAGTTTTGAAAAGGTCACACAGTTTATACTTATGTGAATTAGTTATGCACATGAGGCGTACAGACTTTGCAATTCTTGTTTGTTCTTTGCGGTGTACACAGTTTATGTCACATTTATTTTGAAAGTAATAATCTGCTCCTGCATTTAGTTCACACAAAGTGAAATTATCATGCTGCCGAACAACACAGTAATACTAATAATTGTGTATTTCATTTCAGGCCAATACTGCTGTTGACCTCTCACTGTGGAGTCTCAGTGCTCTCACCCAGAGGACTTACTTGCAAACAAGCGCATAAGTATGACGCCTACACCAAGGCCACAGCTCAAGTGAAGTGAAGGAAGGCGACACGTATTCTCCTGGACTCGGATCGTACCGGTAGATCTGTGACTAGGGCAAGACCTGTCTTAGCATATCAGTTTGAGTTAAGACCAAGGGTCATGAGAAATCAAGAAATAGGTAAAAAAAAAATAGCCATATTTTGACAATAGATATTTTTTCTCAAATATTATTCACAAGTACAAAAGCCAGCCCTTTTCTGATGCGGAGACTCATGGCACTTAAATTTCAGTCACCTTTTGGAAAGGTCACACAGTTCAGATTATGTAAATGATCAGTTTTAAATGCACATGAGCGATCCAGGCTTCACCAATGTTGTTTGTGGTGTTTACAGTTTATTTCACATTAGTTTGAAGGTAGTACTAGTAATGCGTAAACTAAATGTAGGGGCATATTGGGCAGGGGGGTGGGGGGGGGAAGCCCTCCCGCCCTGGCCCTGAATTGTTTATAATGCTATAACTAAGTCCCTTTTGGGGGAGTTTGGAACCAACCCACCCTGAAATAAGATCAGACGTAAAATTGGCATGCTGCTAAACAACACGTTAATAAACATGTATTTCATTTCAGGTCAATGCTGCTGTTGACGTCGCACTGCAGAGTCGCACCCAGAGGGTACACTTTCAAAACAAGCACAGAACACAGAAGTATGACGCCTACACCAAGAAGAGGCAGGAGCTAGTCAGGTCATGTTTACTCAAAAGGAGAATGTCACAGCTGAAAGCAGGCAATGCCAGTTCCAGTAGATCAACTATTCTCCTGGACTTGAGGTAAATCATACCGGTTGATTTGTGAATAGAATCAGGTTCATAACAAAACACAACTGGTGTGAATAAACACATCATACTGTAATACTTTCTTTCATTTTGAAGATGGTGTAGTACAGTACCAGCATTTTCTACAACACCGAATGCTAAAGTAAAATCACTTGCTGTCAACAAGTGGCACCATATTGCATTTGATTTAGAAACTAGAGGCTTGTGCAAGTCTGCAAATACTGTCATTTTCTTTAATAAGCACTTAGTGCACACACAATGACAAGAAAACACTGAATACCAGCTTTTAATAATAAATAATAATAATACCGTTATTATATAGGCGCTTTTTCTCAATTTTGGGGAAATCGACTCAAAGCGCCGCGCCTGAAACCCAACACACACACTCACGAAACAGACACGGATTTACGCCATTTAAGACAAACACAGTACAAGACAGACAAAGGGCCAGTTCAGCTACTGAAGTTACTGAGATTTTTGATCGCTTGTAATTGAAATTTGTAAAGTGGCCTGAGACCGGTACCAAAGTGTGGGGGTGGTGGGGTGGGTTTTTGGTCCAGTGTGTACTGTTGCTAAACAGCAATATGTTAAACGTGTCCTGTATGAAACATTTTCTGCAAGTTACACTGTGATGCTGATTCTAGATAATTATATTTATACACCCATTGTGGTCATTTAAAGCTCAGTTGTGTCTCATATGTGGCTCACATGTGATAGCAAAACTAAGTGTTTGTAATGGGTCATCCGTCGACTGTCTGTTATCTGTGGGCAACTTTAACATTGGTATTTCCTCAGAGACTATTTAAGCCTCAGACGTCCAACTTGGCACCAGGGTACTTTGTGGTACAATCTTTCTAAACATACCAACTGCTGTGACCTTTCAAAGGTCAGGGTCACTGGGGGAGGGGGGGGGGGGTCCAGAAAGGGGTAAAAAATGGTCAGATTTTGACACAAATTGTTTCTCCTCACACAAGGTCACACAGGTTGGACATATTATGTGGATTGGTCATACACGTAAACCATAAGGACATTCATTGTCTTTCTTGTTCTTGCTTTGAATACTGTCAATTATTATGCATGTATGTACTTTGTAAAAATACTTGCAAACACATTTATGCACGCATAATGTGCATTTCAAAACTTTTTTTTGATTCTAAATTATCTTTTGCAGGTTGCAATAGCCACATTGAAGAAGAGTTCAGCGGGTACGTCTCTCCGGGATGGCCAACCGACAGGAAGGCAAAGGAAGTGAACTGATTGTCCTGTGGGCAAACGTCCTGTTATTTTGCTGTCCATCCACAATGCTGGCCACATCCTTTGCAATGCAGCAAACGCCTTTGCCTTACTGCACTCTCCTGTCATGTCACGATTTGGAAACGCAGCTTAATTTGTATTAGTTTTTGATTATCCAGGGAAAAACCCCTTTACTGCCAATGTGTTCATTTTTCGAAGACATTTCAGCATATAAACAGGTCTTTTTTGTGACAAGTTCCGAAATACTGGCATACATCAGTCATTCAAAATATGTACTCCACAGCTGACTCTTATGGGTTAGGAAACAGTGGTACAGATAGATTTTTTTGCAGCGTCGGTCTGAAACAAGGAGAAAACTTATCACTGCTCCGCTTTGCATGATTATAAATGATATACATTCTGAAAATGGTCATTGGCCTCAGAGTATAACACCCATGGGTCCTTTCTGAAGAGGGGGTGTGCCAAAATATAGAAATGCAGCCGGGGGGGGGGGGGGGGGGTGGAGGTATGTAATATATATATATACATATATGTCATTAAACCCTCTGCTCAAAATATACCAAATGTGGACTTGTTCAATGAAAATCGCAATACTTCTAAAGAGTGAGTTGACCATGTAGTTCTTGCATTACCCTCCATCTGTCACAGCAGTTTTCAGTGGTTGATAATAACTGATCATAGGCATATGATATGTACTGTACTTTGTTTGTTTTATTATTTTTTCTTCCTCTGTCAATCGTTGACTTTCAGCTGTGTAGCTTTACTTATCGTATCAGAATTGCTAATCACATGGTTCATTTCACACGTTTTCCAGACGTACTGTACATGACACATACCAGCAAACAGAATGACCTAACTATGATCTGTGTCCATACAAGTCATTTGTGCTGTTTAAGGAACATGTGTACATGTGTAGTTAATTTTTGAGCGCAATCATGTAAGTTTTTTTGTGATTTTTCTCATGCCCCCAGCAGGTCCAAAATTAAATAAACAAAGTAAAACTGAAGCCAACATTGTGCACAGTACCAGGTTGTGCAATCAATGTGCAATCAGTTGTGACACGATAGCCTGCACCATGTTGAGTTTTTGAAGAGTATTGCTTATATTAATGGCCGGCATGGTGCAGACTGTTACAGGCATCAGAACTGTCCGATTTTCGGCGATTTTCCGATTTTCCTGGCCCCTGTTCATGTGCTTAGTTAATAACACTTTTGACTTCTTATGTGCCAGGAAATGGCTTTAAATAACGTTTTCAGATTTTTTTTGGGGTGAACAGTTCTGATGCCCGCTGTAGTAGTGTGAGGACAAAATAGGCCGTGAGGCCTTTGCAAATGTCCTTTTTTTCTTAACTTACTTTATGAGTCTGCTATTCATGAAATTTTCCTATAAATCATTCATCATATGTGATATGAATAGAAAAACTCTTTAAATTTTGGTAATTCGTCCATCTGGTTTGTAAAGAATTTATGTTAGGTGCTTTTTTTTAATGAAACTGGTAACTCATTCCAAACAATGGCAACTCTGTTAGAAAAACAAAACTTTCGCAGGTTAGTGTTGCAGTGCCTTACAAAGAATTTACCTTCAGCGTTTCGGGTTGTATTGTAGGCACTCTGCCAGCGTCGCACTGATGTATTTTGCAGTGTTGTGATATGGTCGACTGCACAGACTTTGTATCAAGAGCAGTAAAAGTATTGTTTGGTGTGCATGCCTATATTATGCAGACTAGGTGACAGTGCATTTTACCCTTGTTATGCAGTTGTTACGGTATTTTATGTTGACATCAGCATTGTGCAGTATATGTTATGGGGCGTGAGACTGCATTTCACTTAGTTGTGCTGCAATGGGACAGAGTGTGATACTGGTAACAGTATTGTTTGATTTTCATGCCAACATTGTGCACAGTATGTGTTATGTGTGTAGTGTAGTGGTGGCTGGACACTGAATTTCACTGTTATAACGTAGTGGGATGTGCAATGTTGAGTTATATCAGGACTTCAGTGATGCTCTCTCTCTCTCTCTCTCTCTCTCTCTCTCTCTCTCTCTCTCTCTATATATATATATATATATATATATATATATATATATATATATATATTGTGTTAAGCATTCCGTGTTATCAGTGAAATTTTAATACAGAATAAGATGGCCGTCAGCCGGGAACGCAAAAACTCTTCGTGTTATATATATATATGAGGGAAATAATATATGTAGTGGAAGGCTCTAAATGATAAGTCTGTCATTCCTTCTCTCCTATCCCCCTTCTTTTATATACTGTGTAGTTGGCTCCCAAATAAATACCTCATGAGCAAGTGCTTGCCGGTGTCGGTCTCGGTTGGCATGCACACAACTGAAAATGACTTCAGCTCCACTGTTCTCCACCCACTAGCTTGTATAAAGTCAGCACTTTGTAAATGTGAATAATGTAGTTGAAATATGTTGTTCCACAGTAAAGCTGTATTTTGAGGGGGAGCTGGGTGGCTTGGTGGTAGTGTGTTTGACTCTCATCCCAAAGGTCCTGGGTTCGAATACAGCTTGGGTCAAAATTTGTTCAGACCCTATTTCTGGACCCATCTTTGAAATCACCTTATGGACAAAAGATGTTAAGCCCTAAACATTTAACATTTTGTATTTGAGGTAGTTACTTTTGTATGGGTGCCTATGTGCATTGTAGCCTAATATGCTTTCAACATACTTGACTGTACATGTATACTTTAAATGAATGTCTGCAAATACAGCATTTCTTTTGAAAATAAACAAAGATATTATTCTTTACTCACAATGATCATGTGCAAACATAACGGGGCATATTGAAACATGTGACATTTGTTTTGTTTCCTTATAATTTGTAACCAAAAACTGCTGGGAAACTGAGATTCAGCTGGAGACATAGGTACATCCACTACCAATCTGTTCACAAACATCTTTCAACCAGAGATGTTCACCGACCTGCTTTCACGGATACACCAAAGGAGCATGTAGCATTGCTTGCAGCAGGTATATTAAAACAAATTCACATTATTCATTAATTAATGTTTATAGATGATGCCAGGAAAATTTTTTTTAAAAACTCTGTGACAACACTCTTTGGTGTGCTTTTTCATCTGTGAATGATTGAATGAATGTAAACATGCTCACAATGCCTGGCTGAAAAAAATTAAATTAACAAATGTACCGAGATAACCAGTATGCATTTTTATCCAAGACTGAAAGTGGTTTGTTGGTTGGTTCATGGTTTCACATCCACATTACAACAGTGATGATAATCGCATATTTTTCATAAAAAAAAGAACAAAATTACCACGTGTTATATATATATATATATATATATATATATATATATTGTGTGTGTGTGCGTTTGTTTCATTTAGCGCAGTAGAAACTGTATGGGATTCAAATTTTTGAGCAGGGAAAAAATATCCATCTACGGGGATTGAACCCTGGTTACCTGCGTGGCAAAAGGAGTATTTTACCACTGTACTAACTCGACTACTAAGTGATACCTGGTGCATTTAATTACTTATAGATAAACCTTCTCATCCCGTATCTCCCGTTGTTGTTTGTTCCAGTTTGCTTTCCCACTGTCACTAATAGTGATCGAAGACTAGTAGTTTGCAACAGTTTGGGCGTAGGTTATACTTGGTTGGTTTGGTAGTTGATTTCCTCCTTTCTCATGCGGGCTTGGGACTGGCTACGGCGGAGATATGATCTGCCGGAAGCCGTCAGACATCGCTTGTATCCCTTTTTGAAAACGCACTCGCAAACGACCCAAAGTGCCAATTTTTGCGCGGGACCCCCTCATTTTTTCATAAATAATGTGTGTGATATGATCTAAAGTACGATTTTATCGAATAAAAAGGGCCTGAGCAATTGCCCAACATTGCAAACACTTGTAATGTTATTGATAACATCCGGGCAATTTGCGAATTTACAACATAAACTTTTCTCGATTGCAGTTAGAATTCCAATTATCAGAACACACTTTTTTTTACGAGAAAATACTAACATACTTTATGAAGTGACCGAAATGTTTTTTTATCATTTTAACACACTATTCGATAAATTTTTATTGTGTTCTGAAATCTGCTATTTTGCGTGTTTTCACGCGTGGGGTACCTCACAAAAAGGGCTCAAACTTACAAATATGCCCGGGACCATGGGTCTTTCAGGGTGGCAATAGCCTCCAGACTCAATAAGGCTCTCAAAAAACCCTATAAGCGGCAGTTTTCAATTAAAAAATGTAGGTATAGTATACAACCTTAAGAGACCCCACAGCCTACAGCGGCCGAATGCGCAAAGGCCATCGGGCCGACATCGGCCGCCGTTTGCCCGCGCACTGATGTGCGCGGGGCAACGGCGGCCGACGTCGACCCGACGGCCTTTTGCGCATTGGGAGCATGTCTTCTGTGTGTGTGTGTGTGTGTGTGTGTGTGTGTGTGTGTGTGTGTGTGTGAGTGAGAGAGAGAGAGAGAGAGAGAGAGAGAGAGAGAGAGAGAGAGAGAGAGAGAGAGAGAGAGAGAGAGAGAACGCGTTTTAATTGGTTTTTAACTGGGATCGGCCTGGCGTATCGCCACCACATCTTGTTTATAATCTATCCAAATCACGCATGAGTTTAACCCCTTGTGCGACGTCAAGCGTCAGTTTCACGAGTGTGTTACATTCTTAGCTGCCAAAGTGCAGATTGGGTTTCTGAAATGTTTGTTAGTTCTATGCACACAAAAACACCAGCCGCCCGTAGAAATGGGTACAAAGTGAAGTCACCAAGAGGCACAGATCCGCCACTAAGCAATGATACATGTAAAGCCGGGTCAAGGGCAGCGCCAGAATAGCTTGACGCCTTGAGACGCCATGTTATTCCGGCACTACCCTTGAACTAACATACTTAGTCAAGATAGTTTTGCATCGTGTCAGGGCTCTGTTGATAGTCAATGACGAGTATGTCTGATGCAGAGTATGTCTGATGCAGACTACACAGTGACTGTCACACACACACACACACACACACACACACACACACACACACACACACACACACACACACACACACACACACACAAACAAACGCGCGCGCGCGCGCGAAGGCACGCGCGCGCACACACATACGCGCACTCACACACACATGCATATCACGAGCCGTAAAACACGATTTTTGTTTTTTGTTTTTATGTAGACGCCATATTTATTGCCACAAACGCTTTACTGCCGAATGAGGTTGCAGATTACAGTCGGAAGGAGCGGAGGATGGGTTCACAGTCAGTTCAGGCGGAATCGTAGTCCTGTTACAGCTTAAAGGACAAGCCGACTGAAACATAAGTACAATTCAACGATTCCTTAAAAGATTGACATAAATGCATACATGTTTGTCACATTTAACACGAGAAAAGCACGTCTTACAGAAGATATTTTCTGAAAATACTAGATGACTAAGTGCGACCTTGACTAGGTCAGGGTTGCATTAGGTCATCAAGTTTATATCTCGAGAAGGCGAAGAAGCTACTGAAAGTTACGCCGTGTTCAGAGATGATCCGTCTGCTAACTTTGCCATGCCTATCTTTGCGTCAAAATTTGACATTGTATACCGAGGAGCTAACGGAATGCGACATTTCTGGAATCATCGGAAATACTTATGTATTTCAAGTCAAGTCAAGTCAAGTCAAGTAACTTTATTCTTCCAAATACATGTTGCCACATACAGGAAAATTTGTTTCGCCACCTCAGGTGCAACTCGCAATCACCCAAACTCACACAACATTTACAACAACAAATGGACAATGGCTCGGTACGGGTGAAGCCCGTCGCCAAGGCGTCTCATGGCCGGCGCCAGCGGCCCCAACCCGACCTGAACCTCCCTAACACAAAGCAAACTAAGGACAACCCTATCATAGTATCTCTTAAACACGTAATATAATGTTTTTTATACTTCCTGCTTGGCTGAGACTAGTTTCACAAATAAAATTTAAAAAAAAATAAAAATACGCATAAACAAAACAAAAAGACAAATTATACTTCCACAGTTGCTACCTGGGGGCCAGTCGCTATAGATCAGCGCCCGCTATTGAACAGACATTCGCTCCGGCATAAACAGTCACCACACCTTAATCATATGTATAACTTAAGTAGTATATAACTACACACCTACTCATTTCTGAAGCAATAATAATAAAACTACAACATTAACGTGAAAAGCACGTTGTTCCTAATCCACAGTACACACATGCACACGCTGTTAAGTGTTGTAAAAAACCCAGTCACTGTGTCGGGGAAGTGTCCGTCATCACATCACTCGGCTCAGTGGAATGTGGGGGCCCGAACGGCCTGCTGGCACTCGCCTCACTGCACTGGCAAGCACGCCACTAAGCACGTTGGTTCTTTGCCACAGCATAATGCGCGCTGTTCTTCTGAGTTCCGATTTCCATGGCGGTACTGACTATCAGCCGGCGTGTATAAACTACCAGCATTGGCACTGACGGCCGCGGAGGAAAACTACCGTTGACCGCTGAATCCATTTAACAGCCACAGCACAGCAAATTCACAAAAGTCATCAAACAGAAACACCAGTCATGATGCAGCATTGCAGGGCCCGACATCATATATCAACGAAGGCACAATGACTGCTAAAATACTGCGGGTGGCGACTATTTCTGCCGGAGCGGGCGGCCGGGAGCTGTTGCATGGCCGCCATCTTGTCTTGTCTTTCCGATGATTCCCAAAAAGTCACATTTTTTTTTTTTTTTGCTCGTCATTATAGTTTAGAAAATCTACAACAAAAGACACATATTGATCATTCCAATGAATATCCTAGTTTACTTGACCTTCACATTTGGATTAAGACGATCATTTTTGTTGTACAAGTTATGGTATAGTACGTTTCATTTCCGGTCGGTTTTGAAGTATGTAGTAAATCTGAACCACAAAAAGCTGAAATAAACTTTAGTTACAAAATGAATGAATCTATGTTTCTGCAGTCTTCCTTGATTCAAGACCAAGAAACTCTAAATGTCCCAGGAACGCGGATTCAACGCGGTGTCAGCAAGAGGCTCAGATCAGTTGCGGGGCTCATGAGGATCTATACCATTTGTAGTTCGGTGGTAACTCATTCAACTCCGACAGGCCACGGCAAGACACGGATCGAACGTGATAGTTCAAGGGTTGTGCCAAAATAGCTTGGCGCCTATAGGCGCCAAGCTATTCTGTCACAACCCTTGAACTATCACGTTCGATCTGTTTCCAGAAGTGTAATACAGTCTTCAGGGGGCGACTTCAAAATTTGCGGATTTCGGTTCTGGAGCAGAATGTCGGCGCCAAGCTAAGCTGGCACTACCCTTGAATTATCATGGTCGATCCATCTCCTGCAACAGGTGCATCGTCGTTAGATGACGCCTCCAAAATTTGGGAAGTACGTGCGCCGGGATGAATGAGTTAATCATATACATTTAACCCGTTCAGTGCCTGCTGACGCAATCTGTTTCTGCACTGAGTCTTCGTTGATTCAAGACCAAGAAGCCCCTGCTGTCCCAGGAACGTGGATTCAAAGTGATGTCAGCAAGAGGCATAGATCCTCATGAGCCCCCGCAACTGCGGGGACTCATGAGGATCTATATCATTTGTAGTTGGGTGGTGTTTAAATTTTCTCGGCAGCGTCTATACGGGTTAACTCATTTAATTCCGACACGCCACGGCAAGACATGGATCGAGCGTGATAGTTCAAGGGTTGTACCAGAATAGCTTGGCGCCCAGGGGCGCCAAGCTATTCTGGCACAACCCTTGAACTATCATACTCGATCTGTTTCCAGAAGTGTAATACAGTCTTCAGGTGGCAACTTCAAAATTTGCCGATTTCGGTCCTGGAGCAGAATGTGTTAAGGCTATAACGACGCAATTTTAGAATATTGTTCATCTATGCTATATGATATGATTCTAAGGCGGTCAACGTGTTGAGAATGTACCAAAGAGCACTTGACGACTCATATTTCGCATAGATGTTTAGCCTAAAATTTCCGTTCATTTAGCAGCAATTTTGTGTTTGTGTTCATGGTACAACACACTAGTCTTTTAGATTTACGTCTAACCTTCTCGTTAACCGCTTGACTGCCGAGAAATATTGAACGACGCCCAACTGCAAGAGGTATAGATCCTCATGCGCCCCCGCAATGGCGGGGGTTCATGATGATCAACACCTCTTGCTGAAACCACGACGGTGTATTCATGTTTCTTGGACGGCCTGGGACCTTTGACGTTTAAGAAACAAATTCAAAAACAAAATCTACGTCCGCTGGCATCCAAGGGGTTAATAATTATGTATTAGGTATAATTCTTGTCTTCTTACTGACTCTTTACGCGTTTTCTCACTGGCTTTATTCGCCTTTGGTCGCCCGTTATCAAGAGAACAAGAGCCATTTTATAGCTCGTTATCAAAGCTACAGATAATAAGCAGCCTCAACGTATCACCCGTCTCAATGACAACGTATTCGCTAAGCAAATCGTTCCTTTCCCAAATGTGGCTTTGGTCAAGCACGTTTCTCAGTACGCTCAGCATTCAAAACCCGCCTCGTAGATAGCTATACTGACTCGCAAAAGACCTTCCGATGATTCCAAAAATGTCGCATTCCTTTAGCTCGTCAATATATTTTGAAACAGAAATGACGCTGTTGTGAAACTAAAAACTAACGAAGTCCACACCAAAGAAATGGCTGTCAAACGTTTTAAATGCAGAGAACATCACAACGAAGACAAAAACGCGCTTAGAAAAGACAGTTACAACAATTTACAATTGTCTTGTAACTGTCTTTTCTAATAGTGTTTCTTTCTTCACAGGGTATGTTTTTAAAAACTAACAACACTCACATGGGAGCTTCAGATGGAATAAGCCGCCGTATCCTCCGTATCCCCCGTAGCCATGTCCTCCGTCATAGCCGTATCCGCCACCATATCCGTATCCACCTCCAAGGCCGAAGCCGCCGCCATAGCCATCATACCCGTAACTTCCTCCACTGTAGCTGTCGTAAGCAGACACCACAGCCAGGACAGCCAGGAAGACGACAACAGCAGCCTTCATTTTGGAACTGTGCAACATAGCAAAAAAATAACACACACACACACACACAAAAACACAAAATAAAAACACAAAAACATTAAAAAGCAAAAATCCAAAACCAAACCCCCCCACCAAAAAAAAAAAAAAAAAAAAAAAAACAATAACAAACAAACAAGGACAACAAAGATATACTGACGAGCTAAAGAAATGCGACATTTTCGGAACCACTGGAAACACTAAAAGAAATGCGACATCAGAGAGTTCCGAAAATGTCTCATATATATATATATATATATATATATATATATATATATATATATATATATATATATATATATATATATATATATATATATATATATATATATATATATATATATATATATATATATATATATATATATATATATATATTATATATATATATATATATATATATATATATATATATATATATTTTGGAGGCGTCATCTAATGACTATGCATCAGTTGCAGGAGATGGATTGACCATGATAATTCAAGGGCAGTGGCAGATTAGCTTGGCACCGATATGCGCCAAGCTAATGCGGCACTACCCTTGAATTATTATGGTCGACCCATCTCCTGCTGTAGGGCGTCGGGACTGAATGGGTTAAAATAAATGGGACCAGAAATAGGCATAAAGAACATAGGACCAAGAGACATAAATCTCTTGCAGCTGGTTAGAGTTCGCCTTGCTCCATCAGTTAATGGGTAAAAAGCTCAGACCTAAATCCAGAACAAAAGGTGACTGCCAAGTATAAGCAAGAAAATCCTCCCCCCTCCCCCCACCCTGCCCTCCCCACCCCCCACCCCTCCCCACATAAAAAATAAAAATAAAATAAATAAATAAATAAAAAATATAAAAATATAAAAATGAATTAAAAAAAACCCGATCTTCTCGAAAATGAAAGAGAAGCAGTCACTTGTATTCTTGTCTAAGATTTTAACCCTATTTCAGCATAGGCATACTGACAAGAACATTGCAACACAGCTGATTACATTTTCAGGTTAAAACCCGAAAATTTAATAAACTGTTTTACGATTGTCCTTCCGAAGCGCGTTTCGTTCAACTTTATGTGATGACAAACAAGCGTGAAGAATACAGGGACAAAACGAACAAAGAAAAAACACAGCGCTTTTTTTTCCGCAGCGAGCTTCTTTTCTTTGTCGACTATTTCCTGAGCGTGTTTCTTTACTTGTTGCTTGCTCCTAACAGCAATGTTTACATTAATTCATTCAGCCCTGACGCACTACAGCAGGAGATGGGTCGACCATGATAATTCAAGGGCAGTGCCAGATTAGCTTGGCGCCTGACGGCCCCAAGCTAATCTGGCACTGCCCTTGAATTATCATGGTGGATCCATCTCCTGCAATTGGTGCACAGTCATTAGATGACGCCTCCAACATTTGGGAAATACGGCCGTCGGGCTGATTAAGTTAACACTTTGTTCGATTTGAGCCTTATTGTAAGGGATACTGCGCATTATAAGATTATTATTATATTATTATCAACATCAGCATCATTATCATCGTCGTCTAGGTCATCATCATCATCATATCATTAACATCAACATCATCATCGTCATTAGATGAAAAGAAGCACAGTTGTGTAAGATCTGCAGTTGTGTAGAATTTTGTTTTTCCATGTAAAATGAAACAATCTCTCAAATAATAGATACATGCAAGTACAAATAAAAATATTCCATCAACAGCTCTTTTGCTCTTCTTCAAAGACTACCTGTACAATGCTGAATACTGACAAAAATACTTACTTGCTGGTGATTGGCGTCTTGATGACGAGTGGATTGCAGAGTTTCTCGCACCCTTTTATACAGATTAGCTGTCCACCCAAACGTGTTATTTTCTTTTTGATTATTTTGATGGATGGCAACTTGTTTTATTTTAACCGGTTCACTGCCGAGAAATTTTGAACACCACCCAACTACAAGAGGTATAGACCCTCGATTTCGTTATCGAAACACGATTTCGCTAACTAAAATAAACACGCAATTAACATTATTCCCTTGACCGCCGAGCACGAGTGAAAGGACCTAACTGCAAGAGACAGAGATCTACATGAGCCCCTGCAAATTGGGGGTGCTCGAGAGGATTTATGCTTGTTGCTGAAACCACTTTATATAATTTTTTTAGTGTGACTTACACACCAATTAGGTGATTCCCACTAGTGTGAAAAGAAGAGAATAGCCCAACGAAGAAAGAACCACGCTTACAAAAGACAGTTACAACACAATTTATTTGTGTTGTAACTGTATTTTATAAGCGTGCTTCTTCCCTCGTTGGGTAATTCTCCCATTATAATGACTGCCCGGCATCTTGAACGTTGAACTGAAAATGATTTCTAAAACGCAGTCTGCTTCCTTTGGGAGCGAAGGGTTAACCCATTCAGCCCAGACGCACTACAGCAGGAGATGGGTCGACCATGATAATTTAAGGGCAGTGCCAGATTAGCTTGGCACCTTTCGGCGCCCAGCTAATCTCGCACTGCCCTTGAATTATCATGGTCGATCCAACTCCTGCAACTGATGCACAGCCATTAGATGACGCCTCCAAAAATTGGGGAAATACTTCCGTCGCGCTGAATGAGTTAATGTTTGATTGAATATTATTTCGTTTATATGTCCGTCAGCTGTCAGAAGAGAGACGCCGTGTCCACCACCGCCCAGTATGATGCCGTTTGATGTTTTGGGTCAGCCACATGGTTGCCGGCTCGACCAGAAGTTCACGCGCCTCATCTTGCTTGGCCGACAACGAATTTGTAATCAGCTTACTGCCAGGGGACGCATATTGTGTTTTTGAATTCATTGTAAATTAATTGTAAATTCGTTGTAAACTTCCATGAAGTCGTCAAAAGTAACTTTAATGAAAAGCGCAAGAGGTATAGATCCTCATGAGCCCCGCAAGAGGATCTATAACTCTTGCAGTCGGATAGTGTTAACGTGTTCTCGGCAATCAAAAGGATGATACTAATTTGTTTATTTATTTTATATAGCAAAATCGTGTTGCTATAAATGTCCATATTTCGAAAAAGGAAGTCACCCCTACAACGTTTAATGGTGTAGAAGGCTAGACATGTTGAATAAGCCAGCACTAGAAGAGATGCTTCTTGTTTTTTTTAATATTTTTTTTTATTTTTTTTATTTACAAAAAGTGAAATTAATCACTTTACGTGAGGCATAACCACCAAAGATAGGTATCATGTCCTTAGGAAATGTAACGTGCACGTTAAGCCCGAACTAACTAGCCAACTCTACTGTTATGGTTAGATATTGACTTCTCTCACACACACACACACACACACACACACACACACACACACACACACACACACACACACACACACACACACACACACACACATGCAAAAAAGCACGCACATACACACACACACACACACACACAAACAGACACACACACACAACGGGGGAGCTTGGTAGCTCAGTTGGTAGAGCGCTCGACTCTAGTCCGAAAGGTCGTGGGTTCGAACCCAGCTGGGGTCAACATTTGTACAGACCTCTTTTCAGTGCCCCGTCTTTGAAATCACCTTCGTGGTGGACAAACAACGTTAAGCCCTAAACGTTTAACGTATCACACACGAAAACGATGGTTTGCCATGGATTCAGTAAATTCATACATTTCCTCGCCCTTCAAAACAAGCCTTTTCTAATATTTTCTAGGATGTCATATAGGTCATGAGAGAAACTGACACGAATTACTTGAATTAACTCATTCAGCCCGACGGCCGTATTTCCTATATGCACCAATTGCAGGAGATGGATCGACCTTGAAAATTCAAGGGCAGTGCCAGATTAGCTTGTCGCCGACAAGCTCCAAGCTAATCTGGCACTACCCTTGAATTATCATGGTCGACCCATCTCCTGTTGTAGTGCGTCAGGGCTGAATGGGTTAACTGAAAATTCTCGAGGATTTCGTGGATTTTGTCGTTTCATAAATTGGCTGTAAAAGATACACGACAAAGACAGCAGCAAAAAGCCAGTATAACTTAACCTATGGCTTATTCTTGCAGGAATCATCACGACAAGAAAAAAGAAACAACACTACCAACCACCAAATGGGTTAACGTCTGTGGAGCCCATACTTATAAACCTAGGTCTTACTGGATTTATTCTAGCAACATCAGGCAACGGGGCTTTGTTGTTCTTGTGCGTGTGGTTGAGAGTTAACCCCTTCACTGCCGATAAAAAAGCGAAAGAGAGCTAACTGCAAGAGGCATAGATCCTTATGAGCCCCCGCGACAGCGGGGGCTCACAAGGATCTATGCCTCTTGCTGAGATCACTTTGTATCCATGTTCTTTGGACAGTTGCGGCTTTTGGTCGTTTAGTGACAACAGATTTTAGCATTTCCTTGATTTCCTCTTTCAGTTCTTCCCTCGTGTTATAAGGAAGACGATAAGGTTTGCTGCGAACTGACCCATTTGAGGTCAGATTAACCTCGTGCTGGATGGTGTCTGTTGTTCGTGGGTCAGGTTTAAATTGATGCTTGAATTCTTGAGTCAGGACGCGCAGTTCTTCTCGTTGAGTCTGGGTCAGATTCTGACCGAATACTGGATGTCTTCTACATCTTCCTTGTGGCGGAGTTCATTAAGGTCAAATAGGTTTTCGTCGTCTACTGTTTCGTCATCAGCAAGACGCTTCAATGCCACCAGTTGTGGTTTGTCTTGACTTCTTGTGGTAACAGCACAGGTTTCAGGTCTCCAGTCTGGATCTGGATCGTCTGCGTTTCTGGCACCATCCATGTTTCCGATGATAAGATCGTAGAGAGGGGTCTTTACGCATAGCACCTTCACCTCTCCTGTCAGGTACGGGGTGTCGACGCTGACATTGGCAAGGGGGATAATCCTCACAGTTCCGTCGGCCAAAATGAGGGAGGTCCACTCCTGTAGCTTCTGGTCTTCAGTTACTAGGTCCTCTCTCACGATGATGCAGCTACAACCGGTATCTCTCAGCACTCTCACTGGTGTGTTTCCGACGAATCCTGACACCACCGGCATGTTCGGCACTTTATTCTCAGGTAGCGCGATGTTTGAGACTGGTAAGAATGTAGCCCCATCTCCTACTGGGATGCGTCCATTCTTTCTAAAAGATTCAATCCGGTGTCACTCGCGTTTCTCGAGATTCAAAGTCACTGGATGACGTCACATCATTGGCTAATACAGCGGCGGCTCTGTGTTGAGACGTGGTGCTGCTTCTGCCTACTGTCCCGCGATCTTGGTTGGATCTTCTGATGTTATCACCTCGGGGAACATCTTTAGAAAGACACCGTATTGCCTTGTGACCTTTCTTTCCACAGAGAAAACATGTCAGGTTCTCCACCGGCTTGTATTTCGGGGTGTCTCTGACATTGTGGATTTCCTCTGCTGGTGCAGACACACGCTGCGGCTTACTGGGCCCGAACTTCATGTTGTGGGCGTCAAGGTATCTTTGAGCGAAGTCGGCCAGGGCCTTTAGGAACTGGTCTTTTTGCTCCCTGAGGTGGGCGGCCAGGTCCTTAGAACATGCGTTGAGGACTTGAGGTCACACAGGTCCTGATAATATTGTTTAAACCAGCCAGCTCTATCCATTTCTCCAGGTAGCTCCTGATTCTTTCAATGAATAGGCCGGGTGTTTCTCCTTCTTCAGGCTTGCAGTTCCGAAATCGTCGCCTGTAACCCTCTTCAGTGAAGTCGTACTGTCTCAGCAGGGCTGCTTTCAACTGCGTGTAATCGTCGGCTTCTTCTCTTGGCAAGCGGGTGTAAAATTCAAGCGCTTTGTCAGTTAAAAGTGCGCTCAGTTTGATAGCCCAAGTCTCTTGTCTCCAGTTATTGCTGCTTGCGAAGCGCTCGAATCGCTCCAGATAAGCGTCCATCTTATCTGAATTTTCAACAAAAGGTGGAAGTTTTGGCGCACGGGCTGTTTGCTCTCTACTGGCTAAGGTTGTTGCTTCAGTAGCTCTCTGGCTCCGTGCCCCTATCTCCATTTGCTTTAGATGAATTTCATGTTGTCGCTGCCTCTCCGCCTCTTC
The DNA here is from genome assembly GCA_036245525.1 of Semisulcospira habei. NCBI lineage: Eukaryota > Metazoa > Mollusca > Gastropoda > Semisulcospiridae > Semisulcospira > Semisulcospira habei. The sequence goes on from BTPG01000002.1 coordinate 151,746,645, forward strand.
TCGCTGTTTCTCTGCTTCTTCTCGCTGTTTCTCTGCCTCTTCTCGTTGAATTTCGAGCTTCCAGATTTCACGCCCTTTGGCTCTTTCTTCTCTCTCCAATCTCTTTTCTTCTTCGAGTCTCTTTTCTCTTTCTCTCTCTAGTCTCTCTTTTTCTTCTTTTTCTCGTCTCTTTTCTTCTCTCTCCAGTCTCTCCTTCTCTCTCTCTCTCTCTCTCTCTCTCTCTCTCTCTCTCTCTCTCTCTCTCTCTCTCTCTCTCTCTCTCTCTCTCTCTCTCTCTCTCTCTCTAATCTCTCCTTCTCTCTCTCCTTTACAAACTCGAGAGGTTGAGCTTCTTCGAGTCCACATTCCTTTCCAATTTTCAGGAATTATCTTCATTTCCGATGTCGCCATCTCTGCGTTTCACTGCTGTCTGTTTTCTCCTGCTACCTTTTCCACTGAGCCAACTGTCGGAGGTGCCAAAATGTTACGTGTTGAGTCGTAGTCGTAGTATGATATCACACCAGTCGCACGCACGTAAGGTTCTTTTTTTAAAATAAACTTCATTCAGCTGCAACCCGTCACACGTGGCTTAAGGTTGTAGACAATACTGGAGTAACAGTTCCAACAATACTTTATTTCAGCGATGCGATCTCCACACAATGCATTCCCAAATGCACCAACACTGATACAATGTCTCTTCAAAAATATGTCAACGCTGGCGACACAATGTTTCTCATACAACGTACACCACCGTTACGCTGCGTCTCTCACAATGTACACCCTATACGGGCCAGGTACCTACGATAAACTGTGTGTCCCTACAACTGACAATGCATGACAACGTACACACGTGCTTCCTAGCACCATCTTTTATAGTAAAACAACTTTCCAGAAAAATCTAAGGAATTCACACAATGCAACCAATCAGAACGGAACACGATACTGAAACTCATAAACATTAATTTAAAAAAAAAGAACTTTCTAGAATAACTACAATAGTCTACAAAAATTCGACTGCTAATTTCAACCCCAAATCCTAGTGTGTAATGACATCAAACAAAAGTATGGCAGGCCGTTCACGACCTTTCATAAAACACAATGACAGGCTGATGAATTCACGCGCGCAAAAAACAACAACTATGACTAAGAATATAACACCTCTACAAGTCTTGCAAAATGTTGCTTACTCTTTCACGTCACAAATATGCGGTCACTAGACAGTGCGACCCTGCTCGAACGTTCTGATCTATTATCAACGAATCTAAGCATAACAAACATCGACCGCTCTTCTCCATACGACTTTGCTAGAAGCTTCCGGACTAAACTTAGCGTATCATAACAAAGCCAATTCCGCTATCTGCGCGAACGATATAAAACTTTACTGAAAAGGTACGTGATACGTAACCATGATAGCTTAAATAAATATCGGATCATTTCCTACGATTAACACATGCATGCTCTCACAGAACAACACAACCGCAATCGTAACTGAACGGCGAGCCACTAGCCTGCACAATCATGCGGGGGAATAACCTCACGGCTGTTCACTTTTTCCTGAATGCATCATTTCTCTTTTTTCTTGTGATTTTAGTTTGATCAATGTTACAATGTGCAAAATCGAGCATAAGCCTTTCTGAAATCAGAACAGACGGTTTCCGGAAATCAGAAATAGATCCAAAGTGTAGGTGTTTCGATGAAAACGCGTGTTTTTCCGGGCTTTTAATCCACAGTTTTCGTCGAAACACTTGCAACTTCTGACTTCCGATCAACGTCTATTAAGTCAAAACGGCACGTCTTTTGACGAAACGCACGGACAAACATGCGATATTTAAAACGTCTATTGTAAAGCTATGCTGGCAGCTGTATGCCTGCGTGCTGGAGGGTATGAGTGTGCTTAGATTTTGAAGAAGTACTGATGTGCGACTAATTGCATGACAGTGTGTATGTATGGTCGTCCGAGTGATACCTTGATAGAAGATTTCATGGTAATCAGTGAATTAAAAGCCCAGACAATGATGCTACGTCGAAACTCGTGCAGTCCTGGCCTAATTCTGATTTTCCAACGTCTATTGTGATGCACTGAAGACGGCCCCAGTCTAGTTCAAGGGACAGATCGACAGTTCAAGTGGGGTTTCAGCAGAGCGTATTGCCTATAGGCGTCAAGCTTTCCTAACACACCCTTTAACTGGTATGTTTGCTGTTGACATCTTCTTTTTGTATGTCAGTGTTGAATGACCGACTATTAGTCGCCCAGATGCGCGTTTAACCCGTTCAGTGCCGAGACAATCTGAACACCACCCAACTGCAAGTGGTAAAGATCATCATGAGCCCAGCAGTTGCGGGGGTTTATGAGGATCTATGCCTCTTGCTGACACAACTTTAAATCCATGTTGCTGGACAACTAGGGAAGTTGGTGTTGCGTTAAAGAAGATTGCAAAAACACAATCTGCGTCAACTGGCACTGAACGGGTTAAATCATTCGAGACATGCTGCTTCCCGATACGCGGCATTAAACCACCTATCTGAATGCGACACGTTTCCAATAAGATAACTTATTCAACCCCGACACACCACAGCAAGATATGAATCGAGCATGGAAGTTCAAGGGTGGTGCCAGAATAGCTTGGCGCCTCAATATGGGCGTCAAGCTATTCTGGCACCAGCCTTTAACTTTCATGCTCGATCTGTCTCTAGAACTGTAATACAGTCCGACAGAGGGTAACTTCAAAATTTGGGGATTTCGGTCCTGCGGCAGAATGTGTTAAAGGAGAATATAAACAGTGACAGTAAGATGAAATGTAGACAACAAATAATACTGAGCCGAATTTTGTCATATATGGGCGTGATACTCGGAGAGGTGCTTACAAGACATGAATCAGTTTGTCCGACGCGCGGCGGAGGTTGTTTAAATTCGAGTCGAGTAATACCTCTTCCGGTTATCACTCCTATGTCAAGCATATAACGGCTTGACTATAAGGTACGTAAATAGTCTAACATAAAAGAAAAGGAATGCCGTAGCCCCAATGGCAGACGACACTTAAAAGCTGGACTAAATTATATATATATATATATATATATATATATATATATATATATATATATATATATATATATATATATATATATATATATATATATATATATATATATATATATATATATTGTTTTCTGCGGATAGTGTCTCAACAAAAAAAAAATAATAATAATTACGATATTTATAATGCGCTTATCTTATAATAATTATACCTCTAAGCGCACACTCACAACTCTTTAAGGAAGACTTTCACGGTTTTATAAAGTCAGATGTGGTGTTAAGCATGTGATGGATATTAAAAAAAACAGAGATGCTGAATATGCTAAGGTTTGTCTTTTCACTAACTGTTTAACTTTTGTTACTTTGTGGCTGCGTGAGCACGCTCTAAAGATGTCTAGTCCGCACTTTAGCTGCTGTGCTCTCGGGTGTGTGAATGTGTACATAGGTTCGGAAGGGTATGTTTGTCTAGTTTTTTAGTGATGTTTTAATCAAGTCTTTAACCATGTTTTTTAGGTTGGGTTGTAATGCGGTGGGTGTCGGATTTAGTTGTTTACGTTCGGCTGTCGACGAATGAGTATATTTAAAGGGCCATGTTGTCAAAATGAATTAAAGTGGGTATCCTTTGAAATATATTTGTATTAAGTCCTAGATGTAATGTAATAAGATTGTCACGTGGGGTGGTTGCTGGTGATTATTTGATATCTTTGTATGTACATGTGGATATTTTGATAATGTTGGTTTTAGCAGTGGCAATGTTATTATACAAAAGTGGTTGTGCTAGCTTAATGTTAGTGTAATGGAATAGTGCAGGCCTGGTGAATGTGGAATGTACATAGGAATCTTTTTTATCCACGATTGTATCATAGTATTTAATATGGCCAAGGCGGGTATTAGGGTGAGATGAGACACAACTCACGTGGTTTGTGAGTAGATGCGTGTTGGGCCATAATTAACTGTGTTGGCACTTTGACTGACAATGCGCCCTTTTCCAGTGCACTTCGAAGATTTCGACGTTCTTCGATCTCTTCATCTTCCATGACCAACGGTGACGCATCATTGGGAGTCGGAACGCCTTCGCTAGCCAGTCCTGTTGGACAAGTACTTTGACGTTGGGCTACAGCAGGCTGATTCTACGTTCTGCGCGTCGGTCACAGGCGTGCGTGGGCAAGCGCGGCTACGGTGCTCTGCGGTGTAGGGGTAGTACTCTTACATTACGAGCCACCCTGTCTAGTGTGGGACAGAGGACACTGTACAGAGACAAAGTACGCGCCTTGTATAGATAGCCATTGCCGATTTTCACCTGTTAGTCATTTTCACCTGTTAGTCATTTTCGCCTGTTAGTCATTGTTATCTGTTAATCTTTTTTCATGTGTTAATACGTTATGAGTGCATGTGGGGGTATGTGTGAGGGTGTGGGGCGTTAGCGGGTTGGGGTGGGGGTTAGAGTAAGAGTAGGTAATAAAAGATTTGTTTGTTGTTTATCACTGGCGTTGTGTGATTTATTTAGAGTGGGTGGGCTTCTCGAGCGTTAGCGCTTACATTGTCCACGGCGCCCTGACTCTGTCAGGCGTGTCGTGACAGTCAGAGATCTGCTGAATAGATTGTACTTACGAGTAGAGGTAATAATAATAATAATAATAATAATAATAATAATAATAATAATAATAATAATAATAATAATAATAATAATAATAATAATAAGCGCATTAAATAGGCGCTTTATCCCAATTGAAAATCGGCTCAAAGCGCCGCCGCGAACTGAACCCAACAAGCACCCTCACGTGAATCACGCGCATTCACTCACACACAGTACATAAACACAGAACATTCACGTGGTGCTAAGGGCAAGCTCAAGCGAGCTACTGTAGTTTGTGGAAATTCGAAATTTTGTATTTGAAATTTGATAAAGTGGGCTGAAACTGATACCAAAGTCGTGGGGGAGGAAGAGCCGGAGTAGCCGGAGAAAGAACCCCCCGACGGTCCCCCCGAATTAACGGTGACACTTATTAGAGGAGAAAAATCCGACGCCGGAACGCGTAATCGAACCTCGCACCTTTAGCATTGGTGGCAGGCGCCTTAACCACTGCGCCACGGACCGCCCCGTGACATGTCGTTTACTGCTGTCAAGCCAATTTTCACTTCAAATGTAGATAGCAAACCTATTTTGATCATTTTGAGGTGTATGTTTAAAACTTACATTTGGGTTGCTTGCTTCTTTGGCAAGTCAAGACAGAGATAAATTCATTGTACTTTTCCTAATATTTTTGTTGTCAAACCACAAATCTCAGCCCCTTGAATGCCATTTGAAGTAAACAGTATTTTTGCATTCTTCGTTAATTCAACGCCAAAGAGACCAAACCATCCCAGAAACATGAATTTAAAGCGATGTCACAAAGAGTCATATATCCTCATGTGCCCCCGCAACTGCGGGAGCTCATGAGGATCTACGTCTCTTGTTTGTCAGCTTAGGTCGTGTTTACTTTTTCTCGGCAGACATGACAAAAATGAATGACACTGAAATATACATTTGTCACTTTCTCGTCCACTGCACTGCCAATAACCATTTCAGGTGAGTAAGGAATAGATTTTTACGTCGATGTTTAGGTGATACTGAATATTTCTCTCGATTTGTTTAAAACCTTATCCCACGAGCGAAAGCGAGTGGGATAAGGTTTTAAAACCACTCGAGTCAGATTCTCAGTGTCACCCAAACACCGATGTAAGAATCTATGTCTCCTTCTGTTCCGTTCACCTGTATTTTCCTTTTCAAATTCTCCGTCTTGTCTGCGCTGCTCAAGTCTATGTGTGTTGATTACAATGGCCTGTTGCACTTAAAGAGATTATGCGTTATGTGTTTGCAGTTAACCCCTTCTCTGCCACTGTACACGTACATTTTTGTTCCAAAATCGACCAAAGGCCAAAACAGTCCAAGAAACATGGATACAAATTGGTCTTAGCAAGAGGTATAGATCATCATGAGCCCCCGCAGTCGCGGGGGGTCATGAGGATCTATGCCTCTTTGGATCGCATTCACTCTTCCTCGGCAGTGAAGAGGTTATTGCATTTGTATGTCTACATTCCTCATACACGTATTGTAATTGTAATGAATTTGTTTGCGCATCTCTCATAACGTGGATTGCTCCAAATGAACACGAGCGTGTATTCAGCTTATATTGCATATTAGACCGGTTGTCGACATAAATGTTTATCCGCCCCAACCTGTGTCTGCCTTGGGGGCTTTGGGTGGGGTTAATAACCCCTTCGCTGCCAATGATCACGAATCGCACGTCTGATGAACTAAATTCGGTTGGACATATATAATTTGAAGTACATGAAGAAGGCGTGTTTTGTCTTGTACAGATAGCAAAATATGGCGACTCACTCAATAGATGCTGTTGCACTGCAGACGTGTGTGGTTGTTGATTTTTTTGTGTAGTTAGAAAAAAATGCAGCAAATTAACCTCTTTAATGAGTAGGGAAAAAAATGAACAACGCACTACTGCAGGAGGTAAATATCATCATGAGCCTTATTATGATCTATGCCTCTTGCTAACACCATTTTATATCCACTGCTCATGGGCTGGCGAATGTACGCAGATTTCAGATGTACGATTAACGATCAGTGACACCTTAGGGGTTTAATACTGTTATGCAACCATTCAAGGTCCCCTTACAAATTCTGTGTGTTTGTTGTCCACACATAAAGTTAAAGGGAAAATGAAAATGCATATGATTGCTTTCTAATCAAATAACGCACAGGCATTATTCAGATAATTAAAACTATTCATGGTGCCACAGAAAGTTGTATGATTGTGATGTCTGTTGAGTGTGGAATCGGAATCATTACTTTAGATTTAATGGATTTGGAGAAATTAAACCAACAAAAAGGTTGTTTTGAGCATGAGTTTGATTATTCTGAGGAGCAAAAGAAATGCAACATTTTCCAAAGATGTCGCATTTCTTGTGCTCCTCAGTATATATACTAAGCAAAATTAGAAAATCACAAGAGGAGCAATTTGTGGGTTGTTCTCTGGGGGCTACGTAGCATATCAAGCAGAAGATAGAAAGATCATACAAGTTCAAGGGGGTGCCAGAATAGCGCTTGTCGCCTAGAGTCAGCAAGATTATTTTCAAACTTGGACAATAATTGTTTATATATCAGTCACTAGCGTGTTTGTCTAATGGAGACCTCGCAGTGACTATCAGAAATGCAGTCACACTATCAGAAATACCGGAAATGCAGTCACACACACACACACACACACACACACACACACACGCACACACACACACCATCACACACACACACGCACACACACACACACACACTCACACACACACACTCACGCACACGCACACACACACTCAGTCTCACACCATCACACACACACACACACACACACACACACACACACACACACACACACACACACACCTCACACACACACACACACATACACACACACACGCACACATGCATACACATTCATGCAAACCACGAGACGAAAGACAAGAATATTTTTTATGATGATGTAGACGCCACATTTATTGCCCAAAACGCTTTACTGCAGTAAAGAGGTCGCAGAGGACAGTCACAGAATGTACGGAAGAAGGTTTACAAGCAGCTTAACCTCAATAGTAGGCCTTGCCAGATAAATCTGAAACAAAGTGTAAACGATATGTTACCAGTTTGACTTTGCTACGTGAAGGTAAAAGACCGTAGTCTATTTGGTGTGAAAGCAAGTCTTTCGTCGTATTACCATGACGTAATGTTGACCTCATCCGACCTTGACTTGATTTTGGCCACATTAAATCACGCACTGGCAAATATTGTCTTCAGGCGAACAGTCGTGCGCGGCGGGCCCATTGCGGCCGTCGTGGGCTCGATGACTTCTGTTGACTGGGAGATCACCCATAATTTTGAGAAGGCCGAGATGCTGGTGAAAGGATTGTGTTTATAATTGCACTATCGTTTACGTTTGCTGTGTAAGAGGGTTCACTAGCATTTTTAGCGGAGTAACATGAATATTAGCCCTAGTTATTATTAGTCTGAAAAAAGGATTCAACGATACGTTTTGGGTAAATGTGTGCTACATTCAACCCACGTAAAAGTAAAATTACATTTATTATGACTTTTGTTTTACTCCTTGGGATGTCGGTAGTGGTTTTTGTCGCGATGATCCCGACCGGAATTATCGTGACAAAAACCGCTGCCGACAGCCAAAGTGTTAGCATGCATGATGACCAAATGTGACCTTGACTTCTCCTGTCTTTTCTTTTCCTATGCCAACTTTGTTTGGTCAGATTTAGACACAAAAGCTTAGAAAATCGACAACAGAAACATTTTTATCATTTCAGTGGAGACTTCTTGTTATTTGACAGAGACGTCATGGTTTTGACGAGTCATTGGTGCGTCATTCCGAAACGTTTGTGGGAGTACTCCCCATATAGACCCACTCGGGGACTACGCCACAAGTATAATTATGTTCACATTAAATGCTACGCATTTAATATGAACAGAATTGTACTTGTGGCATACTCCTCGAGCGTTTCTTATTTGATTGTACTCCCACAAACGGTACGGAATGATGACAATAACCCAGCGAAGGAAGAAACACGCTTAGAACAAACAAGATGAGGATTTCATCCCAACGTCTACCGTATTGTCTCCAAAGCTCACATGCGTTTTTCTTTTAGGATCATTCAGAGTTGTTCCTATTTTTAAGCTTTTCCTAGTCATCTATCCCCCCGCCCCCTTTCTAACCCAATCTCTTATCAACACACACCGGGCACACAACTAAAGACGGACACACTATTTGTACGCTATGTGGGCTGGAGTAGCGAAAGGAATTTGGAAGAAGAAGAATAGCACTAGCAGCAAAATCATATCACTATAAGCTTCACGTCATGGCATGGCTAGCCCCACGACGCTGTGTACACAGTGACGAATTTGATGTTTCACTTCACTAATCCGAAAGCCACGCAGCCTCTTCCAGGGCTGACTGTTACCTTCCAAACAGCCTCTGTTATCTTCCACACTGACCGTTTGATGGGAGTATAACGTGACTCTAAAACTTGTGAAAATGTATTAATTATTATTCAACAAGTTAAAGAGGTACAAGCTGGCTAACAAATTCATCCATTGTCTTTCTCCAAAATAGCAATATCCAAAATTTCGTGCGCATATAATCAAAATTACGGACTCTTATGTGGGTCAACCGACTTTCTATAATCGATCATTTAATTCTTCAATGAGACGTTTAATTTCAATATGCTCGTAAACGCCTCCCAGACAACCGTTAAATGAAACATGTCCTTTATTTCCAAGCTTGTATTTACGCATAGGTCTGAGATTTTCGTGTTTACATACATTCGCATGCACTCACTCACACACACACACACACGCGCGCGCACGCACGCACGCACGCACGCACGCACGCACGCACGCACGCACGCACGCACGCACACACACGGCGCTTTGCGACAAAACGATGTTCAACAGAAAGTTTAAGAGAAGCTAGACGTGACGTCATTTTTATCTTGTTACTTCTTTGCCAGACTATGAGGCCCGCTCGCCTGTAATGTTATTTGCATGCTACTGAACGGGCTCCGACCAGTTGGTCTGTAAGTCTACCGTATTTTTTTTTTTTTATTACGGTATACAAAAACAGTTACAACATAATTCATTATTATTGACACATTGTGTTGTAACAGATTTATAAAAAAAACAACATAATTTATACATAGTAATATTTATTAATATTTCGGATAAAATCCGAATAGTAAAAAATTGTGTTGTAACTGTCTTCCTTTTTCAAAATTAACAAACAAACAAGTATACAATTCGCTGCTTATCCTGTCGCTGCTTGTCTGCTTATCGCTGCTTATCCTGTCAGTGTTAAGAGCTAAGCAGCAGCTGAAAAATGTCATCTTTGACATCCTTCAGTTTCCACTTAGCTTCTTAAACTGCCATTACATTTTGTAAATCATGTTGCCTAGATGTATTGCACTGAATTATCATATGTTGGTTTCAATACGGACACAGTAGCAGCCTCAGTAATGACTAAGGCTGGTCTGTACTGACATCCATAAACAGAAAGTGAATCCTCTTGCGCATGTAGCCACTGGTACTGCTTATTATATTACCCGTGGATGCAGGTGAAAGGGAATTAAATCATGAATTTATGAAACTGCTGAGGAACTAACGACTGCCAACACTCACATGGGAACCTGTTGCCGCCATAGCCATATCCGCCGCCACCGTGACCATATCCGTAGCCGCCGCCGTTAACATATCCACCCGAGTTACCGCCGCCGTGTCCATATCCGTTCCATCCGTACCCTCCATCGTAGATGCCGGAAGCAGACACAACAGCCAGCACGGCCAGGAGGAGAACGACAGCAACCTTCATTTTGGGAGCTGCGTAACAAAAGATGAAAAAAACAAAAACAGCAACGTAAACCGCGTCTTTTGCTTAGCGATATAGGACCTGCCACCAATGCGTGAGGTGCCAGGTTCGATAGCGTGTCAGGGCATCGGAGTTTCCTCCTCATGTAAAGGTGTGTGTTACCCAGTGGGAAAACGTCTACGGGCCCATGACGTCCGCAGTGGGCCCGCGCATGACCCTTGCTTGCTGGCTGGCGTCGTGGATTCTTTCTGCAGGTTGTTCCCCTTTTAATCAACCTCTACTTTGTTACTGGCTTAACTCATTCAGCTCGACGGCCGTATTTCCCAAATTTTGCAGGCGTCATCAAACGACTATGCACCAGTTGCAGGAGTTGAATCGACCATAATAATTAAAGGGCAGTGCCAGATTAGCTTGGCGCCAAGCTAATCTGGCACTATTGTTGAATTATCCTTGAATTATCATGGTCGACCAATCAGGGCTGAATTGGTTAACAATTCGGACCAGGTTTTCAATAGACGATGTTCAGAAGTCCTGTAGGAATCATCGCGACAGAAACGGCTACCGACACGCAAATGGTTAAACATGAAATGTGAATGATTTCATCAGCAGCTGCTACCTTTGGATCTCTTCAGAAGACTATACCTATACCTAAACTATTGACAAGAAAACAGGAAAACACTCACTTGTTGGTGATTGGCGTCACAGTGTGTTGATGAGAGGATTTCTGGTGCAGGTAAAGTACAGATCTTCCCGCACTTCCTTTTATACACTTTGACTGGCCACCCAACCAGGATATGTATTGACCGGTTATTATGATGGATGGCAAATACCGTTTTTGATGTTTGATTGATTTTATTTTGTTGATATTTCCTTAAGGTGTCTACGTGTCCACCACTGATATGTTTGTGTGTGTGTGTGTGTGTGTGTGTGTGTGTGTGTGTGTGTGTGTGTGTGTGTGTGTGTGTGTGTGTGTGTGTGTCTACGTGCTGACGTGATTCCGTGGTTTTACAGTGACTAGTACGGTCGCTGGCCCATATGCAGTCCGTTGTTCGCGCCCCACATGTTGCTTGACGTCATATTGTTTATTTGTTTTATTTTTTGGGCCTGTTTTATTACTTTGTTTATTGGCATTTATTAGGTGTGGCTAATTCATGTTTTATTAATCTACATTTTCAAAATTGCACGTCACTCTTAACCCTTTCCTTGTGACTAGTCGCACTTTTCTGCATGAAATCTTTGCTCATTCAACGACCAAAGTCTAAATTAACTGATGGTGAGAAAATGGCTAGCCTTTTCAAATCCGTAGCTATTGGTCACCGTTTAAAAAAACAACAAAAGCTAATCTGGCATTGTCCTTGAATTATCATGGTCGGTCCATCTCCTGCAACAGGTGCTTAGTCGTTAGTTGACGCCTCCAAAATTTGGGAAATACATGCGCCGGGCTGAATGAGTTAACTCATTCTACCCCAGACACACCACAGCAAGATATGGATCGACCATGATAGTTCAAGGGAGATGCCAGAATAGCTTGGCGCCTGTGGGCGCCAAGCTATTCTGGCAACACCCTTGAACTATTATGGCCGATCTGTGTCCTGCACTGCAATGCAGTCTTCAGAGTACAACGGCAAAATTTGGGGATTTCGGTCTTGGGGTACAATGAGTTCAGGGTGCAGAGACTAAAGACGTTTTTCAAAGCACAAAATGCGAGTCCATACCTTTGTTGTTTTTAACCCCTTCATTGCCCGCTGACGGTAAATGTGTTTCTGCAGTCTTAGTCAACTCAACATAAACAAGCCATATCTGTCTTAGGAACATGGATTCAAAGCGGTGTCAGCAAGAGGCATAGATCCTCATGAGCCACGGCAACAGCGGGGACTCATGAGGATCTATACCTCTTGCAGCTGGGTGTGTTTCCTGGCACTGAACGGGTTAAACGGCAAAAACGGGCACTTTCAAAAACTTTCATAGATATCTTTTTGTTGATTTTTAAATTGACATCGAAATGAGTTTGCACTAGGAAACAAATAATATCGCACGTGACGTTGGAACGATGTATCAAATCTGCAACGACATTGGTGAATGCATCCAGAAGAAAAAAAAAATCAAATTACAGCTAAAGGACATTATAAACAAAAAAAAGTTTACGATCCATCATAATTACCGAAGAGGAAATATCCTGGTCTGGTGGGCATTCAGTTTGTATAAAAGGATACGGGAAGATCAGCAGGCTACACAGCCAGACGCCAATAACCAAATACGTGAGTGTGCTCGAGTTTTGTTGTTACTCTTTTTCCTGGTAGTCTTAAAGAAGCGATAGGGTATCCCTTCACTGCCGAGAAAACGTGAACACAACTCAACTGCAAGAGGTATAGATCATCATGAACCCCCGCATTTCCCGGGGCTCACGAAGATCTATGCCTCTTGCTGAAACTGGGAGGGTCTATAGCAATATTTGCTTCTTCAAAATGAAGCGAGCAGGGTGAGTGTACTGTATATGTGAACTACGTGCTTTTTCTGACTTCCTTTTGAGACCATGTGAATTTTACTGTTTTGACGCTTTCAAGAGTCTGTAGACATATCCTTTATTGACCACGACACTTTAGCCTGAAATATATTTTTTTATTATATACTGATCAACAACAAAAAACGCGAAATTTCAAACGTTGTTTTCCCTACTAAAACATCTTAACTGTAAAGAGTTAACTTGTGTGACAGGTATCTGAATACTGCCAACCGGTTCAAATCGGTCTGCATAGTGTGCAAGTTAATTCTTTGCAGTTAAGATGTTTTAGTAGAGGAAACAACGTTTGAAATTTTCGCGTTTCTTTTGTTGATCAGTATATATTACATCTTGTCTTAAAATCCCTCTTTTAGTTTGGCTGGACAGATTTTTATCCTTCCCGCCGTGAGATGACCTTAGTCGCCTGCTTGGCGCTAAACCCAAATAACTGAGTAACTATCCTTCTGATTTAGGGACATTGCCACTGTTTTCCCTTATATCTGCAAGCTTATTGTGCTAAATATGTGAAAATGCACGTAAGCTCAAATAGAAGGATTTTGTAGGCATGATTCAACCCATCTTGTTTATAATGAGGCAGATTCTCTGCGATATGCACTCCCTTCTAGTTCTAGCAATTTTTCATGACATAAATGTAAGGTAAGCCATGAGTGGTGGTGATTTACGGGCCAAGACTTGCTTTGGACACAGAAGTTTTGGAACCGAGGCTCTGCCGAGAAGCTTGAACTGTATGTCAAAATCGAGTCAAGGTCCGTAAATCATCACCATCCATGCTTTAATTAACAGTTATGACCCATGTTTCATGTCGAGCAAATGTTCTAAGATGATGACACAATTACCCAATTTATTTACGCCAAAGTGTCAGTCGTTACCATAGATTTTTTAGTTTCGCCTGTGCATAAAACGTTCGAGCAGATTTCGTCGACCAGACTTGCTACAAAACAATGTGTGCACGCGTGGCCGTTTTGTGTACACGTGGCCGTTTTGTGTACGCGTGGCCGTTTTGTGGACGCGTGGCCGTAGACTCATGAGCGTACTACACTATGTGTGATACGCTTTATTAGTATCGCATATCGTGTGTCGAATGAATTTTCCACTTTTAAGGCGCTAAGAACGAGGTGTATCAGAAATCCATGTCTGCTTCTGGCCTGTGCGTCATTAAACTAGCAGCCCATAAACTAAACGTTCTCGGCCCACCACGGCCGACGGCGGCCCGAGGACCTTTGTTTGTTGGGAGACTGGCAACACAGATAATAAAGGCCAATGTAAGAGGCCGAAATGTAGATGCCCACGTGTTGGTTATGCTTCTTTCTCACTAATAACACAGGACTGTTTCGAGAAACACGATTTTTCGCGGTGTATCTCAATTTGAAGATGTCTTTTCTCACACTGTCATAGTGTCCTTGATATTGTACGGGTATGCTGTAAAAAAATGTAACGTTTTGTGACCGACGCTAAATATGCCCAATTATTATATCCAAATATCCAATTATATTCCATTCACATATCTAATTATACACAGAAGAACATAACGCAGACAGAAGCACGCTTAGAAAAGTCAGTTAAAACACAATTTATTAACTCATTCAGCCCGACGCACGTATTTCCCAAATTTTGGAGGCGTCATCTAACAAATATGCACTTGTTGCGGGACATGGTTTGACCATGATAATTCAAGGGTAGTGCCAGATTAGCTTGGCGCCTGTCATCGACCATGATAATTCAAGGGTAGTGCCAGATTAGCTTGGCGCCGACAGGCGCCAAGCTAATCCGGCACTACCCTTGAATTATCATGGTCGACCCATCTCCTGCTGTAGTGCGTCAGGGCTGAATGAGCTAATATAATAGCCCTTTTGAAAATAGACAAACAGAAAAGTATAGAATTCAGTGGCTACTTTCCTTCTTGGCTGACAGGATAAGTAGGACTAAATTCTGTAATTTATATATTAATAAACTGTGTTGTAACTGTCTTTTCTAAGCATGTTTCGTTCTCCGTTGAGTTCTTCTCTCAGTTTTACATGCTTGGCAGTCACCCTTTAGGTCTAGATTTTAAAAAAATAATTTTTTTTTTGCCCCGGGACCCTGCAACAGGACATGGATTGATTATGGTAATTCAAGGGTAGTACCAGATGAGCTTGGCGCCTGCAGGCGTCAAGCTCATCTGGCACTACCCTTGAATTATCATGGTCAATCTATCTCCTGCAACTGGTACATAGTTGTCAGATGACAATTCCCAAATTTGGGAAATGGGGCCTGGGGTTAAGAGGGTTAAGTATACGTAGTTGTTGTTGTTTTTTCTGTCGTACAGCTCCAAGATGAAGTTCGCACTTGTCCTTTTCCTGGCCATGGCCATGCTGGCTCTTGCCTCAGCTACCGGCTACTACGGTGGCTCCCACGGTCGAGGAGGGTACGATGGTTACGGCGGAGGCAACGGCAATGGCTGGGGAGGCAGATTTGGTTATGGTGGAGACAACGGTTATGGCAGAGGAGTCTATAACGGATACCCTTGTAAGTGCTGTTAGTTTGTATTTTATTAGCAGTCCTATTCCATCTGTAAAGTTCACAAATTCGCACGAGGCAATCGCTGACAAAACTGCGTCGGTGTGACGGTGTAAATGAAACCGACATCCATAAATTTATCGTGATCTCCAGTGAACGATGCTGATATCTGTCAAGAAGCTGGCCGTTGTGTGGCAAAAATATTTGTTTTCATCCCTACTTCACACGACCAGTCCTGTTAGCGCAAACCGTACGATGCGACCTCGCTACAAAAACCCTTGTAGCGACTATTGGCGGACTATTTGTAGCCCTCATTATGACGCGTCTTGGATGCCAGTTTTGTTTTATAAAAGATCACCAAACGTTCTAAAGTACAAAGTTACTTAGTGTTGTTAGAAACAAAAGGCACACTACTGAAGACGGCAACGTCATGAAAGATTTGTAAAATACGGCATAAGTCTATTATGTATAAATCTTTGTTTTCCTCCCTAAATCACACGACCAGTCGTTTTAGCGCAAACCGTACCATGTGACCGTGATATAAAAACCCCTGTAACGAAAAATGACGGAATTTTTGTAGCCCTCTCTATGACGTGTCTTGGATGCCAGTTTTGTTCGATAAATGATCACCAAAGTTCTTAAGTACAAAGTTACTTAGTGTTGTTCGAAACAACAAGCACAATCAGTACTGGAGACGGCAACGTCATGAAATATTTTAAATTACGTCATAAGTCTATTATGTATAAATGTATATTCCTTTGACGTCAGTCATGTCTGGCGTGATCCAGGTCGGAAGATTTCTTGATTTCATTTACGAAAATAGTGGAGGAATGAAAACAAATACGTTATTGGTCGGAGGGGTTCGCTGCACGGACCCTTGTAGGCCTTCGGTAGGTCAAAGGAATCATTATACCCCTCAGGGCTTCGGCCTTCGGGGTACAATGATTCCTTTGACTTTCCCTCAGGCCTACAAAGGTCCGTGTAGTGAACCGCTCCGACCAATAACTTATAATATTCCTTTGACGTCAGTCACGTCTGGCGTGATCCAGGTCGGAAGATTTCTTCTTGATTTCTTTTACAAAAATAGTGGAGGAATGAAAACAAATACGTTATTAATAGCAGGGACTTGCTGCACGGACCCTTGTAGGCATTCGGGAGGTCAAGGAACCATACTGTACCCCTCAGGCCTTCGGACTTCAGGGTACAATGGTTCGTTTGACCTCCCTCATAATGTCCGTTTTTGAGAAAAGCGAGATTTTCAAGGTATAAGAGTGACAATCTGGCCTTTTCTAGAAAGTTGATATTCTGGCTTTTGCCATGTAAAATCAGAAGCGGCGTGAGAACTATTAAAAATAAAAGCCACAGCGGGACGGCGTAACTGATGGCGAAATCCCAGCAAACTCGTGGAACCGAAGCTCGTGGGAGCGAAGACGTTTTTCTGCTGGGTATTTTCTCAAACAAGCTCACAGGTAGGCCAATGTGAATGTGTAAAAGATGATGATGATGATGATGATGATGACGACGTTGAGGATGACGATGATGATGATGACGATGATGCTTATTTTCGTTTCAGCCAAAGGGTACTACTGAGCCAGCAAAGCTGCTTGTGAACCCCCTACACCTCCTTACGAAATTTTTATCGGCATCGTTTTTACTGCAGTAAAACGCTTCTGGCAATAAATGTAGCATCTGTCATAAATAATACTGTGTGTGCACTACTACTAATATGTCGTATGCATGTGTGGTGAATGAAGGGGGAGGATTGGGGAGGGGGTAGGAGAGATAGAGAAGGAGAGACGGAGAGAAAGATTGGTACAAACACGTGACTACTTTCCGTCCCCATTGCGTGGAAAAGTCACGCGAACAGACTAAATTCGCAAATAAATATTAGGCTTGTTTGACCATACTTCATACACAGATTTACAGTTATTCCATTTAGCACCTAACGTATATGTACCCGTTGCGGGAGATGAATCGACCATGAAAATTCAAGGGTGGTGTCAGATTAGTTTGGCGCATATCATGGTCGAACCATCTCCTGCTGTAGGGCGCTGGGTCTAAAAGACATAAGTAAATAAAATAGTTTGGTAGTGAAACGCCTTGTACTTTTTAAACAAACAGGAAAACAACTAAAAAACAACCAACAAACCAACTAGCCAACACACCGATCAACCAACCAAACATCCAAACAAAACAAACAAACCGTTGCGCACTAACAACGGATTGAACCTGCAACCGTAGTAGAATAGTACCATGCAACCACGTCATGTTCAACATACACACGTTAAAAAGAAAAAAAAAAGTGATCGTGAGCAAAACTTTTCTCGTTTGACAGCTGCAGGACATGTCAACAAAATTAAAATCAACCAAACTTCAAAATATTATTTGCCATCCATCATAATAACCGTAAAACCCATCCCGGTTGGATGGCCAGCCATGTGTATAAAAAGGGTGCGCGAAGCTCAGCGAGTCACACAGAAATCACCTCATCAACAAGACGCCCATCTCCAACATCTTTCAAAGTGAGTACTTTTTGGGTTCTTGTTTCATTTTTCTTGCCAGGTCAGACGAATAAAGGTGACTGCCAAGCGTGTGAAATGGGGAGATAAGATAAGTAGCGACTGATCTCTTTACTTGTTTGTTTGTCTA
Organism: Semisulcospira habei; assembly: GCA_036245525.1. NCBI lineage: Eukaryota > Metazoa > Mollusca > Gastropoda > Semisulcospiridae > Semisulcospira > Semisulcospira habei. Next base: position 151,764,733 of record BTPG01000002.1, read on the forward strand.
TTTTGAAGAAAGGTATTCACCTGAAATATTAACCAATTCAGCCCTGACGCATTACAGCAGGAAATGGGTCGACCATGATAATTCAAGGGTAGTGCCAGATTAGCTTGACGCCTGTCAGCTCCAAGCTAATCTGACACTGCCCTTGAATTATCATGGTCGATCCATATCCTGCAACACTTGCATATTCGTTAGATGACGCCTTCAAACTTTGTGAAATACGTGTGTCGGGCTGACTGAGTTAAGCGTGCTTCTTTCTCCGTTGGGTTCTTTTCTGCATTCATTTTTCCTGCGAGACATTATGTGGCCTGGATCCTAAGGTATCAGCTGCAAATGAAGCCATTGTGTGCTGATTTGAACCCCTTGACTGCCAAGAATACTGAACACCGCAAAACTGCAAGAGGCTTAGATCCTTATGAGCCTCCGCAGTTGCGGGGGCTCATGAGGCTCTATGCCTCTTGCTGAAAGCACTTTGTATCAAGTTCCTGTTGATCGTTGACGTTGGGTTGACAATGGGTTCAAAATCACAACCAACGTACCGGAAATAAATGGGTTAAATGCAGAGTTGCATTACTTTTTTTTTAAATCAGGGATAGTGCTTTTTGGTAGAACACGCTTTTAAATGAGAAATTACATCAATTGAAATACACTTTAACTTCGGCTTCATCTATCCAGCACGGGAAAGACAACTCCAATTGTACCCCCCCCCCCCTAAAAAAAAAAGAAAAAAAGAGAAAGGGTTAACTTTAACCCCTTCCCTGTCACTGTACGTTAATCTGTTAGTTTTCCAAATATTTGTTCATTCAGGGACCAAAAGCAAAAACCGTCCAAGATACATGGATACAAATTGGTCTCTGTCGCTTGGCTGATGAGGATCTATGTTTCTTGCAATTGGATCGCATTTAGTTTTCTCCGCAATGAAAGGGTTAATATGTAGGCTAATTTATACATTATAAAGCAGCACTACAACAGTAAAAAAATAAGCTTTTCACGATTAAAAAAATTCAAATAATTTATTAATCCCATTAAATGACAAATCACATCGTTTTGTCTCAGTAGGAAAGTCATTAAAACAAATAAACATATAAATAGCATGTATCAACACATCAAATTAATGCAATCACATATTACACATCACATTGCTATTATACATATCTCACATAATTATTATATGATCACTGCCCATTGCATTTTATGACAGAGTAGATTTTTCCATTCGTTTTCTGTGAATTGTATTCCCATTTTGCGATCAGTCTTCTCTTCAACGTCGGTCGTAACTGAAACAGCTTAGTGGACAAATAAACGACTTAACACATCCAATAAATAGCTGCGAAAGTGTTGTATAGTGTTGCCGGCGGCAACACTACACGACACTTCCGCAGCTATTGATAAATGGCACCTTAAAATTAATGTGTTAAGCTAAAAAAATAAAGGGTAATGTGTAAGGGACCCACTGAAACTGTATTTGATGCTCATTAAAACAGAAACAAATGAAACAAGATGAAGATTTCATCCAAAGTCTACCGTATTGTTTGGAGTTCAAATCTGTTTATCTTTTAGGAACATTCAGAGTTTAGGCTTATAATGCTGATCGATTTCCCTCCTCACTAAGCCAACCTCTGATCAACATACACGCCGGAGCACACAAATAAGGACGGACACACTGCGCTTCTCGCCATGAGTACGCTCTGTGTGATCGTGTAGCGACAGGAATCCATCTCCTTTTACTCTAACCCACCCTCTGATCAACACACTGGCACACATAAATAAAGACGGACACACGACGATTCCCGCCATTCGTAAGCTCTGTGGTCTGGCGTAGCATAGCTATTCTGAAGAAGAAGAATAGCATGAGCAGCGAAATGACGTCACTTCAAGCTTCACGTTATGGCACCATTGGACCCACGACGCCGTGTTCATAGTGACGACTGGATGTTATATTTCATTCATCGCAGTACTAACATTTGACGTATCAGAGTATCAACTTTGCAATTTCCTTGCTGATTTTCACGCCTAGGGCTTACAGCCGGTCACAACTGATTTTGACTTAATCCTACCGGTCGATTGACCTAATCGTACCCGACCGCCGAGACAAACTGTAGGCTTATGTAAATACCGTATACGAAAAAGTATGCGATTATTATTGGGACGAATGGTGTGAATTCAATTGTTTAAAGATTAACCCATATAATTCGTGAAATTAATCCCGAAAACGTGAAATTATATTATTAAAAACAATTATCACTCAAAACATTCTAGAGGTACAATGCTGGTTAACGAACGCATGCAATATTTCCGTTTTATCTAGCTATAAGCAAAATATCTAGTAAAAATAAGAAACATTACGGACTCCAGTATGGATCAACTGGTTTTTGTGAAACAGCCATTTTCTCGCCAATGAGCATCTTATTCAAATAATCGAAAAAAAAAGCTCTCGAGATAATTATTTTAGGGACAATATCCTAAAATTTCAGGCTTGTCCGTCCTCAAACGCGGGCTCTAGTCGCTGTCACACACACACACACACACACACACACACACACACACACACACACACACACACACACACACACACACACACACACACACACACACACACTCATAACATACACAGAAAAGGCGTTTTGGTGCCAAAAAGACGTTTTCTAGCAAGGTTTGAGTAGCTAGACCTGACGTCCTTTTAATCTTGTTACATCTTTTCCAGAATGTCTTCCCCGCACGTCAAAAACGTCATATGCATGATCCGGAATGCGCTCCGACCAGCGGGTACCGTATTTTCAATATGGTAGACAAAGAGGCATGGAGATTCAAATAAATCTAGTAAAGAGGACTTCCGTTCTTTTATTTCAAACCAGTTTTCATTATTGTAAATTACCCATCTACAGTCTACGTCGCTTATAACACGGTCGGATATAACAAAAGTCGGATATAGCAACACCTTTTCACAGGTCACAACAGAAGTTTTTCAACGTCAATTAGTTCTCTTATAACAAACATCGAATATAACAACAAGAAAAACTGCCCCCCCCCCCCCTTGATTTGATGATAATTCAAGGGTAGTGCCAGATTAGCTTGGCGCCTTCAGGCGCCAAGCTAATCTGGCACTACCCTTGAATTATCACGGTAACAAAAGTCGGATATTGCAACACATTTTCACAGGTCACAACAGAAGTTTTTCAACGTCAATTAGTTCTCTTATAACAAACATCGAATATAACAACGAGAAAGACTGGGCCCCCTTGCGATTTGATAATTATGCGGAGAGTACTGCATATGCATATCATTCAAGACGCCCGACATCCATAGCTGCGGAAGTGTCGTACAGACAGAGTTGCCGGTGGGAACTACGCTATGTGCCACTTTCACAGCTATTGATGTTTGAGCCTTCACTGAGTTAATGTTTATTTGCCCACGTTATTGAGTATTCTAAATTACTACTCTATATTTTAACATTTCGCGTCATCGAACTCACAAGGGAATAACCAAAGAAGACCTGCAGGATTCATCACACAAAACCGCTACCGACAGCTAAAGGGTTAATAAGAACACTTTCGTGAAGAGAAATATCCGAAGCCGAAATCTAGGAATCAAACCTCACACCTCACGCATCGGTAACATTCAAACTACCGCTGCTGCACGGACCGCTCCGTTTGACATTGCCGTTGTTGTTTTCTGTTGCGCAGCTCTAAGATGAAGGTCGCTGCTGTTCTTCTCCTGGCTGTGCTGGCTGTTGTGTCTGCTGCCAGCTACTACGGCGGCAACGGATATGGTGGGTACGGATACCGACAAGGCGGTGACTATTACCCTGGTGGCAACGGATATGGTCAGGGTGGCAGTTACGGGTATGGCCGTGGCGGATTTGCCAATGGCGGCGGAAACAGGTTCCCATGTGAGTGTTGTCAGTTGTTACTTTCTTAGCAGTTCCATTAAAATCATATCATACTGAGGCTGAAAGCTTTCAATTTGTACACTGCCATATGCAAGCTACATTACAGTACTTACAGATAAGGATATTGACCAATGGCTTTATTTCGGCAAGAGTGGTGCTAGAATAGCTTGGCGCCTAGAGGCCCCAAGCTATTCTGGCACTATTCTTGAACTATTTTAGTCAAACTTATTTTACACACTGGTGTATTCCGAATGATAATCGTTAACGATTTAACACGCTTTTACATGTAGCCACCGGTATCGGTGGCTGCATATAAAAGCTGTCTAACCCATTGACTGCCGAGAAAAAGTGAACACGACCTAAAAGCAAGAGACATAGATCCTCATGGGTCCTCGCAGTTGAGGGGCCCATGAGGATCTATGCCTCTTGCAGACATCACTTTGAATCCTTGTTACTGGGGTGGTGTGGGTTCTTTGGCGTTGAATAAATGTAGGCTGCATAAAACGCAGTCAACATCAAGTGCCAGTCAAGGGCTTATATTCTGTTGATAGATTCCTTTACTGTACCAGCCTCGATCAATCATTGCTGAATTCAAACAAAAAAGAAGACTGCAAAGCTTGTAAAATTATCAAACAACAACACACAAACAAATAAACACACAAAAACAACCAACCAACCAACCAGCCAACAAACAAACACGTACAAAAATAAAACACTCTAAGAAAGGTTTGACACAATGTATTAACATTTTGAGTAAAAAGATAGAAAACACAATCCACTTATATATTTTTATTATTTTTTAAAATTTATTTATTTATTATTATTATTATTATTATTATTATTATTATTATTATTATTATTATTATTATTATTATTATTATTATTATTATTATTATTATTATTATTATTATTATTATTATAGGCGATTACGTCACCTTTTGTTTTCATTTTCTGAAGCCGATATGCATTGAATCAAACAGTCAATAGTTACTACGCCAATTTATGTCAAAGTTGTAACATAATGTTTTTTTCCAAACATTTTTATAACAGACGCTACTATATGCGGTTACTCCGTCTAACGTGTGTGTGAACCCTCTTCTACAGGAAACGTAAACGACCGTGCAGTTCTAAACACAATTCTTTCACTAACATGTCTACCTTCTCAACCTAGAGCGGCCTGGATTTAGTCATGGTCGCAGTAAGTCGTAATTGACTTGAATTTTCAATTGAATTGACTTGAAATGAATTAAACTGAATTGAATTGAACTGAACCTAACTGCAAATAAACTTTATTGTCAATCAAACGACATGCATCAGATGAAAATGTTCTTTCGCTCATAGAGACATAAAAAACGCAAGCAATACACAATGACTTAAATTAAGTTAACTAAGATAACACCGACACATATTGTAGATTTAGCAACTGCAATCACACACACACACACACACACACACACACACACACACACACACACACACACACACACACACTCACACACACACACACACACACACACACACACACACACCCGCACACACACAGGAACACACACACACACACACACACACAAAAACAAATACACACACACAAACAAACAAACAAACACACACACACACACACACACACACACACACACACACACAGACACACACACATGAATCACTCTGATCGGGAGGACGGGCTCAAACTGGCTTGTATTAGGTCAACGTGTACGTTTAGAAATTATAACCCTACTACTTTTACATTTTTACCTTGAGTGCAGTGTCACACACGTATATTTTATAAAAGCGAAAGAAGGTAAACACAAATTTGATTGCAACCTAATCAGCAATGTTCCTCGGGCCGACGTCGTCCGTATTTGGCCCGCGCACCTTCGTGCGCGGCCTAACTGTGACCAACGTCGGCTCGAGGGTCTTTTGCTTACTGGGTACCAAATTAAAATCTTGTATGAATTCACAAAAATAGACTGTCTCTTGCCTGTACGGCAGATTAAAGTCAAACTGGTAACATATCGTTGACACTTTGTTTCAGATTTGTCTGGCAAGGGCTACTATTGAGTTTCCTGAGACTAAGCCGAATGTAAACCTTCTTCTTTATATTCCGTGACGTTTCTCTGCGACCTATTTACTGCAGCAAATCGTTTGTGACGATAAATATGACGTTTAAATCAACATGAAAAATGCTTTTTGTTTTGTGGTTTAAGATATGCAATCATGTGTGTATGCGTGCTTCTGTGTGTGTGTGTGCGTGTGTATGTGTGTGTGTGTGTGTGTGTGTGTGTGTGTGTGTGTGTGTGTGTGAGTGAGTGAGTGAGTGAGTGAGTGAGTGAGTGAGTGAGTGAGTGATGAGTGAGTGAGTGAGTGAGTGAGTGAGAGAAAAAAAATAGAGGGGAGGTGGGGGGTGGGGGGGGGGGGTGGAGAGAGAATTTCAGGACAATGGAGCAGTTAACTTATTCCATTTGACGCGCATCTTGGGTTGTAAGATTAAGTGCACAGTGTACATATTATATCATTGACCTTAATTAATCAATCAATAATCAATCAATAAACTTTATTGTTCTACGTACAGGAAAACTTGTCTCGCCACCCCAGGTGCAACTCGCAATCACCCACACTCACACAACAGTTTACAAACAACAAATGGACAATGGCTCGGGACGGGTGAAGCCCGTCGCCAAGGCGTCTCACGGCCGGCGCCAACGGACCCAACCCGACCTGAACCTACCTGACAGAAAGCAGACTAAGGACAGCCCAATCATAGTATCTCTTAAACACGTATTATGATGTTCTTAAGCTTTCTGCTTGGCTGAGACTAGTTACACAAATCAGAAATGAGCATAAACAAACAAACAAAACAAAAAAAGACGATTTATACTTTCAAAATTACTACTGATCTAAGAACAGCGCCGGCTATTAGACTGTCGCTCCGGCATAAAGAGTGACCACCTTAATTATAACTTAACTAGTAGCATAGTATAACTTCATAGTCATTTTTAAAGCAATAGTAGTAGAACTACAGCATTAACGTGAAAGCAGTACAAAATGGTTTCTAAAGAGTACACACAAGCACACGCTGTTATAAGAAACACAGTCACTGTGTCGGGGAGGTGTCTGTCATCAAATCATTCGGCTGGAATGAGGGTTGTCTGAAGCTTGCTGGTACTCGCTTCGTTGTATGCACTCGCGCTATTTTGTAGGCAGTGATGTTGAGCGTGGCGTGGCATGGGCAGAGCGACTCCTGATATGATTAAAAGGGGGGGGGGGGGATCACGTTGGTTGTATTGCCACAGCATCATAATGCGCGCTGTTCTTCTGAGATCCGCATTCGAATGGTACTAACATGAATCAGTTTGTTTCAACTCCCAGCATCGCACCGACGGCGGACGAAGGAAAATATAAATCTAATTAATAGTCACAGCACAACAAATTGACAAAAGAAATACCAGTCGTGATGCGGCATTGTAGGGCCTGACATTATATATCAAACGAAGGAACAATGTCTGTTAGAATACTGCGGGTGGCGACCATTTCTGCCGGAGCTGGCGGCCAGGAGGTGTTGCATGGCCGCCATCTTGTCTCTCAATGATTATAAAGGATGTGTCTACGTTATAATGTTCCTGATCATCTCAACTCAACAAAATATGTTTCAGTAGTAAGAGATCCTTTACGTGTTGTGGGCTGGTCTTCCTAACACCAGAGTAACTGTTTGAGACCCTATTGTAAACTGAATATTCTTACGAACTTTTCGTAAACTGCGACCGTGTAGGTCAGGTCTATTCGTTTATCAACTATTCACAGCGATTTCTTACACGTTTTCACTTTTAATAATTTGTTGTTATCACATTTAAAGGAATGTTTGTTTTTCCACAAGAACAAATTTAGGTGACCTTGACCTTTAAATAAAACGTTTCAAGGTCACCAGTCGAAAACATTGAATTGCTTACGTTTCCATTGATGATTTGTCATAACATTAGTATGTACGTTTTCATCATTGTATGTGAAAGATTTGACACCTATTCTCCTGGCAAGAAGGCTACTACATGTTTGTTGAAAGGTATAAAAGATGGCGCTGCGATTAGCTTTTTAGACATTAATCATTGTAAATGGTAGGTAAATGTATTCTGTTTCCAAAGATACCAGTCATTTCGTTCTGCGTGTTTTATTATTATTATTTTTATTATTATTTTTATTTTTTTTTAAAAAGCGAACTGCATCGTTAACACCAGCGCTATCCCAAAAGGAAAATATAGGGGCCAAAGAAGGACAATATGACCATAGTACATGTCCTCCTATATTCAATACGGTATTTATTTTGGGAAAACACCTATGGTTCGTCTTTATAGGTGATAGGCTTCCGAAAGAAATGTGGTCTCAGATCGCCCGAAAGGGGGAGGTGTGTGTGTGGGGGAGGGGGGGAGGTTGGAGGGTGGAGGGAGATTTTCACTTTCTGACGGCCTAAAAACACAATATTAATCTGGATCATTATATTCATGGGTACAACGCGTCGTTTGCATACGGTTAACCCATTTA
>BTPG01000002.1:151773195-151843195 GCA_036245525.1 Semisulcospira habei
TAAGAATAAGAATAAGAGTACTTTATTATCTCGAAAAGAGAAATTCGCTTGTGGTACATTTATCAGTAACAAATAGTACAAACAAGACATAAAGACATAGCACAATTATGAACATTTTCTCCCTGCACTTGCACAGCTACAAATTCCAAATGGATATAAAGTAAACACTACAAAATCTTTACACATAACTCTTACACATCTCACACAAACATCTTTTATGGACTGAACTGAGCGGCACTTATACATTCACACCCACCTCTACATATGCATACATAATACGCGTGTTTCAACCTAGTCCTAACCCTCACTACTTATTATACAAACATCTCAGTACATTATTACACATTATTACACAAGCTGCATAATTAAAGTCTACCATAGTAAAATAATTAGTGGGTAAACACTCAGTAACAACAATCCCAGTATGTCCATGTTCACCACCAAATGAAACGCAATATAATCACTTCTCTAAAATCAACAAGCTCCATTCCTACTGATTGCACAGGTAAAGGGGGATAGGGGGAGGAGTTAGGTTTGGGTATGCGTGGATGTACCTACAGATTGCTTAGAGTGATGGATTTGGGGATGAAACTGTGCTGTAGTCTAAATGTTCTAGCTTTGTGCGTGCGGAGTCTGCGGCCAGAGGGGAGGAGTTCATAGAGGTGGGCAAGGACATGGGATCTGTCTGAAGCTATCCGCCTACCCTTTCTCACCACACGCTGTTCATACAGGGACTCCACACTGTTTTGCTTACTGCCAGTCACTTTGCTGCAGATGTTTACCATTCGTGCCAGGGTGTTCTTGTTCTTCACACTCAGACCTCCATACCAGCACACAGAACCGAAAGTGATGACAGACTCAATAAAAGAGCAGTAAAAAGTTTGAAGGACAGAGGGGTTCACATTCAGCTTCCTGAGTTTCTGGAGGCAGTAGATGCGTGACTGACATTTCTTGTGTATGAGGGAGGTGTTTGCGTTAAAGGACAACTTATCATCTATGACTGTTCCAAGATACTTATACTCAGTCACACGCTCAACAGACACATCATCGATCATCAGAACAGGGACAGGGGCAGGGTTTCTTCGAAAGTCTATAATTATGTTGAGCCAAAGTTTGCTTGATATAATGCCGATAAATCGACATATGTTATTACTTGACCCGAATCAAAATGACCTCGTCTCACGACTCGGATATTTTGCTTCGGGTCTCCTAATCAGAACTACCTGTTATCTGTACTATATCAAGCAAAATGTAGCTCAATATATTATAATAACTACATGCTGTTTTTTTTTTTCAACTTACGTCAAGTCTTATGATACGGTGCGGACAATTTTATTTTTCAAGCCTACTACATACATGTTTCGAACATGCCCTTAAATGTAGGTGACGTAATGAAGCTCAATGGTAGAGCCTGATTGGGCCAAAATTCAATTTACACCAAATTCGTAACAATGGAAAGGTGATGTCAAGAGTAGTTTTGCAGAAGAAAACGATCACCTAGTTTATATTCAGGTTTTTTCCCTACATATTTACTTAATCCAAGCCATGTATTTACACACTGTATACATCAACCTAACTCCTAAGCCTTATGTTGTGTGATAGGCGGCCATCTTGGATACGGCGGCCTTGCTTGACTGAAACTTAACGAAATGTGTGTCATATCAAGATTAAGGTCATCCTTTATTCCTTTAAAAGATGTAGTCTCTTATTATGAATATAGTTGCCTTAACGGCTTGCTCAACTATGAAATATTAAATGATTTAAAGAAAAGACTGATGAAAGAGTTGACAAGAAATAATTAATTTTCATGAAAAACGTGAATATTTTTTTAATGATATCCTAATCGTTTGAAAATAGTAACGGTAGCGTCAAGATTATCCAGATGTGTGTTTATTTTATCACTGATGTTTTTTTCAGCAGCCTGGTATTTTATATTTTTCAGCACCCCCAACCTAAAAAAAATAATTGGTGTGTTGTTGTCATCTTGAAATTGGCGGCCATGTGTCATTTATATTCGTGAAAGAAAGCATATTCATATTATACTATAATACAACTAATGAAATGCGAAAGCTAAATGTTTCTTTCTTCAAAATTGCATTGAATGAGATTCAGTTAAAAAGCAATGGGAGTAAAATATCCATTCAAAAGATGACGTCACAGACTAATTAAAAAAAAACGGTTTTAAGGCAAAAGTCTCGAAGATATTCTAATCGTTTTATGATAAGGACATTGCCGGCTACCTATGCTCTAAATCTGGTTGTTTGTAATTTGAATATGCAGAATAATGCACTTTTCATGGCGCTTTTGGCTTCATTAACAGATTGCAAGTGGGCCCTAAACTGGGAAGAAAATAGTCGAAGTAGTCCAGGGATGTCGCATTTTTCCCGCAGAACATTTCGAAACCACGGGACAGGACTTTCATGTTTGGCAACTGGTGGGGGTCCCTCACTCCGATATCGATAACGCTGAGGTCGGGATCTACCAATCCGTTTATAACCACCTCGTCGTACGCAGCTGCCGTCCTGCACAGACAGAAATTTGCATTTACTGTTGTATCCTGAACCCACAACATCACTCTCGAGCAAAAGCAATGATTCTCATGAGCCGGTAAACGTCCGCCCTACTTGCGACTTTAAGGGCTTTCCAGTAAGAAACTAACCTTGGAACCGACGTCGGCCGCAGTGGGCCCGCGCACAACCGTGTGCGGGTCCAATATGGCTGACGTCGGTTCTCTTCCTGAAACCGGATCTGTGTTGCTAAGAGACTGGTTGGTACAATTTTCACCACTGAGCTGACCTAATCATGATACTGGTATTGGTCGTTATATAGGCACTTTACCAAACTCTGTATGGTATTGGTCGTTTACCAAATTCTGTGAATCGGCCCAAAAGCCGACGAAAACTTCACCATGGAACATAAACTAAGGCACGCATGTAGGGCTTCGAAGTCTACATTCACATCAGCAAACGCTCCATTAGCAATGCACTACACACAGCAAAACACTTTCGAAGCTACAGTACGATGCAGCAAGTATTGTATATCTTTTACTGGTGTTCTAAAGGCTTCCTCACACGGAGAAACGAAATGAAACATTTCGTCGAAATGTCCGCATTTCAGACATTTATCTATTTCACCGTTTCACGAAATGCGAAACGACACATTTTGAGCAATAGAACCTGTCTCTATTCGCGAAACATTTCGCCGAAACATTTCTACCCGTTGCCCAATCAGCGTCGTCCGCTCGATCACATGCTAATCTGACGTCATTCAAGCCCAAACACTAACGATAATAACGCCATGGAGTCAGGTCTATTATGGCTAAAATCGCGTGATGTGACGCACTATTCTGTAAGATTTAAGAGGGGGGATCATTTTCGAAATGGAATCTATAAAGTATCATCACTAAAGTACCACCAAAATATGATTTTATGTCAGTTTCCTAAACCCCACTTTCATCGGCTGTACTGCGAAGCCTACAAGATGGCGGCTATCCAGTCGAGACAGCGGCATCCAAAGTTTCAGATTCTTAAAATAAGATCTAATAATAGCTGACAGATACATAGTTAATGTAGATACGGTTGATTAATACGTTTCCACTTTAATGTAAAAAAAAACACAAACAAACAAACAAACAAACAAAAACCCCAGAAAATAATAGGAAGTGTTGTTTTGAGGTAGATTCAAGCGTTCACTCCCGAACCAACCCGAGACTCCTTTTTGGCGATGTGGATGCGACTCAACGTTGGCTTGAATAATGATTTTAGTTTTGTTTCACAAATATTCTCGTTAGTAATAGCTCCAGTAAATAAGCACTCTTCTGTAAGTTCGAACAAACATTATTTAAAGCGACCTGCTCTAGGGCGGGCCATCGCCGATACAACGGACCGGATTCTCAATGTTGTCTTGCACATATAAAAATACATCAGATGATACAGCAAAAGATAAAACATATATAAGCAAAACCGCCTCCCCCCCCCCCCCATATATATATATATATATATATATATATATATATATATATATATATATATATATATATATATATATATATATATATATATATATATATATATATATAATTTTTTTTTTCACCGAGGGTGGGGCGGGGGGGGGGGGGGGTTTGCTTATGTTTTATCTTTTGCTGTATCGTCTGATGTATTTTTATATGTGTAGAGTAGCAGGACAGTTTGGAAGATATGCATTGCTATGCCTAAAACTTTTTATCCTGAATAAAAACGTTTCATTCATTATCAATATCGCAATAATGTTTTGCAGAAGGACTATTCTAGCAAATATGGTATAATGAAGACCTGTCTGCTATGTTTTCCTTTTTTAAGCAGAAGAGTTCCTCCGCCCGCATCCAATGAGTACCAGGAGCAGTAGAAAGCCACCGTATATATAAAAGAATATATATATATATATATATATATATATATATATATATATATATATATTATATATATATATATATTATATATATATATAAAACCTGACATGTTAATGCAGACAGTCGAAAAATTACATAATCTGCAGCAACAGTCGAAGATTAGTAGGTAATAGGAAACTTGTCACTAACTATACGAATAGTATCATATTGGAGCCGAACATACTATTACTTCTGAAGTAAATATTTATGGAGGCGATCTTTGAAGACGCTAATCTTACAAAATGATTTCAGGTGTGGAGGTAAAATATTCCACGCGTTAGCGCCTGAAAAGGACAGGCTGGTTTTACAGATGTCTAATCTAATTTTTGTAAGGTGGATCGAACTATTTCTCGTGTTTTTCCTATTATTGTCGGAAAATAGAGCTTTTAGATAGGATGGGGTTTTTCCGTGCATGATCTTGTGCAGTAGGCGAGTGCCGGCAAGCTTCGGGCCCCCACATTCCAGCCGAGGGACGTGATGACGTACACAGTGACTGTGTTTCTTACAATACTGACTTAAAGCTGAGGTGCAATGAGAAAAACCCGCCCAGCGCGTGTTTTAAAAAGACTACAGGACCCAGCTTGGGCCCTGCCCCTAAGTGGGTCAAATCGGTTCGTAACTCAGTTGACGGAGTTGGCAACTGCGTATCCCGAGCTTGCAAAACTCTCGGAAAACGACAGACCACTTCCTGTTGCACGGAAATCATCGCGATTAGCAGATCGGACAACAGCAGACGATTCTGTGACACTTTGAAACTGACCGACATCCACGGATTTTACGCGCTGGGGACTATGATGGCAGAATGTACGGCTGTACATGCTGTAAGTATGACTCCTGACACTTTGTAGTTGTGAACGAATTTTTTCAACACGTACCTCCAGTCCAATATAGGCTAATATAAATAAATAAAGAAGCATTGTGATGTACAACCAATACAGTAAATTGGATGAGGGAGAGAGAGAGAGAGAGAGAGAGAGAGAGAGAGAGAGAGAGAGAGAGAGAGAGAGAGAGAGAGAGAGAGAGAGAGAGAGAGAGAGAGAGGGAGAGAGAGCTTTAAAGCTGAGAAACAGTCAAAAAACTCCGCCCCGCACGTGTTTTAAAAAAACTTTGCAGGACCCAGCGAGGGCCCTGTCTTCGTGAACGTTCGGCTAACTTCGGCATACCGGTTTGCAACTGACTCAGTTGACTGAGTTTTCAACTGCGTTTGTCGTGCTGGCAAAACTCCCGTGAAAAAGACAGGCCACTTCCTGTTTGCAGCGAGTGGGCACCGCGATCACTGATCTAAACCAGCGATATATTTACTGATATCAACAGTAGCAGACGACACTCGACCACCCGACGGACAGAGCAGGCCATTTGTGCCTTGCCTGGACGCACACTGGATATGGACCAGGCCGAGCTATCCGTAAGTTACACAGTACAGCCTGAAGCTTATTTGATATCGGAAGGGTGAGGAAGGAGGGGTTATGTGTCGTTTAGTGTTTGTTGTTATATCTTTTCATCTGGAGTGGCCTACAGCAAATTTTGTCTCCATACGAAGGGCAGCTACTAAAAATCAGCTTGACCCATGGCGACCTTGTATCTTTTGGCATCTATGTAAACAGTCGATTCTCTCTCTCTCTCTCTCTCTCTCTCTCTCTCTCTCTCTCTCTCTCTCTCTCTCTCTCTCTCTCTCACTCATCCAATTTACTGTATTGGTTGTACATCACAATGCTTCATTATTTATTTATATTAGCCTATATTGGACTGGAGGTACGTGTTGACAAAATTCGTTCACAACTACAAAGTGTCAGGAGTCATACTTACAGCATGTACAGCCGTACATTCTGCCATCATAGTCCCCAGCGCGTGAAATCCGTGGCTGTCGGTCAGTTTCAAAGTGTCACAGAATCGTCTGCTGTTGTCCGATCTGCTAATCGCGATGCTTTCCGTGCAACAGGAAGTGGTCTGTCGTTTTCCGAGAGTTTTGCAAGCTCGGGATACGCAGTTGCCAACTCCGTCAACTTAGTTACGAACCGATTTGACCCACTTAGGGGCAGGGCCCAAGCTGGGTCCTGTAGTCTTTTTAAAACACGCGCTGGGCGGGTTTTTCTCATTGCACCTCAGCTTTAATAGCGTGTGCATGTGTGTATTGTGCTTTAGTAAAAATTTTGGACTGCCGCTTTTACGTTAATGTTGTAGTTTTACTATTATTGCTTAAAAATTTGTAGGTGTGAAGTTATATATTAGTTAAGTTATAATTAAGGTGGTGACTGTTTATGCCGGAGCGACTGTCTAATAGCCGGCACTGTTCTTATAGCGACGGGCCCCCAGGTAGCAACTGTGAAAGTATAATTCGTCTTTTTGTTCTGTTGATGCGTATCTCTCATTTGTGTAACTAGTATTAGCCAAGCAGAAAGTTTAAAAACATTATATTACGTGTTTAAGAGATACTATGATAGGGCTGTCCTTAGTTTGCTTTGTGTTAGGGAGGTTTAGGTCGGGTTGGGGCCGTTGGCGCCGGCCATGAGACGCCTTGTCGACGGGCTTCACCCGTCCCGAGCCATTGTCCATTTCAGTGTTGTGTGTAAACTGTTGTGTGAGTTTGGGTGATTGCGAGTTGCACCTGAGGTGGCGAAACAAATTTTCCTGTACGTGGCAACATGTATTTGGAAGAATAAAGTTGATTCATTCATTCATTCATTCATTCATAAAATTGAAGAGAAAGAAATTAAAACATCATATATATATATATATATATATATATATATATATATATATATATATATATATATATATATATATATATATATATATATATATATATATATATATATATATATATATATACTGGTATGAACTGACATGTTAATGCAGACAGTCGAACTATTACATAATCTGCAGCAATCTGCTGTGCTGGAGCAACATACTAAGCAGAAAGATAGAACATTCGCAACGACAGCAGATATTTATGGACCCGATCTCTGAAGATAGATAACTTTGATATAGATTTTAAATGAGAGGGCAAATTATTCCATGACTTAGCACCGGAAAAAGATATGCTAGATTTGAAGATGTCGATTCTCGGTTTGGGGAGATGGAGTAAGCTGTTCCTCGTGTTCTCTCTATAGGTGTCGGAAAACAGCTCAAGGAGATAGGGAGGGGTAGCATCGTTTAGAATTTTTTTGCACAAGTAAGCATCTATTAAGTTCCAATTGTTTACTAAGTGGTAGGATATTAAGGTCCTTCAGTCTTTCATCAGTAGGGGACGAACCAGGAAGAATAAGCTTAATATCTCGCCGGTAAAGGGAATTAATTTTTTTCAAATTAATGTCTCCACAACCGTCCCAGATATTGGAAGCATAATTACAATGTGTCTTGATGTGTGCGTTAAAGAATAGTTTTCGAGCATCAATGGCAACTATACGACTTAATTTGGATAATAGAAAGAGATTCTTCGAAATAGTTTTACAGGCAGTTTATATGTGAGGCTCCCAGCTGAGCTGTTCGTCGACTGTCACTCCTAACAAACGATGCTTTGACACTTGCTCTATGGGCTGAGAGTGAAGGGACAGCTCAAGGGGTTGTAAACCACGTTGATGCTTTTGGCGTGTCGTCACCAACATACTTTTCGTTTTAGGAATACTGATAATCATATGATTTTCTTCACACCAAGTTGACACTTCATCTAAACTATGTTGGAGGACAGCGCTCACGGTTGAAAGATTTTATCAGATACATGTAATGATGTATCATCAGCAAATAATTCACAGTTTGTGTCGGGGTGTGATATTGACAGTGGAAGGTCATTTATAAAGATGTTGAATAATAACGGTCCTAGGGTGAATCCCTGAGGAACACCATGGGTCACCAGCCCTTCTGCTGAATATTTACCATTCAAGGACACTTTCTGCGTTCTGTCCAAGAGATAAGACGAGAGAAGAGCGACTGCATTTGAATCAATGTGATATAAAGGTAACTTCTTTAGTAAGATTGAGTGGTTAATGAGATCGAAGGCTTTTTAAAGTCTAGAAATACTACACCTGAAAGTTTGGACTCATTTATGGCAGTGAGCCATTTGTGGGTTATGAGAGTTAAGGCTGTCTGACACGAATGTTTTGGCCGAAAAGCTGATTGTGCTGTACTAATAAGGCGATTTTCCTCCAGGAATTGAAGTAAATGACTATGTATATGCTTTTCAAGTGGTTTGGACACTGCTGATAAGATTGAAATAGGTCTGTACTCACTTGGGTCGCTCAGATCTTTGCTTTTTGGTAGAGGAGTAACTTTGCTATTTTCAATTCATCTGGAAAGATGCTCTTTTGAATCGAAAGGTTATATATAAAGGTTAACGATTCAACAATATACGGGAGGAAGGAATCAAGGGGTTGCTGCCTGACTCAAAAGGTGGGGGCCCCAGGGGACGAGTTGTGTTGGGGGTGCGGGTAGTGGGGAACTCTTACAGCGCCTCCCCCGGGATCACCCTAGTCTAGGGCCTCTTGGCCTTCGTGAGGCACCCTCGTGTGTAATCCCTCCGGACTAGCATAGCATCCCTCTTACCCAAGACCGCCCGTGCGTGGTCCCTGGCCACATCCTCTCCGAGGTGACCCCAAAAACTGGCCAGCACGAGCCCCCAGGCTAAACACGGCGGATCTAGAGGAGAGAACCTCGAAAATTAATCAACATTGTCCTGCTGCCTTGCAGGCCTGGCCGCTTGGCTGCGGAAAGGCTAAGGGAGGAAAATCTTGACTTCAAAGCCCCCGTGTCTCCGGGGAAGGTTTTTGAGCCAGAGACTAGGACAAGGACAGTCGGATATAAAACCTACGACCCGAGGACCTCGATGCCACGTCCCAGCTTGCTAGGCCATGGCAGACGAACCAAGGGTTTAAAGGGTGGGGCCAGTACTGCGCACACTGCACTCCACCAAAAAGCTCCACCGCGCAGACTTTAGGAAACGTCCATGGACCATGACACTGACCATTCCAAGTCCTGTAGCGATGGGCAAGGGGCGAAACGGCAGGTGAAAGATGTCACTGGAAGTCGCAGTCTCAAACCTGCATGCAGGCGGTTCAGGATATTGGTCGCATGATGTTGACCTGGGGATGACAACGTCACTCAGCACACCCTGAACGACCAAGCAGCCTTCTCTAGGGACAGCACTGCTTGCTCCACACGGAGAGGGGCCTAGAAAAGGTGACCTAACCAAAGCTCGTCCCCTCACAAACCCAGTTGGCTAGCCGCGGTCAACGGGCATCTTCTCCTGCGGTCAGAAAACAAGTAAAAACAACGGATCCACTCTAATGACGAACATCCGAACCATGCTTGACACAGCAGACAGCGGACGCCCTGAACGTCGCTCCGCCCTCATTGCCCATGAATTGCGGAGGTTAAACATCGACATCGCTGCGCTCAACGAAGTACGCCTCCCGGACGAAGGCAGTCTCCAAGAACTTGGCGCTGGCTACACCCTCTACTGGTCAGGAAAGTCTGCATCAGAAAGACGGCTCTCAGGCGTGGGCTTCATGGTCAAGACCTCCGACTAAACTGGAAAACCAACCAACCGGTCACTCAGACCGCATCATGTCCATGCGCCTCCCACTGAGACACCAGCAACACGTCACTCTTCTCAGTGTGTACTCCCCAGCCCTCCTGGCAGAGCCTGCAGAAAAGGACAAGTTCTACACTGACCTGCCCAGCCTCCTACAGAGCACCCCTGCAGACGACAAAGTCATCATCCTTGGCGACTTCAACGCCAGAGTGGGCCAGGACTCTGAAGCCTGGAAAGGAGTCCTTGGCAAGCATGGCGATGGGAACTGCAATGTCAATGGCCGCCTACTGTTGGAGTTCTGTGCAGAGCAGCAGCTTGTCATCACCAACACTACTTTCCAGCAAAAGGACAGTCGAAAGACCACCTGGATGCATCCTCACTCCACACACTGGCACCTTATCGACTCTGTCCTAGTCCGTCAGAGGGACCGCAGCGATGTCCTCCTCACCAGAGTGATGCCCAACGCAGAGTGCCACACTGACCACTGCCTTGTCCGCTGCAAACTCAGGCTCCACTTCAAGCCAAAACCCAAGAAAGGGGGGCCCCCAAAGAAAAAGCTTGATGTTGCCAGCCTTCAGCGTGACGACGTAAAAGCTGCCTTTCAGACAGATTTACAGCGCAGGCTCATAGAAACAGCTGACCCAGCAGACTCTTCCCCTGAAACACTCTGGGAACGGCTGAAAACTGCTATTGCAAAATCCTCTGCAGAAGTCTTGGGTTTCGCTGGTTTGACGAAAACGACGCAGAGATCCAGGAACTTCTAGCAACAAAAAAAAAGAGCCGCCCATCAGGCCCACCTAGCCCAGCCTTCCTGCCCTGTGAAGAAGTCTGCCTTCCGCCTCGTCTGCAGCAGTCTCCAGCGCAAGCTCAGAGATCTCCAGACCGAGTGGTGGACCAGACTCGCACAGAGTACCCAGCTTTGTGCTGACAACGGTGACTACAGGGGCTTCTACGAAGCACTGAAAGCAGTGTATGGCCCCAGGCACCTGATACAAAGTCACCTGCGAAGCGCTGATGGACAGGCACTCCTCACAAATAATAACTCCATCTTGAACCGCTGGTCGGAATACTTTCGGGACCTCTTCAGCGCTGAGCGCACTGTTGAAGAAGCAGTCATCCTCCAAATCCCACACCTCCCAGTAAAGGTTGAATTGGACGAACCGCCCACTGCTGAAGAGACCCTCACAGCCATCCACCAGCTCAAGAGTGGCAAAGCAGCAGGCAGTGACGGAATCCCACCAGAGATCTGGAAACATGGAGGCCCAGCACTGCACAACAAGCTCCATGACCTCTTTCTCTGCTGCTGGGAGGAAGGAACACTACCAAAGGATCTCCGCGATGCAGTCGTCATCACCCTGTACAAGAACAAGGAGAAGTCTGCCTGCCAATACGGGAATTACCCTGCTGTCCATTGCGGGAAAATCTGCAAGGCTGCTCCTGAATCGGCTGGTACCTGCCATCGCTGAAGACCACCTCCCAGAGGGCCAGTGTGGCTTCAGAGCCAACAGGAGCACCACCGACATGGTCTTTGTGCTGAGACAGCTTCAGGAGAAGTGCCGCGAGCAGAACAAAGGGCTGTACGTAACGTTTGTCGACCTAACAAAAGCGTTCGACACTGTGAGCAGGCAAGGCATGTGGCAGATCCTGGAGCGACTTGGCTGTCCCCCAAAGTTCCTCAGCATGATCGTCCAGCTACACGAGGACCAGCAAGGCCAGGTCAGACTCAACAATGACCTCTCAGAACCATTCCCCATTCTCAACGGTGTGAAGCAGGGCTGTGTGCTGGCACCGACCCTCTTCACCATATTTTTTAGCTTGATGTTGAAGCAGGCCACGGTGGACCTCGACGATGACGATGCAGTGTACATCAGGTATCGTCTCGATGGCAGCCTGTTCAACCTCAGACGACTGCAGGCCCACACCAAAACCCTAGACCAACTGATTCGTGAGCTGCTCTTTGCTGATGACGCTGCCCTCGTTGCACACACAGAGAGAGCCCTGCAGCGCATCACATCCTGCTTCGCGGACGCTGCCCAGCTCTATGGACTCGAGGTCAGTCTGAAAAACACAGAGGTTCTCCATCAGCCGGCACCCAATTTAGAGCATCGCCCTCCCCACATCACCATCGGCGAGTCTGAACTGAAGTCAGTGCACCAGTTTACCTACCTTGGATGCATCATCACGTCAGACGCCAAGCTGGACAAGGAGCTGGATAGCAGGCTGGCAAAAGCAAACAGCGCTTTCGGGCGTCTATACAAGCGGGTGTGGCATAATCAACAGCTGAAAACAGGCACCAAGATCAGCGTGTACAGAGCTGTCGTCCTCACCACCCTGTTGTATGGTTCCGAGTCCTGGGCCCTCTACCGCAGCCAACTACGACTCCTCGAACGCTTCCACCAGCGCTGCCTGCGTACAATCCTTGGCATTCACTAGAGTGACCATGTCACAAACGTCGAGGTCCTTGAACACGCAGAAACTGTGAGCATCGAGGCTGTGCTGCTGCGGACACAGCTCCGTTGAGCTGGGCACGTCTCCAGGATGGAGGATCATCGCCTACCCAAGATCACCCTGTTCGGCGAGCTCGCCACTGGACACAGAGACAGAGAGGCACCAAAGAAGAGATACAAAGACGGTCTCAAGAAGTCACTTAGTGCCTGCCAAATCGACCACCGCCAGTGGTCTTCACTTGCTGCGGACCGTGACACCTGGCGCTCAACCATTTACAAGGCAGCTGTCTCCTTTGAAGACTCATGCAAAGCTGGCCTTAAAGACAAGCGGCTCAGGAGAAAAAACAGAGATGCCGCAACTCAGAACCCTGGCCAGACCTCCCTCTGCAGCCACTGCGGTCGAACCTGCCTGTCCCGGATTGGCCTCCGCAGTCACGAGCATGCCTGCAGACATCGTGGACAACCCCTATAGAATCTTCGTTCGCGAAGTCAAGCCAAGAATAGAAGAAATAGATTATACGGGAGCGCAATTTTCAGGATTCTACTGCTAATACCGTAAACACAACAAGATGTTTTACTTTTCATGTTGGTTATAGATTTTCCTAGAACAAGGACGGTCATTAGGGGAACTGAGAAAGTATTGCCAGCGTTTAGCTAACTGTACTGTTTCAATTGTTCTGAACATACGTATTCACCTGGCTCACTGGTGTTCGTCTGTGACAGGGTTTTAGCAATGTTCAGAAAGTGTTCATTAAATACATCAGCTGTAAGGTGCGGGGGGGGGGGGCACTCATTGATTTGCTAGATTGTCCTTTAGTAAACGTGTTAATCAGAGAGAGAGAGAGAGAGAGAGAGAGAGAGAGAGAGAGAGAGAGAGAGAGAGAGAGAGAGAGAGAGAGAGAGAGAGAGAGAGAGAGAGAGAGAGAGAGAGAGAGAGAGAGAGAGAGAGAGAGAGAGAGAGAGAGAGAGAGAGAGAATCAATGAATCAATGAATCTTTATTTTACAACGGTGAAGATATTAACACAGTCAGTGACTATGCCATTTTTCGTACCTGCCGTTGCTACAACTACGACTAAGTACAAAATACACATAAAACAGGGACATCAAAGCACAGTGATATAAAATATATAGTCCACTAAACACAAACACGCGCATATGCCGCGCACAAACGCACTCACGCGTCCACACACACACACACACACACACACACACGCACACACACACGCACACACATACACACACACACACACACACACATACACATAATATACATGATTGTTAGAATATACACGTACATTCGTGTGTCTACGAATAACTAGATATTATTATTTCAGTAATGTCAGATACCTATAAAGACTTGCCTTGAAACGAGATAATGTCGCAGTGGCTTTAACGTGATGTGGGAGTGAGTTCCACAGTGTGGAACCCGCAAATGACAAAGTAGATTTAAATATATCTATTCGGGGTTTTGGAACAATATAAAGACCCCTCATGTTCCCATAGCAGGAATCTGATTTTTTAAACAACTCTGTTAGATATTCTGGAGCGCTATGGTTCCACACTTTAAACATCAGTACCCCTTTGTTATATTTAAAATGATTTTGAATGGGGCAGTAATCCAGCTTTACTGAGTTTTTCCTCGGTTGTCAAGTGCGGGTCGGGAAGAATTAATTTTGCCATTCTCCTATATAAAGAATTTAGTCTTTTTAAGTGGACATCACTGCAACAATCCCACACCGTCGATGTGTAGTTTATATGTGACATGATGTGTGCATTACTGAACAATTTTCTGCTTTCACTATATGTGTAAAACTTTAATTTCGATAACATAAAGACATTTCTAGAGACCGTTTTACAGACATTGTCAATGTGCATCTGCCACCTCAGCTGATTATCAATTGTGACCCCCAATAGACGATGTTCGGCTACCTGTTCTATGATGTCGTCGCCGAGTGATAGATTAAGCTTTAAGGGTTTTAACTGGTGCTTTTGGCGTGTTGCAATAATCATAGATATGAGAGAGAGAGAGAGAGAGAGAGAGAGAGAGAGAGAGAGAGAGAGAGAGAGAGAGAGAGAGAGATAGAGCGAGAGAGAGAGCGAGAGAGAGAGCGAGAGAGAGAGAGAGAGAGAGAGAGAGAGAGAGAGAGAGAGAGAGAGAGAGAGAGAGAGAGAGAGAGAGAGAGAGAGAGAGAGAGAGAGAGAGAGAGAGAGAGAGAGAATTTCGTCATATTTAGAGTATGGCGTCAATGTCTCCGTGGTGACGGAGTTGCTTCTTTTACGTCACCGCCTCTGCCTGACTTTCTTCAGAAGTCAATTTTTTTTTTACTGTTTTATTTTTTTTTTTTTTTAAGAATTAATTTTAACTGACGAAGTTGAAATGGCACAAAGCTGGCTAACAAATGCATCAATGTCTTTATGCAAACTAGATATATCCAAACTTTCAGGTAAATATGACAAAAAATACAGATTCTGATCAGGGTCAACTGACTTTCTATAAACTGTCTTTCATGTCTTCAAGGAGACATCCCGTTTCAAATAAGCTCGGAGGCTCTCTTAGCCACCCCTTGAAGAAAGTATTTTTCCACTTTTCAAGCTTGTGCGTACAGCAATATCGGAGACAGTAGCGGATTTAGGTGGGTGGGGGGGGGTGGGAGCCCCTTTTTGGGGGGTGTTTGGACACCCCCTCTCCCCCGCCCGAACCATCCCCCCGCCCGCCCGCCCCCCCCCCCACCCCGCCACCCGCCCGCCCCCCCCACCCCCACCCCCCGCCCGCCCTCCCCCCTCCTGGTGTTTGATATTTGGGCGAATAGTAAAAGTCTTAACACAGACACGTTCCTCTCCCCCTCCCCCTCCCGCTTTTCGAATTGTTTCGGCCCCTTGAAGCAAAGTCTAGCGTCGGGGAGGCGTTTTGTATCAGGCTGAATGTCCAATGTGGGGAGGGCGATGCTCTTCCTTGGGTGCCGGCTGATGAAGGACCTCTGTCTTTTTCAGACTGACCTCAAGTCCAAAGAGCTGGGCGGCATCTGCGAAGCAGGACGTAATGCGCTGCAAGGCTCTCTCTGTGTGTGCAACGAGGACAGCGTCATCAGCAAAGAGCAGCTCACGAATCAGTTGGTCTAGGGTTTTCGTGTGGACCTGCAGTCGTCTGAGGTTGAACAGGCTGCCGTCGAGACGATACCTGATATACTACGTCGTCATCGTTGAGGTCCACTGTGGCCTGCTTCAACATCATGCTGAAGAAGATGATGAAGAGGGTCGGTGCCAGCACGCAGCCTTGCTTCACGCCGTTGCGAATGGGGAATGGTTCTGAGAGGTCACTGTTTAGTCTGACCTGGCCTTGCTGGTCCTCGTGGAGCTGGACGATCATGTTGAGGAACTTTGGGGGACAACCTAGACGCTCCAGGATCTGCCACATACCTTGCCTGCTCACAGTGTCAAACGCTTTTGTTAGGTCGACAAACGTTACGTACAGCCCTTTGTTCTGCTCGCGGCACTTCTCCTGAAGCTGTTTCAGCACAAAGACCATGTCGGTGGTACTCCTTTTGGCTCTGAAGCCACACTGGCCCTCTGGGAGGTGGTCTTCAGCGATGGCAGGTACCAGCCGATTCAGGAGCAACCTTGCGAGAATTTTCCCGGCAATGGACAGCAGGGTAATTCCACGATAATTAGAGCAGGCAGACTTCTCTCCTTTGTTCTTGTACAGGGTGATGATGACTGCATCACTGAGATCCTTTGGTAGTGTTCCTTTTTCCCAGCAGCAGAGAAAGAGGTCGTGGAGCTTGTTGTGCAGTGCTGGGCCTCCATGTTTCCAGATCTCTGGCGGGATTCCGTCAATGCCTGCTGCTTTGCCACTCTTGAGCTGGTGGATGGCTGTGAGGGTCTCTTCGGCGGTGGGCGGTTCGTCCAATTCAACCTTTAGTGGAAGGTGTGGGATTTTTAGGATGACTGTTTCTTGAACAGTGCGCTCAGAGCCGAAGAGGTCCTGAAAGTATTCCGACCAGCGGTTCAAGATGGAGGTATTATCTGTGAGGATTGCCTGTTCATCAGCGCTTCGCAGGGGACTTTGTACCAGGTGCCTAGGGCCTTACACTGCTTTCAGTGCTTCGTAGAAGCCCCTGTAGTCACCGTTGTCAGCGCAGAGCTGGGTCCTCTGTGCGAGTCTGGACCACCACTCGTTCTGGAGCTCTCTAAGCTTGAGCTGGAGACTGCTGCACATGAGGCGGAAGGCAGACTTCTTCACTGGGCAGGAAGGCTGGGCTAGGTGGGCCTGGTGGGCGGCCTTTTATTTTTGCTATAAGTTCCTGGATCTCTACGTCGTTTTTGTCAAACCAGTCTTTGTTCCTCTTTCTAGCAAAGCCCAAGACTTCCACAGAGCATTTTACAATAGCAGTTTTCAGTTGTTCCCAGAGTGTTTCAGGGGAGGAGTCTGCTGGATCATCTGTGTCTTTGAGCATGCGCTGTAAATCGGCCTGAAGGGCAGCTTTCTTGTCGTCACGCTGAAGGCTGGCAACATCAAGCTTTTTCTTGGGGGGGGGGGGGGCCCTTTCTTGGGTTTCAGCTTGAGGCGGAGCCTGAGTTTGCAGCGAACAAGGCGGTGGTCAGTGTGGCACTCTGCGCTGGGCATCACTCTGGTGAGGAGGACGTCACTGCGGACCCTCTGACGCACTAGGACATAGTCGTTAAGGTGCCAGTGCTTGGAGCGAGGATGCATCCGTGTGGTCTTTCGACTGTCCTTTTGCTGGAAAGTAGTGTTGGTGATGACACGCTGCTGCTCTGCACAGAGCTCCAACAGTAGGCGACCATTGTCATTGCAGTTCCCAACGCCATGCTTGCCGAGGACTCTTTTCCAGGCTTCAGAGTCTTGGCCCACTCTGGCGTTGAAGTCGCCAAGGATGATGACTTTGTCGTCTGCAGGGTTGCTCTGCGGGAGGCTGCGCAGGTCAGAGTAGAACTTGTCTTTTTCTCCAGGCTCTGCCAGGAGGGTTGGGGAGTACACACTGAGAAGGGTGACGTATTGCTGGTGTCTCAGTAGGAGGCGCATGGACATGATGCGGTCGTAGTGACCCGTTGGTAGGTTTTCCAACTTAGTCGCAATAGGGGCCAAACGGCCAGGCCTGCAAGGCAGCAGTGGACTCGGGGGGGGGGGGGGGGGGGGGGGGGGGGCCGGGGTCGTCTATGTCCCGTGCAGATGTGAACATCTGCCCACTGCCCAGACGGTGACACTTACCAGAGAAGAAAAATCCAACGCCGGAACCCGGTATCGAACCTCACACCTTTGGCATTGGAGGCAGACGCCTTAACCACTGCGCCACTTCCCCGCCACTAGACTAGGCGCTGAGTAATTCCCCTTGGTATGTGTACGTAACTAGACATGACGTAATTTTTATCCTGTTACATTAGTTGTCATCGTGGGTGTTTCGCCGTAAATATGTGTTTTTGTTTGTTTGTTTGTTTGTTTGTTTGTTTTGTTGACACAATTTGTTAGAGAATGTTTTGAAAGGAGTGTCGGGTCTCACGTAAAGAGAGTGTTTAGTCTTAAAAATATGACGTCGATGACATAATGTTATCAATGACCCTACCATCACGGGATATTGAAAGTGGAATGGGGAGCAATTGCAGAGGATACAGCTGAGCTACCAACGAGCGCGCAGTGTCACTAAGGTTAGTATGAGTGAAAATCCGGCCTGTTTGGTCTTGTCCTACATTTCATTTGTCAAAGGCGCCCACAAAATAAACATGACTTACAAAAACGCAAAACGAACAGTTGATTATTTGTTTATGTTAGCGGACATATTTTCCAGATCAATTGGATATACGGTGTGTTCCTCATTACTTTGTCAACCACTGAAGCATGAAAAATGGATTGAAAGTAATTCACATCGCAACAAATCTGATTTATTAAGAAAATGGTGTGCACCGGATGTGTTGTGTCTCTAATGAATTTTATAATTCAAATGTCTTTTGAGTCAGTCGAGAACATCATAAGCAGTCCACAAAACATGTGGATTAAGGCATCTCACAGAAAACTTGCTTGTCACACTGCGTCCAGTTTTGTTTATTTTCACCACAAGTGAAACCCTGTGTCTTTCAAGGCAACTAATGGCGATAACTCTGTCAAATTGTGTATGCGGGTAGCTCAGACAGTAGGCTCAACATGTAAAGTAAACAATAAAGATACTTTTCTTGTTTTGTTATGTGGATGGTTTTTCGCTTGCTGGTACATTTACCGACACATTTCGAGTTTGTATTGCGTGTAGGTATATGTTTGGGCACAATTAAGATATTTATTACGGGGAAAATCAAGTTAACTCATTCGAGACGTGCCTCCTCCGGATACGCGGCTTAAAGCCGCGTATCCGGATGCGGCATGTCTCGAATGTGTTAAGTCTGTTCTTACAATTGCTTTAACGTTTTTCAGCGAGTTTGCCGATTTCATGGAGCACTGAAATTCTTTGGGTGGTAAGCTTGTGATTGTCGGCGACTTCAACTTTCAATTCGACTGTCCTTCCAACACCAACACGGCTCGTATGCTTGATCTATTACAAACCTTCAGTCTGTCTCAAGGCGTGCATCAGCCTACTCATACCAAAGGTCATACACTCGACTGGGTCGTGTATAGAGAGGAGGACTCCATCTTTAGGTCCGCTTCTGTGAGCCACACCATGTCTTCTGACCATTTTCCAGTTCTGTGTCTTTTGGATATAACCAAACCTCAGCTGCAGCCTGTTACCAAGACTTCGAGGAACCTCAAGGGGATCGACCATGGCAAGTTCATAGCCGATGTTGCAGACTTTGTCGGCATCCGTTCCCACATCTCGGCCGAGCAACTCAACGCTGGTCTGCGGGCTGTCCTAGACCAGCATGCTCCCGCCACTCGCCGCCGGGTGTCGCAGCATCACT
Organism: Semisulcospira habei; assembly: GCA_036245525.1. Classification (NCBI taxonomy): domain Eukaryota; kingdom Metazoa; phylum Mollusca; class Gastropoda; family Semisulcospiridae; genus Semisulcospira; species Semisulcospira habei. The sequence goes on from BTPG01000002.1 coordinate 151,792,497, forward strand.
CCACGCCCTGGTACCCATCTGTGGCCGCTGAACTGCGAACCTTGAAGCACGAAAGGCGTCAGGCAGAGAGGCGTTGGCTCAAGTCTGGGCTGACTGTTCATAAACAGATTCTGAATGGTTTGAAGCATAAAATCACTCGCTTGACCACCAATGCCAAGACTGCTTTCATCTGCGCAAAAGTTGCTGCAGCAAGTACTTGCAAAGAACTTTTCCGTGTGACTAATGGACTCTTGGGTAAGACCAAATCTGTTCAACTGCCCAGCACACACCCAATCCGTGACCTCCCAGAACTGTTTTCTCGCTTTTTCTGTTCCAAAGTCAGAACAATACGTGACAACATTGACAAATGTGATGATGCTCATACATCTTGCTCATTTGAATCTAAGTGTTTTGCTGGCACTCCTCTTGCATGCTTCAGTCCAGTGACTGAAAAGGTAGTGCTGGACACCATGAATAAGATGTCTCTCAAGACCTGTGAGCTAGACCCTGTGCCTTCGTCCCTTCTTTTTGAATGTAAAGATGCAATTGTACCAGTTGTTACAGCTATTGTAAATGAGTCCCTCTTGCACGGCACTGTACCTACCTGTTTCAAAACTGCAATTGTTAAGCCGCTCTTAAAGAAAGCTTCACTTGATCCCAACAGTTTGAACAACTACAGACCCGTATCCAACCTACCTTTTCTTTCAAAGCTTCTGGAAAAGATAGTGCTCACGCAGCTGCTAGACCATATCAAGAATAATGGTCTGTGGCATGTGTTCCAGTCAGCATATAGGTCTGGTCATAGCACGGAGACAGCATTGCTGCGTGTTGTGAATGACCTACTTGGTGCTAGCGATGAAGATCTAATCTCTGTTCTGACTCTGCTCGATCTGAGCGCAGCGTTTGATACCATTGACCATGACATTCTACTTGCCCGCCTTCGTGATGTGTTTGGCATTCAAAGCACAGCACTGAAATTTTTCCAATCCTACTTTGTTGGTCGCTTGCAGATGGTTTCAGTGGCAGGATTTGAGTCCCACCCTGTTGAGCTGCTTTGTGGCGTTCCACAGGGGTCGGTCTTGGGGCCTGTTCTCTTTACTTTGTATACACAGCCCCTGTCGCATGTCATTGAGCGTCACTTAGTTTCTTATCATTTATATGCAGATGATACAGAATTGTACAAACACTCCCTTCGTGAACATGTCGATCAAATGGTGCAGTCTTTGGAGGCTTGTATTTGTGATGTTCAGAAGTGGACCACACAGAACAAGCTCCAGCTGAACAGTGACAAAACTGAGTCCCTCCGAATGATGTGCTCCTCTACGTGCAGTGCTGATCTTCCTGAGTCAATGATGGTGGGCGAGAGTGCCATCTCCTTTTCTAGCTCGGCCCGTAACTTGGGTGTCATTTTTGACAACAGGCTGACAATGAAGGAACAAGTGAAGAAAGTTTGCCAGCTTGCCTTCATTGAACTCAGAAGGATCAGCACTGTTCGACATCTGCTGACTGTTGAAGTTACCAAAACACTTGTTACCTCCCTTGTGCTGTCCCGAATAGACTATTGCAATTCTCTTTTGTCCGGTGTTCCGCAAAATCTTCTTGACCAAATCCAGAGAGTCATGAACTGTGCTGCACGTCTGATTTTTCGTGTACCGAAACGTGAACACATTATGCCTCTACTAGCTAATTTGCACTGGCTGCCAGTTTCATACAGAATTCAGTATAAAGTCTGTGTTATTTGTTTCAACATCATCTCTGGTTCTGCCCCTCCTTACTTATCTGATCTTGTCCAGCTGTATACACCGTCCCGCTCACTACGCTCTGCTTCAGACACTCGTGTTTTCCGTATCCCTAGACGTAATAAGGTCACTCAAGGTCATCGTGCATTTTCGTATTTTGGTCCCATTACATGGAACGCTCTCCCAGCTGATGTGCGTCACTCATCATCTCTTTCCATTTTCAAATCCAAGCTTAAAACACACCTTTACTCTGTTGCATATACGTAAAGACCATTTTGTCTGCCGGCTCATCATGCGTGTGTGTGTGTGTGTGTGTGTGTGTGTGTGTGTGTGTGTGTGTGTGTGTGTGTGTGTGTGTGTGTGTGTGTGTGTGTGTGTGTGTGTGTGGTGTGAGTTTTTGCCCTTGTAAATTAATGTATTTTTTTTTTTGTTGTTGTTTTTTGGTGTATGTGCTTGTTTGTGTATTCTGCTTCACTGTTTCATTACTGTGATTATAAAGCGCCTAGAGCACCTTGGTGATTAGGCGCTATACAAATTACCTTTATTATTATTATTATTATTAGATTACTACTCACGTGACATAATCGGCACCCAGAAAGTACGAGTTGAGGACGATGCTGTCACTGATAACTGCGGTCCACTTTGCAGGATTGTTAGGGTCCTCCACAAAGTCTGCGCTGACGACCAAGCACACTCCGTCCTTTGAGACCAGTGTGTAGTTGAAAGGAGTCCGATGTTTCTGCTCATGCCAAAGGGTGAAACGACCAAGGCCTTCCACGTTGGAAGGAGTGTGGCTACGGTGCGTAAGGTACCAGTTACCTGAAATCGTCAACACCATCATCATCATCAGCAGCAAATACAACTTCGTTGTCGTCTTCATCATCATCATCAATAGCAACATCATCAGCAGCAGAAACAACAACATCATCAACAACATCATCATCATCGTCTTTCTCTTGCGCACAAAGCCACGAGAACTGCCTTGTTTTTTCAGCAATGTTCCAAATCACATTAGACCGAGATATAGGGTTGAAAGTGTTTCGATTGAGCTCACTTCTAGAAATACTTTTCAAATTTCACCTCTCTAACTTAGCACTACATATTACGCTTGTATTTTAACATTTTATTGCAGTTCAAAGGTTTGACCTTTTCCCTACCAGTGTTACCAGATTGCGTTTCTGACATCTTTTGTTCAGTGTATTCAACGCCAAGCAGCTCCATCTGTCCAAGAACCACAAATATATAGTCGGACCAGCGGAAGACATAGATCCGTATGAGCCCCTGCAGCTGCGGAGGCTCATGAGGATCTTTGTTTCTTGCAATTGTTCACTTTTCTCGGCACAGATGGGGTTAAAATCGCACCTTAAAGTGTGGTGAATTAACCAGTTCCACCATCACATCCTGCGAACTCTTTATTGTTTTTACCTTTTCAGGAGTCTGTAGACATATCCCTTAAAGACTTGTAGGATATTTTAGCCTGAAAATACTTGAATATATATTTACATCTTGTCATAAAACCTTTCTTTCAGTCTGACTTGCCAGATTTGTACCCTTCCCGCCGTGAGATGGCCTTAGTCGCCTGCTCGGCGTTGAACCCAAGTAACTTATTTACTAAGCTTATTCGCAGGTCAAACAAATAACATGTCACACGCATGAGCATGGTCAAAATAGCATGTGCTTGAAATAGCATATACGCCTATGAGAAGCCTCATAAGTGAGGTTCCTCGAAGGAGCATGCCGTCAAAACCGCAAATTTGCACGTATGACGTGACACAATTTAACGTGCTATGTTACGGCGCACGACATGGTGCACCACGCAATACACACACACACACACACACACACACACACACACACACACACACACACACCATCACACACACACACACACACACAATCACACACACATACACACACACGGGCACACACACACATACACACACACACACGGGACACTGACATAAACGATTTAATGCTAAAACCCTTAAAAGACGCTGTAAACTGTAACACGTTTCAGTTTAGAGCATATCTGCGCAACTGCGACTAGCTGCCCATAAACAACATGTGCAGCAGAGGTACATCTGCGCAAAAGCAGACCTACGCTAAAACTACTGCTCGGTTGTATACTCATTTGGCGTTGACGCTCATATACCTCTCGGGCATTTAACATTTAGATCACCTTTAGCTAACTGTTGACTGCCTTTTATTCTGATTCTGGATCTTATGTGGGAAGTGGATGTAAGGTGTTGGGAAGGGATGGGGTGGGTTAAAGTAGTGTATAATTGAGCGTGTGTCTGAGAGAGCGTGTGTTGTTGTGCATGCGCAGTCAGTCTAGTGTTTTCCTGGAAAATAGCGCTTTACAAGAACTATTTATTTTTATTATTATTATTATTATTATTATTATTATTATTATTATTATTATTATTATTATTATTATTATTATTATTATTATTATTATATACATATGCGATATTATTAGTTGTAGTACGAATTAGGCTTTGCCAGTGATTTTTTCTCGCCTCGAGGGTCCGGTCAGAGGGGTCAAAGTGGGAGGTAAGAGTCGAGGTCGCTCCGTGGCGCAGTGGTTAAGGCGCCTGCCACCAATGCCAAAGGTGCGAGATTCGAAAACGGGTTCCGGCGTCGGACTTTTCTCCTCTAGTAAGTGTCACCGTTAATTCGGGCGGACCGTCGGGGGTTCTTTCTACGGGTACTCCGGTTCTTCCAACCCCCCTCCCCACCCCCCCACCCCCCACTCTCCTCCCCGCTCCCACACACACACACACACACACACTTTGGTACCGATTTCAGGCCACTTTACAAACTTCAAATACAAGCGATCAAAAATTTCTGTAACTTCAGTAGCTGAGTTGACCCTTCGTCTGTCTTGTACTGTGTTTGTCTTAAGAGTAAATCCATGTCTGTCACGTGAGTGTGCGTGCTGGGTTTCAGTTCGTGGCGCTTTGAGTCGATTCGCAAAAAAAATTGAGAAAAAGCTCCTTTATAATACCGGTATTATTATTATTATTATTATTATTATTATTATTATTATTATTATTATTATTATTATTACTATTATATTATTAATGCTTTAGCCCGAGACTCTTACCTCCGACATTGACCCTTGATCGGGCCCGAGAGGCGACAAGAATCACTGGCAAAGCCCTACTCGTAATACAACGATTTTGTCTTCAACTGTAAAAAGTATAAGCATGAAGTATACCCTTGATAGGACCCCACACTTTACGTGTGACGTAGAGCTTCAGGGGAGGCTAATATTTCGACTATCAGTCAACAACCTCGCGAACTGCATATGCCTGGAATTTCTCTCTCAGGTATTGTTTCATTTATCACATTTTCAGTCATTCTTTTAATGTGCCGGACACAACGCGTGGATATAGTTATTTTGTTGCATAGCCCCCTGAATTTTTATTTATCCAGCTTTGTGTTTGACTTTCTTCGCCCTTTTGAATACAGTCAGTGCGTACAGCATGCGGCCTCTGCTTCAGTTGAATTTCCGGTAGTTGATATTATCTAACCTATTCAATTATTCAATTATGTTATTATGAAACTGGTACCAACGGCATCACAGAACACCTACACATAGTTCTCTTTGTTGTGTGGCCCCCAAATTATTTATTTAGTGGCATCTTTTGTTTAGTGGTTTGATTGAAATTTTTAGAGTATGTTTGTACTGAGAAATGTGATTGGCCAAAGACGTATGTGGTGGAAAACGCTTTGCTCATCGAGTAACGTTGTCATCGTAACATGTAATAATGGAATATACTTATCACATGTCACCGTGGTAACATATGACAACTGGACTCCTTTTGCCTTGTGAACGGGCGACCAGGGATAAAAGTCCAATGATAAAAGTGTAAAGAGACTGAAAGAAGATAAGTTCTTTTGGCGTTTGAGGCTCACATCCGACTGGAGCATTTACGACTTGCTGATTAATGTATCACCCCATCATTCCCAGCACACGTTGCATACGTAGCCCAGCAGTTGACTAAAGGTGTGACCTTGCCATGCTGTGATTGTGAAACTTATTCATCCACTGCAAGTGCGTAGCACTTATTCAGCTCATCTCAGAGCTTGTTTGTAACGCATTTGTAGCAAGTGAGGTTACGTTTACGTCGGACGACTCCCAACAAGAACGAGAGGCAAGTCACGGCGAATAACCAGCTTCTACCTTGCATAAGCATAGACAACACTTCAAACGTATTTAAAAGGCATAGATCCTCATGAGCCCCTGGGAGGGGGCTCATGAGGATCTATACTTCTTGGAGACATTTGGAGTGTTGTCTATGCTTGTGATAGAAGCTGGTTATCCGTCGTGATTGTTCTTTGCAAACGAAACCTCACTGTTATTCTCGTCGTCGTTGTCTTCATCATCAATGTCGTCATCGTGTGTTTCGTCATTATCAGCAACACCCTTATAATCATCTTAAAATGAAATTTTACCTTCCATCTTCGCTGGAGTAAAATTCTTCGTTGTGGGGATGTTACTGAGTGAACATGACGCCTCCCCTCCTCCCGCCTTGACACCCCCCATCCACACCGCCACCACCATCAACGCAGTAAGTTTTGTTAGCGTCATCGTTGAGATCAGTAGTTCCTACTCAAGGAAAACACTCATTCAGTCGCTCACTTAATCCATCACATCTTGCGGCTGATTTAAAAAGAAATTGCTTATTGCCCTATGAAGGTTACATTACATATTAGGAGGTAGGTCAGCCATTTTAGTTCAAGGGTGGTGCCAGAATAGCTTTGCGCCTTGAGGCGCCAAGCTATTCTGGCACCACCGTTGAACTATTATAACCAAACTAATTTCAAGCAATCGTGTATCAGAACGAAAAGGGCTAAACATTTTCATCGACAAGAGAGCAGTTCGTCGAGGGCCTCTGAAGCCGCAAGGCTATTGTAATCTATGCTGCGTGCAAACAGAGATCGGCTCCATGTTGTTGTTGTTGTTGTTTGAAGAGGGGGGGGGGGGGGGACTTGAGAGATTAAATGGACAACAGACTTGTGATGAGAATAAAAAGAGCCTAAACGCTGTGATCGAGTTGCTTACCAGAAATAAAACACTCGTGAATTCACTGTTTGCAGTAACAAACTCTCCGAGTTTGCTACGGCTAAAAATTGAATCTACGAGTGTGTTTGTTTGTTTATTTGCTTGTTTGTTTGTTTACTTATTTCTTTCATTCTTTGTTTGTTTGTTTTTCTTGTTGTTTGTTTGTTTGTTTGTATGTTTGTTTGTTTGTTTGCTTGCTTGCTTGTTTGTAAATAACGTCATCATAATTATCCGTTAAGCTATTTATCGCACGACCATTTTAGATTTTTGCAGGAAATATACAAAATAATATTAGCAGGGACATACATGAATCTACGTAGCGAAAATCTGTCTAGCCTAAACCACTCAGGTGTGAATGTATCCAGTGTTGATCTATGCTGCAGCTATTCCACCCACAGTTTTTAATTGACTTGGTTCAGGCCTGTGTGGATTCATGCTTAGTGTCGGTGGAAGATATGCTGTGTTGATTCACACTGAGTAGGCTAATGACTCGAAATGAATAGATATGAATAAATATCAACTGCATGTCTGTTGGAAAGTGCATGTTAGAAAATGACTGATATGACGCTTTCAAAAAAATGCCAAGATCTGAAAATGAGGAAATGGTAACGGAGGATATTTTGGTAAAAACAAACAAACAAACAAACAAACAAACAAAACTGTAACAAAATATGGCATCTAGTGCCTTGCGACAATTAGGAACATTATGTAACACTGGCGTGTGTGGTGCCTTTACGTCAACGTCACTGACTATTTCTTCTCTGGAAGTCGAGAATTTTTACTTTTAATTTTGTTCTGCAGTGAATTATTTTTTTTCGAAAACGTTGAAAAGGTACAAAGCTGGCTGAAGAAGATATCCAATGTCTGTCTTGAAGCTAGCTATATTCAAATTTATCTCAGTTAACAGAACGAAAATTACGGACTCAAATGCGGGTCAACCGACTTTATATTAACGGCAATTTTTCTCTTTATCGAGACACCGCAGTCGCGGGGACTCATGGGGATCTATGCTTCGTGCTGGCACCAGGTTGTATCCTTGTTCTTTGGCCCCGGTGTTCTTTGCCGTTGAATTAACAAAGATATTTTTTTCAGAATCACAGTTTGCGTCCACTGTCATGGAAGGGGTTAAGGCCATAAACTTTTCTGACAGCCTCCTCGTCTGTGATAGGTCATGTTCCCACCAATTATTTCTAGTGTCATCACAAGGACGCTTTCTCAGCTTGAACTTATGTTCAATGTCAGTTGACGCGAATTGTTTCTGCTGTTTTCGTTAATTTATCAAAACGTTTAGCTGTTCAAGGAACATCGGTTTATAGTGGCTTCAACAAGAGGAATGGATCCGCACGAGCCCCAACAAATGCGGGGGCTTATGACGATCTATGCCTTTTGCAATTGGGTGGTGTTCAATTTTTCTCTTCGGCACTACTGAAACGGGTTAACACATTCTTCCGAAATCATCAGATTTTGAGTTTGCTCTCTGAAGGACTGAATTACAGTTCTAGACATAGATAGAGCATGATAGTTCAAGGGTGGTGCCAGAATAGCTTGGCGCTTGTGGGCGCCAAACTATTCTGGCACCACCCTTGAACTATCATGGTCGATCCATGTCCTGCTGTGGTGTGTCGGGAGTGAATGAGTACAAGCGTAAACGTGGCCGTGACCTTAACTCATTCTACCCCAACACCGAAATCCTTAAATGTTGCCTCTGAAGACTGCATTGCAGTGCAGGACACAGATCGACCATGATAGTTCAAGGGTGATGCCAGAATAGCTTGGCGCCCATAGGCGCCAAGCTATTCTGGCATCACCCTTGAACTATCATGGGCGATCTTTATCTTGCTGTGGTGGCTCTGGGTAGAATGAGTTAAAAGAGAACATTACTGAAAAAAAAAACAACCTCTTATTGAACTTTCCAAAAAACGACAGAAATAATATAAAATAAAATACATATGAGAAGCCCTCTTACAAAACTGATTTAGAGCTAGCTGGAAATAGTTGTTTTTAAATCTACTTACCTTTTTAAAAAATGTGATCAGTAACAGGCCTTCCTTCCAGCAATCCGTCGTATTGAGCAAGTGGCTTTAGTCAATCCGACCAGGTGCATTTATAAGGTTGATAATTAGCATGCTATGAGTCACAACCTGTTGCTCAGTGTCTTAATTAAGATACAACCCGCATCAAATTTTTGGAAGCCAGATCTAAAATACTGCACCCGTTTGAAGGACACAAATATAAATGTGATCAACAAGAGACGTAGACCCGCATGAGCCCACACGACAGTCTTTCCCGTGATTAACTCATTCTGCCCCAATACCAAAATCCGCAAATTTGTAAGTTGCCCTCTAAATGACTGTATTACAATTCTAGAGACAGATCGAGCATGATAGTTCAAGCGTGGTGCCAGAATAGGGCGCCAAGCTATTATGGCACCACCCTTGAACTATCACGCTCGATTTATGTCTTGCTGTGGTGTGTCGGGGACGAATGAGTTAATAATAGTAAATATATTTGTTGCCTGTTTTATATCGTATACCGGTTGAAAACTAATTTACGGCTGGCACTATATATATATATATATATATATATATATATATATAATATATATATATATATATATATATATATATAATATATATATATATATATATATATAGATATATATATATATATATATATATATATATAATATATATATATATATATATATCATATATATATATATATATATATATATTATATATATATATTATATATATATATATATTTATATATATATATTAGCTGGAGTTCATTCGTCGAGTATTATGTTTTGAATTTACAGACCGTGCTTTTGTTTTATTATTAATTTATGTCAGACTAATTAAAAATGTCGCAAAAGTTATGTCTTACTTATGAATTTATTATTTTAGCTTACACCTTGATTTTTGTTGGATTAACTTTTATTAAATTAATTCGTACCAGAAGATTTATTACAGACACATTTATCGTTTTTTTATCCACACGAAAACAGTTATGTCGCCAATTTACTGCGATACCCTCGCATTTTAAAGTATAACACACACGTAAGCACGCGCACGCACACGCACACGCACGTGCACACACACACACACACACACACACACACACACACACACACACACACACACACACACACACCTAGACGCGCGCTCGCACACGCACACATACTGGCACGCTATGGCGCTCAACGAGTGCGTGCTGATAGATGCGCACTACTATTTAACTCATTCAGCCCCGACACACCACAGCAGGGCATGGATCGAGCTTGGTAGTTCAAGGGTGGTGCCAGAATAGCTTGCTGCCCGTAGGCGCCAAGATATTCTGGCACCAGTCTTGAACTGTCATGCTCGATCTGTCTCGAGAACTGTGATACAGTCCTTCAGAGGGCAACTTCAAAACTGAGGGATTTCGGTCCCGGGGTAGAATGTGTTAAGCGAATCAGGCTCAAGGCCCCACACAAAGCCAATAGGACAGTACTGTACTGACGAATATGTGCGTCGCGCGAGGATGCTAATAATAATAATAAAAATACTATTTACGGTATTTATAGTGCGCTTATCTTATAGGCTAATAATTATAACTCTAAGAGCGCACTCACAACTCACGCACGCATGTGCACGTTTTTAACAATGACTCACATACCACAAAATACGATACGACAGTCAGCTGGTTGTGGGCTGTGTGGTGGTGTTAGAGTGCTTGAACTGTTGAAAGAGGTGAGTTTTGAGGGTGGACTGGCAGGGGGAGCGTGAGTGGGATTGTGTTCCAGGTGGATGGGTCGCAGACAGAGAAGGAGCGGGGACCGAAAGTGCTGAGTTTGGTGCTGGGGATGTGGACGGTGAGAGGGTCGGAGGCGAAGCGGAGAGAGCAGGAAGGAGTGTAGGGGTGAAGTAAGTTGGAGAGATAGGCAGGAGAAAAGTTGTTAAGTTATTTGTAGCAGAGAGACAGGACCGTGTATTGAATGCGTTGGGAAATGGGGAGCCAATGAGGGACTTTGAGCAGGGAAGTGATGTTGTAGGATTTCTTCTTTCTGATGGCGAGGCGGGCAGCATTGTTCTGGACGCGCTGGAGAGTGAAAGTGGTGGAGTGAGGGAGGCCGAAAGGGAGAGAGTTGCAATAGTCGATGCGAGATAAAATGAGAGAGACAGCAAGTTTGGTGGCAGCTTCAGTGGTGAGGTATTTTCTGATCTGACTGATGCGACGGAGGTGGAAATAGCATGATTGTCAGCACGCACTCGTCACACTCCTCACACTGGCCGTCTACTCCCCTGATCCGCTACCGTTGAACAGCAGAAACAAATCGAGGGATAAGACCAGTGTAGCACACATCATAAGCATGCATGATGCATGTAATGTAACATACAGTACCATCAAACAGGCGTAACATAACATTACCAAAGAGCAATCAGAAAAGCAAAAATAAAAGGAAAACGAAGTCAAAATGCTTTACGTAACTCCATTCAATTCAATTCAATTTAAAAAAAAACAACACTCCATTTATCCCTTAAAGAGTAATTAGAGTTTTGTGGAAAGGGGAAACAATTAAAATAAAAATGGTATAATAAAAATTAATTAATATCAAGAAATTCTAAAATTACATTTGTACATGCTATTAATATACTACATCTGTAAGACTTATAATACTAAGATTAAGATATATTAAAACTTTAGACACAAAAACATTAATAAATATTTTTCAATACTAAAACATTGACATTCTATGAAGATCACACAAACTTAAATAATACAATTACTAAAACATTATAAAAACTTAAACAACATTATTAACACCATTAAAAATAAATAAATAAATTAATTAAATTAAATTAAATAAATAGATATAAGTAGATATTTATCACACATCAGCGAACACATTACATCTTACTTTTCACTTACACCCTCTACAACCGTCCATCCAGGCCAGCGATACCCACGCGATCAAACAGCTATGTAAATCGCGCACACACACCCCCCCCCTGCCCCCCCCCCCCCCCACACACACACACACACTTGTAACAGCCTGTGTAGATTTACAAATTATTTAAGGGTCGGACCGCAACAGAGATGAAGGACAGTTTCCTGATGGTTGTCTATATCGGCGGCCAGAAGGGAGCAATTCAAAGAGGTCTTTCATCAGGTGAGCATCAGTAGTCAGAATGGAAGTAGCTTTTATTACAATCTGACGATCGCAGAACACGGCTAAACTTCTCTGTTTTACTCCAATGATCTTTGAGCTGAGACGATCAATTCTCTGAAGACTGTTTTTGTTTTGAACTCTAAGATTTGGGAACCAGCAAATGAACGAAAAAGCCAGGACGCTTTCCAAGAAAGATTTGTAAAACAAAGTTAAAATGGTCCTGTCAACAGAGAAAGAGTTCAGCTTTCTCAGAAAGTACAATCTCTGCTGGCCTTTTTTTCACAACAGATTCAGTATTGTCATCCCAATTCAGTTTATCATCGAAGATGGTGCCTAAGTATTTATACTTCTGGACAATGACAACTCCCTTATCATGTATTATAGTCTTACTGTGATCCTGCTCTCCTAAAATCAACAATAATGTCGAATGTCTTACCCACCCTTACCCACCTTAAGCTCTAAAATCGAGTCATCCCACCATTGAACAAAGTCATTCAATGAGGGTCCATGTTCATCAGATGACCAATGCTGAAGGGAAAGTAAGGCGCTGTCATCTGAAAACTTGACAATGTAACTGTCAGCATGATAGCCCTTGCAATCGATCGTCAGTGTAGAGGATGTAAAGGAGTGGAGACAAGCAGCACCCCTGGGGGGACCCGGTGCACGTGACAGCAGTACTAGAGAAGCGACCATTAACCAAAACATGTTTGTGGTCAGTGGGCAGATGTTCACATCTTCACGGGACATAGACGACCCCGCCCTTCACGAGTCCCCTGCTGCCTTGCAGGTTAGGTTTTGGATAACCAAAGGCTAGGGGCTGACACGGTACCTGATTGGGTGTATGAACTTCCTTGTTGAAGTCACCACCCAGGGCGAAGGAGTCCCATCAGGGTCTCATCGGCCACGTGTCCAGGACCAAGGTATGTGGAGTTTCGGTTGTGGTTAACAGCCTGGAGAGGGATGGGCTCCGCCAGGTTCTTTTGCCCAAGACACACCACATGCAATGACAACCTTACCTCAATCCATACCGGATCGGTCGTCGCCCGGAACAAGGACTGCGCCTTCTGTCTTGCGCCAGGGCAGTGGTGTTAAGTGTGTTACTGGTGCACCATCAAAACTGCGTGCCAGAAACAACATCAGCATTGGCACCTGGAACGTCAGAACATTAAGACCGCCTGGAAAGGTAGAGGAACTGACAGACGAAATGAACAGATACCATTGGACCATCCTAGGACTGTGCGAAGTACTATGGAAGAACCTTGGGAAAACATCAAAACAGCAAAACCACAAACTGTATTACAGTGGCAGAGAAGACAAACACGAACAGGGTGTCGGATTTCTCATCTAAAAAGACATTGTGAACACTGTCATGAGTTGTCGGCCAATCTCCAGTAGGCTTATCACCATACGCGTGAGGGCAACTCCATTCAATATCACCATTGTACAAGTTTATGCCCCAACAACAGACTATGGCGATGAGGAAATAGAAGACTTCTATGACCACCTGCAAGAAGTTCTGGAGCAAACCCCCAAGAAAAACATTCTTGTGGTGCAGGGAGAATGGAATGCCAAAATAGGAGAGGATGCTGCTAGGAACTGGAAAGGCACATGCGGACGCTACTGCAATGCAGAGACCAACGACAGAGGCTTAAGGCTACTGGAATTTGCCAGCTCAAAATTAATGATCTAAAGCTGATGAACACGTTTGGCCCACACAAAGCATCCAGAAGGTGGACATGGCACAGCCCGAACGGAGAGCACCATAACCAAATTGACTACATTATGGTGAAGAGACGCTTCCAAACCAGTGTGAACATTGCCAAGACAAGAAGTTTTCCAGGAGCAGACATTGGAAGTGACCATGACTTAGTGATGATGACCTTCCGACTCCGCCTAAAGAAGGTCAACAAGCAGGGTCCCACAAAAATCAAGTTTGACCACGAGAAGTTGAAAGACCCAGAGGTAGCGGAAGCCTTCCAGGCAAAGATGGGAGGTAAATTCGCGCCACTGCTAATTCTAGGTGCAGAAGACACGGACGTGGACACACTGATAGACACATTTAACACAGCTGTAACCCAAACAGCCAGTGAGATCCTTGGCAAACACCGACAAGCAAAGAAACCTTGGGTTACAGCTGACATCTTTGTTCTATGTGACAAGCGTCGAGAATTAAAGAAAAAGAAATCAGGGGAGGTAGAAGGAGCTCAGCAATACAAGAAAATTAACCAGGATATCAAGAAAAGCATGCAAAAGGCAAAGAATAAGTGGATTGAAGATCAGTGTAAACACGTAGAAGAAAATTTGAACAAAAATAATAGCAAAAAAGCATACCAGCTGGTGAAAGACCTGACCAGTGTAAAACAAAGACGCTCCTCGATCATTCAAGATGGTGAAGGGGGAACTGTCTTACGGAAGACCAAGACATACTGAAGAGATGGACAGAGTACTGTACAACCACCAAGCTGCAGGGGACCCAGGCATACTTGTCAACCCACACGTGACCAACAATGGCAACTATCCCATCCTCCGAGAAGAAGTAGAGGCTGCAGTGAAGTCGCTGAAAAAAGGGAAGGCAGCAGGAGCAGACAACATCCCTGCAGAGCTAGTCCAAGAAGGGGGAGAAGACATGATAAGCTAGTTAGTTAGTTATTTGGGTTTAACGCCGAGCAGGCGACTAAGGCCATCTCACGGCGGGATGGGTAAAAATCTGGTCAGCCAGACTAAAAGCAAGGTCTTAAGACAAGATGTAAATATAGATTAAAAATCTCAGGCTAAAATGTCGCACATGTCTGGAAAAGAAACGTCTACAGACTCTCAAAGAGGGCAAATAAAAAAGATTCACATAGTCTAGGAATGCTCAGATCTTGTTAAAAATATTGCATTCTCTCAAAAAATTGAAGATTTTGTCCGGGGGAACATCCCGGAACAAAACCTTCAAGGAGTCTGCTGTGAAGTGTTTATATCTGGTGTCAATTAGGTCAGCACAATACAGCAAAAAGTGTCGAACAGAAAACTGCTCATCACAGGCAAAACACCATGGACGCTCATCCTGTTTAAGTAAGTAAGAGTGCGTAACATATGTGTGCCCGATGTGGAGCCGAGCAAGGACAGTCTCCTCACGGCGGCTGCCGCAGCGGAAAGGTAGACTGTCAGACAACTTAGGAAGAGCTTCATGAATCTTGTTCCCTGCCTCTTTGTCCCACTCGGACTGCCACTCGCGGGCTATGTACGCACTAATAACAGGTTTAAAATCACTATAGACAGTCTGTGTGTCAGGGACAGGGTCACTGCGGGCACTGTTGGCAGCAGAATCTGCGATTCTGTTGCCTTCGATGCCCACATGGCCTGGGACCCAAATAAAAATGATGTCATAATATTCCTTCATCAAGTCCGCGTAGAGCTCTCTAATCTGCACCAGCAGTGGATGGTCTGTTCCCGCGCCCTGAAGGGCCTGCAGGGCAGAAAGAGAGTCAGACAGAATCAGGAAGTTCCTTTCCCGAGACTGATAGGCATGCTTGAGTGCTAGCAGAATGGCCTGCAGTTCTGCACTAAATACAGAGGAATGGTCAGGGAGACGGAGCTTAAATGGGCGTCTAGGATGGCGAGAGGACACTGCAGCCGCAGCCACTCTTCCATCCTCAGACTTGGACCCATCCGTATAAAGACGACAATAGCCAGGAAAAATTGAAAGGAGTTCATTGTGGCTCTGTTGGTATATGGCTGGTGGAGTACAATCCTTCTTGTGGGCAGTCAAGTCCAGCAAGATGTCAGGAACTGGTAGTAGCCAGGGTGAAGTGACGTGTTGCAGAGATTCCGAAACTTTGTCCAGGTCCACTCCGGCCGCCTGCAGATGAGGTCGGACACGGAAGGAAAGTGGACGGACAGCTCCCGGATGGGCATCGTAAATCTCTGCAAACGACGGGTTAAAAACACAATCATAGGCAGGATTTTCTGGATGGGCCTTCAGCTTCAGAACGTAGCTGAGCATGAGGCGGATGCGGCGGAGCTTGAGAGAAGGCTCCCCTGCCTCTGCATACAGACTAGGAACTGGAGATGTCCTGAAGGCTCCCAGACATATGCGCAGACCTTGATGGTGAATTGTGTTCAGACGCTGCAGAACAGACTTGGAAGCCGAGCCATATACCACAGAGCCGTAATCCAGTTTGGACCGAACAAGGGCCCGGTACAGTCGAAGTAAGAAGATGCGGTCTGCACCCCAGTCAGTACGACCAACGACACGAAGAATGTCGAGGGCCTTCCGACAAGAGGTTCTAAGGTAGTTAACATGGTTGCAGAAGGTCAATCTTTTGTCAAAGATGACCCCCAAAAACTTTGCCTCTTCGGCCACCTTAATTGGCACTCCAGCAATGCTCAGGCTAGGTTCTGGAAAAAATTTCGTCTGGTTAGTAAAATGCACACAGACTGTCTTGGAGGGCGAGAATCTGAATCCATTGAGAGACACCCACCCCTGGATTCGATCAACGCACAGCTGCAAGCGCCTCTCAAGGGACGCAAGTCCTCGACCTCGTGCACACAAAGCAAAGTCGTCCACAAACAAAGAGCATTCAGAATCATCCTTGACGGCCTGTACAATGTTATTTATTTTAATGCTAAATAAAACAGGAGATAGAATACTGCCCTGCGGGACACCCATCTCCTGTTCAAAGGAGTCGGAGAGGGTGGAGCCCACACGGACATGGAACGACCTGTTGGACAAAAAATTGTGAATAAAAACGGGCAGATGCCCTTTAAAACCCATGTCCGACAAATCAGACATTATACCATGCTTCCAGGTAGTGTCATATGCCTTTTCAAGATCAAAGAAAATTGCATAGACATGCTGCTTGTTGACAAAAGCATCTCGGATAAAAGACTCAAAGCGGACTAGATGGTCAGTTGTACTACGGAAGCGCCGGAAACCGCACTGGAGGTCTGTGATGAGACCCTGTGACTCAAGATGCCACACCATTCGGGCGTTGACCAAGCGTTCCATAGTTTTACATAAACATGATGTCAAAGCTATTGGCCGGTAGTTGCCCGGGTCGGAAGGATCCTTACCCGGCTTGGGAATTGGCACAACCACAGCCTGGCGCCAAGATGGCGGAAAATGACCGGTTATCCAGATATGGTTAAAGGCCTTGAGAAGGACAAGGAGTGAATCCTCAGGCAGATGTGTTATGAGCTGATAATGGATGGTATCTAATCCAGCAGCAGAGTCAGTACATTTCTGCATGGCTTGCTGCAATTCTGAAAACGTAAAAGGGGCATTATAGTCTTCCAAGTTATCCGATATAAAATCACAAGCACAAGATTCTCGCTTCTCCTTCTCTCTCTGGAAGAAAGGTGAATAATGCTCTGTTGAAGAATTATGGGCAATGGTGGAGGCAAGCAAATTGGCCACAGCCTTTTTATCTGTGACCAAACTGGCACCATCTCTAAGATGGCCGACAGAAGCCGAGCCACCCCTGCCCCTAATTCCTCGAACAGCCTTCCAGACTTTTTGGGACGGAGTCCTAGAAGATAAAGATGAGACGAAGCGTCTCCAGGAAGCACGGCGTTCACGTTTAAAAATGTAACGGGCTTTCGCCCGCTGTCTTTTAAAGGTTAAAATATTTGCTTGCGACGGATTACGAAAAGCACGTCGCTGAGCAGATTTGCGCATTGTTTGGGCCTTGCGGCACTCTTCATTGAACCATGGTACTCTCGGCTTCCGAGGGAGTGATGTGGAAGTTCTAGGGATGGTTTCACCTGCAACCTCCAACAAAATAGAAGTAAAACAAGAAACAGGTTCTTCAGCTGACATGACCACCTCCTCTGTAAGACGAGACTGACAGAGAGAGGCAAACAGAGACCAGTTAGCTTTCTTGAGATTCCAGCGCCCCACCGGCGAATCCTCCTCACAGCTGACCGATGACAGGACTACTGGGAAGTGGTCACTACCACACAGGTCGTCGTGAACCTTCCAGTCAAAGTCCAGCATGAGAGAAGGATCACACACAGTGAGGTCTAGAACAGAACTAGATCCGGAACCTGAGTTAGAGTATGTAGGTGAGCCATCGTTAAAGACACATAGGTTAAGTTGAGAAAAAACATCTTCTAACATCTGACCTCTGCCATCATAGTGGTCACTACCCCAAAGGTGAGCATGACCGTTAAAATCCCCCATGAGAATAAAGGGAGGGGGCAGTTGATCTACTAAGTTAAAAATATCATTGCTACAGACCCGCAGTGATGGTGGCAGGTAAATACTACATATGGTTATGGTCTTTTTTAAGGTAACCCGAGCAGCGACAGCCTGAAGACAGGTGTCGATGCTAACGGGGCTACATAAAATTTGGCTACTAATGAGAAGAGCCGCTCCACCCGAGCGCCTCTCCGAATCAGAGCCTTTATGTATAACATTAAAACCATTAAAAGACACAGGGTCAGAAGTCTTCAGGTAAGTCTCCTGAAGAGATATGACTGAGGGGTTATAGAACTTGACTAAAAGACGTAATTCCTCAAAGTTAGCTCGAAAACCACGACAATTCCACTGAAGCAAAGAGTCCATGATTAAGTCTTATCTGGGGGTAAGGAGTTTTTTCCCCCCTTTTTCCTTTACCTTGGAAGGAGTTGAAGAAACAGAGGGGGGCCGGCTCCCGGGCCTCCTCTGGTTCTTCGGAGAGGAAGGGGGTGGAGCTGCCGCAGCATCAGCAACAACAACTTCCACTCCCTCCATCCGCTCCTCCAGTGCAGCATATTTGTTTTGAAGGGGGACATCTGTGTTCCCCTTCTGGGCCCGTGCGCACAGCGGTCCCATAGATTTCTTAGACGTCTGGTCCTGGGCAGCGTTCCTGCCGCTAGAGTTAGCGGCCTTAGAAGGCTGACCAGAGCCAGAAGCCTTTGGAGTTGACTGACTAACAGGTTTGGGTGGGGGCTGAGGCTTAGGGGCAACAGAAGGCGGCACAACCGGACCGGCAGTGTCCGCCTTCTGCGTTCCCTGGCTCCTTGTCACCACCGGAGGAGGGTTACTCTCCAGGGGCGAGATGAGCCGAGGCTCCGCCCCCAACCAAGAAGTTGGGGTCTGACATGAAAAGTCTTTGGTGGGGCGCTTGCCTGCCACCGCTGCACTAAAAGTATACACTGAGGTGTTAGAGGTTGGGGCAGCCGCAGCTGCACCAGGGCCTTCAACCAGTTTTTTGGCATCCAGAAAGGACAGCCCCTTCTCCACACGCACCTGCTGAATCTTGCACTCGGATATCCAACGAGGGCATTTCTTATCCGAAACCATATGCGCCCCCTGGCAATTCACACACAGGGGGGTGGCTGTGCAGGACTCAGCAGAGTGTCCGGGCCTAGTGCAACGGGCGCATGAAGCCTCTGCCTGACGGCATGTCTTCTGCCCATGGCCATACTTTTGGCACTTAAAGCACCGGAGGGGGAGAGGGACGTACTTTTTCACTCTCAGGGAGTAGTAACCTCCCCAGATGGTAGTAGGAGGGGTGGGGGTGCCAAACGTCAGGATGATGGTAGGGAGACGGATCTCCCCACCACCTCGCTTGGAAGCGAAGCGCCTGACGTAAGTCACCCCCTGAGACTTAAGGTTCCTTACAAGTTCATCTTCTGACAGTTCTGCCAAAGCTTGATCTTTGATTACGCCTCTTGACGAATTCATAGTTTTGTGGGGTGTGACTTCCACAGGAGTGTCTCCGATGGAAGAGAGCCCCAGTAGCCCGCTGGAGTGTGCCCGAGTACGGCACTCCACCAGCAAGTCACCAGACCTGAGGCGCTGGGCGTCAGGCCTGCCAACACGGCTCCTGAGGGTCTCCCCCACCAGAAAAGGATGCAGCTTGGTAACTGGTTTCTCCTTCACCTTGCTATGGACAATGAGGAAGCGAGGCCATACGGCCGACGCCTGAGGTGTCGCTTCCTCACAGTCTGAATCACTATCATGTTCAATGTCGGTGTCTATGTGCCGTTTCTGTGCTAGTTTTGGTTTTTTGGTTTTATCCATATTATATTAGTAGAGATATTCATCCCCCGGGGGTCCCCGCCCGCCACCGAGCCCAACAAGGGAAAGTGCAACTGTCGGCGGGTCTCCAGCCGACGCACAATGGAGACTGCCCGAAAGATATACTCAAGGGGGTAAGCCCGATTGAACCGTTTGAACCACCGCCTTCTATCACACCGTTGAATGCAGGGGAATACTGGCGTAAAGCACCTAATCAGCAGCAGAAGCTATAGCATGGTGCTCCGTATAGCAACCCGCATGTCAAATGTGGGATAGGGCTCAACGTGACAAGAGCCGATTGACTAGGCCGGTACGACTAGCCTCCCGTTTAGGTAGAAGTCAAGGCCGAAGTGGAGTGTTGGCACCAGTGAGCCGCAGCCCAAAGGGAACCTCAGCCACCAGGATCCTCTTCTCCCCCGACACGGGTCTCCAAGCACGGCAAACACTTGGGATCCAAAGGACCAAAAAGTCACGAGTATTTTTAAGGACCAATCCAACATGGTACGACCTAGGTTAGCACAGCTCCTTAAAAACCGGACCAGTGAAAAGGCTGAACAACATATCTGCTGACATCAAGTCCTAATCCTGGACAAAGATGGCACCCGTCCGCTAGCCCACTCAGTCAGGGACTGAGCGGACTACCCACCTACGCCACGTGGAGGCCGGTGCCGGGTAGGCGACATGATAAGCGCGTTGCTAACAATCTGCAATAAGATCTGGCAGTCAGGGGATTGGCCCACACCATGGACCCAATCACTTATAATAACTCTCCCCAAAAAAGGCAACTTACATCAATGCCAGAATTATCACATTTGCCACATTCCTTCTGCCAATGAAGATAAGTAGCGGCTAATCTCTCTCTGTTTGTTTGTTTGTCTATTTTGACAAAGGGTAGTTACCCGAAATATTAATACATTGTGTTGTACCCGTCTTTTCTAAGCATGTTTCTTTCTCCGTTGGGTACTTCTTTGCATATTACACGTTTGGCAGTTACCTTTTTGGTCTGGATTTCAGAATTATTGCACGATTAGTCTTATATGCCACCCAAGCAAATTCACGTTAAAGATCCTACTGCACAGGCTGAAGGCAGGAGGAAATCATAGCTGAGGAACAGGCAGGCTTCAGTCCAGGGCGCAGCACAACTGAGCACATCTTCAACCTGAGAGTTCTATGTGAGAGGTACCTCCAGCACCAACAAGATCTCTATCATATCTTTGTGGATTTTAAGAAAGCGTTTGACAGGGTGTGGCATACAGCCCTTTGGTCCACCATGAAGCTATACAACATCAATGCCAACCTGATCAAAGTCATAGCAAACCTTTACAACAAGGCCACTAGCGCAGTTTGCTTCAACGGCAAAATAGGAAACTGGTTTAGGACTACAGTTGGAGTCAGACAAAGCTGCTTGCTCTCACCTGCTCTTTTCAACATCTTCCTGGAAAGAATCATGACGGACGCTCTGAAAGATCATGAAAGAACTGTCAATATTGGAGGCAGAACAATCACGAACTTGCGCTTTGCGGACGACATTGATGGCCTTGCAGGAACAGAGAAGGAGCTAGCTCAGCTGGTGGAAAAGTTGGATAGTACAGCCATTGCGTATGGGATGGAAATCAGTGCAGAGAAAACCAAACTGGTGACCAATAACTCCAGTGGCATTGGCACTGAAATCATGGTTGGAGGCCAAAAACTGGAAACAGTTAAGAAATTCAAATACTTAGGAGCCATTGTGACAGATGAGGGATCAAAACCAGAAATACTGTCCAGGATTGCGCAGACAACAACAGCACTGACAAGATTGAAGACCATATGGAAGGACAGAAACATCACACTCTGCTCCAAGATCAGACTGATGCGCTCCTTAGTCATCTCAGTGTTCTTGTATGCCTGCGAGTCATGGACCCTCACAGCAGACCTTTTTTTTTTGTTTTGAAAGGACGATACAAGCCACTGAAATGAGATGTTTCGAAGGTTGCTTGGCATTTCATACAGAGATCAGATCATGAACGAGGAAGTGGGAAGCAGAATCAGGCAAGCCATCGGGCCCTATGAAGACCTATTAGCCATTGTGAAAAAACGCAAACTGAAGTGGTATGGACATGTCACACGTTCAGCAGGGCTTGCCAAAACAATCCTGCAAGGCACTGTGCAAGGAGGACGAAGGAGTGGAAGACAGAGGAAAATATGGGAGGACAATATCTCAGAGTGGACAGGACTGAAGCTGGGCGATACTCTGAGAATGGCAGAGAACAGAGAGAAATGGAGGGAGCTGGTTGCAAAGTCATCAGTGGTGCCCCAACGGTCGGCAAGACTACGGGAGATAGATAGATAGATAGATAGATAGATAGATAGATAGATAGATAGATAGATAGATAGATAGTTAGATAGTTAGATAGTTAGATAGTTAGATAGATGTTGTGGTCTACCGATAAGGAAATATGTAATCCACAAAACAAGCTGTGGGTCAAGGTTGAAATTAGACAGTAATCTATGGGCTAACAGGTGTGGTTGCGTGGTATTAAAGGAAGAGGAGAAGTCAGCAAAAAGGATCCTGGCATGTGCACCGGGTCTCTCCAGATCAGTGTACAGTTTGTTTAGAATGTCTCCATGCCACGTTATGATCAATTGGAAGAACAAAATTAAAGTAACGTTTTAACGTTTTATAAGTGTTAAAATAAAAAAGGCAAGGCAAGATTACATTTGTAGCAGATACTTATGAAGATAATTATGCCTTGAAAGCATTCATGGTTTTGATAGATGTTATGCCTCTTGGAAATAAATTCCATTCTTTGGCTCCCGAATATGACAAAGACGATTTAAAAATGTCAAGGCGGGGTCTAGGCACTACCAGGACGTTCCTGAATGTTGGGTACGGAGCGTGGCGAGATATCCTGGTGATTTGGTAGGAGTGATCTTACGCAGGAATACACACTTATTGAAAAAGAAATGACGTCGGCCGCCATTGGCCCGCACACGGCCGTGCAAATGTGCGAAGACTCGTTTTGAGCGTAAATTCTCTTATTGATTGGCTGACCGAGCAAATCGAAGCGTGAGAGAAACTTGCAGCGACTTGTTCCTGATAATAGAGGATCAATAGTTGGCAATATCTGCTCTGTTTTCTAATGTTCCGGTGTGTTTTACACTAATGCTGAACAATGAAGCTAACAGTTTTTGTAGTCTAAATGTAAGTAATGAAAGACTTCACTGCTTTGCCTTTGTGCGTACGAGAGTTTCAACGACATTTAACAAGGGGACTAGAAACCCTTTATTACGTGTGCATATTCACATGGATTGTGAAAAGAGTAGAATAGTCTCCGCTAGGCAAGATAGTGAGAATCCGTTTTATCAGGAAAGTTTAGCAATCAAAGCCCACCCTTGAGCAGATTGAGTCACATTTCTTGTGTTTTCTTTTTGTTTTGTCACTGATTAGTATTGTTATATGTTGACAGCCAAAAACGAAACAATGGCAAGAAACTGAGGACAATAACCACAGAGTGAGTCGGTCGATCCCAGTTACGCGCCCCCCCCCCCCCCCCGCTCCCGCCCCGCCCCCCCCCCCCTCCCGGGTCTGTCCTGGGGGTCTTGGGTGGGGTTAACTACTTTTTAGTTCCCAGGTGGGTTTTCTCCTCTATTCTGGGGCATGTGTTTCTGTCTACCTTTGGTCCATTTACCTGTAATTTCCTTTTTAAACTCTCCCTGCTGTTTGAGCTGCATGTAACTCTTGATATTGAATGTGTGTTGCTAAATGGTCTTAAGTTTATTTAGATTACTGGACCGGCTGGCGACATACATTCAGTATTCTGTTTAGTATTTTTTTTTTTTTAGAAGCAGTGCAGGCAGGTCATGAGAAAGGCTTGTTGTTGTCGGGACGTTAAGAAATGTACAACTAACTGTTACGCGTATTCTCTCTTCTTTCTTTGTTGATCATTACTGATGGTACATAAATAAGAAGTGTACTCGTGTCTGTAGCATCAGTTTGCTTGGAAAGAAGGTGCGTAAGATTTACTAGGATGACAGGATGGAATACAGATTAAATTCTCATTCACATGCAATGAATGTGTTCAACTTTAAGTCCAAAATTGTGTTCATTTGGGTGTCGATTCATTGAGTCATGGATTTGACAAAAAATTGCCACAGGGAAAAATAACATCCTGAATTATAGCGGCTTACAGAAGTCGCCAGGAAAGTTCGTCGTATTACGTTGTCTGTCTGTTTGTAAGGGTCCATCCGGCTCAATCTCTTTCCCCGACATCTGAGGGATTCGTTTCAGGTGTCAGTAAATTCTGACGTGCTTTTGTCAGAAAACCTTCTAACGATTCTTTGTGTCTGATTCAACACAATTTTTCATATATTATTCATATCTTAGATAAAGGTTGTGTGTTATGAACATAATTTTGGTCCCTAGAAAAACAACGCTTAAAAGTCGAACGTGACAACTCTGTGAAAAATTCGACTCATCCATATGACGGACAAGTCAAACGACGGAGAGTCGAACGCAATTTTTTTCCCCTGCGGGTTCTACTCCAGCGTCGTCGACTGTTATAATGTATAATAATTAAACCGTTCTCTGCCTCCGTACGAACAATTTTGTTTATTAAATCTTTGATCATTCAGCGACCAAAATCCAAACCTTTCCGAGAAACATGGATACAAATTGGTATCATCAAGAGGCATAGATCATTATGAGCCCCAGCAGTCGCGGGGGCTCATGACGATCTATGTCTCTTGCAGCTGCACCTCGTTCACTTGTTCTGGTCAGTCAAGGGGCTAAGTAAAATATGGACACGTGGTTTTTTTTTACTTGAGTGGGGTAAATGAACTCATCTATGATGTTATTCCCCCAAATTCCGTTAACTCATCCAGCCCGAAGGCATTATTTCCAAAATTTTGGAGGCGTCATCTAATGACTATGCCCTATTTGCATGAGATGGGTCGACCATGATAATTCAAGGGCAGTTCCAGATTAGCTTGGCGCCGACAGGCGCCAAGCTAATCTGACACTACCCTTGACTTATCATGGTAGACTCATCTCCTGTTGTAGTACGTCGGGGCTGAATGGGTTAATAGCATGTGGTTTCTGATACTCGTGCTCACTGTGCTGTCATGTACAATGCTTCCGGGAAACAAACTTATGATTTGGACTCTTGTTAGAGTCTGAGTGCTGCTTCTACCGCGCGTCTTCTTCAGACTGTGTCAAAGCCAGACTGCGTTTAATTTTTAAACCTTGACCACAGATTGAATGGATAAACTACACCGTGGCTGACTCTCTCTCTCTCTCTCTCTCTCTCTCTCTCTCTCTCTCTCTCTCTCTCTCTCTCTCTCTCTCTCTCTCTCTCTCTCTCTCTCTCTCTCTCTCTCTCTCTCTCTCTCTCTATCTCGCCGTGAGCTGGCCTTAGTTGCCTGCTCCGCGTCAAAACCCAAATAACTCTCTCTCTCTCTCTCTCTCTCTCTCTCTCTCTCTCTCTCTCTCTCTCTCTCTCTCTCTCTCTCTCTCTCTCTCTCTCTCTCTCTCTCTCATCTCTATCTCGCCGTGAGCTGGCCTTAGTTGCCTGCTCCAGCCTTTCTTACGCGGGTGCCTATTTATGGAACTCACTTCCTCAACATATACAAAAAACGAGACATCTTCCATTGTTTAGGACGAAAGCTTTTAAATACATCTCTGAGCAAACTTGAAAGAAACGTAGATAATATGTCCAAAAGAGTCATGTCAATGATTTCTTGTGGTCCTCCGTTTTGCACTTGTTAGCTTTTACATAATATCTCTCTTTATCGTGGTGTTTTGCCTGCTCACTAAATTCCTACACATGAGTAGCTGTATCATAAGTGTGCAGTCGCTTTCTATAAACACACTTTACATCGCACCCCCCCCCCCCCCCCCAAGACCCTGTCATTTTGCTGTGTGTGTGTGTGTGTGTGTGTGTGTGTGTGTGTGTGTGTGTGTGTGTGTGTGTGTAATCTTCAGCAACTTTGGAACTTGTATCTGAATGTAACACAAGTGACCTGTGGGTGTAGCCGCTTGTTTTGTGCTGTTAACATATTGTTTTAATGTTGCTTTTTTTAATGTTGTAGTTTAGCAAGGACAAACATGAAAAGAGGCCTGTGCGCCTATTGTTTCCATCCTTGAGAAATAAAGTATCATTCATTCATTCATTGTCTCTCTCTCTCACACACACACACACACACACACACACACACACAAACACACACACAGACACACACACACACATATACGCACACACACTCACACATACATATGCACACGCACACACACACACACGCACACGCACACATACGCACGCACACACACACACACGCACGCAAACACAAACACACACGCACGCACGCACGCACACACACACACACACGCACGCACATACACACGCACATACACACGCACGCACGCTCACACACACACGCACACACACACACGCACACACACACACACACACACACACACAACACACACACAGGCGCGCACACACATTTACCACAGATCCACACAGCCAGAAATATTACTAACAGCAACACTTAAATATTGTGTTTATGTATACGCCATATTTATTGCCAGAAGCACATTACTGCAGTAAAGAGTTACAAAAGGAGGAGTGGGGGGTTCACACACAGATCTGCAAGCTCACTAGTACACTTTGTCTGAAACAAAAACAAATGTCAGTGCTCATATCATCATCATCATCATCATCATCATCATCATCATCATCATCATCATCATCATCATCATCGTACACAGGAGCAAAATGTCTATGGGCTCACGTCGGCCGCAGCGGGCCCGCGCACAGTCGAGCCCACTGCGGCCGTTGTGTGTCCGATGATCTTTGCTTACTGGATTCATTGTTCACCCTTATCATACAATGTATTAGTAAACGCAAATTACATTTAGAAATATTTGTAACGGTTGCTGAGTCTGTAACGACTGTGATGTCCGCGTTATTTACTAATGACGTACTGTTTTTACTGTGCAACATGAGACATAATGCTTTGCACGGACACTGTCAGGTGGCCTGTAACTGACATACGCTGAACTTCATTCAGTCGGGCACTTGTGGATTGCCAATTTCAGTCTACCATTTTCTATCTTCCATGCAATTGATTGATTGATTGATTGTTACATTGCTTAACGTCCCGACAGCAACAAGACTTTCTCAGGACGTGCCTGCACTGCTCGTGGAAAAATCAAACAAACAAAAAAAAAAAAAACACACACACAGAATATTGAATGTATGTTGCCAGCCTGTCTAATGCGCTAAATAAACCTAAGACCATTTAGCAACACACATCCAATATCAAGAGCTACAGTCAGCGCAGACAGTAGGGAGAGTTTAAAAAGGAAAATACAGGTGAATGGACCAAGGGTAGACAGAAACACATGCTCCAGAATAGAGGGGAAAACCCATCCGGTAGGGGCTGACCAGGGTGACTCTGGGAACTAAAAAGTAGTTAACCCCACCCAAGTCTCCCAGGGCAGACCCGGGTGGGGTTATTCCATGGTTATTTCATTGAATTTTGCAGTGAGTATTTCGAATAACTGATGTTTCTAATGGTGTATGAATAATTTGAAATTGCCCCAAAAATGTAATTCCTACAGTTTGTTGTTGTTGTTGTTCTCATTGCTATCAGAGATTGAGAAGAAAATGTTATGGCATGTGGCTGTATATTGTGTAATGGCGTACAATCAAAATCCCCGAGGACGGGTTAATCTGAATTTGACTGGTCCAAAAATGACTGGCCTTTCCAAATCAGAGATTGTTGCCAATCTTCACCCACGTCATACAAGTCTATACCTAGAGTTCCTGCATGGGTTGCAAATTACAAGACAACCTCTTAACCCCTTCACTGCAGTGTATGCAAAGTCTGTTTGTGTAATCTGCGTTAATTCAAAGCCGAAGAGCACCAGCCGTCAAAGGAAGATGGCTACAAGGTGATGTCAGCAAGAGGCATAGATCCTCATGAGCCCCCGCAATTGCGGGGGCTCATGAGGATCGATGCTTCTTGCAGTGTGACCATGCTCCCTGTTTGTCATAAGTGAAGGGGTTAAAGAAACATGATTTAAACGTTCCAAGGCATACTTTAAAGCCAGTTAATATTGAGTAGTGTCTGCATGTGTGTGTGTAAGAGGGGGGGGGGATGGGGGGGGGGGGAGATGGGCTGCACGGTGGGTTCTGCAGGCTCTTACATTAACGCATTCGAGACGCTCAGCCTCCGGAGACATGGCTTTAAGCCGCGTATCAGGTGGCGGCACCTCTCGAATGAGTTAATATACATAGGACCATGGGTCCGTCTGGTTGTTAGCAGCCTAAAGATTCATCGTGAACAAAGGATTCTTCGAACTTGGGCCTTTTTCCTTAAGAAAAAGTAAACATGTACGTAGACTTAACAACTGATTAATTATGAAGTATGAATGTGGTCATTTGAAAGATATTCTTGTAAAACTTCTTCTCCTTTGCTTCGATGGAGAGTTTCTCGGTGAGCGATAATACAGTAACGATTACCCATTTGCGTGTGCCTAATCAACAATTTGCAACAAAATTGGATAAATGTGTGAGTTTTGAAGGGTGTCACAAAACAAGCCAAATCTGTTTTGTCGAATATCAGCACGTAGTGAGTTTTATGTTTCATATCCACTTAAGCGGAATGGCTTCCTTAGTGTGGCGATGTGATCCTAGCATGGGGCTATTAGAATCTGTGTCTCTTGTTGACAAAGGTCGGCTCCATTTGCACCGTCATATTGAGGCTGTCATGCCTGCAAGGGGCTCATGAGAATCTGTGAATAATTTGGATGGAATGGGACTGTTAATAAAGTAAAAACAATTAACACTTACGGTTAATGTCAGTAACTGCCGTAACCGTAGTCTCCATATCCTTTGCCGTAGTTTCCGCCACGGCCTCCACTGCCTCCACTGCCTCCGCCATGGCCTCCGCCGTAGCCATTTCCACCCCTGTAGCCACCACCACCGTAGTAGCCGACAGCAGAGGCAAGAGCCAGCATGGCCATGGCCAGAAGAAGGACAAGTGCGAGTTTCATCTTGGAACTGTACAAAAAAAAGTATAACAAGGTACAGCAACTGTCAATCACGATATATATTAACAACTTCACTAAACGAAATGAAACATGACCCAACTGCAAGATACATAGTTCGTCATGAAAAGCTATGCCTCTTACTGAGACCTTTTTGTATTTAAATTCCTTCGACTGCTGCAGGGGTATGTGCACAGCAGTAACGTCCAATGTATATATCTTTGGCGGGAAGTCCACCTTCATTACCTGTGTTACCAGGCGGTGTGTTTCATGATGCAAAGACCACAAGTAGAAATGGATATAGTTTTGCAATTATCGAAAGGAAAATATTGGCTTCTTGTTTAGTTAGATTTGATCCCTTCACTGCCGATAAAAATATGACACCACACTACTGCAAGAAGTATAGATCCTCATGAGCCACCGGGGGCTCATGAGGATCTATGCCTCTTGCTGAAACCACTTTGTGTCCATTGTTTATGCAACGGCTGAGCTCTGTCTCGTTCAATTTATACAGATTTCAGACGTACAATGTACATACAGTGGCAGTGAAGGGGTTAATTGCTCCCCACCCTCCGCCCCTTCCCCACCACTGCCCATGCTAAATCTACTTACATCAGCTCGCCACAGAAAACAAATGTGGCCCCCCGTGTTCCCACGGTATAGGGCACGAATTAGTGAGTAAAAGTTGAATGCAGGACAAACACCGATTTTTATAGAAGGAAGAGAAAGCAACTCTGTAATTAATGTAAAGAAAGATAACCCCATCAGAAGTTTAAGACTACCGTTAAAACAATGACAAGAAAACTGGAGAATACTCACGTGTTGGTTACTGACGTCTGGCTGATGACAGGAGTAACCTGCAGAGTTTCCACAGCCTTTTATGCAAACTGACTGTCCACCCAATCAGGATATTTTCTGTGCGGTTATTATGATTGATCGAAAAATACTGAAGTTGATTTTGCTCATATTTCCTTCAGCTGTCAAAGTGAAAAAGAAAAGAAAACACCGATTTTAATTAATTAATTTTTGTTGTTGTTGTTGTTTTAATCTATTATTTCCTTCTTTTTTTTTCAAAACAAATTTGTTATTATCATAATGGTTGAGGTTATGATCCCATCGTTTGGACGTTACACGTTTTGCTGCTTCTTTTCCGGGGTTGCAAAATCTTGTTGACGTTAGTCTATATCTTAAAGAGCTGGCTTCCATTAAAATGTTTGAAATATTATAATTTTAAAATTAACTAAAATCTAAACGTACTCTACACACACTCACGAGCTATTAGTGATGGAGTATTACGATGGCAATATATGTTATAAAGTTACACAGTGTTCAAGCAGCGACGACCAAATGATAAAACACAAACGCACGTGCGAACGCTCACACATGTATACGCACGCACGCACGCATACACACACACATACACTCACACATACGCACAAACTACAGCCGCTGGAAATGATGTATCTAAAACCATATCCCATTGTCTTCCTGAAACACTCATACATTTAGTTGAATGAGACCAGCAAGATATTTCTTGCGTTATGGTAATTGTTAGCCGTACTTCCACAGTGTCGGGGTTAAATAAAACGAATCATCGCCTCGCCCATCAAGGAAAGAAGATAATTAGTTATTTGAATACCAATTAACCCATCGCTGCCAGTGATCACGGATTTCGCGTCTGGAACCGCCGCACACTGACCGACATTCGCGTGAAGAACACAAAAGATATAGACCAAAAATGGACACAAAGAACACAGAACTAGCAAGAGTCATAAATCATCATGAGCTCCCGTGACTGCGGGGGATCATAATAAATAAATAAATCAGAGCATTAAATATGCGCTTTACCCAATTGAATATCGGCTCAAAGCGCCGCCGCGAACTGAACGCAACAAGCACGCTCACGTGAATCACGCGCATTCACCCACACACTGTACATAAACACAGAACATTCACGTGGTGCTAAGGGCAAGTTCAAGCGAGCTACTGAAGTTTTGGAAATTCAAATCGTTTTATGCTTGAAATTTGATATGGGCTGCAATTGATACCAAAGTGGAGGGGGAGGAAGAGCCGGAGTACCCGGAGAAAGAACCCCCGGCGGTCCGCCCGAATTAATGGTGACACTTACTAGAGGAGAAAAGTCCGACGCCGGAACCCGGTATCGAACCTCGCACCTTTTTGCATTGGTGGCAGGCGCCTTAACCGCTGCGCCACGGACCGCCCCATGAGGATTTATGTCTTAGAGATGGGTAGCGTTCTCCTTGTCCCGGGAGTTAAGTTGTTAATGTTGAATTTGTTTATATGTGCTGCAGATGTCTGAGGGAAATAGCAAAGTGCACTAAACACCCACGCACGTGCGCACGCTCATACACACACGCACGCACACACACACACGCACACACCGCTCTCTCTCTCTCTCTCTCTCTCTCTCTCTCTCTCTCTCTCTCTCTCACACACACACACACACACACACACACACACACACACACACACACACACACACACGCTCACACGCACACGCACACACACAGGAGCGTTCGCTGGAAATGATGTGTCTAAAACCATGTCCGGTTCTCTTCCCGAGACATACATAAATTAATTTGAATGACACCAGCAAGCGTCACATATATATTTATGTGCCACAAATGAGGTTCTATGTCTCTTGTATGTGGTAGATGTTAGCTATACTTCGACTGAGATAGGGGTTAAACGATCCATCTCCCTGCCCTTCAAGAAAAGAAGAAACAAGTAGCAATCAGAAGGCCAATTAATGTAGAGTTTGATTTGTTTGATCCCTCTGGCTAAGCACGTGTTGTCTGCCTTGTCATTTCATCATGCCGAAGAACTCCATCAAATGCGCTATACTGTCACGAAAACGAAACGCGCTGTGTTTTTCAGCGTCCGTAAAAGTGGGGGGAAAAAAAACAACTGATCTGGAGCTTTTCCAAGATTGAAGACTAGTCAATGTTACCTGGATTAACACATTCTGCCCAAGGTCCGAAATCCTCAAATTCTGAAATTGCCCTCTGATGGACAGATCCCGCATGATAGTTCAAGGGAGGTCCCAGAATAGCTTGCGCCCGTCATGCTCGATCAATGTCTTGCTGTCGCCAGTCGGGGCTGAATGAGTTAACCTATTCTGTCAAACAATGGAAATGTAAACCCCTTCACTGCCGGGAAAGAAGTGGATGTGATCAAACTGCAGGAGGTATAGAGCCTCGTGAGCCCGCGTGACTGCGGGGCTCATGAGGATCTATCCCTCTTGCTGAGACCACTTTGTGTCAATGTCCTTTCGACAGTTGAGGCTTTTGGTCGTTCAGTAAACACACATTTTTAGAAACAAAATGCACGTCCGTTGTCAGGGAAGGGGTTAACACTCTTGTGCATGCAGGCACCGGTAATGTAAGCAATACTGACGCCTGCTTGAACGAAGTTGGGGCATATTGTAGCAACGGCACGAGAGGTCCCAATTGGTTCAATCAAGAACCAATTCGTTGGGGCCGTTGTACCATTAATAACTCATTGTGATTAATAACTCAATCTGCAAAATGTTCTCCCTGATGCAACATGTACTGCGCTGATTTACACATAATTCACAGATGTTATAGCTGTGAGTGTGGCAAACACCTTCGTGTAATATCTGGCCAGATTGATTACCACAGATGTTATAGCTGTGAGTGTGGCAAACACCTTCGTGTAATATCTGGCCAGATTGATTACCACTCTACCAGAAGAAATACTTTTAAGTGAATAATGTTATCTAGAGTAGCAGATAGTTGTCATCTGCCCGTTTTTCAAGTTATCAAGAAACAGGAGCAGGTCACCAGAAATGTAACCCTTTGCGTGACGGTAGCGATTCTAGTCGCGATGATTCCTGTAGGAATCATCGCGACTAAAACCGCTACCCACAGGCAAAGGGTTAAAACAGACATGTCGCTAGATCAAAACACAGATGACCCTGGACTGGATGGCCATGTGAGCATGTTCGTCAGAGTTAACGTCTTTGGGGCAGACACTTAAGCTGATAAGGCTCTCGTGAAAGAGCAAGAACAGCTCATCAGCCTGGGTTTTCGACACGCACGTCCATTGCGAGAAGATACCGATCTGTAGCAGATGCAACAATCGGGTGTGCATTATACTTTTGAGGTGTGACAAACTGGAAGAACCCCACGTCTGGCAAATCAAAATGAATTCTGATAATCGAATGAATTTATGGACGACGTTGCTTGTATTAAATAAAAGAAAACTTCGCTATGTAAGCAAATGAACGCATGGTGGATCAGTGAAACTCACAGCATAAAGCAAATTGATTGAAATGTGCTGTTTGTTTTTAGATACTTTACTATTTATAGTAGGACTGTCAAACTTGATACACAACTGCAAAGAACTTAACGGTCTTGGACTCTCTCTCTCTCTCTCTCTCTCTCTCTCTCTCTCTCTCTCTCTCTCTCTCTCTCTCTCTCTCTCTCTCTCTCTCTCTCTCTCTCTCTCTCTCTCTCTCTCTCTCTCTCTCTCTCTCTCTCTCTCTCTCTCTCTCTCTCTCTCTTCATCGTAGAGCTGCAAAACTTATCCTACCTGACCCTAACTCAACAACCGATAATAAATTGAAAACCTTGGCGATTCTCCCCCTGAAAAATCATTTAATGTGCAATAAGGGAATACTTATGTTCAAAACATTGAATAGCAAAATGCCTGATTATATTAATAAACTATTTTCCTTTCCATCACCAACGTACTCAAGATCAAGGCAATTCATTATTGTACCACGACCTAGAATCGATCTCAACAAGACAAGTTTAGCGTTCTCAGGCCATAGCCTGTGGAACACGTTGCCTAGGAAAGTTAACATCAACAACCCTTTCATATTTTAGAGCCAATATTTTCAATTACCTCACGTCATTATCGTAATACTTTCACTGCGACCCTATGTTATCCAGTGTGTGCGTTCACGCGCGTGTTTGTGTGTGTGTGTATGCGTGTGTGTGCACGTTTTTTTGTTGTTGTTGTTTTGTTTTGTTTTTATATCATTCTTTTTTTCAGTATAACATTTTCATACTTTGTGCATTATTTGTAGATTAGATTAGCAACGGCAAGTACGAAAAATGTTTGTGCCAGCCAAAACTTTCACCGTTGTAAAATAAAGAATCATTGTCATTGTCATTGTCATTGTCTCCCCCCCCCCCCTCTCCCTCTCTCTCTTCTGTGAGTGTGGGCGTTGCACGCGCGCGCGCGCGCGCGCGTGTGTGTGTGTGTGTGTGTGTGTGTGTGTGTGTGTGTGTGTGTGTGTGTGTGTGTGTGTGTGTGTGAGAGAGAGAGAGAGAGAGAGAGAATGTGTGTGTGTGTGAGTGCGTGTGTGTATGTGTTTGTGTGTTCGTCGTGAGTCTTTTTCTGCTTACACGGGTAACTTCCTGAAAACAAATCACTAAATGCGTGCTTGTGAACGTTCCTTACGTTTCAGTTTAAAGAAGAGGAAATTATGGTATAAATGTTTTAAGAAATTAAGATCTTTAGCCAGTTCAATGCAGAGACACTTGAATACCACCCAAGCGCGAGAGGCAAACATCGTCATGATCCCCCCGCAGTTGCGGGGACTAATGATGATCTATGCCTCTTGCTGACATTACTTTCAGTCTTCCTGGGACATCTAGCGTGATTTGGTGTTGAATTAAAGGACATTGCAGAAACACATCAGTTTGCCTCATCTGGCGCTAATCGGTTAATGAAAGCCTGTTATTTCACAAGAAGAGCTTACAATATCAAAAATAAAGATTTTCATCCTCTATCCGAAAGATAGATTAAGCCAGCAATAACAAAATCATAAAAAGTAGAATAAATAAATAAATAAATAAATAAATAAATTAATAAATAAACATCGACGGCGGACTTTGCATTTCCCCATTGACAGTTGAAGGACATTTAGGAAACATCATCTTCCAAATGTTCGATCCATCATAATAGACGAAGAGGAAATATCCTGGTTGGGTGGACGTTCAGAGTGTATAAAAGGGTGCAGAAACTCTGCATGTTACTCTTGTCCTCAGCGACACGTCAGTAACCAACAAGTGAGTATTCTACAGTTCTCTTGTCCCTGTTTTACTGGTAGTCTTAGCATTAAAACTGCTGATGGGGTTGTCTTTCTATACACTAAGTGCAGAATTGCTTTCTGTTTATTCAAAATAATTGTAGTTTGGCTTTTACTCACGTATTCATGCCCTCTGCCTGGGGAAACGACTGATGCCATATAATGTTTCTACATGAAGCTAACTCATTCAAATCCGACACGCCACTGCAAGATATGGATCAAGCGTGATAGTTCAAGGGTTGTGCCAGAAGATAGCTTGACTCCCATAGGCGCTATTCTGGCAGAAACCTTGAACTATCACGCTCGATCTGTTTCCAGAAGTGTAATACAGACTTCAGGGGGCAACTTCAAACTTTGCTGATTTCGGTCCTGGAGCAGAATGTGTTAATGTGAGTAGATTTAGCATGGGTAGTAGTGGGGGGAAGGTGGGTGGCTAGCAATTAACCTGATTACTGCCACTGTACGTACATTGTATGTCTGAAATCTGTGTAAATTCAACGAGAAAGTGCTCCAGCGGTCTCATGAACAATGGATACAAAGTGTTTTCAGCAGGAGGCATAGATCATCATGAGCCTCCTCAATTGGGGCGGCTCATGAGGATCTATACCTCCTGCAGTGGTGTGGTGTCCATTTTTCTCGGCAGTGAAGGGATCAAATCTTGCTAAAGAAGTAGCTAACATTTTATTTTGAAACAATCGATAATTGTAAAGCTATATCCATTTGTACTTGTGAAGTTCGGAGCATGAAACTCACAGTCTGGCAACACAAGTAATACATGACGACGTCAAAGTAAAATAACCTGGACGTCACTGCTGTAGCCTACACATACCCCCCTCAGCAATCCAAGGAACTTGGATACAAAATGGTGTCAGTAAGAGACATAACTTTTCTAGACGATCTATGTTTTACTTTGCAGTTGGGTCGTGTTCAGTTTTGTTCAGTGAAGGGGTTAACTCATTCGCGGTCAGTCGCATCCGGACTTGCGGCATAAGCCGCGCATCCGGATGCGACTGGCGCGAAGGAGTTAATATGTATCATCAGTCACAGTTGTTGTACCCAGTTATACAACGTCGTTGTTGTTTTTTGCTGTACAGCTCCAAGATGAAGATCGCACTTGTCCTATTCCTGGCCATGACCATGCTGGCTCTTGCCTCTGCTTCCGGCTACTACGGTGGTGGTGGTGGTGGTGGCTACGGGGGTGGAAAAGGCAATGGCGGAGGCCGTGGCGGAGGCCATGGCGGAGGCAATGGAGGCCATGGCGGAAATTATGGCAAAGGCTATGGAGGCTCTGGTTACGACATTTATTGACATTAACCGTAAGTGCTGATTGTGTTCACTTTGTTAGCAGTCCCATTCCATCCGCAATATTCACAGATTCTTATGAGCCCCTTACAAACATGACAGCCTCTATACTACGGTACAAATGAGAGCCGACCTTTGTCAGCTAGTGAGGCACAGATTCTAATAGCCCCTTGCTGGGATTACATCGCCATACTGAGGCAGCCATTCCGTTTAAGGGGATATTAAACACAAAATGGACTAAGTGCTGATATTCGACAATGCATTGGATTCTCAATGTTTGTCCCGCATTAACTATGACTTAATATTCACCCTTCTTTTCCCAATCTGTTAAACCCAAATAACTAACTAACTCTTTTCCCAATCGACGTGATTAGTCACACGTAAATGATTTGTTGTTAATGCCTTATCGCACAAGTTCGAAAACAATCTTTCTCGACGCTAAGGAGAAGAAGCACAGAAATGTCTTTTAATTTACCGTATTAAAACTTCATAATTAACTCATTCGCGGCCAGCCGCATCCGGATACGCGGCTTATGCCGCGCATCCGGATACGGCTTGTCGCGAATGAGTTAAACAAGAAAAGAGGCCCCAGTTCTAAGAGACTCCCGGCCTTGTTCATGTTGAGTCTCTAGATGCTAACAAGGTCCTATGTAAGAGCGTGACCCCCCCCCCCCACCCACCCACCCACCCACCAACACCACCACACCCCCTCCCTTCCACACACATACTCCTCAATTTTAACTGGCTTTAAAGTGTGCCTTAGGATGTTTAAACCATGTTCATTTAAACCCTTCACTACCGAGAAACAGGGAACACGATCCAACTGTAAGAGCATAGATCCTCATGAGCCCCTGCAATTGCGGGGGCTAATGAGGATCGATGCCTCTTGCTGATATCCCTTTGTATCTATGCTTATTGGACGGCTGGGGCTCTTAGAGTTAAATCAACAAAGATTGCTCGAAAACAGATTTTGCGTCCACGGTGGTTAAAGCGTTGTCTTGTAATTTCAAACCTAAGCAGAAGCTCTCTCTCTCTCTCTCTCTCTCTCTCTCTCTCTCTCTCTCTCTCTCTCTCTCTCTCTCTCTCTCTCTCTCTCTCTCTCTCTCTCTCTCTCTCTCTGTCTCTCTCTCTCTCTCTCTCTCTCTCTCTCTCTCTCTCTATTATATATATATATATATATTTATAGACCTGTATGAAGTGTATGAAGAGTGACAAAAATAACTGATTTGGTAAGGCCAGCTATTTTTGCACCAGTTAAATTCAGATTAACCTGTTCCCGCGGATTTTGATTGCACGCCATAAAACAGTATACAGCCACGGATCTTAAAATTGTATTGTCAATATCTGTTAGCACTGAGAACAACAAACAACAAATAAGGAATTTTAAAGTTTTCGAATTTGCAATTAGTTTTTACGCTGTTAGAAACATCAGTTATTCGATTTACTCACTGCAAAAATCATTGATTTTTCTGTGGAAGATGGTAGGCGGTAGAACGCAGTTAGCCGATCTACAAGTGCTCGGCTGAATTAACTCTGCCCGCGACACACCACAGCAAGATATGACTCGACCATGATAGTTCAAGGGTGGTGGCAGAATAGCTTGGCACCTATAGGCGCCAAGCTATTCTGCCACCACCCTTGAACTATCATGCTCGATCTGTTTCCTGAATTGTAATGAAGTCCTCAGAGGATAACTCCATGTGGGTATTTCGTACCTGTGGCACACTGAGGTAAGATCGGTGTATGTCAGTTACAGGACACATGACAGAGTCTCTGTAAAGCTTGACGTCTCGTGTTACACAGTAAAAACAGTACACCATTAGTAACATATATGTGTTTGTCACAGCCGTTATAGACTCAGCAACCGCTATGAATATTTCTAAATGTAATTTGCGACTACTTAGTATGATGCAGGTGAACAAGTACCCAGTAAGCAAAGGTCCTCGGCCCACGACGGCCGTAGTTATCCCGCGTACGACTGTGCGCGGGCCCACTGTGGCCATCGTGGACCCGCAGAAATTTTGCTACTGAAGATGATGACGATGATGATGTTGATGATTCAATGAGCAATGACAATTGTTTTCGTTTCAGACAAAGAGTACTAGTGAGCTTGCAGATTTGTGT
Organism: Semisulcospira habei; assembly: GCA_036245525.1. NCBI lineage: Eukaryota > Metazoa > Mollusca > Gastropoda > Semisulcospiridae > Semisulcospira > Semisulcospira habei. The sequence goes on from BTPG01000002.1 coordinate 151,830,973, forward strand.
ATCAACCCGCTACTCCTCCTTTTGTAATTCTTTACTGCAGTAAAGCAAGTCTGGCAATAAATATGGCGTCTTCATAGTAAAATACTGGTGTGTTGATGTTAGTAGTATTTGTAAATATGTGGATATGTGGTAAACGTGTGCATGAGCGTGTGTGTGCGTGTGTGTGTGCGTGCGTGCGTGCGTGTGTGTGTGTGTGTGTGTGTGTGTGTGTGTGTGTGTGTGTGTGTGTGTGTGTGTGTGTGTGTGTGTGTGTGTGTGTGTGTGTGTGATAGCCACGGTGTTGTTAATCTTGTCAATCTGTGGACAAAATTTACAAAATTAATAATAGTCTGATTTTCACACAGTTTGAAGAAGACCCATGGAAAAAAATCACTCCTCAAAACCGTACAAAAGTTTACATTGTAGTCTCTTTTTCTGAAACATTGTAAACGACAGCATGGAATGCATGAGTCTCAGAAACCTCAAAGGTACACTAAAAAACAAAACTCATAATTATCAGACTGAAGATTCGTTACAGTCCAGGCACATTTTACACGTCGTTTCTCTTAGTCTTTGATCTTTTTCCATTGAATGGCCGCATGTGTAGCTATGTTGCATAATGTCTGATTGCATCACTTTGCCTGAGTCACTGACGTAGTCTCTGGAATTTCCACGCAACCTTCCCACGATGCCGGTCTGAATGTTGCTTTTACTTGTTGTTTACGTCACTACGGAAAATTCAATATAGGGCAATTATACGCGTCGACTAAATTTACAGCCTGTTACTATATGTGCGGCCAACGTGTTGCATGCTTATAGTAATAAACTTATGCTTGGCGTCATTATTGTTGAATTGTTACATTAGTGTCGTGAAGGGGACGATACAAGGGGTCCATAGAAAATCTCACGAGGCGCGTTTTCACAAGCACCGGTAAAACGTTTTTTGTTTGTTTGTTTTAACCCATTCAGCCCTGACGCACTACAGCAGATGGGGTCGACCAAGCTAATCTGGCAATACCCTTGAATTATCATGGTCGATCCATCTCCTGCAACAGGTGCATAGTCAGATGAGGCCTCCAAAATTGGGGAAGTATGTGCGTCGGGCTGAATGAGTTAAGTCTATTCTATTTATAGAAGAGACTTTTTAGGATGGGTCCCGGTTTTCTGGGTTTGGCAGCTGTGTCAGGCCAGCGTCTTAAATTAAAGCCACATGCGAGAGTTAGGTGCTGTGTATGAACCATTGTTCCTATCTTTTCTTTTTAAGCAGCTGCTACTGACTAACAAAGGTGCAATCTCTACCTAAGCGCTTACACATCTCAGAACAAGTCCTGATCCCAGAAAATTCAGTACACTTGCCTACCGATGTCTACTAGTAAATGTCATCTTCACTGATTCTCCTTCGGCATTACATGTTTGCGGTCGAGGACACGAATGACTGAGCAGAAGCCGAATTACGACAGAAATTACTCTGTAGAAATCTGCAGTGAAACTCTGCTATTAATTTAAGCTTATGGCTCTCGGTAGCGCTTTTGTGGATGTGATTCCTGCAGGAATCACATCACAATAACCGCTACCAACAGACGAAAGGTTAAAGAAAGAGAACCCTGTCAGAAGACTTTGTCTAACACTGCCGGCTAAAACAGTGGCAGGAAAACAGGAGAATACTCACTTGTTGGTTAATAATAATAATAAGCGCATTAAATAGGCGCTTTATCCCAATTGAAAATCGGCTCAAAGCGCCGCCGCGAACTGAACCCAACAAGCACGCTCACGTGAATCACGCGCATTCACTCACACACTGAACGTAAACACAGAACTTTCACGTGGTGCTAAGGGCAAGCTCAAGCGAGCTACTGTAGTTTTTGGAAATTCAAAATCGTTTGTATTTGAAATTTGATTAAGTGGACTGAAACTGATACCAAAGTGGAGGGGGAGGAAGAGCCGGAGTACCCGGAGAAAGAACCCCCGACTGTCCGCCCGAATTAACGGTGACACTTACTAGAGGAGAAAAATCCGACGCCGGAACCCGTAATCGAACCTCGCACCTTTAGCATTGGTGGCAGGCGTCTTAACCACTGCGCCACGGACCGCCGGTTATTGGCGGTCTGGCTGTTGACAGGAGTAACCTGCAGAGTTTCCACACCCTTTTATACAGCCCGAATGTCCACCCAACCAGGATATTTTCTGTTCGGTTATTAGGATGGATCGAAAATACTGAAGTTGATTTTGTTGATATGTCCTTCAGCTGTCAGAGGAAAATAGCAAAGTAAACATCGATGCTTATTTTAGTGTTGTTTTTTGTTTGTTTGTTTGTTTTGTTAGGTTTTTTTTTCGGTGTTTTTGTTTAAATTTTGTTTTAAATTTTACGATTCGCTCTTTATTTCAAACAAATATCATAATGGTTGCGGCTATGATCCCATCGTTCGGACGTCACACTCTGTATGACTTCTTTTGTATTGCGAAATCTTCCTGATGTTAGTCTATTTCTTAAACAGCTGACGCCCATGAACATGCTTGCAACATTACAAGTATTAAAGTATAAAATTATCTAATATATCTAAACGTACGCACGCACACACAAACGCTTTTCGTAATAAAGTATTATGATGACAATTGACTGTTATAAAGTTATACCGTGTTCAAGCAGCGAAGACCAACTGACGACAAAACACAAACGCACGTACGAACGCGCACAAGCTCTCGCGCGCGAGCAGATACACACACACACACACACACACACACACACACACACACACACACACACACACACACACACACACACACGCTCACAATCACACTCACACACACACACTCACACACACACACACACACACACACACACACACACACACACACACACACACACACACACACTCACACACACAACAGCCGCTGGAAATAATGTATCGAAAACTATGCCCCATTCTCATGTCCCATTCTCATGTTATCATTCACACATGAAATTTATTTGAATGAGACCAGCAAGAGTCATAATGTTTTTCATGTGCCACACATGAGGATCTAAGTCTCTTGCATAATGGTTGTTGTTAGCTGTATTTCGACAGTGATAAAGCGATAAAGCGAACCATCGCCCCGCCCCTGAACAAAACAAAAAAAGTCAAAATCTGGAGACCAATATTATTAACACTTTTGCTGCCACTCATCATGAATACCGCGTCTGACACCAAATACAGTGACCAATATTCGCTTGAAGAACACAACCGAAATGGGACCAGAAACGGACACAAAGAACATAGGACTAACAAGAGACAGAAATCCTCATCAGCCAGCGCGATTGCGAGGACTCATGAGGATTTATGCCTCTTGCAGACGTATAGGGTTCGCCTTTCCCCTTCAGTTAAGGTGTTAATGTTGATTTTGTTTATTTGTGCCGCAGATGTCAGAGGGAAATAGCAAAGTCCACGGAAACACCACTGAACACACATGCGCACGCTCACACACACACACGTACGATTACACACACACAGCAGCCGCTGCAAATGCTCTATCTAAAACCATGTCCCGTTTTCTTTTTGAGACATACATCAATTCATTTGAATGAGCCCAGAAAACGTCATAGATGTATTTATGTGCCACACATGAGGATCTATGTCTCTTGCATGTGATACTGTTGGTTTTACGTCGACAGCGATTGGAGTTAAACGATCCGTCGTCCTGCCCGTCAACAAAAAAAGACAAGATAAGGATTTCATCCCAAAGACTACCGTATTGTTTGGAGCTCAGATGCGTTTATCTTTTAAGGCCCCGCCACACATGCCCGATTTTGAGGCCGATTCTTGAGCAGTTTTGAATCGGAGTGTGATAGGATCGGACTGCAAAAACGTGTGCACTGCCACACATTCCCCGACCGTGAGCCGGTCGGCAGCAGAGTCTGCTTGCGCACGGTAAGTCCATTGGACACTGAACCACAGTCTCTCAGTTTGTCGTCGCTCATCCTTCTTTGCAGCGAGAAGCTTGCCTCCCACGGCGCTGAACCACGGTGAGGATGTCCAACGTGACACTTTACGGCGACTGAGCTGATGGAGCATGCTTGTCAAGTAGTGACTCTCAGACCCGAGTCAAGTTCAACTGTCCCGCAGAAGGACCAGGGTGTTCACTAAAATATTCATGCCCAAATCATCAGCTTTGAAGGCCAGGCTTCTTGGTTTTATTTCCTCCACTGCCTAGTGGGGAGTAGAAGAGCTGCACTGTCATGGCGCTAGACGCGACTCTTAATTATGTGAGAGCGGCACGTGGAGCATGCGGATGTTGCGTTCAATTTGGTCGGTTCATTCTCTTCCCGCAGTGCTGGTGGGCGCTGCTCGAACATGGCCCGACAGTTCGGTTGTGAAAGCGGCTGGCGCCGTCACATTTTATTTATTTATTTATTGAATTTCTCTAGTTGGATTCGTGACTGGCTGTATAATAAGGATGGCGTCTTCTCGCCCTGAGCGCGCCGGCCGGCGTGGTCCAAAAGTGGTGTTGTGTGCAGCGATCCGATTCAGTACTGTTTTTTGTTGCGTCACCGTAAGGACCAGTATAGGTCTCGGTTTCCTTACTTGTACTAGGAAAGTCCATTGTTGCTGTACTTCTTGCATTCGGTCAGTCTGTCAGTGTCTCTTTCCTGCAATACAGCAAAGCCAAGTTTAGTTTTAATGGGCTCAAGTTGCTTTTTTTTTTCAAGTTTTTGCGGGAATCCATCTGCTCCTGCGAGATTGACACGATGTATACTGATTTCCTTTTCCTTGCTCAACTTTCTGGTCCGGCGGCTGCGTGTAGACTGTAGATGGCACTGACTTTGGTAGATCTCGATATTTTTTGTGGTTCGCTTCAGTGTTGCCGCTGGGGCGGGTAGAATCGAGTCAATGTTTCACTGTGTGGTTCGCTTGTTGCTGGGGCGGGTGAGTCAACGTTTCAGTGTGGTTCGCTTGTTGCTGGAGCGGGTAGAGTCTGTTGTCTTCTTAGGAGATGCACATTCTTGTCTTTATTTTCCGCGTGGGTAGTGCCTGGGGTTCAGACTATGCTGTCTCATTCTCAAGCATGCAGTCTGACTGCTGCTGCGTCAATTCTTGCAGTCTGCTCAGTCCTGGAGATTGATCTGATTCATTTCATTCTTGTTTCTTCCTGAGTAGTGTTTGGTCAGTCGGTCTGGCGGCGTGGATGATTGGTGTTGATTTCATCTCCAATATCATTCACAGGGATTGAGACAGTAGTTTGTTGCCGTTGATTCGCCGGCTGTGGGTCGTGGAGTTTTTTGTTGTTTTTTCTTTCTCTCTCTCTCTCCCTCTCCCCCCGCCCTCCCCCCTGTATGTTCTCAGAGTAGAAGGTGGGCGTACTGTTGGGGGCTCGTTTGTAGCGGAGTCGTGCGTTTCATTCCGTCGCTATTTAACTGAACTGTTCTGAGTTTTTTTGTTTCATGATAGTCATTTTGCGGCCTCGCGGTATTTCGGGGTTCCGTCTTCGGCGGACTGGATTCAGTTTGTCGGTGACTAAAACTGACTGCGGCTGGTGGGAGGCTTGAAATGTGCTAATGATGTTTTGTCCACGTAGATCTTTCTGTATCAGTCGTTGTTGGTTATGATTGTGTGCCTTCCTTGATCGCGTTGTCTGTTTTTGAAGCTGGGGTTCATGTTGTATCTTCCCCTGCACCGACGCCGCTGTCCGGACAGATATTGTTCAAAATGATATGACTCTCGCTCCCACTATCACTCGAAAAGGCTAGCGGAGAGTGGTGGTGTGTTCTTTTTATGTCGTGTTCTTAGTTTTGATTTTTGGTGGGGCAATTTCGTGGTTGCCTATGGTGTTTCGGGGTACCGTTTACGTATTCGTAGCCGCGTCCGTTGATCGTGTCGTCGGCGCACAAAGCTTTGCTGTACCTGCCCTCTCTCATCAACGTTATTTACCGGTTTAAATCGAAGATCAAGGTCGTACCTGTTCAGCGAAATGGCTGCTAGTTTGGACAGTGGTGATGATGTGCTTGCATTATCAGCAGTTTTGCATCATATTCGGGAAGACTGAGGCGGGCGAAACATCGGCAACAAAGGTGGTTGACTGATCTTCCGCCATTTGCAAACTGAAACGACGTGCTTTGCGAGAAGCGCTCTGATTGGTTGAAGCTTACAACCGGGCGCGATTTGGATCGGAAAAATAGAGCAGTTTCTAAACACCCGATTCCCAGCCAAATGCGATCGGATCGGATATATGACGTCATCCGATCGGAATCGGATCGGAATCGGCTTCAAAATCGGGGCACAATCGGCAAGTGTGGCGGGGCCTTTAGGAACATTCAGAGTTGTTCATATTTTGCGGCTTATTATGCTGATCCATTTCCCTTCTCTCTAAGCCAACCTCTGATCAATACACACGTCGGCGCACACAAATAAAGACCGACACACTGCGACAGGAATCCATCTCCTTCTACTCTAACCCACCCTCTGATTTAAACACACTGGCACTCAGAAATAAAGACGGACACACTGCGATCCCCGCCATTTGTAAGCTCTATGGTCTGGCGTACCATACCTATGCTGAAGAAGCCGAATGATAGCACAAGCAAAATGACTCCGAAAAAGTGGTGCAGAAAACTGTTTTTCGCACCTAGGGCATACAGGTCAATATTCCCTGATCGTACCCGACAGCCGAGACAAACTGTATACTTATGTAAATACCGTATACGAAACATCATACAATTATTAATGATAAGATTTTTTTTTCGTTAAATAAAAAGATTCAATTGTTTTAAGATTATCCCATATAATGCGTGAAATTAATCCCCAAAAAGTGAAAATATATTTTTTTCCAAACATATCTAATTATCACGAAACACGTTCTAGAGGTACAATGCTTGTTAACGAACTCATTCAATATCACCCTTTTATCTAGCTATACGCAAAATATGTAGTACAAATAAGAAACATTACGGACTCCAGTGTGGATCAACCGGTTTTTGTGAAACGGCCATTTTCTCGCCAATGTGCATCTTAATCAAAACATCGAAATAAAGATCCCGAGATTATTCTTTTAGGGACAAAATCCTAAAATTTCAAGCTTGCCCATCCTCAAACGCGGGCTCTAGTCGCTGTCACATCCTTACACACACACACACACACACACACACACACACACACACACACACACACACACACACACACACACACACACACACACACACACACACACACACACACACACCTAGCAAGGTTTGCGTAGCTAGACGTGACGTAATTTTTATCTTGTTACTTCTTTGCCAGAATTTCTGCGCCGCACACAAAAACGTCATGTGCATGCTCCGGAATGCACTCCGACCCAGCCCCATTTCAAAGTCTACCGTATTTTTTAAATACGGGAGATAAAAAAAGTAGCAATCAGAAGGCCAGTTAATGTAGTGTTTGATTAGTTTGATCCCTGCGGCAAAGAACGTACTCCATAAAACACACTATACTGTCCCGAAAAAGAAACGCACTCGGCATTTTTTCATTGTTCGTAAAAGTGAAAACTGATTTGGAACTTGATGAAGAAGGTTCCAGATTAGTCATTATCACCTGGATTAACCTTTTCTGTCAAACAATGCATACATTAACCCGTTCATTGCCGAAAAAGGTGAACAGGATTAACTGCAAGGGGCATAGATCCTGTGAGCCCCCGCCATCGCGGGGTTTAATGAGGATCCATGCCTTTTGTTGAGACCACGTTTGTGTCCATGTTCTTTGGAAAGTTGTAGCTTTTGGTCGTTCAGTGAACATAAATTTTAAAAACAAAATTTAGAGGAGGTGACCCATGTATGAAACACTTAAGCAAAAACGTCTTGCGCGACCGTCCAAAGAAAGGTAGAATCAATTTGAAACGAGGGTTTGATACAGATTATATTGATGCATCTTAGGACAAAGCCAAATTTCAAAACTCGAATCGACGAAGACGCAGTTCCAGTTTGAAAAAAGTGGCATTGTTTTATATTAGGATATTAGGCACAATTTGCCTAATATAAAACGCTAAGTCCCTTATTATGAAACATTGTGAATAATGTCCTTTTACAAGTATCACTTACATTTTGTTGGAAAATTAAGGCATAAACGGATTCTCTCTCTCTCTATCTCTCTCTCTCTCTCTCTCTCTCTCTCTCTCTCTCTCTCTCTCTCTCTCTCTCTCTCTCTCTCTCTCTCACACACACACACACACACACACACACACACACACACATACACACGCACACACATACACACGCACACACGCACACGCACACGCACACACACACACATACATAGGCATACACACACGCACGCACATACACATACGCACGCATACGCACACAGGCACGCACACACGCACACACGCACGCACACACACACGCACACACACCCACGCACACGCACGCACGCACGCACATACACACACACGCGCACACACTCACACACACAGACACACTCAAACGCACACACACACACACACACGTGCGCGCACACACACACACACACACACACACACACACACACACACATTTACCACAGATCCACACATCCACAAATATTACTAACAGCAATACTCAAATATTGTGTTTATGCAGACGCCGAATTTATTGCCAGAAGCGCTTTACTGCAAAAATGAGTGACAAAAGGAGGAGTGGGGGGTTCACACACAAATCTGCAAGCACACTCGTACACTTTGTCTGAAACAAAAACAAATGTCAGTGCTCATATCATCATCATCATCATCTGCGTCATCATCATCATCATCATCATCATCCCCAGTAGCAACATGTCTATGGGCCCACGACGGCCACAGTGGGCCCGCGCACAGTCGAGCCCACTGCGGCCGTTGTGTGTCCGATGTTCTTTGCTTACTGGATTCATTGTTCACCCTTATCATACAATGTATTAGTAAACGCAAAACACGTTTAGAAATATTCATAACGGTTGCTGAGTCTGTAATGACAGTGATGTCCACATGTGTGACTAATGACGTACTGTTTTACTGTTTAACACGAGACATAACGCTTTGCACGGACACTGTCAGGTGGCCTGTATCTGACATTCGCTGAACTTGATTCAGTCGGGCACTTGTAGATTGCCAACTTCGGTCTACCATCTTCTATTTTCCATGGAAAATCATTGAATTTTGCAGTGAGTATTTCGAATAACTGATGTTTCTAATGGTGTATAAATAATTTGAAAATGCCCCCAAAATGTAATTCCAACGTTTTTGTTGTTGTTGTTCTCATTGCTAACAGAGATTGAGAAGAAAATGTTATGGCATGTGCCTGTATATTGAGGTTATGGCGTACAATCAAAATCCCCGAGGACGAGTTAATCTGAATTTGACTGGTCCAAAAATGACTGGCCTTTCCAAATCAGAGATTGTTGTCAATCTTCACACACGTCATACAAGTCTATACCTAGAGTTCCTGCATGGGTTGCAAATTACAGTGCAACTCTTAACCCCTTTACTAAAATGTATGTAAAGTCTGTTTGTGTAATCTTTGTTAATTCAAAGCCGAAGAGCACCAGCCGTCAAAGGAAGATGGATACAAGGTGATGTCAGCAAGAGGCATAGATCCTCATGAGCCCCCGCAATTGCGGGGGCTCATGAGGATCGATGCTTCTTGCAGTGTGACCATGTTCCCTGTTTGTCATAAGTGAAGGGGTTTAAGAAACGTGGTTTAAACATTCCAAGGCACACTTTAAAGCCTGGACACAATAAGGCATACTTTAAAGCCAGTTAGTATTGAGTAGTGTGTGCATATGTGTGTGTGTGTGTGTGTGTGTGTGTGTGTGTGTGTGTGTGTGTGTGTGTGTGTGTGTGTGTGTGTGTGTGTAGAGGGGGGTGGGGGGATGTGGGCTGTACGGTGGGTTCCGCAGCCTCTTACATTAACGCATTCGAGACGCGCCGCCTCCGGAGACCCGGCTTTAAGCCGCGTATACGGTGGCGGCACCTCTCGAATAAGTTACATAGGACCATGGGTCCGTTTGGTTATTAGCAGCCTACAGGCTCGTCGTGAACAAAGGATTCTTCGAACTGGGGCCTTTTTCATTACGAAAAAGTAAACATGTACGTAGACTTTAAGAACTGATTAATTATTAAGTATGAATGTGGTCAAATGAAAGACATTCATGTGCTTCTTATCCTTTGTTTCGATGGAACGTTTCTCGATGAGCGATAATACAGTAACGACAACCCATTGGCGTGTGCCTAATCAACAATTTGCAACAAAATCGGATAAATATTTGCGTTTTGAGGGGTTTCATAAAACAAGTCAAATCTGACTTGTCGAATATCAGCATGTAGAGCGTTTTATGTTTTATATCCACGTAAGCGGAATGGCTGCCTCAGTATGGCGATGTGATCCTATCAAGGGGCTATTAGAATCTGTGTCTCTTGTTGACAAAGGTCGGCTCTATTTGCACCGTCATATTGAGGCTGTCATGCCTGTAATGGGCTCATGAAAATCTGTGAATATTGCGGATAGAATGGGACTGTTAATAAAGTAAACACAATTAGCACTTACGGTTAATGTCAGTAACTTCCATAACCGTAGTCTCCATAGCCTTTGCCATAGTTGCCGCCACTGCCTCCGCCATGGCCTCCGCCATGGCCTCCGCCACGGCCTCCGCCATAGCCATTTCCACCCCCGTAGCCACCACCACCGTAGTAGCCAACAGCAGAGGCAAGAGCCACCATGGCCATGGCGAGAAAAAGGACAAGTGCGAACTTCATCTTGGAGCTGTACATAAAAAAGTATAACAATTAGGTACAGCAACTGTCAATCACGATATATATTAACCCCTTCGCTGAACGAAATTGAACATGACCCAACTGCAAGATACATAGTTCGTCATGAAAAGCTATGCCTCTTACTGACACCATTTTGTATTTAAATTTCTTCGACTGCTGCAAGGGTATGTGCACAGCAGTAACGTCCAAATTATACATCTTTGAAGTCCACCTTCATTACCTGTGTTGCCAGGGTGTGTGTTTCATGATGCAAAGACCACAAATAGAAATGGATATAGTTTTGCAATTATCGATAAGAAAATATACCTTCTTGTTTAGTTAGATTTGATCTCTTCACTGCCGATAAAAAATTGACATCACACTACTGCAAGAAGTATAGATCCTCATGAGAAACAGGGGGCTCTTGAGGATCTATGCCTCTTGCTGAAACCACTTGTGTCCATTGTGTATGGGACGGCTGAGCTGTCTCGTCAAAAACAGATTTCAGACATACAGTGGCAGTGAAGGGGTTAATTGCTCCCCACCAACCACCCTTTCGCCCACCACTACCCATACTAAATCTACTTACATCAGCTCTCCGCAGAAAACAAATCTGCTTTGGCCTTCCTCGTGTTGCCACGGTAGAGAGCACGAATTAGTGAGTAAAAGCCGAATGCAGGACAAACACCGATATTTGTAGAAGAAAAGGAAAACAACTCTGTCATTAATGTAAAGAAAGATAACCCTATCAGAAGTTTTAGACTACCGGTAAAACTGAAAAGAAAACTGGAGAATACTCACGTGTTGGTTACTGACGTCTGGCTGATGACAGGAATAACCTGCAGAGTTTCCACAGCCTTTTATACAAACTGACTGTCCATCCAATCAGGATATTTGCTGTGCAGTTATTATGATGGATCGAAAAATACTGAAGTTGATTTTGCTCATATTTCCTTCAGCTGTCAAAGTAAAAAAGAAAAGTAAACACTGATTTTAATTAATTAATTTATTTCTTATTTTTTGTTATTGTTTTAGTCTATGATTCGATTTTTTTTTTCAAAACAGATATCACAATGGTTGCGGCAATGATCCCTTCGTTCGGACGTCACACGTTCTGCTGCTTCTTTTTTTGTGTTGCAAAATCTTGTTGACGTTAGTCTATATGTTATAGAGCTGGATTTCATTAAAATGTTTGAAACACTATAATTTTAAAATTAACTAAAATATAAACGTACTCTCTCACACACGCACGAGCTTTTAGTGATGGAGTATTACGATGACAATGGACTGTTATGAAGTTACATCGTGTTAAAGCGGCGATGACCAAAATAATGATAAAACACAAACGCGCGTGAGAATGCTCACACATGTTTACACACACACACACACACACACACACGTGCGCGCGAGCGCACGCACGCACGCATATACACACACACATACACACACACATACGCACAAACAACAGCCGCTGGAAATGATGTATCTAAAACCATGTCCCATTGTCTTCCTGAAACACTCATACATTTAGTTGAATGAG